>OZ026515.1:139829548-141029548 GCA_964019695.1 Loripinus fragilis
GACTTTTCCCTGACCTGGAAATTTTTTCATTTTCCAGAATTTTTTCCCTGACCGTGGCAACCCTGTTTTTGGTGGTTATAAATCATTCGAACAACTCCTCGCCTATATAGCTAATGCTAATCATGCTATATGAAACAACAAAGTCAAAGTTTTTAAAGCGCGAGGAAAGCGCACGCTAGCTGATGTCAATTGCCACTGCAAAATGATGTCAGTCATGGTGTTAGACAGTGGAACATCGTTTGTACGCTTGAAAGACGTTACAAATACATGTAAATGTATGCTAAACAGTCCTGCTATTGCATGATTTTTCAGTGCAATGGCAGAAAGTTGGAAGAAGCCAAAGACTTTAAATGTGTTTTCCTCGTTTATTGTGTGTTCGAATCCAAATAGATTTGCTCTAGTGCGTGAATTGTTGAGTAATAATTCTAATGCACCTGCAAACTTAACACAAACATCATAATTAAATGACTAACTCCCTTTAATTCAAACTATTAATATTTTGTAAAAAATCTGGCCTCAGAGACTTTAAATCAATGAGATTAGACTGTATTAGGTACCTCAAGGAAAGGTGATCCTGTTCTATCCATAGGTATAGTTCCCACAGTCTGGTTGATTTCAAGGTCAAGGATAAGAACTTCTCTGGCATACACCAGTATCAGATGGTGTCTACAAGCTTTATGATAGGTCAGCTGTATACATTCATTCAATGCTATATTTTCCTCTTCACCTCTGTAACATATTATAAACACTAGTAAACCCTAGGGCTTCCACGTTTACACGTGTGAACGGAAGCGCTTCGTGTTTATGCAATAAACGTTTACAAAAATGACCTACCGTTTAAAAGAACTTTAGCACATGGCTACCTTCATGGTTTATGAATAGCATCTTCTAATGAAAATTAGTGTTGTTTTTTTCAGATTCGGGTGTATTTGGTAAAGTTTCTGACAATCTTTAATTAATAAAATTAGAACTACGGTGGACATGCTCAGCAGACACAGTGACCTATGTCCGTTGTGATAAAAATGTCCTGAATTTTATCTCACTGTGCTCGGCATTTTCATCAGATATGTAAATGCACACCTTATGTCCTTAATATTAGGTGGACACGCACGTGAAAGCTTATGGCTTCAAGCTGTGTTGCCGTTTTTCACTTCCCATCGGTGTGTGTACTGATGTCAATTTCAGCTGCCTACGTGACGATTGGCAGTTACAACTTGCGCGTGTCAACCAATCACACATTTGCTACTGTTTACAAGAGAAGACACACAAAAGAAATGTCAGTTATTGATGAGCCTGCATGTTGCAGTCAGGATGCAATTACTTGAAATGAGTTCTATCACAACACCTAACCAAACAATTTTGAATGTTTGCACAAGGTTCAATATTTTAAGAGCTCTTTTTTAGGAAAAATATTGGGGATTTTTACCGATCTGCGACAATGAAAAAATTCTGTACGGTAATTGCGTGTAAACGGAATGGTTTCAATTTCTGGAATTCGTGTAAACGTTTACAAAATTTCGTAAACGTGGAATCCCTAGTAAACCCAATATATGCAATTACACTTTAATAGGCCTAAGCTTACAGTGTAATCCTTAAACAGCCCACTCTTAAAGGAGGGTCAGATCAGCGCTTACATTATTTTATATTCTAACACACCTCGCCTATAGAGCCAACGGTAACAAACTGTGATATATCGGACAATAATTCATCTCAAAAGTGTGTGATAGCTGACGTCACTGGAAAATGACGTCATTCATAGCGTTAGACGGTGTAACGTCGTTTTTACGCTTAGAAGACGTTACAATTACATGTAAACGTATGCGATGTAGTCTAAGTATTGGCGGGAGTTCTTCAGTGCAATGGCGGAAAGTTGGAAGAAGCTGAAGACTTCAAATTTGTTTTCGTCGTTTATCGTGTGTTAGAATCGAAATAGATCAGCTCCATTGCGTGAATTGTTGAGTAATAATTCACTGTTTGTCGGTCAGTTGTACAACGATAAATCACTCGCGCTGCGCGCTCGTGATTTGATCTTCTTTACAACTGACCTCCAAACAGTGAATTATTACTCAACAATTCACTGCTGGAGCTGATCTATTTCTTAATTCTATCACTGTCTCTTGTACACCTCCAGTTAAACCATTGCTAGTTAAACCTTTTTTGACCGTAAATGTGTTAACAAATACTTAGGCAAAAAGCATATTTCTGATTATCAGAGTTCAGATTTGAAACAATATTTATACTTCTCAGCAGAATAAAAATGGTCCTTGACGATGTTTGTATTGGAGATATCAAAGAAATTTATTTTCTTGTAAGCCACTTACAAGAAAATAAATTTCTTTGATATCTCCAATAGGTCTAGATCTATAAGTGCTGTTTTTGAGCATAAAATTGTGACTATCAGTTTAAACATGTATTTTGGGTGCTCATAAAAAAACATCTCATTAAGATGGTTCTTTTGAGTAACCACAATATATATTTTGGTAGAAAAATTCCATTACCATAGGGCCAGTTAAGCAAATTTTTCAGCGTAAAATTGTGATTAATTTCTTACCCATCAGTGGAAAAATATGTTTGGGTGCTCAAAAGAACCATCTCATCGAGATGGTTCCTTTGAGTACCCGCAACATATATTTTTGTTGAGAAATAAGAAAAATAATTTTCTGGTACTTATGTGGAGGCCTGATTACATTCTTTTATCTGGAGGCATATCTCCTTTTCCCTACCTTTGTTTCCCTTCTCCCACCAGTATCTTTGTCATTCTCTTTGCCAGGTTTCTTGAGGAGGAAGAGGTTTTCCTTTCTAATGTATTTGAAGGGGTATCACCTTTACTGGCTGAAAAATGAGCATAGGATAGAATAATTCAAATTAAGAACTGTGATGTCAGAACCAAACTGTGATGACTTAGTAGTTCTTTCATGAGGGCACAGAACTATCTAGATAATAGACAGTTAAAAATAATCAAAGTACAATAAATGTTCTAAAATTTCAAACAGTTTTCTAAGATTACAGTTTCAATGAAAAATTCAATTATCAGAACACTGAATTACGCAAAAATTGTCAGAATGACAAATCTTAGTAGAGGGTCACCCAAGGACTATTTGTGCCAAATTAATTTCAAATCATATCAGTAGTTTTTGACAATGAGAGTTTTACTTTAATGTTTTACTTTCCATTGCCATCATGGAATTGTAATCTTTGAACACACTTGATATCTTTCATACCAATGCACAGACAATTTTCCAGTGTGGAATGCACTATTTAAGCAGGAGTAACCTATGCTGGTTGTACTATCAAGGTTAATGGACTGCCTGAGCCTGAGTGACTGGGCCTGGACAACCAGAGTTGATATGGCTCAAGCCATAGGTGAGTGCCATATCACTGCCAGTCCAGACTCTGACGTTGAGAGTCTTTATCTTGCACTGACAGTTAATAGTGCAATATGCTCAATCTAGTGTTTTGAGTGTTTATTATCTAGTTTGGGCTTTTAAGAGTATGTATGCTTTAAAATGATTCCTGGCCCCAAAGTTATAAAACTTTTTGCATGCTCACTAAGGTGAGCATTAAATTTCAAATGCTCATAAAAACTAAAATGCTGAAAAATATAGATTTTTTCTTGCTTTCAAACTCCCAGATGTTATATTTATTTATCCTGCTTATAAATGTTTAAATGCTAACAATTGTTGGCATTTTAACATTTATCAGCAGGATAAATTTTGTGCTCAGTTGAGTCGAGCATGAAAAAGGTTTTATAACCTCTGGGCCTGGTGTACTGTCCTACCTGAGGGACTTGAGATGTAGAACTTCTTTCCATTACTGGATGGTGTCTTTGTTATGGAGAAATCATCAATGAACAAAATACAATCTTGACCCAAGACTGAAATATAGCAAAACTGATTTTCTACTTTGTAAACAAATGTGATACTTTTAATTCATTTATAAAAACAGTAAACTGTGTTAGAAAATCAAAAAATATAAAATCACTGATTTTCTGTTTCAGAATATTTATAAAGCAATATTAATGCATACCAGCATTTTAGGCCATTTCAAACCATATGTTTAAAATAGGTAAAAATCATAAGACCAAGTGCTATGGAAATCATTTCAACAATATCTTCCACTTTACCTTTAACCATTTTCCTGCCAATATTTTTTATTTTGTAAATGTTGTCTGTTTTTTTAACATCTGCTTAATATTATTGAAATGCACTCCAGACTTAATTCACCATGGAAGCAAACAGTATGAATCCTGATCGGTCTGCTCCTAAGGGAACAGTCTGATATTGGTCAATATTGTTTACAATATAGGCTATCCAAGTACTTTTGCAGACAAGACATGTGGTTTGAATCTTTTTAACATTTCTTTATAGCTACTGAATGAAAGGTACTCATATTGGCACACCTCTTAATTTAATTACCCCCTCCTAATTAACAATTCAATTAGCTATTTTGTGAGAAGTAATATTTATTTCCAGGGTTTATCTTTAAACCATGTGAGATCATTACAGTAACTATAGTACACTAAAGTCACTTTACTAGAGATCAACTGTGGTTCAGAGCACCAGTACTCTAGTAGCTTGTCTGGTTCCCTCCTCTTAACCTATCTAGCAAGATGGTTTCCTATGGAAGATTAGCTATTACATGTACTTATTTTGTATGTGCTAAATGTTGTCACCCTCAAAAAATAAAGGCTTTACTTACTTACTTAACACTATGCTTGTGATCGATAGGAATGGACTATATTATAAGTGAATCATGTAATGAATATAAAGGGACAATTTTACAAACGAATTGTAAAATTCCATGATAAATAATTTGGGAGCCACAAAATGTCCATGTATATCCAAATCAATGTTATAAAGAAGTGTGTTATAAAGGGACTGCACTGTATAATAATTCAGTAAGTTGAGGATGTAAATTGTTTCAATATTTACATGCAATATTTCTGTAGCTGAAAGGATCCAGAGAGAAAGACATCAAAACTTCTGTGTAAGATTTCTTCCATAGTTTGGTTCCTGTATCAGCATTCCAAAGAATCAGAGAATAAGGTGGATGGAGAACCAGCAACAGGTCATGTGATGCATCTTGGGTAGGTAGCCATTCTAAATCTGAATATAGAAAAGATCAGCCACTCATGAATGCATATTCAAAACAAACAAAACTTAATATATGAGCCAGCACCAGATTTTAGTTATTAGCACTTACATGCACCAGCAAATGCTGGCCCTCTAATAAATGACCATGTCAACATATTCAGCAAAGCTAGAGGTCTAAATTTTGGTCTTAGCATTCATCTATTTCCATCTTTTGCATATGCGAGCAGTGAAGGTTATGGCAATGCATTAAGTACCAAAATCTAGTGCAGTGGCCAATATAAGCACATGTATTTCAAGTGAAATGTTTGTGAGAAGAAAATTTGCCTATTTCATTGATACAATGTAATCATGGTAATGTGATAATTCTGAACATTGACAGCTCCTCTATATGAGAATAGAAAACAATTTTAAAATGCATTTAATTGAGAAACCGCCAAAATTAAACTACGCCAATATGTCAGTTTTTAAAAAGCCCCAAATTTTGATGCCGTGTTTTACAGTAGCAATCAATTGAAAGAAAATTCATTCTACCTTGTATTGGCTTGTTTCCATCTGAGAACTCAATTTTCTCTTGACCTTGGGCCACATCCCATATAATAACACTACCATTAGTATCACCTGAAGCCAGCCGTAGACTGTAGGGACTTCCCTGGTCATGATGATAATTCTCACGAGCCCACTTAACCTATATTACATGTAGCATAGAATTAGATAAACAAAAAATTTGAGTGTAAAATTGTAAATATTTTCTTACCCATCCGTTTTAACATATGTTTTGGGTGCTCAAAATAACCATTTATTTAAGACGGTTGTTTTGAGTACCAATAAAGTATTGGTTGAGAAATAAGAAAAATATTTTTTGTTTGTTTGTTTGTGTGTTTGTTTGGTGCTTAACGACGCATCAGCCCTTGTGGGTCATTAGCGTCAGACGGTATTAAACTAAACATGATGTGGATGGAAAAAGTAAAAATTTGTAAGATAAAATAAAAGGAATGATGATGATGAGTTTGTATAATGATAATAAGTTGTAATATGATTGTTGACAGGAGAGACCATATACAATATCTGACAGTTTCAAAGAGCTATTCCGATAACTGTGTATGTTCTTTAACTGAACAGAATACAACATTAAAGAATCTGTATAATGGTCTGATACAAATGTAAAACAAGACATGATTTTTAAAAATAGCAATTAGATTTTGTTAAAAAGATTGAATTGTCTTAAAAATGTCATAATACTATCAATATGTATATCTTGAAATAATTCTTTCATGTTGTCAACATGGAAGCAATTATTTCTTACTTGTGCAAAGTCCCCACATTCCAAAAGGAAGTGATGTACAGTGAATGGTGCGTCGCAACCAACACATTGTGGCTGCTCTTCACCTTGTAGTAAGTATGAATGAGTGACTCTTGTATGACCTAAGCGGAGTCAAGCTAAAACTACTTCTTTTCAGGGTTCCCACAGAAATTCAAAAACAAAATTCCATGATTTTTTCATGATTTTTCCACGACCAATTATGTAATTTCCATGATCATTTAACGCGCGGCATCCAACCTCCCCTCTTGGCAGCATCCTCAGTATTCTTTACCACATTGAGCATAATTAGTACTACCTGTTATTATGTCTTTCTTATATCTTTTCAATATTTCTTTCAATAATTCATCATTCTATATCTTTTCCCAAATAACTAGACGAAAAGGTCACTTATATGGCCAATTTTAAAATCAGAAACACCAAACTACCTGGATGATTGAATTGAAATGGCTCCAAAAGTTTTATGATGATGTATTTTGATTAACTTTTATTCAGAATTTCAAGTGCCCTTCCACGAAAAAGTAGGGAAAAAGTAAGGATAATTTTTTTGAAAAAGGAGGGATTATCCAATGTAAAAGGTAGGGAAAGTAAAAAATTTTTCAAACCAATAATTCATAACAATGAGTCATTAAATTAATGATAACATATCAAAATAAGAAGGATAAAAGTGGTGACAATAAAATTATCCAAAAACAGAGTGACTTTTGCAGCTGAAAACTTCAAAGTGAGAAATTGAGTGGTCTTTTACCAAAAAACAAGTCTAATTATTGAGAAATCTGAGCGAACGAAGCAAGCGGGGAAATTTTTTTGATGATTTTATTGCATAAATGATATTTTAAGTGGGAAAGTTCAGATAGTAAAAGTAAGAAAGATGGCAAAGATCAGGAATCAATACAATCAAGTACCACACCTGACCCAGGATACCACATGGTAAAGTAACACAACCACAATAAACATCACAAACAAGAGCCAAGAGGTCAGCCCTTTCCTAGCAGGTGACCACAAGGCAGCAATGAACAGACGCAAAAGCATGACAATCACAAGACATTAATAACAAAAATGATCCACAAAAGAAGTACCACCTTGGAACGGTCAGTAAAAATATTTTACTGGAGGGCTTAATCCGGTTTCACAGCGCCAACCTCACCCTTAGTTCAGATGTGGATCAAGACACATAGATTTTGGGTTTGCATGAAAGAACCCTAACTTATCCATGCATTATCTCCTAGAACATATAAATCAAGATATAAAAAGGAGATAAAGCAAAGATAAGGACTCAGCAGTACATAAAACTGAATACCAGAGCAAAAGAAATCCAACAGGTAAACCCTGGTGAGCCTGACAACAGCCAAAGCATCGGCCCCTGCCATCTCATCAATAGATGTCTTTAAGTCGGAACCGTAATAGAGTCTGAAGTCCGACCCACAGTGTGCAATTAAAGAGGAAAGCAGTAAGGCATTTTCATGAAAATGTTAGGAAAAGTAGGAGAATAAAAAAGTATGAATTGTAGGGTCCGCTTGAATGCCTGTTTTATATGATTCACCCTGCAAATTAAGAATCTGATAGGTCAAAAGATTCAATGTGGCTTTTACATTCCATTCAAAAAAGTACGAATATCTTTTGGTTAGACCTTATATACGAATAAAAGAATACTTCTGACATGCCTAAATTGCATACATTTTTCAAGGCTACATTTATCTGACTATAAAATATCAGGCACAACAAGTGCAGGCCCTGTTGTGGACCAAACATGCATTTTGAAACAATAATAATAACTTAAGTCACCAGTAGCCAGAAAACAAGCAGTCAAACACACAAATTATTTTACAAAATTCCATGATTTTTCCATGATTTTTCAGTTTTTTTTTCAAATTCCATGATTTTTCCATGCATTGAACTTTTTTTTGTGATTTTCCAGGTTTTCCAGTGCTTGTGGGAACCCTGTCTTTTCTAATGTTTCGAACAACTGATTGATATTCACCAATAGTTGGTTTGATGTCAAGAAGTTTATTTCCAATGCTGTTATTTCATAAAGTTTGCCATTCTTCCAAGATATATTTATTGATAGATGGCTTAAAATTAGAAAATGGAGTCTTAAAAGAAGTTGGTTCTAATGAAAGTGATGATTTTGGTTGCTGATCTACCATCTTATTCCCTTGGATACCTATATGACTAGGAATCCAACAGAGAACAATTTCTTTATTAGCTAAAAGCTCATGACATTTTTCTTAAAGTTTCTGAATCTGTGGATTCTTTGAACTGGTATGGTTCATAGCTTTCAATACAGAAAGCGAGTCAGAAAATATAATAAATTTATTGTTAGCATCAAAAGTGCTAATGAAATCTAAAGCAAGATCAACTGCTTTGGCTTCAGCAGTGAAAATTGATGAATCGTCAGGTATACATTGCATATTACTATGGTTGTCTGATATAACAGCACAACCAACCTTTGAGTCTTTAAATATTTTTTGGACGCCCTCTTAACTAAAGGCCTGTATATTTAATAGGCAGAAAAAAATACAAAGACATGAGTGTTTCAGCTTTAAAAACATAGGTATGGTCAGCTGGCATAAACATTTCTTTACAGAAATCAATCAGAAAATATTTTGATTAATAAAATGGGCCATCACACAAGATTTTGGTATTTATGGCATCATCGAGCAATGAAGGCTCAGGCAAATCAGTGGTTTATTGTTTTAATCAAGCAGTTTACAAAGGTTGGTTTCAACAGTTTACATATAGTGGGGGCTGCTGCACACCTTGCAACATTGAAGGTAAGTATATTATAGGCATATAGATATACAACTATATTCTAAAACTATAGATTACTCAGTCACTTTCTTGTACATTTAACCACACCAGTCTGGTCAGGACTTAGTTTTGCCACCCAGTTGTCTACAATGAATAACCCCAACATAAGCATGAGCTTCTCCAGTACAGAAGGCATAAGCAGCATGTCTCTGTCCACGGAAGTTTTAGTCCCCCATACTATCGTGGTCAACAACCAACACGGGCTAGATGAGACTGCTTAGCAACCATAATGTCAACAGACCTAAAAATGCCAAATGTACTGGACAGCTACAATAGCTAAAATGAGTCTAAAATGGGTTAAACAGTTTGGATCAAGACAACCACCAATGCAGTCATTTTCCTTCTTATAATCTAAAACTATTTAGATGCAAACTCACCCCATAAAGCTTAGCAGAAGCTAAATAGAGACCAGTAAAGTGCAAAGGATTGATTTAATAGTGAAATGCCTAATAACTTTACACAAAATGAATCTCCAAAAGAAGTGTTTTTTTCCATAGAAATTAAACTGTACCTTCACAACTGTTGCTTTATGCTTGTCTAGAACCTGATAAATCTGAAAAGAAATATATAGAGGATCTTACATAAGTGCTCATGTTTTATTGAAATTAGCAAACGAGTTGGGGAAAAGTGAAAAAATTTAAGGCTGGTCAAGCATTTAATCGCTTTTTTGCAATGAGTTAAATAAATTCAACAATACACGAGCATTAATGTTAGATTCTATTTATAATATGATGTTTAAATTATTTTGTAATCACGTTTTTGGTTGAAAATGTCAATCTTGAGCCAAATATACCTGACCTTGTTATGGGTGTCATTTCATAATGTTACCAAAATCTGTTTGTTTTGTTTTGTTTGATTTGATTCTTTGATTCTTAACGTCCCATCAACAATCTTTCAGTTAAACAGGGACTGGTCTTCCTGGGTTGAACCAGTACTAAGCTAGCACTCTACCACTGAGCCACTGCGCTCCCCCAAAATCTGTAAACCACTGGTGGTTTATTGATTTTAAATCATGAGGTTATATAACTCCCAGATGTGCATCATCATAATGATAAAAGATAATAAATGGACCGTGACTGTGTTCTGAAAAAGTTGAATTTTGACCCCACCTCCTAAGTCCACCCACAGGGTGAGACATAGGCCTTGGATCGAAATTCATGTTTGATATTTATTGTACCTCTGTCTGCATGCAAAATTTCAGTAAAAAATATTGACAACTTACTGAGTTATTGCGAAATTTAAATATTTGACCTTTGACGTAAGGGATCAGGGGGGTGGGGTAATATTTTAATGACTGTCATGCTTATCTACAGGCACTGGTTAATCATGGCCTATAGTGAGAAGTTGTTAGATATTATAGCTTTGGAGAAATGTGAAATTAATTTCACAAACAAAGCCAATTGATATAGCTTTTGCATTAGCCAAAACCTAGTCAAAAAGGGTCATATCTCAGTCAAAAGTTTGGGAATGGCCTCCAAATTCAAACTTGACCTGTATTTGATGATGCTTTACCCTTTTGTAAAATTTGAAAGAAATTGTTGCATCCCTTCAAAATTTATAGATTGGAAACCACAATTTGACAATTTAGTCAAAATCTAAGTCAAATGGGCCATTATTTTTTGCGGATTAACCCCCTTTTCGAACTTGATTTGTATTTCTTGATGCTTGACCCTTCTGTAAAGTTAAAATGAAATTGATGCATCCCTCAAGAGTTATTGATCGGAAACCAAAAGTTTGATGCCGTGGACGACGATGCCGGAGCCATGATCCCTTCGCAGGCAACACAACAATGTATAGCAGTATTTTAAATGGACAATGGCAATTAAAATCACACCTTCAATTCCTCGCTCCACCTAAGATTTTGTTTGTGAGAAAATACTGATTTTGTATTTTAATGAATTTTGGCACATATAACTCGAGATTAGCTCGCATCAGTTGTTTTGTTATGTTTGGACAAGTTTTGAAAACACATTTGCAATAATTAATTTGCTTAATATAAAAGCAAGTAAAGATATATTCGGTTCTGAAAAATGCAAGGTAAAGTTACTTTTGGATATAAGTATACTCTATATATGTACCAAAATTGTAACCATGTAAGATACATTATTTTAAGTTGAAACAAATGCCAAAGAATCCAAAATCACATATAATCAGTACTTCAAAATTACCTGAACCGTTTTAGTTTCTATGACAACCACAAAGTTGTGACATCCATATGCTACTGCTCCCTGCCATCCCCTGCAAGGAAAAGAAATTACGATTTATTGTCATAAGATACTACTAATGTGCATACATTAATTTTGTTGAACTTAAATACATGTACCATAAAACCTGTGTAAAACGGCCACTCTCAAAACGACCAAAAATTGGTTTTCAAGACCAATTATCCCTTAATGCAGGTCGAACTACATTAAGCTACCAATTGTTATTAAGATCTTTGTTTTGTCTATGTTTGAGTGGCCGCTCTACACAGGTTTTACTGTAGCTATAATGATGTTTACGACACATTAGGGCTATCCTTAAAAATTCTTTGTGTGCCATCACACGACCGACTCACTATAAATGCCACCTACCAAAAAAAAAATTATGGCTGTTTCGGAAAATTATTTTTTTATTCTAATTTTAGACATTTTTTCTTATTTTGAATGTCGACGATCTTTTCAACAAGTCAATGACAAAAAAATTATATACCTACCTACCCGCCTGGAGAATTATGTCAGGTGACCACAAACAATTTTTTCTAAGGATGGCCTGGTCTGGTTCTACCACTATAACAGGGCATTTAGAATCATTTCTACATACCCAAAATTTCTACACTGGCTAGGGAGAGGTCAAACAAAATCTTTTTTTAAATTGGGCCTGGTAAACAAGGATTTGATCCATTAAAAACACTCATTCCATGCCACTACCTCAGAAACATAAACAAATAGATTTCTTTGGGGGCGAGAATTTTTTCAGAATAACTGAAAAACAAATATCAACTAGAAATGATGTTTATGAAACACTATGCAGGAGAAATACCTAGCAGTGAACAAGAGGCTTTATATGGCCTTCGTGGACCTAAAGAAAGCATTTGACTGTGTCCCTCGGAGGGTTATATCTGGTGGGCCCTGAGAAAGCTAGGTGTTGAGGGAATGGATTGTGCGGGTTCATGTTGGTGAGGGTTTTAGCCAAGAGTTTGAGGTGAAGGTTGGGGTCCATCAGGGATCCGTACTCAGTCCATTGCTCTTTATCATTGTGCTGGAGGCCTTGTCACGTGAGGTTCGGGCTGTTGTTCCCTGGGAGGACATATACAGATGATCTTGTCATCATTGCTGACTCCCTAGAGGAATGTGTCAGGAGGCTCCTGATATGGAAAGAAGCCATGGAGAAGAAGGGGTTGAGGGTAAATGCAGGAAAAACAAAGATCATGTGGTATAGGCCTGGACCTCTTGCAGAGCTCAGACGAATACCCCATGCGCTGTCTGTCGTACAGGAGTATATATATATAGGCAACAACAGCATCTACTGCAATGGCTGCAAACTTTATTTGGTCTAAAGTTTTTGGATTGTTGTATAACCAGTTTGTCTAAGAGACAGTTTGTCTAAAAAGGTTGCTCTAGGTGGCCGTGCAACACTGGTCGAAAATTTACCTGAAAATTGATCCCTAACTCTGGCTTCTGCTGATCGACACTATATTTTATAATCGATTGCAAAGTCGATTGCAAGACTTATTTAAGGAAGCACTAGTACCAGTCAAGAACTGGAACTGTCTGCCTACAACAGTCACCAACAGCCAGTCTATCCAGGGATTCGAGGAAGCCATAGCCTGCCCGCTTACCACACTCCATCATCACTAGATCCACTGAAGCAGTAAACAGTTTTAACAAGGGACGTGGGGAATTTTATATGTTTTTATCATGCGACACAGTTTTTATACGGGGTAAACAACAATCTCCTAAGAAGATTTATACCCTTGCAATGGAAGAAGAAGAAGAAGAACCACCAAGTTGACTGAACAATATATAGCTCCAAACCTCCGAACTAGTTTCCTTGCATGCCAGTTATCACATTTCCATTGCAAAAATGTTTTTTTACCTTCAAGATCAAGATAGTTTACCGATGAAATACTGATGAAACACCAAAACTGACAATCATTTGCCAGGACCTGTAGTTGGGGAAATTAGTCCCTAGCTCTCACCAGAGAAGTAAACTTAGTGACACAATCATTCCCAACTCCAGCAGAGAAAATTGCAGATTCTCAGGGAGGGTTTTCCAATCCCTGATAGTCTGTGGAAAGAAAGGCCTTTGTAATTATCTGTGCCAGCTGTAGGTGTCTGAAACACCATCAAGTGATTTCTTCAAGGGGATAAGGTCATCTGTTCATAAACTGGCTTTACCTTTTAGACCTTTGTATAATTGGATGAGCCTGTTGTATTTCCTCCTTTTCTTGAAGGATTCCCATATTAATTGTCCAGTGAGAATGCTAGTCATACTCCCAGTTTCTTTGTAGTTCCCTGTTACAAAACTGGCAGCACGCATTTGCATAATTTCAATTCCTCCTGAAGACTTATAACAACTTGTGGATTCCTGTAGAACTACCATACTCCAGGACTGAATGTACCAGTCCTTTGTAAGCTGCCTCCTTTACGTCTTCGGGACAGGGATATAAATTTTGCCTGAGGAAACCAAGGGTTCTGTTAGCCTTTGTGCAAATATTGCTAAACATATGATGTGTATTCCATTTCAAATCCTCTGTAATTGTTACTCCTAGATATTTGATTTTCATTTGACGATATAAAAACCTTTCCACATAATGGACATTTGAATTTTATCAATGTAGTGCTGACAGGTTTTCCCAGTCTTGCGTAGTAATACGGTATGCAAATGAGGGCAGCCGCATGATTGCAAAAGCCTTTAAAGGGGTGCAAGTCAAAACGTCCCCTAGTCAAAACGCCCCCTAGTCAAAACGTCCCCAAACACGAAAAAAAGATTGGTCAAAACGTCCCCATAAAACGTCCCCATTATTCAAAGGAGATTTTCAAAGAAAATGGAATTCTAACAAAGAAAAAGCTTGTTTTAGTTCCTGGTACTAATGTATGAGAGTTTGAAATGATGTTTTGTTAGGGTATTTTATGTTCATGCTGCTAAAAATCAACGTTAAAGCATAATAGTTTTTTGCGTGTTTTGTTGTCCGCTTAACGTTTTTAAAGGACTATTTTGGGAATACCATCATAATGTCCACATTATGTCAGGTCTGATCTGGGTATAAGCCACTTGCAAATGTTATCAGCAGAAGACACCAGCACTTTTGGTTCCATATGACAGATAATTAATCATGCGCAAGAGCAATTAGTCACGGTAGACCCAACATCACTAGGACGACGTGAACTGACATAACAACACAAGTTTATCATGTATATATACATACATTATTTTTTAAATTTCACTTTTTCAGATACACATTTATAAACAATATATACATTTACTCATAACAGGAGGGGCATATCCAAATTGGGTTTATAAAGAATTTGTAGGAAGGACCAGACCAAACTGCGCATCCGTGCAATCTGATAGATGCGGTTATTAATCACTTTATGACAAGAGTATCAGAGTATGACAAGAGTAACAAATAAAATTGTTCCACACAGAAAATGTTATTTTGCATTTAAGAAGCGTGTTACATTGAAAATATCGTTTAAAATTTTGATGATAAGTATCTATGTAGTGTGTAGACGAGAAGCGTCTTGCGAGCACTAAATACATGTGACTCACTACAGCATTATATTTTGTACATATGGATCATCGCGAGCATAAGGTCGTGCCACGGAAGTTTTGAGATTTCCTCTTTAAATTTGTTCTAAGACATCTTAATCGAACATGACATTGTAAAATTTAGCCCCCACATATATGAACCTTATTCAACGTTTTCCATTTTTTCTTATCAAACAAATGTATTCATAAAATTGATGGTTTACCACGTAATTGTATTCTGATATACTGTCTTGTGTAGATTCATACAAGATACTACACCGAAAACCCGTGTATGCGAACATAAAACATATATGCATGCGTACGAACGTAAGTACTAAATAACGGTTTATAGACTTTTATCAATAGATAAGTAAATGCCTCTACCTTTCACAGCTGCAAGATAACACTGATGCACAGTGCACACCAATACACAACAGATACATAATGTTTTCTTGCATGCGATATCAGAGTATTTACATCCAATGTGGATATCGCTTATGGAAATTTCTTAATTAAGTTTCTTAATTGAGGAGTCACTATCATCATTTCTGAGCTGCAGTTTTTTTTCACACGTCTTTATCAAACAGTTCAATTATACATGTATTAGACATCTGTTTTAATAGAGATAATCACCTATTATCAATTTTGTTTTTTATCCAAAAGCATTTCCCCTAGGCAAATTTTGCGCCTGCTGGAAAGGAACTTTATATACTGCGTAGACCTAGATTTAGATTTAAACTTTATTCATATGTTGCTCGAAATTAAATAACTACTCCAAACTTACAATCATAGCGATTGTCTGATAATTACCACAAAGCAAATCATCAAAAGCTAGTGAATATATATGTAATATTTAAAGGATAGTGTATCGAAGGACTGTAGGAATAACTGCATTCTTAATGCCATTTTACTTAAATAACAGAATGGAATCTGGATAAAAACACTTTATCTAAAACAGTTTCATTCAAACATCCCAGATTACGCCTAAAATTTCATAAAATATAAAATAAAAATCATTTTGGGGACGTTTTGACCAACATTTTTTTACCATGGGGACGTTATGACCAATCTTTGGGGACGTTTTGACCAATTCGGGGACGTTTTGACTAGGGGACGTTTTGACTTGGGGACGTTTTGACTGTAATCCCCTTTAGAGTGCTAACCTGTTTGCCAGGTTTATGTATTATCACGAGGAGCACGTGGCTGAATATGGAGTGTGTGAGATGAACCGCTAATCTAGGGAGAAGACGACCAGATATTGAGGTGTACAAACGTCACATATATATACAGAGAAGAGCTCACAGTGTGAAGCGTATCTTAGAAGAATAGTCAAGATAGATCTACAGAGGTAAACGACCCAGTGTTTTATCCCCTCCCTGTGCGGACTTCGGACCTTCAGAAAGCTATTCCTGGAAGATATATACAACCAGTGAGTAATACTGTATTTGTGGCATTTCACCCCAAGCCCTGGCCTGTTTTCACAACATCAACTTTTATCAACATTCCTACTTGGAGCAGTGCATGCTCCTACCTGAGGAGGATCATACATACAACAAGAACAAGTAATCCTTCAACAAAGTGGTTTTGGACGAAATCATTCAAATGGTTTTTGACAAAGTATCCGTCATGGATCCCTACGGATCCATTTATCTGTTTGTTTCTATTCCTCATCATGTACACCATTAGTGTATGTTCCTTTTCCCCAGAAATTTGAACCGGGCCGCGTAGCTCAGTCGGTAACGTGTCTGGCTACAGATGCGTGTTTGACTGCAAATCCAGGGGTCGCAAGTTCAATCCCGGCCCGGTCCCATACTTTCGTGGAGATTGATCATGAAATAATTTCTACGGTCATTCTCCTCCCTTCCGCTGATTCATTCAAGAAAGGTTGTTGTCAGTTACAAGCGAAAGTATGTGCACAAATTACTGGTTAATTAAATCAGTGTGAAAGTTCAGAATGTGTTTGTGGTGATATAGAGACTGTACAGCACTTTATTCTTGAATGTCCTCTGTATGAAGATAACCGTCAGAAACTTCAGAAGAACCTTTTCCTGCAACTTGGCATTCCTTATCTGGATATGGATCTGCTCCTTGGTTATAGTGAAAACGAAAATATTTCTGGTTGGAGAGAGTCTGTTATATGTGAACTGGGACAATACATTGCCAATACTGGTCGTCTTTTCAGCAGAGTTGCTGATGGGAATGCACCACAATAATCTGTTGACCGTATCAAACACTAAATCTCTTAAATTACATTTGTGGAAATTTTACCTTTGAGACACTTAATCTACATGTGAGAGAATCTACACTCGAGAAGATTGTGCCACAAGGCCTGATACTGAATACGGAATGGTTAACCGCTTGTTCAAGCCTGCCCAGGAAAAAGTGTGGTTAGGTGAACTGACCGTTCCGCAATGACCATAGCTGTTGACTTGGGACGTAAAGCAACAAAACCAACCAACCAAACCCAGAAACTTGAGTGTTATTGATAATCCAAGTACTAGTGCCATGTCGGTAACAGTACCTCTAGACTTATAATCTCAACTTTTTACAAGTTCTCTAACTTACCAGTCGCAAGCACCTTTATTCTGGGTATGCAGAAAGCCAGTTATGACTTTCGGAGCAAGGATCATATCCAGTACTATGTCGAAATCTCACCATAGACAAAAAATCAACTCCAAATTTTCCTTCCTGTCAAGTGGACAAACATTAGTCCCACAAATCCATAAATTAAATATGACTGTTTAAGAGTTACTTTCAGATATATAGCTAAAATATGATAATAATAACTACATTGTCATTGTGTTTGATAAATAGATTGTGTTTCTTTAAAGATTAATTTGATGAACTGTCCTTGTCTAAGAAGGGGAAACCGAAACCGGTGATTAGGCTAATTCATTTTCGCTGAAATGTCTACGTTGCCCATTTTGACTTTCTGAGATATTTCCAACATTTTTGGCGATTTTTAGAACGACTTATGAGTATCATGAGATGACTCTAATGATTTCACTAGTAATCAAGAAAATAAACACATTGTTTGGAAGCGAAAAATGTTTAACGAAATTGGGTGTATAAACACTTTTATACACGGGTAATATATCCGGCGATCCTTGACAATAACTAAGCATGTACCCAGGCCTTGTGGCTTCTGCTACTGAATAAAGCTTAAAGTAGAGGGGTCACATATATATCGTATTTAGAATTTTGATTCACATGCAAGTCCAGGGGCATCCACATTGATCAGTGAAGCCCCTTTCAGGTAACTGGCTGGTACCAGGCGCTCCTTTCTTAATGGTCAACTGTTGTGAGCTTCCACTCATGGCAGCCCTTCTCTGTCAGTTTCTTCCATGTCAGCTTTGACCTCGGCCTGCCACCAACTGTATATCGCATTTTGTTCCAAGTGCGGATCCAGAGGGGGGACAGGGGGTCCGGAAAATCACAAGTTATATGGGTTTCTATAGGGAATAAGCAATTGGACCCCCCCCCCCCCCCCCCCCCCCTGGAAAAAGTTGGACCCCCCCTGGAAATTGTTGGACCCCCTCTGAAACCTTGAAAAATGATAGAGTTCTTTGGAATTGACCATTTGACTACTGTAAAATAAGCTGAGGACTAAAAAAAAACGTCAGAGCTTTTTTTTGTCAAACTGACCTGGACCCCCCCTGACGAAAATTCCTGGATTGGCGCATGTGTTCCGATTGCACCACTATCTAGAACGCTCGTGACTAGATCTGTATGTCCCAACCATCACAGCCTTCTCGCTCTCAAAATGAGGTCAAGGTCCTCCAGCTAAAGCTTTGCAAGTAGATCGTTTGACCTTACTGTGGCCACATCCTCTGACTTGATCTGTTGATACTGCATATCTGTCTGATCAGTCCTGTCATTGCGCTGCAGGTGGCCAAGTTTCACTGGCATGGCCCATTGGCACTCCGCATGCAATTGAGCTGTACACATGGCCAAGGGTCTTGTAAGAGAGGTTGCAGGATGTGAGAACTGTACTTCTTCCAGGCTGTGGGTAGCACACTAAAGGTGACCCTTGGATTTCAGGATTGTCATTTGTCACAAGGCAACTTAAATGCCAGGCAGCAGCACTCAAAAATTAGTCACAAACAGCTTAATTATCTGGGCTGTGAAATTCCAGGGGATGTTAACTATCTCCACACCTTTTGTGTCACCTGTGAAGCATGGTCGACACATAGGGATCATGACTCCGCGGTGACATCATCTTAGCCACCAGCATCACACTTTTGGTTTCTGATCAATAACTTTTAAAGGGATGCATCAGTTTCATCAAAGCTTACAGAAGGATAAAGCATCATTATATACAGGTCAAGTTCTAATTTGGAGGTGATCGGTAAATTTTTGACTGAGTTATGGCCCTTTTTTGCTTAGATTTTGGCTTAATTGTAGTTTTCGATCAATAACTTTTAAAGGGATGCAACAATTTCATTCAACGTTTGCAGACAGGTAAAGCATCATATAATACAGGTCAAGTTTGAATAGATCTGGAGGTCATCCGCAAATTTTTGACTGAGTTATCATATGGCCCTTTTTGTGTCCCCTGCCAAGCATGGTTGACACATAGGGATCATGACTCAGTCGTCATTGGCCGCGTCGTCGGTGTCACACTTTTGGTTTCCGATCGATAACTTTTGAAGGGATTCATCAATTTCATTCAAAGTTTACAGAAGGGTTTATAAGGGTCTAGTCTAATATTGTCAATTCAAATCAATGGAAGTTAAACTTTAAACATAAATATATATCTCTCAAACCACAATAGTGTATGGTTTTCAATGTCCTATTATAAATAGTGGAAACACAAAGAATATTTCTATGGCAAAAATTCAAAATATAATTTTTTGGTAAAAAGCATTATTTTTAACCCCAAAATCATTTTCTGTCGAAAAATAAAAATCAGCACACGGAAATTAAGATTTTGGTTTATCGTTTTTTATTCACAAACAAAGACAAAAGTGGCATGCTTTTATGAGGAAAGTCCATCTTGCAATTTCTGTTTTCCCATTTACTGTGAAAATGGCTAATTTGAAGGGTAGGCATGCAGTTGCTTCAGTTGGCAAAATTCTACTTAAAATATGATTTTCAACTTTGTGAAATTTATTCTAATGCTTGAATGAAGACATGAGGTCATAAATGACATAAATAAACTTGATGAATATAGTTTCACATGGTATTGAAGTTTTGACCCTTTCAAACTTTGAGTATTAATTGACTTTTCGCTTACTGTAAAGGCGGCAACTTTAATATTCATATCTGGGCGTGGTTCGGCTATTTCATCTGCTAAACAAGGGAAATCAGGTTCTATTTATTATTTGGTGAAGAATTGATAAGTTGTTTGGGCCAAGCAAACGTGTGTGCATTTCGTGGAGGCATCCATGTCATACTGACACCTTATTAGTGCAATAAAAATGATTAGTTTTGCTTATTTTTTCATGAAAGCATTAGCTGTGCATACTGGAAGTGTCTCATTGAAACGCTTCCAATGAGTACCCACAACATATGTTTTTGTGGAGAGATAAAAAAACCCCATATCTCATTCTGGACAATATTTAGGCTGGATAGGAGAATCCATCAGCCAAGAAAAGGCTAAAACTCTTTTTATCATATGATGTTGCGTCTGGGAGTGAAATAACACCATGCATTAAAATCAATAAACCACTAGTGGTTTACAGATTTTCGGGAAACGTCATGACGTTTTTTGCAACGTTGCGTACATAATGACAAAAATATAACGTTATTACAGCAGACGTAATCTCGTCATATGATAAAAAGAATCTGACATTTGTGTTCTTGTATTTTGAATTTATTAAACTTGTTCCCCAACTTGTTGAATAATTTACATATAACATGAGCACTCATGAAAGATCCTCTATGTCTACCACTGACTATCATCTGCTGATAATCTTTGCAAGCAGTTTGGACCCGTCACACAGATTAGAACCAAAACAGAATGTTTATTTTGAAAAAAAGTTAATTTGGAAAAAAATCAGGCGACAGCAAATAAGCATTCAAAATTACCCTGTAGGCAAAGAGTTAAAATGATTAAATTGAGCTGTGACGTGATTTCCAACAATGTGGCATTTTGACGAGTGTAGATCTATGAGCTTGTACAGCCTCCTGTTAAGCTTAGAATCTCCAAATGATGTTTGTTCAGTAGCTTAACACTCATAGAATATTCAAGCGACTAGCTAAGGCTCTGATCAGACTGCGCAAATGCGCAGGCTGGTCTGAGCCTTTGCTAGTTGCACATACCACATTGTTAGAAATCTCATGTCACAGCTCATTTCTTGTATTTTCAGAAGGATTTGACATGAGTAGTACAGAAACAGAACACGCTAAAGAAAATTTCTGCAGTATGATTCGTAAAAGAATATCTTTGCAGCTTGAAATTATCATCAGAGTAGTAATTATCTGTATCTTTTTGTAAGTATATAAAATAAGTTTAAACATTTTTCATTAACCACTGACTGGGTGTATATATTTATATGCTATTATAGAGATCAAACATGATTTTCTATGCATTAACAATGTAATATCTCATTCTGTTGGGCCACAAGGGTGATGTTGTAACAGAAGGTTGAAAGACGAGTGTTTTAACAATCCCCGAGGGGCATAGCAGATGTTAATGTATCAGAAAAACATGCTTGAATGCTAAAATTATTGCATAATTTAAAGTCATTTTGTTGCTTAATAACTTTGGAGAAAATGCCTTGAAAAGTTGAATTTCTGTAGTATAATAATGGTGCACAAAAGGAAATAAAAATGCATAGGTTATAAAAACGCCAGTTCCAGAGCAAAGACTTCCGTCATTCTGACGTCGCTGAGCTAAGTTCATTTCTATGCATATTACTGTTGATGACGTCAAGTTTTGTGACTGCCCCAGAATGCATATACATATATATCTCCTCCTAAACCGTTAGACATTGCAACTTCAAACTTTGTAGATGAATATGGGGCACTGAGCAACATTTCATGTGACCTTGACCCCAAAGTCAAAGGTCAAATAATGTATTTTCTTGTAAATGCATCTTCTCCTAATGAGGGTTCACAGGCTAAACTTGCCAAATAATGTCTTAATTATTTCTGCCACTGAAGATTGTTTTTGTCTTTGCAAACAGTGCAGACCCTGACAATATGCCTCTTTCTTCAGCATTTCATCTGGGTCTTCACTGTTTGCCAAAGGACACACTTTAATAGGAGTTTTCAGTATAAAAAAGGGTAGTAAGGATACATGTACGGTAGATGTTTTAAAATTACTAACAATAGTTGCCTGCCAAAAAGGCATAGACAGACATGGCAGACCCAGATCAGACTGCTTCTTCAACAAACAGGGCAGAACCCAGATCAGACTGCTTCTGAAGAAGCAGTCTGATCAGTCTTTCCTGTTTGCTATTTAGGCAAGCAGTTTGTGAATACCAAACAGAAAGAGAAAAGTGTTCAAATTTTAGAACATTTATTTATATTGTTTTCAAAGTTTCTTCTCTTCCTGTTTCTTAGATACACTGATCATGCCAAAGGATTTGTTCGGAAAATTCAGCCGGAGGAATATTGGTTGTACAAGTTTCCCAAGACAGACAGTTATTATCCTAGCCATTATTTATGGGTCAGTAGCAAATACAAAGTGCGGGGGTGATATGCCTTGTAACGAGGCGACGGCCACGTTTTAAACTTTTTATTACATGTTTAGGCATGGGTCTTTATGTTGCTGCGGCGTAAATGACGTCTTTTATGATACTGAAGATGCACGTGAGGACAGATATGGATACACATGAGGGCTGATATGGGTTCACTTGAGGGCCGATATGGGTTCGTGTGAGCGGGCTGTTATGGCTTTGGAATCACAAGCAGTATGCGGGGGTGGTCATGTATTAATCTCTAAATATTCCACAGTGAGCAATATAAAACACATATGTTATTTTTAATCTAAACTGAATATTTCGGCAAGATGTCTTAATCAAGAAAAATCATGCACCTTGATATCAACTACATATTCACTGTTCCACCATTTTCTACTTGTTTATAACTGTTGAGTAACATAACGCCGCCATGGAAGAAACTCCATGATGTGGCAACTTTTTTCTTTTAAAAATGTCAAAATGTCTCCATAAGGTAAAGCACCATCATTCCTGCACAAATCACATCTCAAAGAATGTTGGAGACAAGCCTGCATACCCCACAATGGCATAAACCTTGCACCAAAAGCAGCACAAAAGAAGCTCTCCACAAAACGGTACACAAGACCCACGCTCAACCCAAACAAGCATGTCGTTATGTCAAAATTATTTTGAACTTGTCCAGTTCTTATAAAGTTGATCAAACATGTATGATTTTTCTCTAATGGCAACTTTTGGATAATGGAAACCTCACTGCATAAAATTATTCAGCATGACAAGGGTTAACATTATATTCATAGGTCCAGATAAGGAAATTTTATTTGTGTAAAATTTTAATTATTTTCTTACCCATTTATTTAAACATGTGTTTTGGGTGCTCTAAAGAACCGTCTCATTGAGACGGTTCTTTTGAGTACCCACAACATATGTTTTGGATGAGAAATAAAGAAAAAAAAATCCAATACGCACTCTTATTTGGAGGCCTGTATATTTCCTTTTTTTTTTCAGAAAACAGTTTTGTTTGTACCTATCATAACTATTGGTGTTGCCTATGCTTTTACCAAAGATAAAATAGATGCTTTACAAGCTTACTTAGGTAAGGTTAACGTGATTGGATTTTTTGTGTTGGTGTCAGCATCTTTTCTCTCAATAATGAATTTTAACCCTTAAAGCGCCAAGAAAAAAATGCATCTGAAAATGTCCGTCTGCTGAAGTCGTCTGCTGCAAATAATTGCCTTACATTACTGATGAATTAAGTATAGAAGCAAACAGCCTGGACCCCAGAACAGACTGCTCCTATAGGAGCAGTCTGATCTGGGTCCACACTGTTTGCCATAGAGGCTTCTTAAACATTTCAGCAGACGAGCAGACGGGTCCTTCCTCGGGCCACATACTACTAAAATTCTAACCAACCACTCCATGCAGTAATTCCCCAATGACCATAGTTCCAGATAAGCAAAGCAAAATTGTTGAGCGTAAAATTGTGATTATCTTCTTATCCATCAGTCTAGACATGTGTTTTGAGTGCTCAAAAGAATCTTGCTCATGATTGCTCAGTGGTAGAGTGTTAGACTTGAGGTCAAAGGTTTGCTGGTTTGAGACCTATCAGAATTATTGGGCACGACATTTTATCCTCTGCTAGTACTGGCTCAAATCTGAAAGACAGGAAATCGTCCCAACATGACTGAAAATTGTTGACTGGGGCGTAAAGCCACAACATAAAACAAGAGCCTGTCATAAAGATGGTTCTAGTCTGCATGTATGATAGATTGGCCTGCTTACACAATGTAAGGACATAAATTATTGATTAGACCAAAAACTACAATTAAGACTCAATAATTTGAACTGTTAGTTTAAAGTGCTTGCTAATTCAAATTAAATTAACACATTTAACACACAATTAACACAATGTGTATATCACAAAAGTGATTTGATCTTGCATACTGTATCACGTTGAGTGGATTAGGTCATACCATCAGATCACCCGAGACTCGTAGCGTCGGTGATCCAATGGTATGGCCTCATCCACAAAACGTGATACTGTACTCCAGATCAAGTTACTATTTTGATTATATGTTTATTATATGCCTTTTTTCTGACATTCTTTCTAATTTTAAAACCTGTTTGGTCTTTAATCCCCAAAAATTGCGGGAATGTTTGCCATAACGTTACGTTTCTTGACGTCACGTCATCATGTTTTCCGTCTCTGGTTCCATGCTTGAAATTTACTTTATGTAACATCGCCGCAAAAACAGGTAACTGACATTAGCCTTGTTTAAAGAAAAGTGATACGGAAATACAAAACCTCAGTTCGTTGATCCGACTTTCTGTATCAGATGACCAGAAAACAGACAGTTTAAACGTTGTATCATTTATAGGTATATAATAAATTCAGAGAATAGGGTTGGTTTATTTATGACTAATTTTCTTAAACTTGAACTACTGATAATTCAATAAACATCTCTGGTCCAGAGGATGTCAAATAAACAAGATGCATACATTGACAATTATATGGGCTGTTAACACTGTTTGAACTGATTTCAAATCAATCCAGTGGTGTAATTTCATTACAAAAACAAATTCATTGTGTGGGTGGAAAAGTAGATCCTGATGAGCTGGCTTCAAAAGCAAGCTGATCTGGATCTACAGGATTTTCAAAAGAGGTTTTAGAATTTTGAAAAAAGGGATTGGCATGGTGGGCTTATTAGATTAAATATAGTACTTCAATCTTTTCACTGTCTTATTTTACTCTTTTAGGTGCAGTGTTGTCTATTTTTCTAGCTGCAACTCTGACAAACTTTGTGAAATTAGGTGTTGGAAGGTAAAACATTATATTTCCTCTCAATGGTCTGAATGTTTCATTAACTCTTTTCCCAGCTAGCCTTGGATCCAAGCTGTTTGACACTCTGATGTAGAGCAACAGATAAGGTCATTTTATCGTTTTTACAATTTATTTTTACAGAAAAACGAATTGAAATTAAAAAGCCATTGTATAAAAAATGAATTGCAAAAAGAAAAAAACTACATATGATCGATCATTTGATTATTTTGGTGACCCAAGTCTGATGGCGCTTGTGTTTTGGGATCGGTTCCTGATGGTTTACAAATCCGTGCATGCTAGAGGAGCTCATAGTTTGAATATTTTTTCCTTGTTTTGCGGTAGACATTTTAGAAATGAAACCGGAAATGGAAACAATGGTTAACGGTTACTACTAAAATTCAGACCAGTACCGGAATTGAATTATAAACCCCAAATAGTGGTATACTAACAGAACAGCTGAACAGAAGGTTGCCACTGTCTGGGAGTTTGACTGAATTCCGGTATCATTCCGTATTTTAGTAGTAACCGCTGATCAAAGTTTCCGTTTCCGCTTTCGCTTCAAAAAATGTTGACTGGTAAATGTGGGCCCATTCAGAAAAAAGTTACAACTACAAGGTACCAAAGCATTCTTGGGTTTGTTACCTGTCAGGAACCTACAGCAAAAACTATTGTTAATAAAATCCTTGCTGATCTGTCCTGATTTCCAAAGTCATTGATGAATCAGAAAAATCGGTGGCAAAAGAACAGTTGAAAGGCAGAAGAATTATCATATGGATGAGGTCCAGCAGAAGTGATTGAAGAGTCCAGTAAGTTTTAAAGGTTAAATGATAATCGGTTAGAAAAAACTAATTAAAACTATTAGAAATTTTGAAAAAACTATATGCGAAAAAAATCTTGTAGTGAAAACTAATTGACCCAAATCCTTATCTGTTGCTCTGCTCTGATGGTATTCTGATTGTTTTTGAAAAGATAGATTTTGAAAATCAGTAGACCACAAAAAAGAAGCATAGAAAATTACCCAGCATGCAAAGAGTTAAGGCCAGTTGGGTATACACATGTAGTTTTAACCATGTCAGAAGTAGGGGTTCCATGATACACGTGTGAACTGTAGCGTTTACAAAAATTGCCTACCGTTTAAACGAACATAAACATGTGACAAGCTTTGTGGTTTATTAAAAGCATCTTCAAATGAAAATTAGTGTTGTTTTTTTTCGAGATTCGGATGTACTTGATAAAGTTTCTAACAATAATTATTTATTGCAATTAGACTTACGGTGGACATGCTTAGCAGACACAGTAACGGATGTCTCGTTATGGTAAAAATGTCCTGAATTTTATCTCATTGTGCAATATTCATGCAGTTTTATCAGATACGTAAATGCACATCTTAATATTTGGTGGACACGCATGTGAAAGCACGTCATGGCTTCAAACTGTGATGTTTTTAGCTCACCTGTAACAAAGCGACAAGGTGAGCTTTTGTGATCGTTCTTTGTACGTTGTCCATCCATCGTCTGTCCGTTAACTTTTGACTTAAATGACAACTCCTCCTGAACCCCTGGCCCAATTTTGAAATAATTTCACACATTCAAATGATCAAATGGTTCTGGTCCGTTGCATATCTAGGTCAAGGAGGCTAAAATAGATTTTAGAGATGAAAACTTTAAAAATCTTCTTGTCTGAAACCAAAAAAGTCTAGACTCTTGATATTTGGTATTTAGTATCACCTAATGGACCTCTATCAAGTTTGTTCAAATAATAGCCCTGGGGCCAAAAATTGCCCGGCCCCAGGGGTCACATGTTTTACATAGGCTTATATAGGGAAAATGTGAAAAAATCTTCTTGTCTGAAACCACAAGGCCTAGAGCCTTGATATTTGGTATGTAGCATCACCTAGTGGATCTCTACCAAGTTTGTTCAAATTATAGCCCTTGGGCCAAAAATGGCCCCGCCCGGGGGTCACATGTTTTACATAGGCTTATATAGGGAAAATTTGAAAAAATCTTCTTTTCTGAAACCACTTCTCTGAAACCACACGGCCTAGAGCCTTGATATTTAGTATGTAGCATCACCTAGTGGACCTCTACCAAGTTTGTTCAAATTATATTCCTAGGGTCAGAAATGGCCCTACCCCGGGGTCAAATACTTTACTTAGGCTTATATAGGGAAAACGTGAAAAAATCTGCTTGTCTGAAACCAGAAAGCCTAGACTATTGATAATTGGTATTTAGCATCACCTAGTGGACCTCTACCCAGTTTGCCCAAATTATAGCCATGGGGCCGAAAATGCCCTGCCTCGGGGTCACATGCTTTACATAGGCTTATATAGGCAAAATGTGAAAAATCTTTTTGTCTGAAACCTCAAGGCCAAGAGCCTTGATAATTGGTAAGTAGCATCAACTAGTGGAACTCTACCAAGGCTGTTCGAATTTTACCTCTGGGGCTACAATGGCCACACTCTAGGGGGTCACATGTTTTACATAGGCTTATATTGGGAAAACATAAAAAACCTTCTGGTCTGGAACCAGAAGGCCTAGGCTATTGATATTTGGTATGTAGCATCACCTAGTGGACCTCTACCATGTTTGTTCAAATTATAGCCCTAGGGTCAAAAATGGCCCTGCTCCGGGGGTCAATTGTTTTACATAGGCTTATTAAGGGAAATGTGAAAAATCTTCTTGTATGAAATCACAGGGCCTAGAGCCTTGATATTTGGTATGTAGTATCACCTAGTGGACCTCTACCAAGTTTGTTCAAATAATGCCCCTGGGGTCAAAAATGGCCCGCCCCGGCAGTCAAATTTTTGACATAGGCTTATATAGGGAAAACGTGAAAAAATCTGCTTGTCTGAAACCAGAAGGCCTAGACTATTGATATTTGTATTTAACTCTACCAAGTTTGTACAAATTTATAGACCTTAGGCCAGAAATGGCCCCGCCCAGGGGGTCACATGTTTACATAGGCTTATATAGGGAAAATGTGAAAAAAATCTTCTTGTCTGAAACCACAGGGCCAAGAGACTTGATATTTAGTAATTAGCATCACCAAGTGGACCTCTATCAAGTATGTTCGAATAATGCCACTGGGTCAAAAATGGTCGCGCCCTGGGGTCACATGTTTTATATAGGATTATATACTATTAGGGAAGACAGGAAAAAATCTTCTCTGAAACCGCAAAGCCTAGAGCCTTGATATTTGTTATGTAACATCACCTTGTTGACCTCTTCCAAGTATGTTAAAAATATTGACCCTGGGGCACAAAATTGCCCCGCCCGTGGTTCACATGTTTTGCAGAGGCCCATCTAGGGAAAACATGAAAAAACCTTCATGTCTGAAACCACAAGGGCTAGAGCCTTAATATTTGGTAAGACGAAAATGTTTGTGTGTGATGGGAGGAGGGGGTAAGGTCTTGTTATGCACTCAAAGACTATACTACAGAAGAGACCAGCATGATTGCCCTCCACCAAATGGTTTAAATCATTACCTTCCACTGAACAAGACTGGTGCACATAGTACAGGTGAGCGATTCAGGGACACTATGGCCCTCTTGTATTTTACTTCCCGTCGGCATGTGTATTGATGTTAATATCATTTTAGCCTACGTGACGATTGGTTGTTATGTCTGGCACGTGTCAACTCATTACACATTTGCATCTGTTTGCAAGGAAAGACACTATCACTAAGGATATGTTGGTAATCGATGAGCCTGCGCATGTTGCAGTCGGGTTGCAATGACTAGAAATGAGTTCTATAACAACACATAACCAAAGAATTTCCTATGTTTGGACAATGTACTTTTTCAATGAGTTCTTTTTTAGGAAAAATATTTGCATTTTAGGGGTCTGTGATAATGAAAAAAATTCAGTACGTCAATTGCATGTAAAAGGAATCGTTTGATTTCTGGAATTCGTGTAAATGTTTACAAAATTTTGTGAACTTGGAAGCCCTAGTCAGGAGAATACCAGTTGTTGAGGTCTGTAACCGGTTAAGGCTCATAACAGCATGCCTTTAGTTAAGAGTGTGTAACAGAAAAATAGTTCTCTTATTTCCAAACCAAAACATATGTTGTGGGTACTCAAAAGAACCGTCTCGATGAGTCAGAGACGGTTCTTTTGAGCACCCAAAACATATGCTAAAAATTATGGGTAAGAAAATATTGACAATTTTACGCTGCAGAATTTTTGGTTATCTAAACCTGTGTAATCTGTAAATAACTCTTGATCCAAAAATTAAGGTCACTGCCCACACCTGGACGATTTTTTTTCCAAAAAATAGAATTTTTTGATATTCTGTAGTACATCATATTATAAGAAAAATAACGCAAAATAAAGAAAATTTACCGTCCAGTTAAAAAGTTACAGCCCTTCATTGTATGGCCTATATTGGCTTTTTCACGCAGCTTTTTGGAAACTCATTAAGACAAGTAAAATATTCTGTAACTCAATTTTATATTTGAAAATCGTTATTTCAAACAAGCATGTGAGACCATTAATAATTAAGAACTTTTTCTCAAACCATTATTTTGCAGCTTTACAAGTATTTTTCTTCATATCACTCTTTCAAACCAGCACTCACCGATATTTATGCACTCATTTTCAGCAATTACTGACTGATAATTCAATATTTAAACATACTTTAAAAAAATAAATTTTTCTGATTTTTATTTAAGAAAGTGATCATTATATAAGATGCATTATGGCAGAATTAAAAAAAAATTCACCGTCTAATTGGTGAGATATTACCAAATAATTATCCCTACCCCCTAAACTGCAAAATAATGAACTAAGCAGGCTTTTCTTATTTCTAAGCATGATAAAACCTTACGAACCAAACACTATTGATTGAAATACCTCACTGTGAACTTTCAAATGAAACTATATGTACTCCAAATACTTGGAACATTTATATGCATATATGAGAAAACTTTTCAATACCAAAAACGCTACCAAAATACCCCACCCACGGTAAAAAGAAGCTTATCTGCATTTTGCCTGAACACCTAGTCGATATATTTTGACCAAATTTGCATAGATACATCATTAGGATAGAGATATAATGCTTTGGGGACATTTACCGTTTTTCAAGGTCACGGGGTAACTCTGCATGTCTAATTTAGGTAAAAAATGTGCTGTTTTAATATGCATCGCTTCAATTGATCGATGCATATACTACATGTACTCATCAAAGAATTTGATATGTTTTTAAATTTGTTGCGGTCTCGGACGCCATACTAATGCCCGATTGCGAAGCAAGGCGATACCTTAACACTTGACCAGAGGGGGTTTATTCCTATTAGATCAATATATCCCTTGACGGACATCTTTCGGTTGAAACATGTCAAATGTAGAGTAAACTTGGAGATTAGCAAAAATTTTAGCGTAAAATTGCAAATATGTTATTGCTCATTATTTTTATATTTGCTTTGGATGCTCAAAAGAACCGTCTCACTGAGTACCTATAACTTACCTATGCTTTGGTTGGACCCGCATTTATATGAAAAAGTTTTTTTTATGGCCACACACTTCCCGCTACTGAAGGGGGTATTCAGTGGCGCGGAGGGGGAGGGGGGTATTATTTTTTGTACGGATCCCGTCGGCGTTGGTCATGGGCAGAATTGGACACGAGTAGTCTAGAGGGGCTGGACATTTTCTATGTGCATATCACATGAACCAGGTTTGTGGACTGGGTCCGCATTTACATGAATATAAATGAGCATCGGTGCGACAAAACCTGTCTTGAGGGCTTCCGATAAGATCATACAAAAACCAGCCTTCTCAGCCACAGATACTAGATAGAATCGTGAAATCTCGCTTGGAGCAAGTTTAAATACGATTCTGTTCAATTTGTGAATAGCAAAGACGCTGATCAGACTGCGCGGGTGCGCAAGCTGGTCTGCGCCTTTGTTGTTTGCAGACCCCGATGGCAGAATTCTTCGCGTACCTTTAGTAAATTTAGAGTAGGCCTACTGTAATTTAGACTCACGACTTTACTTGGGTCAGCCTTAGCCCAAGATAGCCCTTGTTGCTAAATATTTGAACACATTTGACATAAGGCAAATTGTTTAGGACGCAAACTAAGCGAGGGACTCTCAACGTTAACGTCAAGTTCAAAACTTGTCATTAACGCATAATGACGTCATAAGAGCAAGTGACATCATTAGCGCACGTCAGGTTCAAAGTAGACGCTAGAGAACGTGACGAGATAGTCTGTCTTGGTGAAATTTTAATGCAGGTAAAATAAAACCAAAAAATCATATATAGATCTATATACAAGTAGTTATATCATTATTGTTGTTTTGGACTGACATTTCCTTAGTAAAATACGTGTTCCATTACACTGACTGATTTTTTTCTTCTCACAGAGCTGAGCGTCCACCGTTTAGTATCCGTAAAGAATGCCAACTTTTGTTGTTCATTATACGTAAAATTTCGTTTGTATTTTTAATATGATATCAATCACTTTCAGATTACCAACGTGCAGTGTAACGGGCATTACTGTCTGTAGAAAACATATCATAGTTGCGTAAAATCACACTTTGTCATAATCGAACGCTACCAAGTATTACCTCCCTTGATGATTTAGAGTAACGGTTATTGCTATGGGCAGTGACCTTAAGTCTCTACCTTCTCCAGCCTGATCAGTTACCTTGATATCAAGGTCATGGAGTTAGAGATTTCTCCATAGATTGGGCCTATTTGAAAGTTAAATGTTGAGAGTTAAATGTTGAGAAGCAGAACTTGGTTCACGCGAGCTACAATGTCCTGCAACATCCCTTATTAGGTTGATCATGGTAATTTAAAATACTGTTTACCACATTGCTGCAGAAAAAAAAATTTGTTTCAGACCAAGACCAGACTTTCTAGAGAGATGTTTCCCTGATGGTAAAATAGATAAATCAATGAAATGTACAGGTTCAGAAATAGAAGTGATTGATGGCTATAAAAGTTTTCCTAGTGGACATGCCTCAAGTAAGCTTAACCCTTACCATACTAAATTGGGAAATATCCCATTCTGAAAACAGAGAAAATCAGTTCATCAAACTTTTTTCATACTCAACTCAGCTGAGCACGAAACTCCTGCTCATAAATGTTAAAATGCCAACAATTGTTGGCATTTTAACATTTATTGGCATGATAAATACAACATCTGAGAGACTTAAGCAAGAAACTTCTTTATTTTTCTGTATTTTAGTGTTTATGAGCAGTTGAAATTTCTTGCTTAGTTGAGTCGAGCATGAAAAATGTTTTATAACCTTGGGTCATCATCAACTGGCTTGAGGCTTGAGAAGCCAGCTGATGAGGATCAACACTGTTTATTAATAACATCACTCCTGCAAATTAATTGGTTAATAATTGAGTAGGCGTGTGTACCGGCGACGCAGGTCCAGAGCAGAGTTTGGCCTTGTTTCAATATGTTGTTAACTGTTAACAAAGGCTGAATGCAGACCTCACATGATGTACTAGATCAATATGGCTACACCCATTCAAACAAATTTTATATGAAGAGTTTGAAGAAAAAAAAATTGACCTCAAAAACAATACTTTACACCCTGTGACAATTTTCATTTATTCATAATAGATAAAACATGTTGTACAGAAAATAAGTTGGTATAACCATTTTGCAACTTTCTGTACATTATATGACTGTTGTCTTTTCTACATTCATTGTAATAAATGATGAACCAGCTTTTTAATGGAAGTATCTTTTGTTTTTCAGTGTCATTTTCTTGCATGGTCTACTTATCATTATACATAGCCGGAAAGTTACACACTTTTACCTCTGTTGGTAGAGGGAGATCATGGCGATTAATCTTAGTCATTACACCATTGCTATGGGCAACCATGATAGCAGTGTCAAGAACAGCGGATTATCATCATCACTGGCAAGGTAATAACATTTTTTCAGCCTTCTAATCCAATCATTGAATACATTTTTAGAGTCCTTTTAGGGAAAGTTTTAGTGCATTGATAAAGCTCTCTTCCAACAGTCATTTGCGTTACCAATTTGTGTCTGCTAAGGTATTTTTTATCCCCCGCCGAAGAGGAGTTATTGCCCTTTGATTGCCTTAAGTTAAATAATTTATTCTGTCCTCCGCCATAACTAAGTAAGCAATTGGTCATAAAAGCTTGTATTTTATAAGGCCAAAGAAATTAGGAAACCTCGAAACAGGTACTTTGCCAAACAGTGAAGAGCGGAATCTCGCTAAGACAAAATCAATCTATGAAGGATGAAATACATTATTTTATGGACATTATAATTTGTGACCCCTCAATATATACAATGGACCCTTCTGACTTTAGTTCATTTAGTTATATGGAATATTCCATTGGTCTGAAAAGGGTTAACTCTCCTTTGTCTTTTTCAGATGTGACAGTGGGAGCCATATTAGGAATTGTTATAGCATACATCGTGTATAGACAGTATTACCCATCAGTCAATAAACTCAACGCTCATCTACCATACATCTCATTAGAACCAATTAACACACAGCTGATGGCACATGATAGACAGTTGTCACCAGTTGGATCACCGTCCGTGGCAGTTAATGTGGGACATATGTTGGATATAAAAGATATGTGATACTTGAATATAGTAGTGCAATGAGCTATAATCTCATATGACCAGTATTTTACTTAATTATTTATTAGATGGCTGTCTGCGCATGACAGACTTAGCATCTGTGGGATCTCAATTTGCCATAGGCCTGTATAAAGATAACTTTCAGTGTAAAATTGTGATTTTTTCTTATTCGTCAATTTTAACATTTGTGTTGAGTGCTCAAAAGGGCTGTCTCATTGAGACAGTTCTTTTGAGTATCCACAATCAATGTTTTAGTTGAGAAATAAGAAAATTATTTTTCAATTATTCACCAAAATGAATAATTGAAAAATAATTTTCTTATTTCTCAACTAATTAGAGGCATGTATGTGGTTGTTAATGTTGGAGATAATAGATATTATAAATAGCGATTAAATAGGGATACTTGAATCCAGTAGTATGATGAATCAAAATCTCATCTTTATAAGATGGCTGTTTGCACATGACATGGGATCTCACTATGTGATTTTTAATGTTAGACATAATATTATTAATAGGTCTTGCTATAGCAATAAGGAATCAGTAAAACCTATGTCGGTCACTCAAAAATAGACAAAACAAAGATCTAAATGACAAATGGTAGCTTAATGAAGGCTGAAAACATTCCAGAATGCTCCCCTTGGAACATTCTGCAATACTTTTGACCTGCAATAAGTGAAAATTGGTCTTGAAAACCAATTTATGGTCTTTTTGAGAGTGGTCGTTTTACACAGGGCTTACTGGACTTGAATAAATACAACTTTAATGAGAGCTGCAATGATAGAGTTACCTTGCAATACCAAATGTATGATATAATACATATTGCAAAACATTTTTGGCAACATAAAAACCATAAAATTAACCCTTTATATTCAGGAAAACCCATAATGAGTACATAGGCAAACAGTGAAGACCAAGATAAAATGCATCATAATGCTGCATTTTACCTGGGTTTGCACCAAAACAACTTCTTCTTTTCTTATGTTTCGAACAACTGATTGATATTCACCAATTATTGATTTTATCTAAAGAATTTGGTAACAGCATTGGTAACACTGTTTGATGCTAATGACCCAGTGGGTTGATGCATCGTTAAACACCAACCAACCAACCATTGGTACCAATTATATTTGTGCAAAGTCCCTCTATAGCTATCCAGTGGGACTAGGCTTCTAGTATTTGATCTGAGGCTTCCTCTACTTCCATACTCTGTGTATGCGAGCAATGAAAGCTCTGGTGGGAGCCTGCAGATGTACATATACAGTAAAACCTGTCTGAAACGGCCCTCAAAAGAAAGACCAAAAATTGTTTTTAAGGCCGATAATTGCTTAATGCAGGTCAAAAGTATTGCAGAATGCTCTTTTGGAGCATTCTGCAATACTTTCGACCTTCATTAAGCTACCATTTGTCTTTAAGATCTTTGTTTTGTCTATTTTTGAGTGGCCACTTAAGACATGTTTTACTGTACAATAAGTTCCAAAATCTCATGAGCTGGTTAAATCAATATCAATTTTAGTAGATATGTAACAATATATAGCAGTGCATCAGTAAAAGATTTAACCACAGGTTTGAGGTGTTTAACATTTTTTGCGGACCCAGGTTGATGTCACGGGAAGGAATTAGTGATGACCAATTGTCTCAACAAATGTCAAACACAAAAAATCTGTAGTTCAATGTTATTCTTACACACACAAAATTGACATATGGTCCTCTGTTTTGCTTAGTTTTGACAGTTTAAACTATTTTTCCATTTTCTTGTCCTTTTACATGTATAGAGACAATAAGTTAGCTACTTGTTGAAAGTCAGCATGTGTGTTTTGGGTCCGCTCATGTTAGTGAAGTAGAAACTTTGCTCAGCCTTATCCTGATTCACTCTTGGAGCCTGTTTCCTACTGATGTGGGTAAAATAAAAAAGTGCAGTCGGATATGAAAGTTAGATGGATTATTTGTCTGACTACTAGTTAAAACAATGAATTTTGCAGATAAAAGTTATAGCATGGTCATAGCATAAACACTTGGCGGGAGGTGGTTAAATTAATGCTGTTTATGCATTGTGTATGGACATTTCTTCAGGCCTTAAGATAAGAACACATTAGAGATCATTTTTCTTATTTCTCAACCAAAACATATGTCGTGAGTACTCAAAAGAACCGTCTCAATGAGACGGTTCTTTTGAGCACCCAAAACAAATGTTTAAACTGATGGGTAAGAAAATATTCACAATTTTACGCCCCAAATTTTGGTTTATCTAGACCTACCCTTCTTCAAGCCCAAGTGTGTAAGAATCTATGTTGACAGTGGATGTTGTGAAAGTGTTTTTAATTACAGATAAATTTCACAGTTAGTGCTTTCTACTCTCAAAAGTTGTGATACTTTTTGTACATGTAGATTGGCAGTGACTCAGTTGGTAGAGCATTAGATTGGGAATCGAAGGGTTGAGTGGCACCGCTGGCAGAGTCACTGTGTTGTATCCTTGAGCATGACACCTTACTTGTTGCTTAGTACTACATGTAGTTCAACCCAGGAAGACAAGTTCTGACATGCCTGAAAAATTGTCGACTGGGACGTAAAGAAAATAAAACAAACAAAATATGTACATGTAGATTTTTATGTTGTGGAATGCATTTTGAAACTCATTTTTCAATAAAGATCATTTAGAAACAAGAAAGAGTTCCTGCATTGTATAAAAAAACTTGTATTAAGAAGTGGGCTAAGCTTACATTCTAAGACAACAGCAATAATTATAATATAGGCCTCAATGTGAGAAAACCTGTCTTCGGGGGTTTGTGAACAACAAAGGTGCAGACCAGACTGGGCATTGGCGCAGTTTGATCAGCAACTTTATTATTCACTTATTGGAATGTATCATATATGAACTTGCTACACCGGGCCGCGTAGCGCAGTCGGTAACGTGTCTGGCTACAGATGCGTGTCTGACTGCAGATCCAGGGGTCGCGAGTTCGATCCCGGTCCGGTCTATTCCTTTCGTGGAGACTGATCATGAAATAATTTCTACGGTCATTCTCTTCCCTTCTGCTGATTTATTCAAGAAGGGTTGTTGTCAGTTACAAGCGAAAGTATGTGCACGAAGTACTGGTTAACCGCTTGTTCAAGCTTGCCCAGGAAAAAGTGTGGTTAGGTGAACTGACCGTCCCGCAATGACCATAGCTGTTGACTTGGGACGTAAAGCAACAAAACAAACAAACAAATGAACTTGCTACAAGTGAAATTTAGATTTTCTAGCTCATCTCTGTAGCTAAGCAGAATGGTTTGAATTAGCACTTTGTCAGAAACCCTGAAGGCAGGTTTTCTTGCGTCGCGGCCCATATGTAATTTAGAGATGAGGGATCTACTTCAATCATCTAAATTCTTTAAAATCTGCATGACTAGAAGCCTTAATTTTTTATGAATGTTCATCAATGTCTCTACCTGTGTGTACCAACAGCAAATGATATGGCAAGACTGTGTATTTGTGCAATCTTGTCTGAGCCTTTGCTGCTTTAATAGGTCATAAGTTAAGAAATTTCATGTGCTAGATCAAATGTCTGCGAAAACCTTGCTTTTTGCTTTTCTTATATTCTTATTATTTATACCAATATTGGGGTAATTAAGGTATGTGGTTTGTTTTGTCTTTTGATTTTTCAAAAAAATAGATTGTGGGTTTTAAATGACAATTTCATTATTTTTAGATTTTCCATTATATTACATTGGAAGACTGTTATAAGCAATTATCTGTGATCCCAGTATATTTGCTTATATTGGTATAATGTGGGTTCTGTCAAGATATCGTTGTACCCCATTCACCAACTTTATTTATAAGGCACCCAATTCAGTTATGTGTCCTATTTAACTCTGTCTACTGGATAATTTTGCATGTTTTTTTTTGTCGTCTGCTGATTTTTTTCAAAATCAACTTTTTCAAAAATGTCTTTCCAGGATACCGTCAGAATGTCAAACAGTTTGGATCCAGATCAGGCTGGTCATTTTGTCGGTCCTGATCTGGGTCCAAACTGTTTGCAAAGGTTATCAGCAGACAACACTAGTAGGTAAAGAGTTAATGCAATATCATGCTCATAAAATACGGTGCTATATGCATGATAGTGGTTAATCTTATGATGAACAGTGTTAATTTAAAATGCAATAAAAGCATAAAAAGATTTCTGCTAAAGTGGCATTTTTCAAATACTGACCTATCTGATGGAAGTAGCATGGGTACATGTGTCATGTGCCATAATTGTTTAACAAATACCTCACAAATTCATGTGATTCACTTGTTTGGTTTAGGAGCCGCTGTGGTGTAGTGGATAAACCGCTTGCCTTGTAAACCAGGGGTCGCAGGTTCGATTCCCCACTTCACCAGTCTGTCGGACGAGACTATAAGCTGTGGCCCCGTCTCCATATGACCTCAGCTGTTGGTGGGACATTAAACACAAACACAACAACACTTGTTTGGTTAAATCAAACTTGTATTGACCAAGGTCATCACTGAAACTATTCTATGACCTGACAATGTGTCAAACTTTTCAAAAATATTTTTATGTAGAAAATATCACTCTTTTGCTAAATACTGTAATACACTGTTGTTATTGTGTGGCTATGTACTTCAAGTTTTGGTTCCTAGACCAGCAAATAAGTGGCTCAGTGGTAGAGTGCTTGACTCAAGATATAGGGGTTGTGGGTTCGAGTCTCACTGGAGGCACCGTGTTGTGTCCTTGAGCAAGACACTTTATCCTCTGCTTAGTACTGGTTCAATCCAGGGTGATCCGTCCTGACATGACTGAAGAATTGATGACCAGAAAGTAAAGAAGCTAAACAAAAAACAAAACATTTAAGGAAAATAGGAGACTTGGCACATGAGTGCCCTGTTAAAAAATGGGGACCATGAGTCACCCTTTTTATAACAATATCAACATTATATTGGTATGCATTATAGCTGCTTTTCAGTGTACTTTTAGAGGTCATAGGTTTCATTTCTATATTTTATTGCTGTCTCACAATATCGCACATGATTTTCCATAGCAGAAACTATCACTTGACAGTTCAGGCCCCAAGGTTATAAAGCTTTTTTCATGCTTTTCATGCTTCTGACAGAAAGCAGAATACTGCCTAAGCCGGTGCTAGGGGGCATGAGAATTGTTGCATTTTCCATTAGTTCTCATGAACAGACTCAATAAAACTGAGTCTGCTATTTTCTTATATTGTAGGTTCTCTTTATTTCTGAAGGATCCATTTTTCCAGATTATTTAACTCAATTAAGCATGAAATATATCATGCTCATAAAGATTAAAATGCCAACAATTGTTGGCATTTTAACATTTATGAGCATGATAAATACAACATCTGAGAATTTGAAGCAAGAAAAGTCTTTATTTTTCAACATTTTAGTTTTATGAGCAGTTGAAGTTTCATGCTCAGTTTAGTGGAGCATGAAAAAAGTTGTATAACCTAGGGACTGAACTATGGTACTATCACAGAGTATTACTGCACATTATTTTTATCTAGTCATTGAGATGGTTATGCCTTTGATATGTACTAAACACATGTATAGCCCATCCTCAGTAACTCAGATGTGGCCCATTACTTTACTGATTTACATGTTGATTGGTCACACCCGGATTACCTAGAATGTTTAGAAACCTTAACTGATTACAAAACTTATCAAGACTACTTGATAATGAGTCGAGGTTTGTAAATGAAACTGCAAAATCACTATCTAGACCATGATCTGAGCAAATCTATGTTAATATGCTTGGACTATGTGAGTATCAGGCAGTCTTATACTCATTTAATTATTTCAGGGACCAGTTTTGAATAATAAAGCTGTGATGTGTACAGAAATGTTTCAGTTTTCTGTTTAATTTAAAGTGAGCCTGAGTGTAAAAGGTCATAAAATGAGCTTTTTATCCCTACAACTTTGAAAATGCTGATGGGCATATTGCTTTGGGCTTGTCTGTTGAAACTTATTATAGCTAGGAGCTTCAAACTTGGTCAGTTGATAGAGGATGAAGAGTAGTATAGCTAGGAGCTTCAAACTTAAGTTGACCCTTGTCTAAAGAAATGGACAAGCATATGGTTAGGGGCACAGCGTTTCACATTAACACAGTCTTATCAAAACAGGGCAAAGGATAACATGGCAAAGGATATCAGTCTTTTATCAAAACAGGGCAAAGGATAACATGGCAAAGGATATCAGTCTTTTATCAAAACAGGGCAAAGGATAACATGGCAAAGGATATCAGTCTTTTATCAAAACAGGGCAAAGGATATCAGCCTTTTATCAAAACAGGGCAAAGGATATCAGTCTTTTTTTCAAAACAGGGCAAAGGATATCAGTCTTATCAAAGCAGGGCAAAGGATAAGAGGGCAAAGGATATCAGTCTTTTATCAAAATAGGGAAATTGTTTGGTTTTCAGGAACACTCCTCAATCCAAATGAAGCCAAGAAAAACACTTTTGGAACTGACCTATCAAAGATTTTATAAATATGATCAATGGAATTTATCTTCAGATTTACTGTCCAGGTGTGTCAAATTCTAGAAGACACTGCTTAAAACTCAAATATTGATATCAAAACATTTGTCCCCATTGTGAGAGTCAGTAATTTTCTCAATTATCAATTTACTTGACTAACTTCACACTGGTAAATGCATACGTCGATTTGCTGGTATTTACCCGTATTGCCGGTACTTCATAGACCAGATGTGGTAGATATTGGTGTTAATACTATATAGAAAACATGCCGTATGCCAAAGGGACTATAGAATTAGATCATTTTTAAGTATTCCGCATGTACATGGCGATTTATGTAAGCATTTAGGAATAGCTTTGAGTACCGATATACCGATACCGCATATCTCCTATATTCTTTGAGGTAGGAATTCCAAATTTGGTGAGTGGATGCATCTTGGGATGACGGAGTGTCGCGTACCATTATTGGGCCACTGTGACCTTCACCTCTGACCTAGTTTTTAGAATAATCGTGTCCAGAGCCTATCTCTTATATTATTTGAGCTAGGAATCTCAAATTTGGTGTGATGGTGCATCTTGGGAAGATGAAGTGTCGCATACCATAATTGGATTACTATGACCTTGAACTTGACATATGACCTAGTTTTTAGAATAATTGTGGTCGGAGCATATCTCTTATATTATTTGAGGTAGGAATCTCAAATTTGGTGTGTGAATGCATTTTGGGATGACGATGTGTCGCATACCATAATTGGATCACCATGACCTTGAAATTGACCTCTGATCTAGTTTCTAGAAACTGCATTGAGTCTAGTGCATATCCTATATTCTTTGAGATTGGAATTCCAAATTTGGTGTGTAAATACATCTTAAGATGACAGAGAGTCACATACCATTTCCTGTCACTGTGACCTTGACCTAGTTTTAAGAATTATTGTGTTCAGAGCATATCTCTTATATTCTTTGAGGTAGGAATTCCAAATTTGGTGTGTAAATGCATCTTGGGATGGCAGAGTGTCACATACCATTTTTGGGTCGCTGTGACCTTGACCTAGCTTTAATAATTATTGTGTCAGGAGCATATCTCTTATATTATTTGAGATATTTATCCCAAATTTGGTGTGTGAATGCATCTTGGGATGGTGGAGTGTCTTGTACCATTTATGGGTCAATTTGACCTTTACCTCTGACCTAGTTTTTAGAAAAATTGTGTCGGGAGCATACCTCATATATTATTAAAGGTAGGAATCCCAAATGTAGTGTGTAGATGCAACTTTGGATGGAGGAGTGTCACATACCATTTTTGGGTCACTTTGACCTTGACCTCTGACCTAGTTTGTAAAATAATCGTGTCCAGAACATATCTCTTATATTATTTGAGATGGGAATCCCAAAGCTGTATGTGTCTCAATTTTAGGTCACTATGATCTTGACATATGACCTTGTTTCTAGAATAATCGTGTCTGGAGTGTCTGGAGCCTATCTCCTATATTATTTGATGTAGGAATCCCAAATTTGGTGTGTTGATTACTCTTGAGATGGCGGAGTGGTGCATACCATTTTGGGTCACTTTGACCATGACATTGACTTCTGGCCTCATTTTTACGTTTTTCGTGTGTGGAGCATATCTCATATATTACAGCTAGCTTTCCTCTAAATATGTTTTATGCTAGACCAATTCCTTTTGGGGCATTCGTCATGTGACTGACATTTCTTGTTCTATATAGTATTATCACGGACAAAAATGAAAATACCTACCACATCCGCTCTCTGAAGTACCAGCAATATGCATAAATACCGGCAAAGCAAGGTATACATCTACCAGTGTGAACTTGCTTATGAACAGACCCCTTATAGCTTGATTTGCTGATAGGTACCAAAACATCAGAAATTGTATCCCTGCTCAGGATTGATTTTTAAAGGTATCAAAATTTGCTATCTTATTTCCAAATGGCTGCCTGACAGTTGGTCTAAAACAGTTACGTTTTAAGAACAACTTGGTCAATGACCATTTTGGTCTAAACTTTTTTTTTAGTTAAATCACTATTCACTGTACTTGTAATTGAACTGGACTGTGGTGAGATAATGGCCTAAAATCTCTGATAAAACTATTTGCTTAAAGCCTTAATGCGCCAATCTCAAAAAAAGTCGTCTGCTTTTCTTGTCTGCTGAAATGTTTAAGAAGCCTTTAAGTCAGTGTGGACCCAGATCATGGGCAAATATATGCAGCAGACGACTTCAGCAGACGACATTTTCAGATGCATTTTTTTCTTGGCGCTTTAAGGGTTAATTTAGGTAAGACAAGCAGTTGCATATTTATTACTATCATGATGAATCCTTCATGAAATTAACCCTCTATATACTAATGGATTCTAACCCTTCTGGTTTGATACAATAAACTTGGGATAGTCCATTGTACGTATTTAGGGTTGTCAGGTTATAAATTTCAATAAAATAATCTCTTGTCTCAAGAATTTTTTACCCTTACAAACAGTGTAGACTCTGATGAAATGCAGCATGATGCAGCATTTGATGAAAGCCTGCACTGTTTACATTGACAAATACAAAATTTATAATTGAAACATAATGAAATATTCTCATATTTTGGAATTCTAACTGGTACCAACAAAAATATACTTTGGCCCACCCAGTCTTAAATAGAAGAGTCTTACTCTATCTGTTAAGAAAGGGTTAAAGTATCAATTTAATTGTTTTATCAAGATAGTGTATCCACTTAGTTAAGCCACACTCTGGGATAAGGTACATTTACTACTTTATATGTATGACTTGGAGTAGATATTAATCAGCATGCATATCTATAGTAACAGCAGCTCAATAATTATGTCAAAATACTATCAAGTATGTTATAGAGCCTTCATCATAGCGATTTAATGCAAAGACTGATCAAAATCTATCTCAAGCACAGGTACATTTTTGATATGGTCATGTATTCTGCATCATTTTAGTTGTACCTTTTTTTTCTTGGGTTTTCTGATAAATGGGCCGGATCATACAGTGTTAACCTGATCATGAACAGTCTGATCAGGGCTTGTACTGTTCGTCATTCTGTCACAGCATTTTAAACACCTCATCAAGTAGTCAAACAGACTAGCATTCAAATCTTATAATGCTAACGGTAAATTTTCTAAAGTTTAGAACACTACATGTTAAATAAGTTGCCTGCCAAAAAGGCCTAGACAAACAGTGCAGACCCAGATCAGACTGCTTCCCAAGAAGCAGTCTGATCAGGGTCTTCCCTGTTTGCTAGTCTGACAAGTATTTTGTGAGTTCCAGTGTTTATAACTAACATTTTATTCGTAAGAGAACGGAAAGAGAAAAGTGTTGGAAATTTTAGAACATTTACGGCACATAACAAACTAAATGATTTTTGCGTTTTAACAACAACACATCATCTAGGGTGAAGATTTGTTACCAGTAAAATGTGTTTAAGCCCCCAGCATCTTAGGCTGCTGTCCATTTTAAGGCAGTGGTTGTGTTGTTGTTGATCATTATTTATTGTTGCTCCCATATTTTGTTGGTGTTCTATGTTGTGTATATGGCAGAATTGATTAAGCTTGTTGCGGAAAAGCAATAAAATCCTCACCAAAGCCTCACATTGGCGTAGCTGCCATTACGCACTTACGCACATGCGTAATAAAAATAACAACATTCAAGGGAGGTCACCCAGTGTAGTGAAAGTGATTTTCCATACCATTAGGAACTGCTCTAAAAGGAAAGAATTCGCTCCCTCTGGGAGCAAATTCTTTCCTTTAGAAGAAGTTCCCATTTTGAAAAGAGACATAATCGTAGAGAATCATTGCTTGATACAGTAGATTCCCTATGATGTGAGTAACTTCTTCAGCATTCTGGCTACGCCATTGCCTCACATTTTATCTCATTTCCTGAACTGGTTTAATAAATTCATTGATACATGATCACTTTTTATCGATCATTACACATACCTTAGCAGGTTGTAAAACGGACTTGATCAAGATAGGTGAGAAGATAGAGGTGTACTGATATATATGGTAAGTACAGTAACTATCTTTGTTATATCATTTAAGTTGACAAGTAATCAAACATAGGTGAATCTGGCTATAATAAATAGTTTAGTATGAAAATTGGATAAAATTTGGAGGATAACTTAATTGGGACATGTAATTGACTTAAAAAACAAGGGAGATGCTTTAAGTGGGCCTATATATTGCCAAAATATGAGTGGTAAACCCTTTCTTGACTTTTCAAACTTTCCATCAAATTTGATACAATAGGGGTTGAGATGGTCCATTTTGAATTTAAAGGGTCACAGGTTAAAATATCTTGCATATATTTCTGTCTGTCACCTGAAGATTGTTCTTTTTTATACAATGTGTTAGAGAGCAGACACTGATGTGATGTAGCATATCATCTGTCCATGGATTTCTCATCAAGTAGGGAGCATTTTAACCCGTAGCTCGCTAGTCACAACTTGTCATCTGCTTCTCTTGTCTGCTTATTTTCTTGCAACCAATATAGACCCAGATCAGACTCCTTAAAGGAGCAGTCTGATCAGGATTTATTTGGCTTGCTTCAATGAAAGTGCACTTGAATATATGCGACAGACATAAAAGGCAGCTAGACACCATTATTATAAAAGACAAAAAAGATAGTGGTGGGATATTTTAGGGATTAAAAAATGAATTCACAGAGAGCTGATAAATGTGATAAATATTATTTTTTTCTGATTTTTTTTTTGATTTTTTTTTGTATTTAAATATATCTATGGTATCAAAGTGAACCATCATTTTCCCGGTTCGAAAAATTGCCTTGTACATTTATTAAAAACTGCACTTGATTATTGACTCTTGTAGCGCTTAAAGTTTATGGAATCTACCAGTTAATAATATACAGTTATTTCATGCCTGTTTGTAGTATAGTCTAACTATTACCCCTCGGTGCCATGGACGACCTGATGCACTATTGCCTTCGGCCTCATGCAATAGGCACCTCAGGGTAATAGTTTTGACTATACTACAAACAGGCATAACTGTTTTATTACCCGACCCATTTGATGAAATACTTAGCACCGTTCCTTGAATGGAGTTTCTGTAGACGATGCGGTTTTGTTGCAAAACAGAAAGTTTCACCAAATCTGCTCAATTTTGGTCTCAAAATATTCCGCTCATTCTAAATAAGAAACACACTTTATGTTTCCGACCATAAACAACGAAGTTATTGGATTTTAAAGTTTCCAAAGCATGGCTCATTTTCATCTATGTTGCACAAAGTCTCCTTTCGTAAATGAATCGTATGCTCAACGTATGCACATCGTTGTCGCCCATGTCGATAAGCGCCTGTGTGTTTTACCAGCGAGGCGGGAAACCAGGCCATGGTATAGTGCCAGTCAATAGTCAAGAATATTGACTGGTCAATAGTTCAGTGACTTATGACATAGCTAAAAATAGACAATTACTCTGTATATAGAAGGTTGGGTAATAATCTGCACTTATCCATCCTTGTTGTCTATAAAGAATTTGATGAAGAAAGCAAACAAATAGTCCCTAATAAGACTGCTGAACAGTTTGATCTGGGAATAAAAATTATTTTGTTAGCTAATAATTTTCTCCATTTGTTTGGTTGTGCGTGTCACTCGAAGATTCTTAGATTATAATTTTATGCCCCCAATATTCAAGATTTGGCATATTGTGTGTGTGCGTGCCTGTTTGGGTGTGTGCATGCATGCCTGCCTGTGTGTGCTCAAAAAGTTCATATTGGCAAACTGCATTCTGTTCCTGGCAGCATTATGAGTGTTTCAAAAACACAGTAAAACCTGTCTTAAGTGACCACTCAAAAGTAGGCACAACACAGGTCTTAATGCATGGCAAATGGTAGCTTAATGAAGGTCAAAAGTATTGCAGAATGTTCCCTTTGGAGCATTCTTCAATACTTTTGGACTTCATTAAGCAATAATTGGTCTTGAAATTTTTTAAACCAATTTTGGCCTTCTTTTTCAATGACCACTTAAGACAGGTTGTACTGCTTATTCTATTTTTCTTGTTACAGACTTTCTGAAGATTTACATGGATAGTTAACACATATCATCTTTTAATCCACAGCACCACCATCATCCAATCTAGACACAGTAGAAGTTGATGACTATCTGATAAAAACTGACAAATACTGAACTGTTGAGCTAGAAGAATGAACCCAGCTCCAAAAGTGATCACTGGTGCCCTACATCCTGATAATAGAGATGCCTGTGATTGGTAGGTTTTTTATGATAGATGTTCTCAAATTTTGAACACTAATTGCCTGCCAAAAAGGCCCAGACAAACAGTGCAGACCCAGATCAGGCTGCTTCTGAAGAAGCAGTCTGATCAGGGTCTTCCCTGTTTGCTATTCTGACACTAGCATTTTGTAAATTCCAGTCCTGATAACCAATAATTTAAAGAACCAACAGAGTAGTTTCAAAATTTTAGAACATTAATTCTACAGTAACAGTTGATCATTTTATGACAAAAACAAACTGCCAAACTATGGGTTCTGGAGCTGCTACCATTCCTTCATGCCTGCCATAAAATGCTGTATTTTCAGAGTAGACATCACTGACACAGGAGACTCTCAAAAATTTGTCGATCATTACAAATTTTGTCTGCTCTCTAGTCTACTTAATATGTACTTTGGTAGCCCATATTGCTAACGATACTGACTTCAATCAGAGCTGTTCGATCAGGGTTCATAGTGTTTGCTTTCTTGATCAAAACTTCTGAAGAATGTATACAGCAGACATAAAAGCAGACAACAATTATTGGCAGGATAAGGGTCAAAATTCCCAGCTTAAATTTATAGATCCGAATCAAATATGAGGATGTATTGAGCCAAAACATAAGATTTTGGTACTCACCACCTTGGCAAGCACTGCTACAAACTCTCTGATGGGCCTCCCAAATTCTTCAACCTTTACAGAGACTAAATTCAAAGGCTGCTTCTGCTTTCATATACATGAATTTTGAGAAAATGTGTCTTGCACAAATTTATTAAATCATAAAACTTGTGTGATGCCCTGCTTTACACCCCTCCCCCAATAAGGACATGCCATGTTTGCTGTCTTACTCTCAAGTAACATTGTCATTTAGCTCTTCAACCCTTTACTCCATTATAACGCCTTTTGACACCTTTGAAATACTATGTATTTGGAAATATGGAAAATGGAGTATTTCCTCCGTTGGAGCAAATGTTCCATTTTCCATAATATTTTCAAAAGTATTCAAAACTTTACTTAAATTTTTCTTGATTTTTTTTTCAATGTTGTCTAAAAATAGAAAATGATGTCATGATCTAATGTAGCCTATGGAGTAAAGGGTTAACTGATTAATTACTTTAATGGAATCTTCCAGTTTATGATCTAAATTTATTCATTCTTGTTATATCAGTAAATAATTTGCTGCAGAATTCAAATAAACAGTTGCTGACATGGGACTATTTTGTTTGCTCAGCCTTACCATAAGTAATTAAGTTCTGGTAAAAAAGGCGGCAAAGATCAGGAATCGATATAATCAAGTGCCACACCTGACCAAGGATACCACATGGGAAAGTGACAAAAACACAATTAAACATCACAAACAAGAGCCAAGAGGTCAACCCTTTCCCAGCAGATGACCACAAGGCAGCAATGAACAGACGCGAAAGCATGACAAACACAAGACATAAATAACAAAATGATCCACAAAACAAGTACTGCCTCGGAATGGTCAGCTGTTAATAGAGCCGTCAGCCATTTAATAGTTATAATTTTGTTTGGTTTAAGCCTGAATTATAACATTTAAAGTGCCATGATTCATTCATGAATTGGTGTTGTTTTTGAGTGTTGTGTTTAGCTTTAATACTGTAGGTGCATTGTATGAAAGTTTCTAACCAATATTTATCATTTTAGGGGGTTCCAAGGTTTTGTTGCCTATGGTTGCTATGGTTACATTGTGATAGTTGACCCCAACACATTGCAGGTAATCAAGTTTATAAATAGCTGTTTTGATAAAACTCTACTTTAATACTTTATTTATTTCATTAATGCTTCACATTTTTATGAGTCTTTTTAAAGCCAGTGTTGCTCTAAGGGGTGATGCAAAAAATACTGAATCATCATCATTGGTAAATCATAATTATTTTGTTTAGGCCATGCAGATTTAATCCTCTCATGAGTTTGGGGTCTTTCTGACTTTTCATTCTTGATGATGCCCTTGCCAATCTGAGAGGTTTTTAGGGTCTAGGAGATCATTCGGATTTCCTAACCACTTTCCCCCACATTTTCTTTGTACGGCTGGATCTGTTCTGCCACACCACTTCTTACCTGCTTGTTTTGGCAATTCAACTCATGCTGTGCTCTATATGATGAATCCACCTCACTCTTGTGGTGCCTAGCACCCTCGGGCAGGGGGGGGGGGGGGTGCGGGGTACTGGGTCAGTCATATACTTTTTCTTAGAAAAATGGGGCTTATCCTGGCAGCGCTATACAAATTTGGTCTGAATTATGTAACTTTGATATATTTATTAAAACTTTCAACTGCCTGCGTAAGTTTGTTTGCATAAGTTTCTCAACATATGTTGAACTATTTTTCATTTTTTTCTTCTTTTTCTGATCAATTAGGTGATCCAAACATTAGGACAACACCGAGGGAATGTTTGTCAGGTAAGGGTTTTTATAAATTATTTTATTCTTAAAAAGCCCATCCCTACATGACTGATTTTTTTTGATGTGAATATAAAAATCAAAACAAACAAATTAGTCTTAAACAGACAAGCAAATGTATTTCGAGCCACTGAGGTTTGTATAGGTTGTGTATTTTAAAGTGGCACATCTATCATAAGAAACATGTAAAACAGCATTTTCTCTAGTGTATGTTGTAGTGTAAATCAAGCAGCAGCATTGAAGACTACCGGATTCACTACTTTCACTTTAATTATTGTCCATGCTCGGATAAGTGCATACCTAGAGTCTTATTAATAATTGCTCTTTAAACTCTTTTGCAGATTAATGGAATTTTCCATTAAGTTTGATACAGGTTATGTAGTCATGATGGTCCATTGTACAATTGAGGGGTCACAGGTTATGATTTTCAAATAATCTTGCATTTCTTTTTCTGAAGATTGATTTTGTCTAAGCTTATAGTGCAAACATTTTGCGGCATTTCACCTGGGTCTTCACTGTTTGCAAAAGTACTTGTTTTTGGGTTTGCAGTCTACAAAGGTTTAGAGTATGAGTCATGGCCATTCTAAATGCAGTAGAGCAAAGTATTTTCTACTGCTGTCATGGTAAACACTTAAAAGTTTAAGCATCAAGTTTAGTATAGACTAGTATGATCTCATAGTTCATGTTTGCTATGTACAGTAATATTCTGTCCTTTCTAAAAATGATATGCAGTTAAAGTTCTAAATACAGTAAAACCTGTCTTAAGCGGCCACTCAAAAAGAATACCAAAAAATGGTTTTCAATACCAATTATTGCTTAATGCAGGTCAAAAGTATTGCAGAATGCTCCCCTTGAAGCATTCTGCAATACTTTCGACCTTCATTAAGCTACCATTTTCCATTAAGACCTTTATTTAGTTTATTTTAAGTGACCGCTTAAGACAGGTTTTACTGTATGTGCTTTTTGAGCATGTATTGAAGTTAATATATTGAGCCTGCCATTCAGACTCACTTATATTAGCACCTAGTACATGAGATACCTTCCTCAGTCAATAGGGTATTGTTCCATTTGTGCACATGGTTAAATGAACTGTTGAGGCTATCAATTATGAATGCTTAACCCCTACATGAGATGATGTGATGTTTCCAGCCGACCATATTCCTACCTTACCATATTCAGCCTACCGGTGATATATTCATTATGTGCATAACTTTTTTTAATGTTTAGCTGATATAAATTGTTTACAGTAAATGTTCTAAAATTCAAACATTCCTCTGTTTGTCCAGGCCTGCCAAAAAAGTCTAGACAAACAGTGCAGACTCAGATCCGACTGCTTCTGAAGAAGCAGATTGATCAGTTTCTTCCCTGTTTGCAGTTCTGACAAGCATTTTGTGAATTCCAGCACTGATAATCAACATTTTATTTGAGAACAGAAAAAGAAAAGTGTTTGAAATGTTAGAACATTTACTGTATACCATATTAGGTTCGTTGGTGCAGAGAGAAGTACCATCATGCCTTTGCAACAGGAAGTACCTACTGCCTTCAGCTGGCGGCAGCAGATACAACAGGCACTATCATTATATGGGATGTTACTAATGGACAGTCTCGTACAGAATTCGGAGCAGCTAAAGATACAAAACCTGTCACATGTAAGTAGCCTAAGTCAACCGCCTCATTATCACTACCCAGTAAATGCTAAGATGAAGATAAGAGGTTTGCATGGATGAGTGTTTCAGGATTATTCCTGATTTCAGTTTTTTGAGGCTGACTTTCCATAGAAAGTCAGCCTCAAAATACTGAATTAAGGTGATTACAAAATCTTCATGGATATATATTTAGCTTATTTAAAGTAAAATGTCCATTAAAACATGACAGTGACAATATTTTATAGGCATAAAGCAAGTTGTAAAATTTGAGTTTCTATGATAGTTCATGGTTTTTGAAATTTTGAACTTTCACCTATGGGGTGTCCAGAATACTATATGTACTTTTCTCTATTTTCTTCAAGATAAAGGAACTTAATGCCTATACTATACATATTGGCTGGCACACTAGATTTTGGTGCTTAACGCATATGCAAAAATGCTTCTTATGAATGCCCATGCCAACGTATCCAGTAGTGCTAGAGGTCCAAATTTGGGTTTGAGCCTTCATCTACATCCATACTTTGTGTAATAGCAGGGAAGGGGCTGGTGAGTTTTGTACATGTGAAGACTTGCCTGAGCCTTTGCTGCTCACTGATGCAATAAATAAGTACCAATTAAAGTCTTGCGTATTGACCCATATTTTCATTTCATTCTTCAAACATGCTTACATATGTACAGCTACCATGTGAGACTGAATAACTTGTTTATGTCAATATCTTCATCAACCTCCATGCTTTGTGTCCCATTCTTATAATGCATGTATACAGCTCCTTTGATATGAAATATTCAGTCCAAACAAAAACTAGAAATCTTGTGATTTTTTCACTTATTAGCTAAACCCATTGGTTCTGAAGCTTTTAACAATTTTCCAGGTATGGAATGGTACACAGGTTATGATGAGTCACATGATCTACTTGCTGTTCTTCGGTTCCCTGATCTTCTGGAACTCTGGGATGGTTACTCTGGTGTGAAGCTTTGGAGAAAGGTGTTAGGGGAACCAGCACAGTCAATGGTGTTCAATCCATTTGATATCAGTTCTGTAGTCTGTAAGTTAGAAAGACATAAATTAGGGCCCTCCCAGGAGTTTTGGGGAACAGGGAAAAGGGCACTTATTTCAGGAGAACATGGGAACAAAGGCCAAAGAGCTACGTGCATTAAGAGGCTATTTTGGCCCCCCTATGAGGCCAAAAAAAGAAATTTTCTTTTCACCAAATTCTTCTCATTAGTTTATTTGAACAATAGCCCAAGTGTATAAGTCTGATATTAGTTTGACTTTTACCCTTGCTATGGTAACAAAAATGGCCGCAAAACTAGGCTGAACTTCGGAAATTGACCATTTTGGAGCAAATTTGAGACGTTTGACAGAGCAATTAACATAGAGCACAAGCAAATGCCTAAAGGATATTTTAACAGATGATGAGAATTATCATGGCACACAACATATTAAAAGGATTTTTTGGTATTTAGCTGTGCTGATATCTAATTCTTAAAAATTTGGTCTCAAAAAGCCTTAAATTTGGTCAAAAATGACAATTTCTGTATTTTTTGCTGTTTTTGTCTGCTATTTTTGTTACCATAGCAGCGATAAAATTTATATAAATGTCGAAATTTTACACTTCAGTCATTCTTCTAATAAAGCAATCAAAAGAAATTTGTGAAAAGCAATTTTCAGTTATTTGCTCCAAAGGGGGGCAAATTAGCCCCTTAATGCACATACCCCTTTCGAGGGGAACAGGGGAACAAAGACAATATTGGGGAACAGGTAACATAAGAAAACAAATTTTGGATTTTTTGGGGAACAGAAAGACAAGCCAATTTATTTCAGGGAAACAAGGAACAGGTACCCCCCTGGGAGGGCCTCTTGAACTTGAATAATGATCTTTCGCTAATCTAATAAGATCTCAGAGAGCCCAGTTTTAGTAGATGTTCTTGTATTTTGAACACTAGTTTCCTGCAAAAAAGGTCTATCAAACAGTGGAGTCCCAGACCAGACTGCTTCTGAATCAGTGTCTTCCCTGTTTGCTATTTTGAAAAGCTTTTTGTGAATTCCAGCCTATGATTTGAGAACAGAAAGAGAAAAGTTTTCGAAATTGTAGAACATTAACCATAATAGTAATTTGGATAATGAGACATCACTGGCTAATTCAAAGCACAAGAAAAGATAGTGAAAATCAGCCTGCACACTCTATAACTAATAGGTGGACTTTGACCTAATTGCCCACAGACATTGAACATTAAAAAGAAATGATTAGACTTTGGTGCCCTTGACTTTCTAAGAAAATACAAAATGCTAATGCTAAATTTAGTGCTGAAATAATGAAGATTTACCCAATTTAAGGTTTGGAGGTGGGGACATATTTTTCCACTGAAACCACTGTGTTAATTGTAAATTTTAGTTTTGACTCATAGTCTCAACTCAAGGAGCTTATAAAGCAGTCATCGGGGCGACAATCAGCGACCATGGCATAGGTGTTCAGATTTATCCTTCAAGTGTGAATTATGTGAGCTATGTTGTCTTGTGACAACTCATATCTATTATGTTACAGTAAATGTTCTAAAATTTCAAACACTAGTTGCCTGCCAAAGAGGTCTAGACAGTTTGTTATTCTGACAAGCATTTTGTGAATTCCAACCGAGATAACCAATATTTATAACTTATTTATTATTATTTTCAGTATTATGTGAACAGAGTAAGATTCTAGTGATATCAGACTTTAAACCAACAACAGCCCCTGGGGATGATTTTAAAGTCATACAGTTTGTAGATTCTACAACTGGAAAGCAAGGTTAGTTGAATGTTTTACAATTTAGTGTATTTTAACACTTATAAGCTTGCTAGTATTGTCCATGCAGTTCAAAGCAATACATTTCTGATGATCCATTTCACTAACAAGTTAGCTGCTACTGTAGTGCAATATGATGATAAACTGTTGATATAATGACTAAAATGTGTAGAAAATAGGGTTTAGTGCAAAATTGTTGACAGTAACAACAACATTGAGAATGAAAAATTTCAAATTACAGTAGATCTTCTTAAATTTCGAGCATTAGTGCCTGCCAAAAGGCCCCCAGACAAACAGTACAGACCTGGATCAGACTATTTCTGTAGAAGCATTCTGGTCATGCTTTTTCCTATTTGCAATTCTGACAAGCCCTGATAGTTTGCAGCATTCTATATCTACATTGTTAAGCAAAATACGGTTTGCTATTATGAACTGTATTTTGTCAAAGACCTATATTGGCCAAATGTTTAGTTGAGAACAGAGATTTTTCTGTTTTGCTTCCCAAAACATGTTCCGACTTAATTACAGTCCATAAAATATTGTGCTTTTCTGGTCAAAAATCCTTGATATTTTATAAATGCTTACCCTCTGGAATGACCTTTGTGAACATATAAAGAATTAAATAAATATAAAATTGACTATGACCTTTGACCTATGGATGAATTATGATAATATGCTCTAAGGATGGCCACACTCTTGAACTGCTGGACTGATATTTCATATTTGTATATCTTTTGGTAAGCCCTTAACATACATAACAAAATAAATGTACCTTTGACCTACTTTTTAATATAAATTATTGTACAGTTGTTCCATGACGGTTTGTAGTATAGTCAAAACTACATTTTGTATTACCCTGAGGTGCCGTGGACGACCTGATGCACTATTGCACGAGGGGGAAAGTCAAGTGCAATAGTGCATCAGGTCGTCCACGTTACGGAGGGGTAATAGTTTGACTATACTACAAACAGGGCCTTTAACAGGCATGAAATAACAGTTTTATTACCCAACCCATTTGATGAAATACTTAGCAGAGTTCTGTAGACCATGAGGTTTTGATGTAAAGCAAAAAAAAAAAACACCAAATAAACTCAATTTTTTGGTTCAAAATGTCCGGCTCCTTCTAACTAAGAAAACGGGTACCCACACTTTATGTTTCTGACCATAAACAACGGAGTTACTGGAGTTTGAAGTTGCCAAATCATGCCTCATTTTCACCATCGTTGCATAACGAACCCTTTCAAAATGAACCATACACGCATCGTCGTCACGCATGCGGATAAGCATCTTGTGTTTTTAACAGAGAAGCGGGAAACCAGGCCATGGTATAGTGCCAGTCAATAGTAAAAAATATTGACTGGTCAATAGTTCAGTGACTCATGACATAGCAAAAATAGACGATTACTCCGTATATAGACGGTTGAGTAATAAAGTTCATTATAGCTTTATTTTATTCTATGATTTTGTATAAGCTCCGGGGTTGTTTTATGCTTCATAAACTCATCTTGTTAATTCTTATAATACCTTGGATAATTATGAAATTTTCAACGATATATTTAGAAATTATGATCTTATTTGTTTCAGGTGGCTCTCCATCTAGACGATCAAGTTCTTCCTCGCTAAGACATTCTCGATCCTGGAGTAAAGTTATCTCCCTTGCAATAACCATTCCATCTGGACTGTTGGGTACAAGTGAGGCAAACAAGAAAAGGTAATGTTTGTGACACATTGCTATGACAAGGTTTGGACAGGCTTGAAAAGTACTTGAATTCAGAGGGCTTTCTTGAAAAGTCCTCAAAAAATAAATCTGCCTTGAAAAATACTGGAAAATCACTCAAAAGTCCTTGAATTCCACTATTTTCTGTAGGACTTTTAGCACGGTTGATAGCGATCTAAATCAGTATAAAATTGTTGTGCCTTTATTTGGTGCAGCATATGCTGCACCAAATATAGGCACAACAGTTTATACTAATTTCCTAGTACTAATGTCTCCATTATCTCAGTCAAGCATTTCTGAAGTCGAATTTTAACACTTAAATCAGGATATTTCATAATTGTTTAGTCCTTGAAAACTGTAGGATAGTCTTTATAAGTCCTTGAAAAGTCCTTGAATTTTACTCAAACTTGCCTGTATGAACCCTGAAATATCTTTCTACCACTGATCTAAGTAGGACAGTTGTCAGTGACTGGCAAATGTATGATAGTCAGATACACTAAGAGCTGGTTAACTGTGGAGTAGCCAACCTAGAATCAGTGGGGCAGATTAAGTGACTGTTATGATATGGTTGACAAACTTTTGAAAGTGATGTTAACCCCCAAATAACAGCAACCATGTCTTGATAAAAAACTCAACATAGCTATGTGAGTTGAAGGTCTCAGCAAACAGTCCTGACCAAGATCTAACTGCTTCTGCAGGGCCTTCAATGTTTCCCAATTTAACCCTAACCACACTAAACCCAGGATCCACACTGTTTTTGCACTCTATCATTGAGTAATGTGATAAAATTTTGGAAATGAATGTATTTTAAAATATTTCCAGCATGATGGAAATTTACTATAATTAGAGTATCTATTAATATTGATGTACTAGTGTATCCTCTGATGATGACAGTAATGATCTGACCCCCTGTTTACAGATTGTCTTCAATCCAGCTCATCGTCACCAGCTCTTCTAACTCTTTGAGAGGGAGATTCTTATCATTGACCTTGACCTCTATTGATGTATATACATGTATTACAGACCGAGTGTATCCTCTGATGATGACAGTGATTATCTGACCCCCTGTTTACAGATTGTCTTCAATCCAGCTCATCGTCACCAGCTCTTCTTACTCTTTGAGAGAGAGATTCTTATCATTGACCTTGACCTCTATTGATGTATATACATGTATTACAGACCGAGTGTATCCTCTGATGATGACAGTGATGATCTGACCCCCTGTTTACAGATTGTCTTCAATCCAGCTCATCGTCACCAGCTCTTCTTACTCTTTGAGAGAGAGATTCTTATCATTGACCTTGACCTCTATTGATGTATATACATGTTTTACAGACAGAGTGTATCCTCTGATGATGACAGTGATTATCTGACCCGCTGTCTACAGATTGTCTATAATCCAGCTCATCTTCACCAGCTCTTCTTACTCTTTGAGAGAGAGATTCTTATCATTGACTTTGACCTCTATTTATGTATATACATGTATTACAGACAGAGTGTATCCTCTGATGATGACAGTGAGGATCTGACCCGCTGTCTACAGATTGTCTTCAATCCTGCTCATCATTACCAGCTCTTCTTACTCTTTGAGAGGGAGATTCTTATACTTGACCTTGACCTCTATTGATGTATATCTTACAGACCCAGTGTATCCTCTGATGATGACAGTGAGGATCTGACCCTCTGTTTACAGATTGTCTTTAATCCAGCTCATTGTCACCAGCTCTTCTTACTCTTTGAGAGGGAGATTCTTATTCTTGACCTTGACCTTTATTGATGTATATATTACAGACCGAGTGTATCCTCTGATGATGACAGTGAGGATCTAACCCGCTGTCTACAGATTCAGTGATTCATTTACAATTTTGGGCTTATGGGTCCTGGGTCTCGCTGTTTCCAATATTAATGAGTCCCAACTGCAAACTTATGAGTAGGGCTGCTGCGAGTATCCGAGTACTCGGATATTCGCGGATCTGAATATAAAATCGAGTATGGATATTCGTCACTGCCGAAATCGTTGGATCGCGATCTTTTTTTTTTTTTTTTTTTTTACCTTTTTTTAACTGAAACAAGAAGTTTTTCACAAAATAATCAATTGAAATTTTTCACTTGACTACGGTTCTAATTGATAATATCTCCTATTTAAATACCTTTGTTTCTTGCAGGTTAGTGACATCCTTTATCAGTAATTAAAATCCTCAAAGTATTCCAAAATCCGGTGATAATATAATCCAATCTGTTTTGTTTAAACACACTTCATCGGTATGTACTAATAAACTGAGCCAAAAATATCATCAGATGTCAATTATCAAATAAATTTCAAAGGATTCTTCTTTTCTTTGAACTTTTTTTCTAGCCGACAATGCGACAGCTGATTAGGCCTACGTGACCCAGGTCATGTTGTCTATGTGTGAACTTCAGGACAAAGGAAAAGGGCCTTATATTGAAATCAGCACACTTCTGTCAGAATATCTTGTTATCTAAGTTCAGGAAGGTATAAAATCAAATGTTCAAATTGTGTTGCATGCCTTGGCAGTAGTGAGTGGAAATGTAGTCTTATCTTCTTTGATAACAAACTGTATACATGTGGTACTTCTGGTTTAACATAAAGGGCTGATTTACTAAGTAAATAGACCCAACAATAGGAGTCTTACTTTTTTTTTATAAACCAGTGACTCGCAGTTCGATCTGTGAATCGTCACTCATGAATCGTGGATCAGATCGGATCGCCACTTACCTAACGATCCACAGCCCTACTTATGAGTCCAAAACACTATTTTTAATGACAGGTCTGCAATATTATTGCATCCCGGGACTTCCTGGGACTGGCTGAAATAAAAACTTATGTGCAAAAGATGCAGGATGCGCAGGTAACAAAATCACTGCAGATTGTCTTCAATCCAGCTCATTGTCACCAGCTCTTCTAACTCTTTGAGAGAGAGATTCTTATCCTTGACCTTGACCTCTATTGATGTATATATTACAGACAGAGTGTATCCTCTGATGATGACAGTGATTATCTGACCCGCTGTCTACAGATTGTCTATAATCCAGCTCATCTTCACCAGCTCTTCTTACTCTTTGAGAGAGAGATTCTTATCATTGACCTTGACCTCTATTGATGTATATACATGTATTACAGACAGAGTGTATCCTCTGATGATGACAGTGATTATCTGACCCGCTGTCTACAGATTGTCTATAATCCAGCTCATCTTCACCAGCTCTTCTTACTCTTTGAGAGAGAGATTCTTATCATTGACTTTGACCTCTATTTATGTATATACATGTATTACAGACAGAGTGTATCCTCTGATGATGACAGTGAGGATCTGACCCGCTGTCTACAGATTGTCTTCAATCCTGCTCATCATTACCAGCTCTTCTTACTCTTTGAGAGGGAGATTCTTATACTTGACCTTGACCTCTATTGATGTATATCTTACAGGCCCAGTGTATCCTCTGATGATGACAGTGAGGATCTGACCCTCTGTTTACAGATTGTCTTTAATCCAGCTCATTGTCACCAGCTCTTCTTACTCTTTGAGAGGGAGATTCTTATTCTTGACCTTGACCTTTATTGATGTATATATTACAGACTGAGTGTATCCTCTGATGATGACAGTGAGGATCTAACCCACTGTCTACAGATTCAGTGATTCATTTACAATTATGGGCTTATGGGTCCTGGGAGTCGCTGTTTCCAATATTAATGAGTCCCAACTGCAAACTTATGAGTCCAAAACACTATTTTTAATGACAGGTCTGCAATATTATTGCATCCCGGGACTTCCTGGGACTGGCTGAAATAAAAACTTATGTGCAAAAGATGCAGGATGCGCAGGTAACAAAATCACTGCAGATTGTCTTCAATCCAGCTCATTGTCACCAGCTCTTCTTACTCTTTGAGAGAGAGATTCTTATCCTTGACCTTGACCTCTATTGATGTATATACATGTATTACAGACAGAGTGTATCCTCTGATGATAACAGTGAGGATCTGACTCGCTGTTTACAGATTGTCTTCAGTCCAGCTCACCGTCACTAGCTCTTCTTACTCTTTGAGAAAGATATTCTTATCCTTGACCTTGACCTCTATTGATGTATATATTACAGACAGAGTGTATCCTCTGATGACGACAGTGATGATCTGACCCGCTGTCTACAGATTGTCTTCAATCCAGCTCCTCGTCACCAGCTCTTCTAACTCTTTGAGAGGGAGATTTTTATTCTTGACCTTGACCTCTATTTATGTTTATATTACAGACCGAGTGTATCCTCTGATGATGACAGTGATGATCTGACCCGCTGTTTACAGATTGTCTTCAATCCAGCTCACCGTCACCAGCTCTTCTTACTCTTTGAGAGGGAGATTCTTATTCTTGACCTTGACCTTGATCTCAATATAGGAACTATACATCTAGATAAGTCTTCACCAAGTTTTGTTAAGGTAGAATTTAACATATCTTTAATTCTTTTATTGAAAAGTGAAAATCCAATGTAACTCTTTATAGAAAAGTGAAAATCCAATGTAACTCTGTATGCTTGGTAATTCTGCCAATTTTATTAACCCACTAAAACAGATCTTTCAGGAACACCATCAGAGTATCAAACAATTTGCAAAGGTTATTACATATTATTCTCTCTACCACTTTTAAGTAGGGCAGTTCTCAGTTACTGATGAAAGTATACACTAAGTACTGGTAATCTGCTTACGAACAGTCTGCCCAGGAACAATGCTATATGATAATTGACCAATGTAATAAGACTGAAACATTGAGGAAAGCACAGCAGCACTTATTAAGCCACAACACAAGCCATTTATGTCAATATTTTATTTGTAGACATGATCAAAGCATGTAAATCTAGATGAGATGTCATAGAATGCGTTATCTCATCAGGGTCTTCACTATTTTATAGAAGCATACTAAGCAACAGTCAACAGCTGAAATTGGTTTTGAAAACACCACCAGCAAACCCTGTTAATCAATAGTAGACTATTTCAACAGAAAAACCCAGAAAGATGGTAGATTTTTGTTACCAAAGGTGCATATATACATGTAGTAAAATACATGGAAACTATTCCTAAGTTTGTTTGCAATCACAATAGGGTAAATGTTCTAAAATTCTGAACACTAGTTGCCTACCCCAAAAGGCCTAGACAAACAGTGCAGATCCATATCAGACTGGGTCTGAAAAAGCAGACTGATCAGGGTTTTCCCTGTTTGCTATTGTGATGAGCAATTTGTGAATTCCAGCTCTGATAACCAACATTTTTTGAGAAACAGCAAGAGAAAAGTGTTCAAAATTTTATTTTAATATCATTCTTAACCCTTAAAGCGCCAATTACAACTGCAGCAGACGACAAATGTTGTGACATCTTTCCGAATTTTCGCCAAAAATAAGGTATCATATTACATGAGAATGATATTACATGAGAATCATCTGCCAGCAGCAGACGATTCTCATGTAATATCATGCCTTATTTGTTATTTTTGAAAAAGCGGAAGAATTTACAATTGTCGCCTGCTGCAAATTATAGGTGGCACTTTAAGAGTTAACATGCTTACCATCAGATTTTCCTGTGTCGATGGACAGATGTTCTGTATTGCCTTCATGACAATGGAAGTATAAGTACAAGAGCCAAGAGAAGGGGGAGTGTAGAAACACCATCTACGGATACTTTGATAGGTAAAATTACATTGAGCCACTTCTGACATGAGACTTTGGTCTATTCTTTTTGCATAAAAGACATTCTGTATCCCTTTGTATACAAATGGATTCTTCCTTCTGGTTTGATACAATAAACGTTGGATAGTCCATTGTACATATCCAGATTATGTCCCATTATGATTTACAAAAATATTGTAATTTTTGTCTGAAAATCTTGTAATTCATATAACAAATAGTGTAGAACCTTATGATATGCTGCATTATGTGGCATTTATCTGGGTCTTCACTGTTTGTAAAGTATCTGTTTAGGCGTTTCTCGCATGCAATAAGTACCAAAATTTAATGTGCTGGCTCAATTATTTTTGATAACTTTTCTTGAGGGATGATGATCAATTTTGTCCCATGTTAGAAGTATTCTTGTGTCTGATTTTTTTCTTCGCAAACAATAAAATAGAAGGGAAATGTATAAAATCAATACAAAAACACTCCCTGCAATGTGAAAATGCTATGAACAATATTTAAATGAAAATAAAATCAGAGATTGTAAATAGTATATTCATGAAGTCATAACATTTGTATTTGGTGTCATCAAAAGGTTCATTTAGGGAGGTATAATTTTGGGATAACTGCATTCAAAATTTCCATTTTGGGAGGTATATTGTTGGATATATGGTCAGAAAGGACCTCTGACACTTTGATAGAGTATCTGCCTATTTTTCAGATGCTTCCCAAAACTTCCCTATGCGTAAGATATCACTGGTATCCTTTTGAATAGGACTCTCGATGTATTAGGAACGTATTATTGTTATAATTAGACAGGCAGATCCCTATGACTAAACAAGAGACGCTACCAAAGGGGGTAAGGGTTGCAAAATTTACTTCACCAAAACATTTAGAAATCAATTATTTTCACGTGTTAGGGTATTATATCACCAATACTTGATTACAAATCACAGTGAAAGTATTTTAAAGTCAAAAATCATGAGCAATTTAATGATTATTTTTGTTGTTGTTTTTTCTATCTGATTTGTTAAGAAATATTTTGAAGTGCAACTGTAGTCCATATTCAACCTTGATGACAATATATTTACCTGGTGCAATATTATGTAGCAATGCCTATAACCATTCATCAATGGTAAAGTACACCTAGTCATGTTTATTGGATAGATACAGTATATGTGCAAAATAATCTACCAACTGAATTTAGTAAAAGAACAATTTTTATAATTAAAAGAAAATATGCTAAAAGGTAATATTTCATGACTAGTGGGTCATGAAAAGGAAGCTTACTTGTACTAATTATTTTATTATACTGGGAATAAAGATTTTCAAGAGAGCACACCAAAAATCTAAATGCTAATGTTCGCCCAGACGTCACATTTTGGGCTGTGGGATATCATCAGAGGATATAGTGTCGCAAATTTATGATGTTATCCAATCAGATGTCACGTTGCTTTTGCAAGTACATTAGAATATCTGTTATATGATAAGAAGCTTTGTTTTAAGTTCGTATTTGAGTGGAGCCATATATTGTGATTTCAGACCATTTATCCAACAATAAGCCTCCCAAAAGGAACTTTTTGAATAATGTTGATCTCAATTCTATTCTCCTAGTTATCATCTTGACTCCTAATTGTTGAAAGAACAGCAATATGCGTCTACAGGCAGCGGCTGTCAGCTACATCAGAAAACATACCACCCTATAAAAAGTGATGTTACATATATAAGTGGGAGCGCAGTGGCTCAGTAGTAGAGTGCTTGACTCGAGACAGGGGGGCCACAGGTTTGAGCCTCATCGGCGCCATTGCCTTGTGGTCCTTGAGCAAGACACATTTATCCTAGCTTAGTATTGGTTCAACCCAGGAAGATCTGTCCCTGTTTAACTGAAAGATTGTTGATGGGACGTAAAGAATCAAATCAAACAAACATATATAAGCCAGCACACAAGATTTTAGTACTTGTCCCATATAGTCAAATACCTCCTTTAAACGCCGATGATGACGTATCCAGAAAGGCTCAGGGACCAACATTCGGTCTGAGTCTACTTCTACTTTCATACCTTTTGTATGCAAGAAGAGGGGACTCTGGCGAGACTGTTCATATGTGCAGGCTTGTATAAGCCTGCGCTGCTTACCGATGCCATAAGTTCCAAAATCTTGTGCACTGGTCAATATAATCCGGCCTGGTTTCTGGTTACAAATAGTGTCAAATTTTTAACATTTTACAACCAAACTTATGCTAAATTTTCTAAAATTTCAAACACTAGTTTGCTGCCAAAAAGGTCTTCCCTGTTTGTTATTCTGACAACATTTTGTGAATTCTAGCACTTATGATCAACATTTTAGTTGAGAACTGAAAGAGAAAAGTGTTCAAAATTTTAGAACATTTACTGTAGCATTAAATCCACAAGTGCATAGGAACAAAGTATTTCAAGTAATGAATTTTAAGCTGTGTATTGGAATTAAAGTTTCAGATACAAATATAGATAAAAGACCTGTTACTATGGAGATGACCTATGATCTCTGCTGCCAGTCAGACTCACTGCGGCTGCTAAGGAACAGTAAAGTATATACCAGTGTATACAATCCTGTTACAGAGAAGACTGTGGCAATCTTGCTGAGCGATAGCAGGCTTATATTGTGGGATGTTTTAACAACGGAATTGAAAGTAAGAACCTCTTTGTTTTGATTTTTATAAAGTTGGCAATGTCATGTAAAATATCCATTAACAACTTTTGAGTACTGACTTCTAGTCCATTCAAATGCCGAAAGTTATTTTGAATTTGAGCCGCGACATGAGATTTCCAACAATGTGGTATGTGCGACCAGCAAAGGCTCAGACCAGCCTGCGCATATGCGTAGTCTGATCAGAGCCATTGCTATTCCCTTGACTATTCTATGAGTGTTAAGCTACTGACTGAACATAATTTGGAGTTACTAAGCTTAAAATGTGGCTGCACAGGCTCGTCTGAGTCTACATTTGTCATAATGCCACATTGTTGGAAATCATGTGTCACGGCTCATTTGTTACCAACTGAAGTGTGACTTGAGGTGGGCAGTGGCTCAGTGGTAGAGTGTTAGACTTGAGATGAAAAGGTCGCTAGTTTGAGTCTCATCGGAGGCACTGCTGCTGCTGCTGCTGCTGCTGCTGCTGCTGCTGCTGCTGCTGCTGCTGCTGCTGATGATGATGATGATGATGATGATGATGATGATGATGATGATATTAAATGATGATTATGGTGGTCGGTGACGATGATCTATGATGTTAGATGATTTTCATCTAATTAACACGCAACATTTCAGTTATTAGCATGTATCTACAAGGGTAGTGGTAAACAGTGTAGATCCTGATCAAATGGCTTCTGAGAAGCCAGTTTTTCTGGGTCTACACTGTTTTCAGAACTGGATATATCCAGATTGAGCATGCTTAGGGTTTAGAACTGATTATACATTTATTATTTTTCAGAACCCTCATCAATGCAAAAAAAAACCCCAGTACACTTTGTCTGATATACTTGAGGAACCAAGTCCCGATTTACAAGTTGATAGACAGAGAAGCAAAGGGAAGAAACCACTTAGAATGATAGCAACTGGACTGATTGGTGGAATTTTGTCCCCTGTCACAGCTCTGTGCATGTTGCATTCATCAATCATTTCAGATGAGTTGGAGAAGTTATTAGCATTAGGTAACATGGGCCTCGACGTGGGGGGGGGGGGGGGGGCTTGGGGCTTAAATGCATTTTACTGGTGCCAAATCTCCGCCCTAGATTCTGCTGTTGTTGAAGTACAAGAAATGTTCACCTCGCATGGAGGCCATCTAACTACTGCAATGTATCATAATGGAAAAACACTCTAATCAAATTACTACGCCATGATGAAAAAACAAAAAAGGGCTCATGACTCACAGATAATCAGAGCTAAAGAAAACCTCAAGTTGAGCCACTGTGGGTCCAGCTACAGATAAGCATCAGGCACCAACCCACCGATTAAAGCTTTACACCAGAGCCGTCATAGAGTCTGAGGCCTGACCCACCGTCGTGCAATTAAAGAGGAAACCATAGCTATAAACCATGATCGGGTTTAAACCTGTCTTCGGGGGTGTGCGAACAACAAAGGCGCAGACCAGCCTGCGCATTGGCGCAGACTGATCAGCCCCTTTGTTATTTGCTTATCGGAAAGTATCATATCTAGACTTGCTACCAGGGAAATATCAATTTTCTAGCTCGTCTCTGTAGCTGAGCAGGCTAGTTTGAATACCACTTAATTGGAAACCCTGAAGACAGATTTTCTCGCGTTGCGGCTCACATAAAACTGATTCAGGAGTAACATATACGAAAATACAAATGAGGAGATGTATCACAGGAAAAGAAAGATGCCATCATGTAGCTAAATTATAGACCACAATCAGCCTGTACAGCTTGGCTACTCATGTTTATAACATTGGGTGATGCTTACACTTTCTTTACAATAAGTTTAATAAGTTCAGTCATACAGGAGCACAAATGTTAGATTCTATTTATCATATGACACTAAAATTATTTTGAAATATCATTTTTGATGTGATAAAGATAAATTTTGACATTATCAGGCCTCTAGATGAGACTTTCATATTGGAAATCTATTTTCTATGTTTCACTTAAAAAACATATGCTGTGGTACTCAAAGGAACTGTCTCAATAAGACGGTTCTTTTGAGCACCCATAACACATGTTTAAATTAGTGGGTCAGAAAATAATTACAATTTTACGCTAAAAAATTTCCTTATCTAATTCTATGATTATGTATGCAATGTTGTTACGGAGGTCACTACATAATGTTGCAAAATATGTAAACTAGAGATGGTTTATCGATTTTCATACACAACATCATATCACTCCAAGATTCAACGTTATGCCATAAATGAAGATATTTGGTTGCAAGTCTGAATGCTTAATTTTGTCCAAAATACAGATTATCACACCCTTGTGCTATCAAGCTCATACTCTGTAAACACAGCAGACAAATAAGATTTGGTGAATGAAGTTATAAGATTTTGTATTTATGCTGTTAGCAGTACCAATATTTTTAGATGAGGCTGAGATTTTTCTTAATGCCCTTGCATACTAGCTTGAAATTGAGCAATAAAGGTGCTGACTACACCATACAGATGTGCAGGCTTATGATATTCATTAAAAAGTTATGTACTTATTGAATCTGTCCTCAGGTAGTGATGCGGGGGTTGTTCAGCTGGTTAATACCTACACTGGGCAGATTGAGAAAGAATTCAAGCTTTTTATGTCTCCTGTTAAGTAAGTATTTTCTCCTGTTTGGTGGGTCGTATTATGAGGCTGACTTTCCTTGTAAAGTCAGCTTAAAAATACCAAATTAGGAAGATTCTAACAGCTCGGATATATATTCAGGTTATCTAAAGACAATTGACCATTTAAACTTGAAATTGGTTTAAATACATCATTGTCTTACATTAGGATGGTCATGGGAGAAAAATTATCTGGAAATTTGCTGATTTTTCATAATTTTGCTAAAATCCAGATTATAAGTACCCCACCTCCCAATACTAGTTTGATTTTCGTGTACGAGTTATCATAATACAATTGTTAGTATATCATTTATTAAAGCCAAGATCAATCTACAGAACTGATATACCAAATTAACTATTTTACAACCATGGCACTAACTCTTGGTAAATCAAAATAACCAAAAATCAGCCTTTTTGTAGCATTTACACTGGAAAATGAGGTAAAATTGAAAATTTTTGGTTGCCATGGCAACGAGCTCCTAATCAAAGAAATATTGTACCAGTCTGTGTTTGGTGACAAGTACTACATGAAAGGACACAAATTTACGATTTCTGTAACCATGGATGTATTGCCATTCGCATGGTGCTTAGCAAGAGCTGTACTTAATATGTCGTCTGCATAATGTGAGTTTTAAGATTTGAAAGTAAAGAAGAAGGCAAAGATCAGGAGTCGATACAATCAAGTACAGTCAACCCTCTTTATAACGACACTGTTTGTTCCAAGCCACCTTTGACGTTAAAGTGAATTTGCTGTTATAAAGAAATTCTGACCATAACCAGATTTCAACATAATAATCATTGGTAAAAGAAAAGATTGTACAAATTAATTAAAATGCTATTATTCCAAATGTATACATCAGTTTAATTTAATATTGCATCAAAATGCACAAAGCTTCCCACTTATCAAGTGAGACAGAAACCTGTTCATGCAAAAAGACCTTGTTCTGATCACAAAATTGCTTGACACATGGTAACAATTCTGTTATAATGAATTTATTTTCAATATAAATTGTATATTTGTTCCCAGAAGCTACTGTCGGTGTCGTTAAGTGAATATTCTGTTATAAAAAGGGAATTTTAATGGAAACAGATCCGTTCCTAGCAATTTTATGTTGGATATTGAATATTCTGTTATAACGAGTGACGTTATAAAGAGTTTTGACTGTACCACACTTTACCCGAGGCACCATATGGGAAAGTGACAAATCACACACAAGAGAGCCAAGAGGTCAGCTCTTTCCCAACAGGTAATCACAAGGCTACAAGGAACAGACAAGGCAGTATAATGAATACAAGCATGAAACATAAATAAATAAAAATAATCCACAAAAGAAGCAGTGCCTTGGAAGTGAAAAAAAATCACTGGAGGGCTTAAACATGTTTAATGGCATCTAAAGTTCAGGATTTCGGAAATTTTAATTTTCACCCATGACTTTGTCACAAACCCAGAAGTCAAGTTTACTGGCAAAGATGTCCATATAAGAAAGTTTCCTATCTTTCTGTGAGTCTGACTGTGGCTAGGATATGACAGTTGTAAGTAGACTAGTCTAGTGAAACATTTCCTACATGTAATCACATAATGATAAAGGCATTTTAATAATTGGATAACCTCATCTGAAGGCTATACCCTGATACAGTACAGTCCCTTTATAACACACCTTGCGATAATGTGGATTTGGATATTACATGGTCATGTGGGTAATGAAAGTTTACAAAGAAATTATAGGAAAATGACCATGTAACATTACTAACATTATTAAAGTATGTATGTATAGAGGCAGACACTGAGGACCCAAATCAGACTGCTCCTTGATGAGCAGTCTGATCTGGGTCTTCACTGTTAAAGAGCCTTCAAAATATTTCAGCAGATGACAAAGCAGACAATATTTGTTGTGATTGGCACTATAGAATATCATTTTCAGAGGCCTTGACTCCATAGACAGTGACAAAATGTTGGCTTTTTCTTATACTGATCCTGGGCCCTATGGCAATAGAGCAGTGAAAAATGATGTCCTTATCTTATACACAGATACAGGTATGTTAACATTATCAAGCCTATGTGATTTGTGACACGAAAACATTGAGATTATATGTAAACATGAAGTACCAGACCAGCCTGCATATCTACACCAGGCTGATCAGGGTATTCCTGGACTGTTTATGTAAAGCAGTATAACTTCTAGCCAGATCTCTAAACACAGGGTTTGGAAACTCACTGTCATCTTTACTTAATTTTGGAATCTCCTGTCTTATCATATATACATGTCAGAAGTATCTGTATTCTACAGGTCACATTAAAGTAATTAATTTAATATCCTGCTATGAAAAAGCAGCTAGCTAGTTGCTACTTTAAATATGAAATCCAATGAGTTATACACCTCTCTACTTTCTAGCAATACAGCTACTAAAATTTCAACGCACTTATCCAAACAATAGGGTATTCAAAAGTGACATTATGTGACTACATTTGAGGCAAAATCTGACAAAAGGGACCTTCTGGCAACAAAAGTCAAAAGTGAGATATTTACAGAGAATTAAAGAGCTAGATGTTGTGAACAATTACAGAAAATTTGAAGAGATTATCTTTACAAATAACAAATATATGAGCGTTTGAACTCGTATAGACGATACGTTTTACACATGACGTCACTTAACGTTGCTAATGACGTTCTGACGTGAACACCATTGTGTTTACGTATGACGCTAAAACAAAGACGCTAGGAGCAATATTTCAAGAATGCTCTATGCTTCTGTAAATCTGATGTGTATACAATTGCATAGACTGCACAAATAGCCAAAATTCGCTCATCCCGTGTTTACAAAAGCATTTGAAATGAGTTACCCTGTTTTAAAGGTAATTTATAGTCCATATGCAACAGCTGTTGCCATGGCAACATACATTATACGTATCACTTAATTTTATCAGAACTATTTTCGCCTTTGATTGTATTACATGTTAGAAGCAATTTGACTCTATTGTAAGAACATGCAAAATCTTGAAATTTAGACGTTTTTTGAAATTTTGATTACACAAAATCTGCTTAAATGCCCGAAGGACCCTTTTGTCAGATCGTCGCTCATTTGTATAATGAGTTTTGTGATGGTTTTACGCTTTTTGAAAAGCTCACCTTGTTTCATTATGTTGGTATCTAGGGTTTTGATTGATTGGCATGTGAATATCTACTTCAGGAGAGGTGATAAACTTTCGAGAGAAGAATGAAAGAAGAGGAATGATTGTTGATGTTAAAGTGTCACCTTCAAAGTAAGTCCATATTTGACTGAAATTGTACACATGCTTTTGTAAGTTCTTTACGAGGTGTGAATGCTATATCAACTGATTTCCTGTCACTCCAGCGGTGCAGGGCTGTGGAAATACCTTGCTTGACTTGTCCGACCTGGTCCAATTTCATTCAGGACAAGTTAGAAAGTTCTAATTTTTTTGTCCTGGGACAAGTTCATATAAATTAACAATTCTGTATTTCATATTTTGGTGATTATTAGGAACTTACATGTTGTGTAGAAAACAGTGTAGATCCTGATCAGCTGGCTTCTCCAGAAGCCAGCTGATCAGGATCTACACTGTTTTTAACAGTTTATGTCTGGTTTCAATCTGTTTTTAAAGGAGCATATACATGTATATTGTTGAATCGCAGTGAGGGCTTCACTCAGATAGTTGTGCATTATCTGTTTTTTTAATATGAATCAAGTAAAACTTTCTATGGACAAGCGCCTTATGGTAATTTACTTGTCCCTGGGCAAGTATAAACTTTTGCTATTTCCACACCCCTTCAATGGTGCAATATTATCATTGATATGCATTCATCATTGGATGAAAGCCATTGTAGATCCTGATCAGCTGATTTCATCAGAAGATATGAAGCCAGCTGATCTAGATTATTACTGTTTAGATAGAGGTAACATTTTCATAAAATTATGCTGAAAATAAAAATCTCAAGGACTGAAATACATCTTGATTTTGAAATTCTAACCTATGACTCCTTGTTTTATACAATAAACAATTATAGGTTCAAGGCTCATTGTCTCAAACCAGGTGGTTTGTGTTTATGCTTTATGTCCCAGCAGTGAACAATTTTTCAGTCATTTTGGGATGTTTTCCTGTATTCCTGGGTTGAACTTGGATCCCCCACTGTAAACAAATGGTTAAACTAATGAGCTAGCAATTGACAATTATACTTGCAAAAAAGTTTGATTTTGCGAACTTATCATTTTTAGGTAAACCTCAAATGTTAACTTGGAAAAATTCATGTTGATGTAAAATGAGACCATTATTTTGTTCCCTAGAATATTTGCAGCTGTGATGTATAAGGAATGGCCTGTGGAGCTATGGAACATACCCAACAAGCGCCTGATGCATTCTGTAAACATGAACTTTGAGTTTCCCACTGCAGTGGTAAGTAATACTACTGTCCTGCCAGCCAAGAGTGACAGTGACGTTGTGTTTTGTTTACAATGATAAGTAAAACATAAACTTGTACACTCCACTTGAGCTAATACCAATCGACAGATCACTTGTGTATTAATCATATCCTGTGGATAAAATTAATACACAAGTGATCTATCGATTCTAAGTCCCTGATAACTTTGTAAGCAAAACATGGAGTCACTGTCACTCTTGGCTGGCAGGACAGTATCATATTGTTTCCTTACATAAATATATATCATTATGAGGCCAACTTCTCTATACTCATAAAAATTAAAGTGTACTATATAGATTAACCATTCTTTCTAACATGAGCTGCATAGTGGGAAGACTTGTCAGCGTATCACCAAGGTTTGCACAGCCAGTTATCACTAATAGCTCCTGATTTTTGGTATGAAAAAAGTGAGAAATTGAAATTGCCAAAAGGGTGGACAAGATACACCCACTAATTGCAAAAAGTGTGCAGCTGCAAGGCAATCAATTTGCACATGTCTTACTAAATATGGTGTGGGCCCTGCAAAAATAATAAGGTGATCCCAGTAATGTACAGTAAAACCGTTATAAAACGACCAATCAAAAATAGAGAAAACAAAGGTCTTAATGACTAATGGTTGCTTAATGAAGGTCGAAAGTATTGCAGAATGCTCCCCTTGGAGCATTCTGCAATACTTTTGACCTGCATTAAGTGATAATTGGTTTAAAAATTAATTTGTGGTCTTTTTGAGAGTGGCTGTTTTACACAGGTTTTACTGTATTAACTCTTTCCTGTTTAGAAAGTTGTAATAGCACACCTTTTACAGACCCAAAGACTAGTTGCCACAGAGTGAATGAAAAAATTGTCTTTTATTTCTCTTACCGTTCTATTTACAGACCTGGTATCCATATTACCAGAAGATGTTTCCAAAGACTGAAGAGCAGCCTGTCATGACAGAGCAGCTGTTTGTTGGGGCCATTCATGAACATGGAAATCTGCTGAGGGTCAATGTTATAGATAGCAAAATGACAGAAATCATTAAACTGTCCCTCCCTGTACCTATTGTAAGAACCACTTCTTCTTCATTAATAAATTTTCAGGAGAGCCAGATTTTGAAGGTGTGCATAGTTATACTACTGTTCTCAGGTTAGGTAGTCTCATGGTTTTTGTTTGGATACACTACACAAAAAAATATCTGAATTTTTCCAAAATGATCTTTTAAGCGAAAGTAAGTAGAGATTTCTCCATGTTTTTTTCATCTTTACCCAGAAAGTTAATTATACACCATTTTCCAGTCCACATTTTCCCGATCTAACAATGCCTGGATATCCTCATAAAGCTTCTTACTTTGAGTACAGCCTCTGTCACAAAATTTTAACTGACGAAAATCGAGCCTGAATCATGGAAGTAAACTGCACAGACGAGTTATTTTCTTTGTAACAGAGTCTGTACTCCAAGTAAGAAGCTTAAAGAGGATATCCTGGTAGTGTTTGATCGGGAAAATGTGGGTTGAAAATGATGTATAACTTTCTGAGTATAGATAAGAAAACATAGAGAAATCTTCTTACATTTGATCAGAATATCCGTGCAGTGTATTCGAATCCAAACAAAAACCATGTGACTACCCACCCTGGTTCTGTATGGGTCTTCTCTTTACACTGTATTGCTTAGAACAGTCAGCCAGTATACTGAATAGCCTAATACATAATGCTGCTTATTGCACATGCATTAAGGTGCTCTTTAAATGTGCATGAAGTGTGGCTTTCTAGTGTCAATGTAATACTGGAACCCCTCATCAACTAACATGCACTTAGTATATGGGGTTCAACGCGAGAAAATCTGTCTTCGGGGTTTTGTGAACAACACAGGCGCGCAGTCTGGTCAGCGCCTTTGTTATTCGCTTTTTGGAAAGTAACATATTAAAACTTGCTACTGGTGAAATTTCAATTTCAATTTTACCAGAAACCCCAAAGACAGGTTTCCTCACGTCGAGGCCCATATAACGCTGCTAATTGCACATGAATTAAGGTGCTCTTTAGATGTTCATGAGTGTCTATCCAGCCAGTGTGGCTATCTGGTGTCAATGTTATACCTGAACCTACCATCAACTTACATGCGCTTACTAAATGAGCCAGTGCATTAGTTTTCCAACAATGTGGTATGTGTGACCAGCAAAGCCTCAGATCAGCCTGTGCATACGTGCAGTCTGATCAGAGCCTTTGCCAGTCCCTTGAGAATTCTATGAGTGTTAATCTACTGACTGAACACCATTTGGAGTTTCTAAGCTTAAAATGAGGCTGCAGAGGCTCATCCGAGTCTACATATGTCAAAATGCCACATTGTTGGAAATCACATGACACTTCTCATATATGAGAACAAGAACTGCTGAGACCAGAAATGTGCAAGCTTGTCTGACTCTTCACTGGTTACCATCTAATCAGTGCCAAAACTTAATGAGAAAAGGACATAAGCTCAACCATTTCTAAACATATAAATTTATTTATTTATCCAGGCTACTAGATGAGAGTGCATAATTAAACAGTGATTTCTTTATTTCTCAAAAATAACTTAAGTTGTGGATAATCGAAAGAACCATCTCAAAGAGATTATTTTGAGCTCTCAAACCCCTTAAATTGATGGATAAAATATTGTGTGCATGGTTGTAGTTAACACAAAGCATTTTTGAGGTCTGATTAAATTGTTCAGGCAGTGTAAAGCTATGATGTAATACAGTGTGTTTAACTTTGTTTCTACTCAACTTCTAGTCTTCCAAGTCGGCGACAGGTTCAGAAATTGTGTGTATGGATTGGAAACAAAAGCTGTTTGTGTTTGCTGACAGGACAAGTCAACTCTTTCTGTCAGATGCCAGTAAAAAACTAAGTATAAAGAAGTAAGTATAATGAATGCTTAATTTACCCCTCTGATGTAAATTGAGTCTGTAATGGGGTGCTCCTTTATGATGAAACCTGTTTTAGGGGCATGAAAGATTGAAAACTGATTAGTATGAGCCGTGACATGTGATTTCCAACACTGTGGCATTTTGACAAGTGTAGACTCTGACGAGCCTGTGAAGCCTCCTTTTAAGCTTAGAAACTCCAAAAGGTGTTCAGTCAGTAGCTTAACACTCATAGAATACTCAACCGACTAGCAAAGGCTCTGATCAGACTGCGCGTATGCGCAGGCTGATCTGAGGCTTTGCTGGTCTAGTGTTCAGTTCATGATCATATAGTCAGTATTCAATTTAACTACCATTTATCATACTCCACTTGTGCATTAGTTTTCCAAATTTTTCTTTCACGGCAGTGTAGATCCAGATCAGCTGCTGGCTTCTGAAGCCAGCTGATCAGTATCCACACTTTTTTCATCCATAGGATTAAACCATATGAATAATGCAATTAGTGTGCTCATTAGGTCAAATGTAGCATATTGCTAGATGTTCATTTTAACCATATGAGCAGTGACATGAGAGTGGTATGTGCAACCAGCAACGCCTCAGATCAACCTGGGCATATGCGCAGTTTGATCAGAGCCTTTGCTAGCCGCTTGACTATTCTATGAGTGTTAAGCTACTGACTGAATATCATTTAGATTTTCTATGTTTAAAAGGAGGTTGCACAGTCTTGTCTGAATCTACACTTATCAAAATGCCACATTGTTGGAAATCACATGCCATAGCTCATATATAGTGAGATGATCTTGAAAATTGCTTTAATCATTGCCACATCCTTATGACATTTAGCTTAGCCAAGAAAGAGGTTTGACCATTCTGAATACAATATGTTACAAGAAGAACATTGAAAATATTCTCAGAAAACACCAGGTGTGTGCCTCTCAGAACATGGCTTTTGTACTAAAAAGTGAGTAAAATATACTCAAATCAGTGTCAATTACAAATTAACAACTAGAACATATGTTTGATCAGATTAAATAAGTATATTTTTTTTTTGGGGGGGGGGGGTGGGGAGGTTATATATTATAGGGATCACACATGTTTTTTCATGCGTTAACATTTTGACAGTCCGGAGGAAGCTGTTTGACCACGAGGCCATTAGGCCGAGTGTTCAAAATTGTCCGAGGGACCCGGCAAGTGTTAACGCAATGAAACAAACATGTGTGATTGTTATTCTTGCATATTTTACCTGATTTCAGCATAAACCGCGCTGAAAAAGTCTCTTAAACAATAAATGTTCATTTTCTTACACTTGATTTCTCAAAACAAAATGGCCTCAGCGTCAAACTTTCGAATGGCATTACGTCGCCACAACATCATAATAAGCGTGCAACGTTTTTGGGAAGGACCTCTTTGGCGAAATGATCAGTCATGGTCGCAACGCTTTCTCGTGTAACGTCATGCATACAAACCAGGGCCGAGTTTAGGCCTTTTCAAGTAAAAGCCATTTTCAAACAGCATGTGAATCTCATGATTTGAATATGGATTTTGCGGCTTCAAACACCTTCGCATAACAAATTCCCGTGCAAGAATATTTAATAACTAACTCCATTTAATTCAAACTATGGTACTGGTAATATGAAGTCAAAACTCTGGTTCTCATAACTTCAGATTATTGAGATTCGGCTGTATTCTGCAGATAAAGTACCAATAAATATCAACTAATTATTGCAATTACAAATGGTACATTTGTAATTGCAATAATTAGTTGATATTTATTTCACCTTTGGAATTTTAAATTCAACATTAAAAATGTATATTGTTATAATTGAAGGATTTATGAAAGGGTTGGATACAAATTCAAGTCTGTGAAGTTTGCCCCTGGAAAGTCTAACCTCAAGTTTCTGGTAGTGTTTGATGATAGAGTTGACACATGGAATATCAACTCGGAAACCAAAGTAAGTAAACTTGTCTTCAAAATGATATGATACCACAGGTTTAGATAAGCAAAAATTTTCAGCGTAAAATTATAAATATTTTCTTGCCCATAATTTTTAGCATATGTTGTGGTTTCTCAAAAGAACCATCTCATTGAGACGGTTCTTTTGAGTACCCACAACATATGTTTTGGATGAGAAATAAAAAAAATCTTATTTTTGGTACACACTTTTAACTAAAGGCCTGGATACACTTCAAGGGGAGACTATTCTTACATTAACTAGCAGGCAAAGAGTTAAATGAATGCCTCTTTCCAAATGGGTGCTACTCTATAAAGGAAGCAAAATATTTTCTTTTTGAGTGGTTCCCATTTTTGAAGGAATTCAAATAATTTTAGTACCTGAAGCTCCCACTTTGGAAGGATTTCAGATGAGATATAGACTTTCCAAAGTCTGTTAATTTTTCTTCCTTTATTGTTTAGTTTTTTTTTCATAAACTTCATGTCTTTAATACAATCTTCGAAATCTGAGCGAAATTAACAGACTTTTAAACTTTGTAAGCACTCATTCAACTCTCCTGTAGATGATTGTCAGATATAATCTGAGGTTTGTTTATTTAACGTCTGAAACCCATTACTAGCAGCAGAGCTTGATATTTATGTGTGCTGGGGAAAACCACAGTAAGGTGATACATGTAATATTCTTGAGTTGGTGATCTGTACTTAGTGTGTAAAAGTGACAAAAAGTCCCTGATCAGACTGCTTTTCTAATGACAGTCTGATCCGGGACTATTTGGTCTGCACTCCGATTTGAATTAAAATGGGTTAACAAAACTTTCAGGAATGCCATCAGTGGATCCAGATCAGGCCTGACATATGTGTATGTGATAATCGTTTGCAGAAGCCAGCTGGTCCGGATCTGCAGTGTTAAATAAAAGGGGTAAATCTGGGTTAAACAGGATAGGAGTTTTCAAGGTTGATTAAAAGAAAATCTTTCATCAACACTTTCAGAGTGTAATACGGTTTGGATACAGATAAGGACTGACATTCTGTTAGTCTTGAAATGGGTCCAAATTGTTTGACAGGGTTATCAGCAGACGACATCTGGATACCATTAAACAGGTACTTAGGCAAACAAAGAAGACTCATATGAAACTGGGATCAGTTCTGTTTGCTTAGATCAAAAGACTCTTAAAAGATAAATATACCAAAATTGAGATATTTTGAACTTGGGCCGACATTCTGTTAGTCTTTATATGGCCAGGGTAATCAGAAGACGACATCAACAGGTACTTGGCCAAATATGTTGAACTTCTACCTTCGGGCTATGGCATCAAAAGTCCATCGCTAGGAATTCTGATATAGATACCTGTTGTTGTTTTGGTGGGTTTTGTTGTTGCTGTTTTGCCAGTTCTATAGATATGAACGTCTCTGGCCTCTAGATTAAAACTATTTTCCCCATTTCCCAACCAAAGCATATGTTTTGGCTACTCAAAGAACTGTCTCATTAAGACGGTTCTTTTGAGCACCCAAAACAAATGATAACATTTTACAAATTAACGCTGGAAATTTCTGTTCATCTATGCTGTGATCAAGAAGACTCAAATCGGGCAGCGCATTTACAAACTTCGAGTAAATGTGAAATTATATTATATTGAAATGTTAAATTGTGAAGTTCAGCATCCTATCATTTTAGATCCTAGAGGTTGGTCTTGTTGATTATAAATAGGAACACTGATTAATATGCATTATCACTCTAAACAATAATCCTTTTAATTACTGTTGTTACCGCAGGTGTCAGTTTCTAAATCTAGCTTTATAACGACCCCTTTCATTCCCTGGCGCAGGTGAAATATTGACCATTGTACTAGACTGTTCCATAGCTGCCAAGAGAATTGAAAACACAAACAATGCAAAAGAAAACTTTTTCATATCAGCACATTTTAATAGGTGATGGCAGAGCACACTGTAGTAAAAGTTTAAATAGATTTGACTCAGCTGGTTGTGCTATATTGATAAAGTAAACATAATCTGACAAGTGCCTTGAGTTTTATCAGCATGTGGGAGTTCTATTACATTCCGGCTGGATGCTGGTCAGTTATTTTGTAGATTTTACAAGTCCCTACATTAAGGGGATATTCACTTTTAAAACAATAAGCGGGAGGTTCATCTAAAATCTATTTTGAAATGTTTGGACTTGGGCAAGTCTAGATGAGATACAATACAGTCAGTTTATGATTAGCTTCTATTTTTGAATGAGTTCAGATAGCAGGCACTCACTTTAAGGTTATCTCCAATATGAGGGTCATGTAGCACAGTCGGTAATGTGTCTGACTGCAGATACCTGTCTGACTGCAGAGTCAGGGGTTGTTAGTTTGATCCTGACCTGTTCCCATACTTTTGTGGAGATTGATCATGAAATAATTTCTACAGCCATTCTCCTCCCTTCCTCTGATTGAAGAATGTCGTTGTCAGTTACAAGGGAAAGTATGTGCATGAAGTACTGGTTAACCGCTTTGTTAAGCTTGCCCAGGAAAAAAGTGTGGTTAGATGAACTGACCATCCCGACATGACCATAGCTGTTGACTTGGATGTTAAGCATCAAACCAACCAAATTTTTTTTGGAGTTCAGATATAAGACTGTCACTTTTAGATAAGCTCCAATTTTTAAAAAAATCCAGTACTGACTTTGTGCAACCAGACCACGAGTATGAAAATGGTCAAATTGGGGCTTTATTTTGCATTTTCATTGTTAGAGACTATCACTTTTACATTGATTAGTAGATCTTGCATACCATTCTGGTTTATATTCCATTACTGACAACAGTGTAAATGATGCTTTTCTTTAGCACAGCAATTAGAGCATTGGTCTTATACTGGTCCAGATTGTGTATTGGGCCTTGAGGCAAGAAAATTAGATTTTGTTGCATGCAAACAACAAAGTTGCAGACCAGCCTGCGAATCCACACACTATGATCAATACCTTTGTTATTGGCTTTATTAAAAGTACAGTGAAATCTGTCCTAAGCGACCACTCAAAAAAGACAAAACAAAGGCTTTGAAGACAAATGGTAGCCTAATGAAGGTCAAAAGTATTGCAGAATGCTCTCTTGGAGCATTCTGCAATACTTATGACCTGCATTAAGCGATAATCGGTATTGAAAACCATTTTGGTCTCTTCTTTGAGTGGTCGCTTAAGACAGGTTTTACTGTAGAATAACTGAACATGTTGTAGGAAAAATTCAATGTTCTGACTAGTCTCTGTATTTGAGCAGGCGTGTTTGATCTTTACCTTGTCACAAATCCTGAAGACAAGAGTTTTTCATGTCGAGGCTCAGCTACTAGTTCTTAGTTCTCACAAGACTCATCATTGTGTCTATGCAATCTTGAGTCTTCACTGTTTGCACACACGAAATATGGAACCTCATGAAGTTGTAGATCAAAACTTTACATCTAGCCCCACTAGATAGCTATATGTGCTTGTTTAAAGAAGGCCTGATCAGATGTTGATAAGTGCCTTTGTGTTATTAGCAGTGAAGCGGGATCTCAGGCAATGGCATAGTCCTGGCCTCAAGGTTATAAAACTTGAGTTCATTCTTAGACTCAAAATAAAGTGCAATGATTGGTTCCTTGCTGACACATGTCCGCAAGCAGCCAATCATTGTGCTTTATTTTGAGTTTGACTCTGTACTCAAGTTTTATAACCTCGAGGCCTGGTCTATATCCAAACCTATGTACCAGTAAATAGTTCAGTGACTCTGTATATAGATAGCAGTTTTTCAATAGCAGGAGGAGATGTTGGGGTCGAGTCCAAAGTTCTCCTGTGCGGTATTAGATGGTTGTTGGGTAGGACCTGATTCTATGGGAGTAGCTACCACAGATGGTTGTTTACACATACAGACCTGTACAAGACGTGCCATAGAGAAGAAGCTCGAAGGTGTGTAATGTATATACTGAATAATGAATTGTGATTTTATAGAATATTGGTTACCATATTCAACCATATACATGTAAGCACTTAATGCCTCTAACTTTTTTAAACACTATATTCTCGCAATGCACTGTCATGATAAATAAGCTTTATTTCCATCAAAAAATTTGCTGCAAAGTGCAAAACATTATGCATTATAATTAGGGAAACCCTGAATTTCCTGGGGTTCATTGTATATATCAAGGTGTCACAAGTTAGAATTTTTAAATTATTTTGTATTTCTGTCCCTGAAGAAGTTGTTTTTATCTTTGCAAACAGCTTAGAGCAAAGATGATTTGCTGTAGCATTTCATTTTGTCTGGGTCTGCTCTGTTTGATAAAGTATCCATTGTACTGGTTTCCATTCTACAAAGGATCAATAGGAGCCTATGTAAATGTTGAGCCCATAGGTTTAGATAAACAAAAATTTTCAGCATAACATTGTAAATATTTTCTTACCCATTACTTTAGCATATGTTTTGGGTGCTCAAAAGAACCGTCTCCTTTAGACGTTCTTTTGAGTACCCACAACATATGTTTTGATTGAGAAATAAGAAAACTGTTTTTCTGGCACGCATTCTTAACTAAAGGCCTGTAAGCCATTATAGTGTTCTAATTCTGAAAGTTTGAAATGCCCGCTAACTCGATAAATTTGGAATACATGGTATTCAGATAATAAGGTATATAAATTTTGAATATGAACTATTTTGATAATTTCCTATCAAATCATATACAGTAAAACCTGTGTAAAACGACCACTCTCAAAAATACAGAAAATTGGTTTTTAAGACCAATTATCGCTAAATGCAGGTCAAAAGTATTGCAGTATTGCATTCTGCAATACGTTAGACCTTCATTAAGCTACCATTTGTCATTAAGATCTTTGTTTTTGTCTATTTTTGAGTGGCCGCTTAAGACAGATTTTATTGTACTTTGGTTACTTAAAGGCAGGAACCTAGGTTTGGACGCTCGCAGGGGAGTGGCTTCAATATGAGACAGTAAGTGGGTAGAGCTTAGCTACTGCCAGACTAGATTAGACCAATGACCGGATTACAAGGTTCACACAGGCTTGAAAAGTACTTGAATATACAGGACTGGCACAGTCTCAAAAAGTCCTTGAAAATAAAATTTGCCATGAAAAGTACTTGAAAAGACTAAAAGGTCTTGAAAAGTCCTTGAATTGTACCATTTACAGGAGGATTCAAAAGTGTTTTTGGAGACCTTAAAATCAGTATAAAGTTGTGGTGCCTTTATTTGGCTGCACCAAATAAAGACACCACAATTTTATACTAATTATCTTAAACTAGTATCTTTAGTAATGGACTCTAGCATTTCAGAAGTAGAATTTTAATGTGTTAATCAGTATTTTTCTTAAGTTTTCAGTCCTTGAAAACAGTAGGAAAGTCTTTGAGAAGTCCTTGAAAAGTCCTTGAATTTTACACAATCTTGCCTGTATGAACCCTGTATTAGGCTCCAGATTAGGCTTATTAGCAATATGGTCACTGAGCTGATAAGACCTGTCAGCTATAATCCAGGTATTTGCCAGAAGCCGATCTAATTGAAGATAAGCCTTAGGAGGCTATTGTAGATGTTATCAGCTTGATGACAATTGAGAAAGTGATAAACCGAATATTATTTTGCTTTTTATAGTAACACTCCTGCCTTTAAAAGAAATATTATATGGTGACTATGATATATCATAAATAGAAAAAAAAACTTCCTTTTGGATGATTGTCAATAACACAAGGTAATGCCTCAAACATATGGCCGTTTGGAGAAAATCTAACAATCTAACAGCACCTTGCATTTATAAAATATACTTCCATTCTTTTCTGTTCTTTTTACCATAGACGGGTTTGTTTATATTCCTGACACAAGTATGAAGAGAGTGAAGAATCCTGTGACAGACTGGGAGGTTCCTGAACCAGTGTTTAGCCCCGCCCTCCTGGAACCTAAGTCTGCCTTTCTAATGAAGTATATACTACAGTGTGGATTGCTAGGGATGGAGGAGGTCCAGACTCACTGTCAGTCTGAATCAGTTGTCAATCAGTTGGCATTAATTGATAGGTACAGTAACTCTTATTAGACATGTAGATCTGAAAAGCGAAAAAAAAAAGCCGCGACATGTGATTTCCAACAATGTGGCATTTTGACAAGTGTAGACTCAGACAAGCCTGTGCAGCCTCCTTTTAAGCTTAGAAATTCCAAATGCTGTTCAGTCAGTAGCTTAACAGTCATAGAATATTTAAGTGACTAGCAAAGGCTCTGATCAGTCTGCGCATATGCGCAGGCTGGTCTGAGCCTTTGCTGGTCGCACATACCACATTGTTGGAATTCTCATGTCACGGCTCCCTATTATGGTAGATCTAGATCAGATAGCTCATTAGCCATCTCATCTAGATCTACAATTTTTGCTGTTTTTCATGCCCGTATCAACTATTGGGGGCATATTGTTTTGGTCTCTACGAGTGTGTGTATGCAACAACTTTAATGCACACCACATATTTTGAATGTCTGAATCTAGAACTTACATATTTCAAGTTTAAAACTTGTGGGAAAGACTTTTCAAATGTACCAAAATATATTACCTTGAAAATTTGACCTACTTTTGAAAATGCATGTATATAAATAGTTCAATATAGCTATAAATATATACATTTGTTATATGACTGGAGAGAATCCTGTCTCCTGATTGGCCCAATTTGTCTTCATAAATCTCAATGTCTACCTGGAAACTGGTCTAAACCGGTCCACAAGTTAATATTGCATGAAAACCAGCTGGAACTAGTTTCCAGAAGTTAATATTTTTGACACTTCTGCAATATTACCCTCTAAAGAGCTTAAAATAGCATGATGAGTGTGAAACTAGCATGTGCTCCATGAAATGTACATGATTTCCTGTTTCACCTCCCAAAAGGTAAACTAAAGACTTTCATGAACTTTTACAACAGTTTTGTTTTGCTTTGTTTGCATATTTATCTTTGAATAACAAACTATAAAAATAGTTTTATGATAGCATTTTATATTCCCCATTAGGAGAATTAATATACATTTGAAAATGCAAAATACTAAATTATAATATTCTAATAAAAGTTGCTAAAACTTGTGAGAAAGTCCTTAGATGTCTTTAACAACAAAAGTTAAAGTAGAGAAATTTTCATTCTTAAATGAAAAGTCATATAACAAAACAGTTATTGACTTCACTTTCGGTAGACATAAGGATTTATCTACCCTTAAAAGTGATACTCACCTCGGCCTAGCGGCCTCGGTGAATTATCGCTTTTTCGGGTAGATAAATCCTTATGTCTACCTTATTGAAGTCAATAATTGTATAATATAAATGTGATAGAACTTTTAACAGTTTCTTTCAAGTTTGATGAAGATCATTTAAAGTCCTATTACACATATTTTTACATTTACAACCTAAACCATGTTTAATTTAATAGCTTCTGATAATAGTGACCCACAAGGGATGCTGCATCATAGTGCACTTATAGATCATATAATTGAACCAGTGCATAAGATTTCCAACAATGTGGTATGTGCGAACAGCAAAGCCTCAGATCAGCCTGCGCATACGTGCAGTCTGATCAGAGCCTTTGCTAGTCGCTTGAGTATTCTATGATTGTTAAGCTACTGACTGAACATGATTTGATGTTTCTAAGCGTGAAAGGAGGCTGCAGAGGCTTGTCCGAGTCTACACGTCAAAATGCCACATTGTTGGAAATCTCATACATTGGCTGATATAGTAAATAAAGGAATTGAGATAAACATTTAAATTAATTTTCTGGATGAGAAAGTTTGAATTTTGTGTTAAAGTGTTGCTAGGGTCAAGATTTTGCCTGTCTAATTCCAAAGGTCTGACATCAGATTTTTTCATGGAAAACATCACATTGTTAGCTGCATTCTTGTCTTAATACATTTTGCTTCCTTTTGTTTCAGTGATATTTTCAACTACTGCATAAATTCCGAGGTTTCCATACCAGACAGATGTCTGATGGTAGCTAGGTATGTATTGTTGTTAAGTTTAGCAGTAAGCTACCATAGTACTTTTGACCGATTCTCGGTAACATGTAAATGGATACTTTGGCAAACAATAAAAAGTGACAATTCATCTGGATCTGCACTGTTTTAATGACAAAAATGCAATCTCCAGGGAGAGAAAGCTCTATAATTTTGAAACTCCTTAAAATGTATAATGGAACAGCTACATTTAAACTAAAATGTATCAAATGAGACAGAAGTTTCAATCAGACAAGAAAAAGTTAACATATAAGTTGTAAATGTTGTAAAATTTTAACACTTTTCTTTTTCTGTTTTCAAACCAAATGTTGGTTATCAGGGCTGGAATTTTATAAAATGCATGACAGAAGCAGTCTGATCTGGGCCTGCACTGTTTGACTGAACCTTTTAGGTTCGAAATGTTAGAACATCCACCATAATGTGAAGTTATTTCTCTCTGAAAAATAAACACATTTTTTGCTAATTAAGGTGTCTATTGTGACATAGAACAATAATGTCCAATATATGTGGCAAAATCTTGAGCTGTGTGGATATGTTATGTAGTCCCATAGTTAAAAGCTGTCAGTTACTATCATAAGTATGGATACATTAAGCACTAGTTAACTGATTAGTGCAGAAGCCTTGCCAGAAAGAGTAAACATGTATATGTGCCATTTCATCATGCTCTTCATTATTATACCCCCCGCAAACTTTATACCCCCCTCAAACTTTGTTTGTGGTGGGTATACTGTTTTCACGTTGTCCGTCCTTCCGTCCGTGCGTGCGTCCATGCTACTGATATGGATTTGGGAGCCTTTTTAGTCGTCTAGAGATAGACAAGGGGCCATTTCTTAGCAAGGGGCCATGGCCCTCTGTAAGTTGCCTCAAATGATTCAGGGGACCTCAGGGGAGGTAATAAAATAAACTTCTTAAAAAGGGCCATTTTATGTCTGGTGATGGATGTCCAAACTGGAAATGGCCCGTAGTAATTTGTCAATCTGATATTAACGGGCCAATTGGAACTGGTCCTTATTTCGGACACTTGGCCCCTTATTAATGGCCCTTTATACACTGGCCCGATATTCAATATTGGGCGTACGTCCGTGCATGCCTCCGTTCGTAACGTTTTGTTTTCATAATATCTTGAAGAGTCATTACTGGAATTTCATCAAACCTTGCAAACATGTTCATATATGCAAGACAAATACTTTAGACAAAAAAGTAAGGGCTAGGGGCCAATTCTGTTTGAGTTATTTCCCTTTGTAGTTCTAAATGGCTTTTAATATAGGGTTTTATGCTTATGCTATAATAGGCCATACACGGGCCGATCAACTCCTACCACAGCTTTTGATGGAACAATTTGATACTTTTCCTATACAATGTAGACACATTGAACATATGCATGAAGGAGTTTGGTTCAGAAAAAATAATTTTTGGCAAAATGACAGCTGTGAGAACATAGACAATTTTTACCTAATAAGGCTTTTGTATATGCATAGATGGTGCCTTCATGGGCCAATCAACTCCTACTACAGCTTTTGATGGAGCAACTTGATACTTTGCCTATACAATGTAGACACATTGAACATATGCATGAAGGAGTTTGGTTTAGAAAAAATAATTTTTGACAAAATGACAGCTTTGAGAACTTAGACAATTTTTCCCTAATAAGGCTTTTGTATATGCATAGATGGTGCCTTCATGGGCCAATCAACTCCTACCACAGCTTTTGATGGAGCAATTTGATACTTTGCCTATACAATGCAGACCCATTGAACATATGCATGAAGGGGTTTATAATTTTTGTTTGCGCAGATAGAAGGTCTGCTGGTTTGAACTATAACTTGCCATGTTTTTTCACTGACTCTTACTCTGCGGGGGTATCTAATAAGCATTGCTTATTGACTTTTTCCATTTAATAAAGGTAAAATTTAGGTGTTTTACAAAATGAGAAACTGTCTATGGTTAAATAAAGAGCTAATATATCAATATATAGGTTGTTTGGTGATGAGTATGACCTTGATTTCTGGCGACTGGCTCAATACCAGATAAATACAGGAAAGCTGGATGAGTCTTTGGTATGAGTATTATGGGTCTTATCATAGAAAACCTGTGTTCAACGGCCTTGGCTAAGAACAGTCTTTGTATTTTTTTATGAAAAGACTTGATCAACCCTTTATACACTGGAAATTGGTAGACTGATACTTTGACAAACAGGGAAGACCCAGATGAAATGCCACAAAAAGTGGCATTTCATCAGGATCTGCCTTGCAAATGCAAAATTAGGGAACAGAAATACATTGGAACTTCCAATCTGTTACCCCTTAACATATATAATGGACAATTCCATCCTTATTATATTAATCTGTATGAAAAATCCAGCAGTACAAATGGGGTAAAATCTATTTGAAATTTTGAAGACTGAGTGCAATGGTTTTAAAAGAGTTTTGAATAGATTTTTCTTTTAATTTTAATTGGTACAAACTAAGGGTTTTCTTATGATTTGGTTCATCTGCTACCCATTATTAATACCCAAATTGATTGTTTATCTTTTTATTGAGGAAAATGAATATGTCGAGATAATCTAAGTCTGTACATTTTTGTTTTTGCTCACCGTTCAACCCAGAAAATCCTGTACAGATAATAAATAGGTACTGATTGTAATGTCTTGTTAACATGATAAAAAGATAAATTATTTATCCCATTCCTTGTCTATTGACACAGTAAACTCTTATCACTCAATAAACCCTTCACCTTGCTGAATCAGCAGTTCTGTTCCAAACAATTATACTCATAATCCTTTACAAGCCTCACAGTTTCCTTCAGAATATATATAGTCCCTTATTATAGAAATTATTCAAATATTTTCACTTTCATTTTTTCACATGCTTTACCCATTGTATACTGAAAACCCCTAGGTGGGTATTTTAACTAACAGTGAAGACACAGATGAAATGCCACAGAATGCAGCATTTTACCATGGTCTGTACTGTTTGCTAAGACAATAAAATACCCCTCAGGGACTTAAGTGCATCTTGCTTTGGTCCCTATTTATCCACACTGAATCATCCAAGATACATTGTGTTAACTCTTTGTATACTGGAAACCCCTAAACGGGTACTTATGCAAACATTGAAGACCCAGATGAAATGCCGCATAATGTTACGGTAAAAACAATCCTCAGGGACACAAATACATCATTGGAGCGCAGTGGCTCAGTGGTAGAGTGCTCGACTTGAGACCGAGGGGCCGCAGCTTTGAGCCTCACTGGCGTCACTGTATTGTGGTCCTTGAGCAAGACACATTTATCTTAGCTTAGTACTGGTTCAACCCAGGAAGATCCATCCCTGTTTAACTGAAAGATGGTTGATGGGACGTAAAGGATCAAATCAAAAAACAAAAACAACATAACTGAGAAATTCTGACCTTGATCCCTTACAATATATAATGGGAAATACCATCTTTATTGCTTTTATTTGTATGGGAAAATCCATCAGAATTTAAAGGGTTAAACTAGATTGAGGGTCAAATTAGTACATAAGGGCTTAAAAGTGCACACCTAAAGCATTTTGAACCCTGTTGCTGCAGTGACCTTATCCTCAAACACCATTGTCAGGCAGAGAGGTTGTTGTAAATCTTTTTTTATCCTCTATGCACAGGGGCATGAAATCTGTTCTGGTCATAAATTTAAAATGCAAACAATAATAATTGTTTCTTAATCAACTTAATCAAACTTTTGAATTTTGTTATTGGACAGTTCATAATGGATTCCTTGCCCAAAAATGTCCATATCTCATATGCAATTCAGATTGAGTTTAATAAAATTTACATGAACGTTGGTTTTGATATTTTTTTTATTCTTTACGTCCCAGTCAACAATTTTTCAGTCATGTTGGAGTAGGTCTCCCTGGACTGAACCAGTACAAAGCAGCAGATAAAGTGTCTTGCCCAAAGACACAACAAAGTAACATCACCAGCAGTGAGACTCTACTTAGCAGCCCTATGATCCCCAGTCTAATGCTCTTTCAGCTAAGCTACTGCATTGCACTTGATATTGATAAGATACAGCTGCAGATACACAGCTTTTCAACTAAAAGATTTAATTGTTATCAACACAGACAATTTATTCTGATTTTTTTTACATGCTGGGTAATTTTCTGAGTATTTTTTTTTCAATTTTGTTGTCAGAGGATTTTTTAATTTACTTTTTCAAAAACACCTTCCATAAATACCATGAGAATGTCAAGTAGTTTTGACCCAGATCAGGCCAGATGTCCAAACTGTTTGCAAAAGTTAAGGCAGGCAACTTTTTTATAGCCACTTTTTTTAAGATTTGCAGTAAATGCTCTAAAATTTTGAACAATTTTGAACATTTTTTTTCTTTCTGTTCTCAGACAAATCTTTGGAACTATCATGGCTAGAATTCACATAAAGCTTGTCAGAATAGCAAACAGGGAAGGCCCTAATCAGACTGCTTCTTCAAAGGCAGTCTGATCTGGGTATGCACTGCTTGTATGGGCCTATTTGGCCAGCAACTAGTGTTCAGAAGTTTTGTACATCCGCCATAAGGGCGTAGTAGTTTATAAGTGACTGTTTCCCCATAGCTGTAAATTGCCTCCATTCAACTTAATTGCATTCAGCATGGAGCTTTGGTGATTATGAATGCAATATAGTTCAAACTTCAAAGAGAATTGAAACCGATTTGAGAAACACTTGTGACATGTGATTATTAGAGTGTAACCTGTAATCATAATGAACATGGTAATTGTACAAATACTGGTAGTGACATTTTTTTTATATTCATAACTTAGAAACATTTTGATGACAGTTTCATAGTGTTTTTAACTGAAAAATGTAATTGAATTATGCGCCATGACTTTTAATTGGAATGCCAAATCTTTAAAAATCATGAGCCATCCTGAGTGCAGTAGATATAGCAGATTTCAGACTTTTTATGAAACTACAAGTCATTTCTTTAAACCTGTTGCAATCAGAGTGTTCAAAAATTGATTTTAGAAATGAATTTAATTTTTCAGATGTACATGAAACACGAAGGCCAGAGGTTCAGTTAAAAGTTAACATGACACCTGAATTTATAAAATACTTAAAAGAGTACATAGCAATTTAGTATTTAATGTTTAATCCTATTAAATTTTTTTCTTTAATTTTTATATACTTAAAGGGAACACCGGAAGAGCTGTGAACGCAATATTTTGATAGCCATGCGATGAAGCAAACACAAGGTTTGTTTTGCACATGAGAACCAGTGAGGCTTGGGCTGCTGTCAATCACAGCTATACTTTCACTATTGGTGAATGAGTTCCTTTTTGAAGCATCTTGCATGTGCGATTTAGCTTGGTTACAAATAAATTGTCAATCATACTTCTGTTGTTCATGAGGTTTAGAACCATTGAAAAACACTTTAGATTCATTAAAAGGTTTGCTTTTAAAATGTAAATACAGTGCAGTCCCTTTATAATGCTATGTTTGGGGTCCATATTAAATGTGAATCAGAGGGCGGGCAGTGGCTCAGTGGTAGAGTGCTTGACTTGAGAGACCAAGGGGCCCCCGGTTGGAGCCTCACTGACATCACTGGGTTGTGGTCCTTGAGCAAGACACATTTATCCTAGCTTAGTACTGTTTAACTGAAAGATTGTTGATGGTATGTAAAGAATCAAATCAAACAAACCAAAAAAATATGTGAATCAGATTATAAAGGGACAATTTTACACAGATATATTACTAGGAAAATGACCAATACATGGTCACTTTCCTGTATTTCCTTTTAAAATTCCATGGTAAAGGAAATTTGGAGCCACAACATGACTGCACTATATTTAAATCTGTGTGTATTATAACAAGGTGTGTGTGTTCAGGCCTCCAGATAAGAGTGTGTATTGGAAAATTATTTTCTTTATTTCGCATCCAAAACATATGTTGTTGGTACTCAAAAGCACCCAAAACACATGTTTAAATTAATGGGTAAGAAAATATTTAAAATTTTATGCAAATAAAAACTCCTTATCTGGACCTATGACCTATGGTGTTAAAAGAAAGTGTGTGGGTGCGTGCGTGCGTGTGTGTGTTCATTTGGAATGCAATAAAATACTATAGAAATCTTTCATTTTATTTTTATTTTCAATTTTATTTTTCCTTCAGGAGCAGGCCCCAGGGTACTTGAAGAAGAAAGCATTTAGTATTTCGGAATGGTTTGGACATTTGAGTTCTGCAGGATCTCCAGTTGTTGAGAATCTCCTTGACATTGACTCAAATGATGTTCAAGGTCAGGCAACAAATGACCTTGACATTAGCTGGATTAGAAATCTTGATAAAGTGAAGCCGGTAGAGTCCTGTTTTGATATGATGATGGAGGAAACTACTTATAAGGTACAGTATGTTCAAAATTTTGAACACTAGTTGCCTGCCAAAAGAGCCTAGACAAACAGTGCAGACCCAGATCAGACTGATACTCAAGAGGTCAAATGAGCCATGACATGAGATTTCCAACAGTGGTATGTGTGACCAGCAAAGGCTTAGACCAACCTGCGCATATGTGCAGTCTGATCAGAGCCATTGCAAGTCGCTTGAATATTCTATGACTGTTCATCTACTGACCAAACTTCATTTTGAGTTATTAAGCTTAACAGTGGGCTGTACAGGTTTATCTGAGTCTACACTTGTCAAAATGCCACACTGTTGGAAATCACATGTCACAGCTCAAATAAGGTCAGACATCTGTCAGTGAGGAAGGGGAGCATATAGCATCATATAGGTGTGTGTTGGGTACATATTTCATACACAGTACAGGTACATAATCATAAAACACAGGTCAAGTTTGATTATTGATAAAATCAACCAGTTATTTACAGAGATATTATGTTATGGTACTTGGTCTCAGAAATGGTTCTGTTCAATATCTTAAGAACAAATGATTGAATTTGACAAAACTTTGCATATGAATTGATAATTTTGTTTCCACTAAATATTTTGGGAATTTGTTGATTGAATTTGATAATATTTTATTGACAAGTTCTGGGTTGGAATTGCTATGTGTCAATTTGTGCATTTACCAAATTAAAAAAAAATATGGCCCTTGACTCATATCAGAATTTTATATCCACTCAATAACTTAAGATTGAATTCGACAAAATATGGCATATGTATTGATACTGATGAGATATCTGTTGAAATAGTTATTCTTAAAATTGTGCAAATTTGTAACAGATTATGGCCCATGAATCAAGTCAGAATTTCATTTCTGCTCAAAATGTAATTTAACAAAAAACTTAATTTACTTTGATATCGACAAAATTTAGGCTGGGATTGTTATTTTAGTCAATTTGAACAATTTTATAACAGAGTGAAGGCCCTCAATTCATGCTAGAATATTTTTTTTTGCTCATTATTGTCAGAATGAATGGATGGAATTTGACAAAATCTGTTATTAATATGCGCATATTGATGTGCTACAATACCAGCCTAGATAGCATTGGTTTTGGATGGGGCATCTGTGTCAAATTGATACATTTCTAGTACTCACTCCTTCAGGCCTACCAGCTGTCTAGACTGTGTCTTCATAATCAAAAGAGGGTAAACTACCGTGAGAAACGTGAGTGTGCCAGTCGGTATATTATGATGGGAGTTGATGATATGGCTGTACAGACATTGATGGAGACAGAAGCGGACAATGAGGGATTTCAAAATGATTGCCTCAGGTAAAAGTAGAGTGTATTTATTAACTATTTTCTTGCTAGGGGTGGCTTTTGTTGTCTGTTAATAACCTTTGCAAACAGTTTGGACCCAGATCAGGACTGACACACAGTCAGTCCTGATCTGGATTCAAACTGTTTGATGGGACTACCAGGGAGCGCAGTGGCTCAGTGGTAGCATGCTTGACTCGAGACAGAGGGTTGCGGGTTCGAGCCTCACTGGCGGCACTGCGTTGTGTCCTTGAGCAAGACACATTAAACCCTGTTTAGTGCTGGTACAACCCAGAAAGACCCAGCCCAACATAACTGAAAAATTGTTGACTGGGACATATTCAAATCAAATATAAGTTGGGTTGACAGAATATTTTGACATGGGTGATCTTTAAAAAAAGTGGGCAGACAAAAAAAAAGGAAAAATTGCCCACCATGCTAAGAGTAAACTGGGACAAGGAATTTGATGTGGCTGGGAAGGGTCATCTGGTTAAACACATGCAGGTCTCGAGATAAGAGTAAATATTAAACCTGCATGCCAAGTGATGACAAATATACTGAAGCTGATGGACAGATTTGTTTTTATCCAGCCCTCACACAAGTAATGGATTTCCACATTTTTATTTAAAAAGAGCTCCAAGAAGATAATGAATATACTGAGATGCATAACAATAACTTCACTTGACTTCAAAAACTTCACTTGACTTCAAACAGTCCTATACCATTCATATTCTTATTGTTCCCAGTCACAATATACATGTATATCTCCTTGGTAAAAAATCATGGATAATATATGAATTTTGACACAGATATAAATCTCAACCACCTTTGTTCTATGTGAAAAAATAAAGTATCTTCATAATATTCTCTTTGCTCTATTTCTGATATCAAATCTGCTTGATTTATTTATAGGGCTTGCCTTGTTTCCAGCCTTCAGTCTTCTAGTACATCCATTAGTACTGTAAAACTTGCTGCCACTCAACTCATAGCTGCTGGAAAACTCACAGGTAACTCACAGTAACTCTTTGTTTGCCACTGCTTTTTATACCCCGCCACTTTAAAAGTGGGGGTATTATGTTATACCCTCCGTTTAAAAAATTGCGTTGAGTGTCCGTCCATGCTTCACCACTTCATTTCTGCTCTCTATCTTGAGCATTTCTTGTCAGATTTTCTTCAAACTTTGCATAATAGTTGACATTAGGAAGGAGTGGTTTGTGATTGTAGATGGGTAAATTTCGTCAAATTAGCACAGAGTTATTGCCCTTTATTCATGTAGTAAATTGGTTTCTGTGCTCTATCTCACACATTTATTAGATGAATGTCTTCAAACTTTGTGTAGAAGTTGATATTTAAGAGGAGTGGTTAGGGATTGTAGATTGGTTAATTTCATCAAATTAGCATATTTATTGCCCTTGATTAATTAAAACATTAGTTTCCGTGCTCTATCTTGGGCATTTTTTGGCTGATTGTCTTCAAACTTTGTATACAAGTTGATATTTGTGGGGAGTGGTTTGGGATTGTAGATGGGTTAATTTTGTCAAATAAGCATAGAGCTATTGCCCTGGATTCATGTTGAAAATTGGTTTTGGTGCTTTATCTTGAGCATGATTCGATACAAATCTGCATGTGAGTTGTTATTATGAAGGAGTGTCATTGGATTGCATATCATTTAATTTTGTTAAGAAAATACAGAGTTATGGCCCTTAATTTGAAAAGTATACAAGATCTAGGTCCAGACAATTGTATTTAAGTTCATCTGAGTTATGGCCCTTAATTTGAAAAGTATACAAGATCTAGGTCCAGACAATTGTATTTAAGTTCATCTGAGTTATGGCCCTTGATTTATGGATTGTCTTTGTATGGAAACTATTTCTTGATGGGGTATGATGCATGCCTGCAGCGCTTTAATTAACATACATTGTACCTTCCTTGAATGAAATAAGCTGATAACAATAAACCTGCCTCTTCATAGGCATTACTCCATATTTGCTTTACTGTTATAGATTGTAGTGGACACTCATGATCTCATCTAACATTACATTAAAACCTGTTTAAAACAGCCACTCTCAAAAAGACCGAAAATTAGTTTTCAAGTATCGCCTAATGCAGGTCAAAAGTAAAGCAGAATGCTCCAAGGGGAGCATTCTGCAATACTTTTGACCTTCATTAAGCTACCATTTGTGATTAAGATCTTTGTTTTGTCTATTTTTGAGTGGCTGTTTTACACAGGTGTTACTGTACTATTTAAGATTGTTCTGGACCCTCATGATCCCATATAACATTATATATACTTGATGATCAGTTTGTACTGCTTATCATTAACTTTAGGTTAGGGGATTTGCTATCTCTGATGGAATTTTTTATTTTACAGATGGAGTTCAACTTCTCTGCTTGATCAAGAAACATTTAGATGCTTGTAAATACTACATGTCATTTGGTATGTGCCAAGAGGCTGTATGGCTGGCAAAGGTATGTTGTTAAAGTTCTTGATTTCATTACACCAAAACCCAGTCTTGCCTTGAAATTTAAACACATACTTTAACAGATAGTGTAGACACAAAATTAGAAAATCAGACTTTAGCATATCAATTTATTTAGCATATGAGCCAGTGCATGAGATTTCCAACAATGTGATATGTGCGACCAGCAAAGCCTTAGATGAGCCTGCGCATATGCGCAGTCTGATCAGAGCCTTTGCTAGTCGCTTGAGTACTCTATGATTGTTAAGCTACTGACTGAACACCATTTGGATTTTCTAAGCTTAAAGGGAGGCTGCAATGGCTTGTCCGAGTCTACACTTGTCAAATTGTTGGAAAACTCATGCCTCGGCTCATATAAAGGATAAACCAATTTGGACAATATGAATGTAATTCCTGCTTTTCTATGCCTGGACAGCTTAGTAAGAACATAACTGTATTAACTTAATGCTTGCCCCAGGATAAGTGAATAACAAAGAGTTATATTGGAATATGAAAAAAAATAAGTCTGCTCATGATGTGTTGGTACCTAACCTACAGGTAAGCAGTGAAGGTTCTGACTGAACTTCACATCCCACCATATAGCTTGGCTTGTATAATTTGACTCTTTGCATGCTGGGTAATATTTCATGCTTATGTTGTAGTATGCTAACTTTTTTTTCAAAATGATCTTTTTCAAAAAATTCTTTTAGAAACACTATCAGATTGTCAAATGGTTTAGATCCAGATCAGGACAGACACAACATTCTATCAGTCCTGATCTGGGTCTAAACTGTTTGCAAACATTATAAGAAGACAAAAGTCGCTGCCTACAAGGAAGGAGTTAAGATTGACTTAATGTACATGGAGTAAGTACTATTTCCTCATGTACGTAATGCTCCTTCAAGTCTTAAATTACATTACCTGGCTCACATGAGCACATATGCTAAAAGGGAGAGGTGGCTCAGTGGTAGAGTGCTTGACTCTAGACTGAGGCCCCGCGGGTTTTAGCCTCATTGGCGTCACTGCATTGTGTCCTTGAGCAAGAACATTAATCCTACCTTAGTACTGGTTCAACCCATAAGACCGTCCCTTTATAACTGAAAAATTGTTGATGGGAGGTAAAGAATCAAATCAAACAAACAAAACATATGCTAAAACTACCATAATCTCATGTCTGGGCAAGTACATCATTTTCAAACATATGCTAAAAAATTTTTGAAATGTAGTTGCCTGCCAAAAAGGCCTAGACCCAGATCAGACTGCTTCTGAGGAAGCAGTCAGATCAGGGTCTTCCCTGTTTGCTACTCTGACAAGCATTCTGATGATTCCAGAATTGAAAGCAAACATTTTATTTGAGAAAGAAAGAGAAAATGTTCAAAATTTTTGAACATTTAGCATACCATCTCATGAGCTGACTCTTACATCATTTTCAGATCAGTCTTTCAAGGAATGAGAGTCTCCCAATTATGTACAGATGGGCTGAACTATTGTGGTCAACTTATCAAAGGGTAGGTACTTATCTTTCTTGCAAACCGGATAAGGATATCTGATATTTTACCCTGGGATAGAAAATCTTATCTTACCCATGCTATCTTACGCAGGCTGTCATGTGAGGGCTACATACATTGGTTGCATTGGAACTCACGCACATGGTCGTCAAGTGACGTCATTGTTATGTTAAAGTGATGTCATCATGTGAAATTGCATCTGAGCATATTCAGAGACTTCTGGAAGCTTCTTTTTAAAATAAACAGTGGTGAACAAGAAAAAGAACCCATTATTTGTGTGCGGATAGGATAGAAAAATCCGCCCTTCAGAATCACCGTTTGTCATCACTCGGCAAGCCTCGTGATGCCAAATGGCGATCCTTGGGATTTTTCTATCCTTCCCTCGCACTCATGATGGATTCTTATATTTTTCTACTGAAATAATTTATCAGTTAAAGGTATTTGAAGCCATCAACATGTATACTAGGAAATAAGCAGGTTTATCTTTGTTCATATCTAAATCATGCATATAATATTTACCAAATGTTGAAGACAATAAGATTGGGTTAAAAATTTGATAGGAAAACTATACCCATTTGTTAGCTTGCTTCTATTAAACTCATGGTTGGTTTTAATATTAAAATCATCTTATGCTTTGATCAGAATTTAAAGATACATGTATACTGTAACAAAAAGAATGTTAACAATAAAAGCAAAATAATTGATAATGCTACTCAAGTTTTGAAGCTTGATAAGATATATTTTATTGTTTGTTTTGATTCTTTCCATACCAGCCAACAATTTTCCAGTCATGTTGGGACAGGTCTTCCTGGGTTGAACCACTTCTAAGTAGAGGATAGTGTCTTGCTCAAGGACACAACACAGTACCTCCGGTGAGGCTCAAACCTCACCCCCTTGATCTTGAATCAAGCACTGAGCCACTACCCAATTTCAAAGGCATGTTTATATTGTGAAAATCTTAAGTATAAATGTAGATCCTGGTCATCTGAGAAACCAGCTGACCAGAATCCACACTGTTAAAACTAGAAAGGAGTGTTGTACATAAAATTATCCAATGTAATGACAGTTAATTTTCTTTCAGAATAAAGCAGTGTTGTTAATGATGTCATTAGGCCAGTATACCACTGTTCTGTTAATGTTAACTGAGCTGAAACAATATGACAAGGCGGCCCTCTTTCTACAGACTTGCTTGAAACATAATCTTTTGGAGAAAAATTCCAAGACTGGTAAGTTGTTAGTGTCAAAGTTCATCATCTTGTAGCCTTATTAAACTCTTGAGCTTTTGCTGATTGGCTTTGTGATCCATACATTTGTTTTGGCTCCAAGCATCGAGAATCTGCAGGGGTGGCATATTGTTGTTGGTCTGCAATAAACTTTAATGTTAGCCATACCTTTTCTACAATTATACATAGTATTTTGGATATTACGTGGGCATATGAAAAACCTTGTGAGAAGAGCTCTTTAAATAACCAAAATATATAAATTTTACCATTGACCTACTTTTGAAAATAGTTTTAGTTCATTATAGCCTTAATGTGAATTGCAGATATATAGTGCATGTCCTGTTTTATTTTCAGAAATTTTCATAGAGCATGTTTTCCTAGAGTTTGCCAAGCTACTGGCTGTGGCACGTTACAAACCAGCCATAGAGTTTTATTGTGATGCTGCAGGACAAATGGGAGACAACTTCAGACAGGATCTCAAGAAAATGGTTCCTTGGTCATGAAATTGAGGAGATGACAACTTCTGCCTTAACTCTTTCCATGTTAGCAGCGACTTTTGTCGTCTGCTGACTACCTTTGCAAGCAGTTTAGACCCAGATCAGGACCAACAAAATGTTGGTCTTGGTCTGGATCTAAACTGTTTACACTCTGATAGTGTTCCTGAAAGAATTTTTTTGTAAAAAGTCAGCAGCTGACAGTAAAAACATGAAAAATTACCCAGTATGCAATCTGATTACATCATTAATTAAAACTGTTTTCAAATTCTGAAATAATATTGCATGATAAGGTCTTCCACTGCTAATCTTTGCAAACTGCTTGGATTCAGATCAGTTTGTTTTGTTTTTTGTTTGGTTTGATGCTTAACATCCTGGTCAACAGCTATGGTCATGTCGGGACAGTCTATTCACCTGACCACACTTTTTTCCTGGGCAATCTTGACTAAGCGTTTAACCAGAACTTTGTGCACATACTTTCTCTTGTAACTGAATCAGCGTAAGGGAGGAGAATGGCGGTAGAAATTATTTCATGATCAATCTCCAGTGAAGTATGAGATCAGGCCATGATAGACATTGCATCCCCTGGATCTGCAGTCAGACACATTACCGACTGCACTACTCAGCCCAGCTATTCAGATCAGGCCCTTCATCTTGTGTCTGATCTTGATCCAGATTAATTGACGCTCTGATGGTATTCCAGAAAGGTTTTTGAACAGTTAATTTTGAAAAAATTGGCAGATGACAAAGTAGGATGCAAAATTTACCAGCATGCAAATAGTTAAGACGGATCTGGGTTTTTTTTTAGTCCTCAGACTGTACTTTTACTCTTTCCCTGCCAGCGGGGACTTTTTTTCATCTGCTGATAACCATTGAAAACAGTTTGGACCCAGACCAAAATGTTGATCCTGATCTGGATCTAAACCGTTTGGCACTCTGATAGTGATCCTGAAAGAATTGTTTGAAAAGGTTAACCTTGAAAAAAGTTAAATAAATACAAAAGTATGAAAAATTACCCAGCATACAAAAGAGTAAAAGTGACATATCAAGCTTTTTGTTATTACATGACTTATATTTACAGCTGTTTTGTAATAAAAGTGTCCACACAGATTTTCAAAAATAACTTCTTTTTAGTGTTTATCATTTTTACTTCAAATATATATAAATATATAAGTGGTTTACATATTTTTTGTTGCACCTACTTTAACATGGACAGCTCATGTGTGCAACTTTCAGTAACATGGGTTACTTATATCCTGTATCTACCAATGCATTAAAATTGCTTATTTATTGAGGTAAACCATAGATAATGATGCATTAATATTTACCAGCAGAGAAATGACAGAATTTGAAACTTCACCTTCTCTCCAGATTACAAGCTTTAAACATTGGCCATGGTCAATCACCTATTTTTTCTGGCACACAAATCCTGCTGCAGATATTGACCGCTATCTGACAGACTGGACCCACTAATTTCTGCTAAGTAACACCTTGATGTTCCATATAAAGTAAAACCTGTCTTAAGTGGCCACTCAAAACCAACACCAAAAATTGTTTTTCAAAACCGATTATCGCTTTATGCAGGTCAAAAGTGTTGCAGAATGCTCCAAGGGGAGCATTCTGCAATACTTTTGACCTTCATTAAGCTACCATTTTCCATTAAGACTTTTATTTTGTCTATTTTTAAGAGGCTGCTAAAGACAGGTTTTACTGTAGTTACTGCACAAGATTGGCCTTTAACCCTCAGTATACTAATGATTTCTTCCTTCTGGTTTGATACAATAAACTAAAGATAGTCCATTGTACATATCTAGAGGTATCAGGTTATAACTTTAAAAAATATTGTGTTTTTTGTCTGAAGATCTTTTTCACCTTAACAATCAGTGCATTATGCTGCATTTCATCTGGGTCTTCACTGTTTGTAAAAGTACCCATATAGGGGTGCTGGTACCCTTTTCATTCTGGATACTGGTACATTGGTATCTTGGCAAACAGTGAAGACTCAGATGAAGCACTGTTTCTTAAGATAAATATAACCTTCATGGACAGAAATACATCATTTTGACCCCCTTAAAAGTTATAATACAACATGGACACTTCCATACTTACTGTATCAATATGTACCGGATAATTCTTCAGGATGAAAAGGGTTAAAGATGGGAAAATGTACACAAAACTAGAAATAAGCAAAGTTATACCATGATTTTATTTCTAAAGGTGTATATGAAAACTCTAAATCATTCTTAACTATATAAATAACAAAATGAATTTTTATATTCAGTGATTACTGGCTATAAGTATGGTATACTACTTTGGATAAACTACTGCAAACTACATGTATATTTAGAAAACCATTTTTTTTTTAAATCATTCCTCATCATTATGCTTACTTTGCTTTACTCTTTACCTACTATGGCCACTTCTGTCATCTGCTGATAACCTTTGCAAACAGTTTGGACCCAGATCAGGCCCAACAAAATGTTGGGCCTGATCTGGATCCAACTGTTTGACACTCTGATGGCATTCGTGAAAGAATTTTTTGAAAAAGTAAATTTTGTAGAAAAAAGCAGACGACAAAAATCATGAAAAGCTACCCAGTATGCAAAGGGCTAATTTGATTTGCTAGAGCTATAAGGTTTTTACCTTCACTGAAATCCATATTGCAGTAATCTTGAAATAAGCCAGCATACTAGATTTTGGTACTGATAACATAGTTGACCTTCAAAGGCTCGGAGCAGCAAGTGTGTCCATACAGTCATGTCAGCCTTCCCTGCTCACATACACAAAGTATGAAAGTAGATGAAGGATCAGACCAAATATTAGACCTCTAGCCCTGCTGGATATATACAGTAAAACCTGTGTAAAACGGCCACTCAAAAATAGACATAACAAAGATCTTAAAAAAAAGGTAGCTTAATGGTGGTCAAAAGAATTGTAGAATGCTCCCTTGGAGCATCCTGCAATACTTTTGACCTGCATTAAGCGATAAATGGTCTTTAAACCAATTTTCGGTCTTTTTGAGAGTGGCCGTTTTTCTTAGGTTTTACTGGAACCGTTTTCCCGCCAGTCACGACAATTTTAGTCTGCTCTCTCTGCTGTTTATGTACTTTGCAAACAAAAGTGACACAGATCTGACTGCTCCTTTAGGGTAAGGGTAACTCTAACCCTTTAGGAGCAGTCTGATCAGGGCTCATAGTGTTTGCTTCCATGATAAAAGTAGTGTGATGTGCTCATAAAAGCCCATCAACCGATCAGTGTGGCATTACCAGTTTTACCCACTTCCAACCTTTCATGGAAAATGTTGTATGCTGTGTTATCTGCTGATGCATTTCGCAATTCTAAACTAGATCAGACTGCATTATAAGGAGCAGTCTGTTCAGGGCTCATAGTGTTTGCTTCTGTGATAGCCTGAAAAGCATTTAATGTATGCAGCAGACATAGTGAGCAGAAAACATTTCCGGACAAAAACTGTTGGCAGAATAAGGGTTAAAGAAAACTATTATTGTAATATACTGTGTATAAAACGGAATCTTGATTTAAGATACTTATTCACTAATTGTCTATATATCTGCATAATCATGAATGGAAGACACGTATTAAGTGTTCAGCAGAATTTGGAATCATCTTGAAACTATCATGGAGAAAAAGAATATAATGCCACTGATGTTTCCCCTCACCCATCCACAAAAAGAATGTCTAAAAAAATAAATGCAAGCCTGTTCATTCACAACCAAACTCCAAATATACTCTCCCAGCACTCCAGATTTGATATCTATCCCATAGATGACCAGTGAAGGCTCAGAGGAGCCATCCAGGGTTCATACAGGCAGGTATGAGTAAAATTCAAGGACTTCTAAAAGCATTCCCAACAGTTTTCAAGGACTTAAAGTTAATGAAAAATACTGATCAAGTGTTAAAATTCTTCTTCAGAAATGCTAGACTGAGATAATGGAGACATTAGTACTGGAAAATTAGTATAAAGTTGTTGTGCCTGTATTTGGTGCAGCATATGCTACAACAATTTTATACTGATTATTTAAGTTCTCTATCTACAGTGCTTAGTCCTACAGAAAATAGTAGAATTCAAGGACTTTTCAAGGCTTTTGAGTTATTTTCCAGTACTTTTCAAGGCAGATTTAATTTTCAAGGACTTTTCAAGAAAGCCCTCTAAATTCAAGTACTTTTCAAGCCTGTGCGAAACCTGTCATAGGTGAAAGTTCAAAATTTCCAAAATCCTGAACTTAAGAAATTTACATTTTTAAATTTGCAGGATGCCTACAAAATAATTTCATGTTTTAATGATTCAATGTGTTTTAAGATAATCTGAAAAATAATCAGAGAAGCTATTATAATTTCCCTAATTCAGCATTTTGAGGCTGACTTTCTAGAAAGTCAGCCTCAAAATCCTGAATCCAGGATTTATCCTGAAAACTTTCACCCATGGGAGCTTGCAAATATGTGTACTCTCACCAAGTATAGAAATAGATGAAGGTCCAGACCAGAGCCTAGACATCTTGCCCCACTATGTAGCTGTGTACTAAGGATTGAAAAATATGATTTCTTGATGAAAATGTGTTGTAGGCGCTCACTGGAAGCGTCTTTATAAGATGCTTCAGTTGAGCACCACAATAAATGATTCAATGGAAACACAAACAAAATTTCACCATTTTTTTCAGTGCCTAGTGCTATGGACTAATTAGTATCATATTCATAAGGCCTGGCTTACATTTCTATAAGGGCCTTGAAACCTGACTGTTGAATACAAATAACAAAGATGCAGACCAACCTGCACATCCACACAGTCTGATCAGTACTTTTGATATTTGCTAAGTACAATTGTCCAGTAAGCTCCATGCAAAATTTCAATAATAGCTAGTCTTTGTAGCTGAGCAGGCTGGTTTGGCCTTTACATGGTTAGAACACATTTCTCGTGTCGATGTACATTTGTATCTTACAAAAAATCAAGAGAAGTGGAAAAATGGAAATTCTTAGATAAATGCAGACTTGATGTCCATTTATTTCTGTTTCAGCAGTTTCTATAACAACAGACAATAACAGGCTGATAAGCCTTGATGGTCCTTCACATACTGGGAAATTTCCCCCTTATTTGCATGGTTCTGCGGGGCTCATACAAGCAATATCAGTTAAGGTTCAACTGAAAATGACCTGACATGACTGAAATTTTTTTGACTGTGATGTAAAGTATCAACTCAAACAAAGTAAGAAGATATGAAGAAGGCCTATTTTTTTTAATGTGAACAACAGAAGGCGCCAATTTGAACCAGTCTGGGAATTCCCAGTCTAATCAGTATCATTTAATTTGTTATGGGGAGCTCTAAAGCAAGCTATCTATGCTTAATACCAAATTCCAAGATAGCAGCTAGTCTCTGAAGCTGAGCATGTGGGTTGGAGTCTTATTTGGTGGCCAACCCAGGAGACAGACTTTCACGTGACAGGGCTCTTAGAAGATGCACCAAATCATAGTGCATTTAATTCTTAATGATCAGGATTTACATTTTGTGATAAACTCTTTGCCTGCTGGGTATTTTCATGCTTTCGTTGTAGTCTGCTGACTTTTTTTAAAAAATATTTCGAGAACACCAACTGAGTGTGAAACAGTTTGGATACAGACCAGGACCGACATTTTGTCGGTCCTGATCTGGGTTCAAATTGTTTGCAAAGGATATCAGCAGACGACAAAAGTTGCTGCTAGCAAGGAAAGAGAAAATCAATCAATAATCTTCCTTACATGGGTCTAATCCATACCAAATAGATATGCAGAAATCCAGATATGCACATTGATTTGAGCTCTGATTCTCTCAAGGACTCCATAATGAATTTATCAAAGATGCAGTTCTTAAATAAGCATTTTTTGTGTATACTGCTGAAATTGCTAATATTTTCTTACCATCAGTTTGAACATAAGATTTGGTCACTCAAAAGAACCAAATCATTAAGACGGTTCTTTTGAGTACCCACAACTTATCTTTTGGTTGAAAAAGCAGAATAATAATTTTCAATTAGACACTTATCTGGATTCATTTTATGCAGGAAGTCTAATTTTATGCAAGCATGCGCATATTTCGTATGTTCCATGATTGTATTTTAGTGCAAAACTGAAAATGACTAGCAGAATTCATGTTATCATATGATGTCATGTCTGAGAGTGAAATAACAACATGCCTTAAAATCGATAAACCACTAGTGGTTTACAGATTTTCGAGAAACATTATGAAATGACCCTTTTAATGTCACGCATATGGCAAACCCCTAATGTTTTCACGCCAAAAATATGATTTCAAAATAATTTTAATGTCATATGATAAATAGAATCTAACATTCGTGCTCCTGTATTATAGAATTTATTAAACTCGTTGCGAAAAAGAGATAAAATGCTTGGCAAGCCTCACATTTTATCTCTTCTCAACTTGTTTAATAAATTCAATAAAACATGAGCACTCATGTAAGATTCTCTATTTATTGCCTTACTTTTGGGCCTCACCATTAGAAAATAATGACTGAAAGTTCAAAATTTCCAAAATCTTGAACTTAAAAATTCAAATCTAACAATTTGCAGTATACATGTTCCTAGAAAATATTAACAATTTCAAGTTCAGATAAATTGAAAATAAATCAGAGAAGCTTTTATAATCTGTCTAATTCAGTTCTTATAGAAAGTTAGCCTTATAATCCTGACTATGAATACGGTAATCATGAAAACTTTCCCCCACTGAAAAAGTGAGTATGATCAGGAAATACCACAATCACAAACTGCAGACCAACCCACGGCACTGTGAGGAAGAGCTTCAGGACATTTACAGTAAGAAGACATCCAAAAGGCAATAAAACCAAAGCAACAAGCTCTCTCTTCCTCGTCAAGATGATTGCAAAACTAGAAAGGACAAAAATAATGCATACCAAAGCAAAGACCAACGGAGAAAGTCTGAATTGTTGCATGCAAATAACAAAGGCATAGACCAAACTGCACATCCGAACAACCTGATAAGTGCATCAGTTATACCCTTTCTGAATAGAAATTCTAGCTAGTCTCACAGTTATGAGTGTTACCTTGTCAGAAGGCCCCTTTTGTAGGGTTACTACACTGATATCAAGGAATAATTCTCTTGTTAGGACCAGGACTTTAGTTAAGAGTGTACCAAAAAATAATTTTCTTATTTCTCAACCAAAACATATGTTGTGGGTACTCAAAAGAACCGTCTCAATGTGACGGTTCTTTTGAGCACCCAAAACATATGTTAAAACTGATGGGTAAGAAAATATTTACAATTATACGCTCAAAAATTTTGTTTATCTAAACCTATGTTAGACATTGAAGGATGAGAACTTGCAAACTTTAGCAGGCATTATGAGGGACTATCTAAAGCAATATCAACATGCAATGGCATTCAGAAAAAGCATGCCAATATTGCAGATCTGTACAATTGTTCAATGCACAGTTTAAAAAAAAAATGATTTTTTATAGAGGATACATCTAACATGAGTGCTCAATATTATTGCATTTATTTAGTGAGTTGAAAAAATGGTAAGATGTGAGGGTTTGCCTGGCATCTTGCCATTTTTTCCAGCAAGTTTAATGAATACAGTAATAAATTAGCACAAATGTTAGCTTCTATTTATCATCAGATGATTGGACACTAAAATTACTTTGAAATCGCACAATCACAAAAAGAAATTATGGCAAACAAAATAGTTCCCAATCAAACTGCTCCTAGAAGCAGTCTGATCAGGGACTATTTGTCTGCTTTTAATAGCAAATATTTTATTATAAATACAGTAAAACCTGTCTTAAGCGGCCACTCAAAAGAAAAACAAAATTGTTTTTTTTAAGACAGATTATCGCTTCATGCAGGTCAAAAGTATTGCAGAATGCCCCAAGGGGAGCATTCTGCAATACTTTTGACCTTCATTAAGCTACCATTTGTCATTAAGATATGTGTTTTGTCAATTTTGAGTGGCCCCTTTAGACAGGTTTTACTGTAGGATGGATTATTCTGTATCATCAACTGGAAGATTCCATTTTAAATATTCAGGACTCTACATACTATAGAAATCTATCTTATTGACATTACTAAAAGTGTTAGGAATCATGGTCAAATTAATCTGATTCACATAATTCTCGCTTGCCATATCTTTCAATTCTTGCTGCCCTAAATATTCAGGCCTCCCTGCTTCAATATGTGATGGCCTAAGAGCATCATAGTAGCTTCCTCCTTGATCCAACTGAAGCCTTACAACCTCATATTGTCCACCAGCGGCAGCTTCAGAGGTATTTTGTGTTGCATCATAATGAGGCAGATCTGCTTTTTCTGCTTCAAAATGATTTAGTTCATGTTTGTTTGCCTCAAACTGTGTGAATTCATGCTTAACTGCTTCAAATTGGGACAAACTTTGATTAACAGTTTCAAAACTCGGTAACGCTTCCTTTGTAGCCTCATACTGAGTCTGTGGATGTTTCTCCATTTCATAATGAGGCAGTTGTTCCTCATCTTTATCAAAGTGAGACAGTTCTTGATGCCCTCGGCCATCTGTTATCACTTCAATCTGATACCCGACAGGTGGTCCTGAATCTGTCACAGTCTCAATCTCTACTTGTTCAGTTTTATTCTTCTTTTTGTAAGCTCTGCCAGTATACCCCTCACGGTTGGCATGTGTTTTCAAATGTTTCGTAAGATTTCCCTTCACAGCACAAGCATAAGTACATAAATTACATTTAAAAGGCTTTACACCTGTGTGTATGCGGATATGCTGCTTCAGTTTCTGATCTTCAAAGAAACTTTTACCACACTGCTCACATTTAAAGCTTCGCCGATTGTTATCATGTCGGATCATGTGGCGAAGGAGATCAGATCTTACTCTAAACGATCGTCCACAAATGTTGCAAACCTCGTTTTTTTCTTCAGTATGCCGAGCCATGTGTCTCCTCAGCAATACTTCAGTTTTAACAGACACATAGCACAGTTTACACGTGAAATTACGTTCTTCCTGATGTACATATTGTCGATGCTGTCGTAAGTAGCCTTGAGACAGGAAAAAGTCACCACATAAGTCACAGAGAACATCCCTCTTCCTGTTTCCATGGATAGCGCTCATGTGACCTTTTAAACTATACTCTGAAATAGATTGAAGAGCCTGAAGTGTACTTGAATATAAGCAGCAGACATAAATAGCTTACAACATTTTCAGGATGAAAAAAAAAAATATTGGCAGGATAAGGGTGCTTGCTAGTGTTCTGCCGATAACCTTTGCATAATGTCGGTCCTGATCTGGATCCAAACCATTTGTCACTGATAGTGTTCCTGGAAGCAACCCAAAAATGTTACCCAGTGTGCCCTCCTTGGGTGCATGTGCTCTTATTCAGAAAAATATGGTATGTCAATAAAATGGTTAAAATTTCTATAATTTTTGTGCTAATTTTGTGTTTTGAAAGTACACTTGACTTTGCATGAGATTTCCAACAACGTAGTATGTGCGACCAGCAAAGGCTCAGACCAGCCTGCACATACATGCAGTATGATCAGAAGTAGTAAGTGAGTATGGTCAGGAAATACAATCACAAACTGCAGACAAACCTGTGGTATCCTGAGGAAGAGCCACACAATAATCACGAGACACCAGGAAGATGAACAAAGCAAAGCAACCAGCTCTCTCTTCCCAATCAACATGATTGCAAAGCTAGAATGGACACAAAGTAATGTGCAACAAAACATAGAACAATTACAGAACTCAACAATGGGAGTAACAATCAACAACGAATCAACAACAGCAGAACCACAGCCTTAGAATGGACAGCAGCAAAAGCCACTAGGGGTGCTTAAACGCATTTTACTGGTACCAAATCTTCGCCCTAGATTCTGCCGTTGTTGAAGCACAATAAATGTTAAGCTCGCATGGAGGATTCCTAACTTTTTCAATGTATCATCAAAGAGAAACAATAAAATAAAATTAACGTGCTATGTTGAAACAGAGAAAAGGGCTTTGCTAGTCTCTTGAATATTCTATGACTAATAAGCTACTGGCAGACCAGTATTTGGAGCTTAAAAGGAGGCTGCACAGGATCGTCTAAGTCTACACTTGTCATAGAGCCACATTTTTGGAAACCTGATGTCGTGGCTCAATTATATCTATCAAGAATAAAGCTGCCGGTCAAGCTATATTCATGATAGATATTTGGTAGTTTGAGATGATGAAAGTAACATTGCAAAACAAAATGGACAAGGAACAGACGGGAGTTCGTGCATTGCCACATCTGGTCTCTGAATTAAACAATTTGTTAAATTACAGTCATATGGTAGTTTCTACACTGTCCGCCATACAGATACTTAGTAAACTTGTTTATGATTATTTGCTCAAGGGTCTGTATGACATTGGCTTGACTGTAAGGTTATTAATGGGGATTACCTTGACCCCTATTTACCTATTACCAGGTGTATAAAATGTGAGCGCTGCACGAGATTTCCAACAATGTTGTATGTGCGACCAGCAAAGGCTCAGATCAGCCTGCGCATATGCGCAGTCTGATCAGAGCCTTTGCTAGCCGCTTGAATATTCTAAGAGTGTTAAGCTACAGACTGAACATCATTTGGAATTTCTAAGCTTCTTAGTGGGCTGCACAGGCTCATGTCAAAATACCAAATTGTTGGAAATCACATGCTGGGGCTCAAGTGTTTCTTCTTCTTCTATAACTACCAATTGTCCAACGGGTGTGACCATTTAAATAAAATGGTCACGATGGCCTGGATGAGGCAACTGACCGAGTCTGAGTCTCTTTAAGCTCTTCCCATTAAATTGTTCATTGGATCAGTTTCAGCAAAAGGAAACAATTGTGTGAAACTCATTTTGAGATCAGTTCTGCAGCTTAGGTGACAGTCTGAGCCACATTCACTACAAAATACCATAATGCATTGATGCAACTATTTTACCAAACCTTTATACCACTTCCCAGGTCCTAGCTGATTCCTATCTGAGAAATCTTTCCAAAAAAAAGTTAACTCACAATCACAAATATTCAGTAGATGTTCAGATCTAAAATTTCAAGCACTAGTTCCCTGCAAAAAAGGCCCCGACAAACAGTCCAGGCCCAGATTAGACTGCTTCTGAAGAAGCATGTCTTTTTATTTATTATATACCTATAAATGATACAACATTTGAACTGTCTGTTTTCTGGCAAACTGATACAGAAAGCCGGATCAACGAACTGAGGTTTTCTGAATCAATATCACTATCCTTTAAGACGAGGCTAACGTCAGTTACCAGTTTTTGCGGCGACGTTATGTAAAGCAAATTTCAAGCATGGAACCAGAGATGAAAAACATGATGACGTAACGTCAAGAAACGCAACATAATGGCAGACGTTCCCGCATTTTTTCTGGATTAAAGACCAAAACAATTTATAAAATCAGAAAAAGTCTAGAAAAGGTTTACAAATGTACCTAATAAACATATTACATGTATTATAATAGTAACGTGATCTGGCGTACTGTATCACATCTCGTGGATGTGATCATACCATCAGATTACCCTCGACGCTTCGCATCTCAGGTGATCGGATGGTATGTCCTCATCAACTTGACATGATACAGTACCACAGATCAAGTTACTATTATAATAATGTGTATGAACCACACTGAGGTAAACTTCATATTATTGACAAGAATAATCAAATTTTGCATGGAGAAACAGGCCTCCAGATAAGAGTGCGCAACTGAAATTTATTTTTCCTATTTCTCAACCCAAACCTATGTTGTGGGTACTCAAAAAGAACCGTCTCAATGAGACGGTTCTTTTGAGCACCTAAAAACATGTTTAGACTGAGGGATAAGATAATATCTAAAATTTTACTCTGATTTTTTTGCTTAACTGGCCCTATGGAGCAAGAGTGACTACTATAGTTTCCAGGTAGGGAATAACAAGGCAGTGATCAGACTATTGGGACTTCTGAAGAAGCAGTCTATGTTTGCTTCTTGGACATGCATCATTAGTGAATTCCAGCCCTGATAACCAACATTTTATTTGGGAACAGAAAGAGAAGTGCTGAAAATTTCAGAACATTTACCGTACTCCCTTTATAGTTGGTAACTTGGTATACTGGTGGGATAAAAATCAGCATTTTAGAACGGATTTACTGTGGAATGTTAGCATAAAAATGGACCTCGATGTGAGAAAACCTGTCTACATGGCTTCTGACCATGTAAGGCTCAAACTTGCCTCAGCTACAGAGACTTAATGAAAAAAGTCAATAAGCAATGCTTATTAGATACCCCCCCCCCCCTGCAAAGTAAGTCGGTGAAAAAACTTGGCAAGTTATAGTTCAAACCAGCAGACCTTAGTTTTGAAAAGAAGATTTCAGTAGAATCTGTGCAAACAAAAATTATAAACTCCTTCATGCATATGTTAAATGTGTGTGCATTGTATTGGTAAAGTATCAAATTGTTCCATCAAAAGCTGTGGTAGGAGTTGATCGGCCCATAAAGGCACTATCCATGCTTATACAAAAGCCATATAAGGGAATAATTGTCTAAGTTCTCATAGCTGTCATTTTGTCAAAAATTATTATTTTTTTTCAACCAGACTCCTTCATGCATATGTTCAATGTGTCTCTATTGTCTAGGCAAAGTATCAAATTGCTCCGATAAAAGCTGTGGTAGGAGTTGATCAGCCCATGGAGGCACCATCTATGCATATACAAAACCCTTATTAGCATAAAATTGTCAGTTCTCACACCCTTTATTTTGTCAAAAATTATTTTTTCCGAACCAAGCTCCTTCATGCATATGTTAAATGTGTCTACATTGTATAGGCAAAGTATCAAATTGCTCCATCAAAAGCTGTGGTAGGAGTTGATCGGCCCATGAAGGCACCATCTATGCATTGTATTGGCAAAGTATCAAATTGTTCCATCAAAAGCTGTGGTAGGAGTTGATCGGCCCAGGAAGGCACCATCTATGCATATACAAACACCTTATTAGGGAAAAATTGTCTAAGTTCTCACTGCTGTCATTTTGTCAAAAAATATTTTTCTGAACCAAACTCCTTCATGAATATATTCAATGTGTCTACATTGTATAGGAATAGTATCAAATTGTTCCATCAAAAGCTGTGGTAGGAGTTGATCGGCCTGTGTATGGCCTATAATAGCATAAGCATAAAACCCTATATTAAAAGCCAGGGGGGGGGGTATAACAAGGATATTCAAATTGTGCATGGATAGAGCTAGACTGACTAATTTCCAGATAGCAAATAACAAGGCGCTGATCAGACTACAAGGATGAGCAGGTTGGTCTGCATCTTTGATAGCATGCAGCAATGCCAAGTTTTCTCGCGTCAAGGCCCAAATGCAGTATTCAGGCATAATCATGGAAACGTTTACCCACATAGATGATCTATACAGTATAACCTGTCTTTAGCGGCCACTCAAAAATAGACAAAATTTTAACGACAATTTGTAGCTTAAAGAAGGTCAAGGTGGCCATTCACATGGTCAGCATGATGGGGTTCACAGATTTCATGACACAGTAAAATCGTTCATAATTTTCGTTTAGCGAAAGTTATGAACGATTTTCCTTACCTATGATGTCCGATTACTGGTTCTTAAAGTGTGTGAACCCCATCAGGCAGACCAAGTGATTGGCCACCTTGGAAGGTTGAAAGTATTGCAGAATGCTCCCCTTGGATTCTGCAATACTTCTGACCTGCATTAAGCTATAATCAGTCTCGAAAACCAATTTTTGGTCTTCTTTTTGAGTAGCCGCTTACGACAGGTTTTACTGTAAAATACTTACTTGTTGTAAAATTTTTGCTGCATATTTCACACATAAATGGTCCAGGATCTGTTTGGTTTATGTGTTTATTTTCTACATGTCTTTTTAAGAACCACTCTGAGGAAAACTTCATATCACAGGCAGTACATGGATAGGGTCGTGGATCATTTATATGTTTTTTCACATGAGTCTGGTAGAGTTTCTGTGCTGAAAGACATTTGGTGAATTTCTTATCACAAAATGGACATTCTATTTTGCAGACCTTACAATAACCCTTCTTGTTACATCTGTTTCCACATTCTTTACATTTAATAACTGGAAGATCAGTTTTAGTCTTTCGGTATTTTCTTGATAACCTTTTTTTAAAACTAGCCTTATCAATGTCACTGCTCTTAACTTTTACTTCATTTTCTCTGTCATAAACCAGTTCTTTGTTTGGTAATAATTCTGTACTTTCTTGTTCATCTGAAGCTAAATTTTCAATGAAAACACATATTTTTTCTGGAATTTCTTCTTTTACTTTTTTAACAGCTGTGTTATTTTCACTATTATTTTGTTGTGGCTCAACTGTTTTTCGTTTCTTTTTTTCATTTTTTCTTCCAATAGTTCTATCATGGTTTGAATTAAAGAGATTGGTTTCCTTTTCTTTCTTTTGATTAGCAAAACTCTCTTTTACTTTTTCTTTTATTGCCTTTTTAACAGTTTCAATAAGCCTTGTGGTATGTGTTTTATTCCTCTTTGAGGCAGGTTCCTTGCTTTGTCTGACAATTCTTAGTGTTTCTCCTTCCTCTGTACCTGTTTCTTTGCTCTTTCTTTTGCTCTGGACATTGGGCTTTGTTTTGTCTTCTTCAGCATTTCTTTTGGGTATATGTTGTTTCATTTTTCTTTCTTTAGCTTTTAAATTATCTTCATTTGCTGTGTTTTTTATTTGATTGGTTTTGGCATCTTTTACCTTCAATTGTGTAAACTCTACTGCAGTAACTGGACAAGAATTCTTTCCTTGAGTAGTCACATTATCAATTTTTGGTTTACTATTTTGTAAAGAACGTCTCTCAATGTTTTGTCTTGTTGTAGCACTATTTTGTTTTTTGCTAGCATCTGTTTTGTTTTGCTCTATCTTATTTGCTATTTGATCAACTGGCAGTGAGTCCTCATCTTCTGTATGATTACTGTCTGGTATATCTTTTGTTGAAATATCAAAATTGCCATCACTTTGTATTGGAGAGCTTGTTGGTGACCGAGAAGCTGGCACTGATTTAGATGTCCCTGAACTGACTTCATGCTCATCCAGGCTAGTTTTCTGGCTGGTCTTAGTGGTATGTTCATGAATTACTTTCTCATAGGGACAATTGCTTCCATCCTGCTCAATATCCAGTGAACTATTTTGAGATGATACAGGAATTTTTACCACAGAGCCCTGTACCTTTAGTTCTAAGAAGTCCATGTTTGTAATACTGTGTTCATTTTGAATAGCCTTATTTCTATTTCTTTCATTCTTTTCTATGTCAATATCATAATCATTGTCCATAATATTTACTGATTTCTCAGTGTTGGCTTCATACTGGTTTTGTGCAGGAGAATTAATATCAATAGAAGAGGTGGTAGCAGGACTGGGTAAGATGTTTGATTGAGCTGTGTAAATATTAATGCTATTAACACTTGTTGATGTTGTACAAGAGTTAAGCATACTCGTTGATGATAAATCTTTTATTCTGTCTATAGGCTGGGTGACTGAGTCATGGTTAGAGTTTGAAGTGGTAGTGTACAGATACTTCTTGCCATGGTCTGGAGGTGGAACTATAGCAGAGGCTCTAAGTAACTGTTCAATACCAGAATTATGAGTTTGTATCTCTGGTTGCACTGAATCAAACACTGGCTGTTGTTGGTGACTGCCTTCTTGTAAACGATTCTCATGATCATATCTATTATAAATAACTGGGTCTGGGGTATAGCATAAACTTCCATCAGGCTGTTGAAATGGAATTCCAGCTATCTGAGATGCTCTTGCAAGAGGATCTAATTGACTAGATTGTAAGTTAACACTGAAACCTGAAACATTATCTGTTGAGCCACTAAAATTGTTCGTATTTTGAACAGATGGTGTTTGATCCGATTGGTCTAGATTTTTTGCATGATCTCTACCTTTCACAACATCTAAAATAGTTCTGCCTTGTGATCGATGATGCATGTCTTTACTGTCATAAACAAGGTCCCCTCTCATGACTGATTTTTTAATGGCTGTGTTCTCTTTACTCTTACTACCATCAAACTCCTCCAGTTCCTTTTCTAATTCTTTAAGACATCTGAAAACAAAAAAAAAATATACCTGTATGTATCAACCAATCATTGTAGTAAGTGAATAAAATATGTATCCATTTTATAATTGAGTATTTTAAGCGATTTTAACCCTTTGTATACTGGAAACCCCTAAATGGGTAATTTGGCAAACAGTGAGGACCCAGATGAAATGCAGCATAATCTGTACTGTTTGCTCTTCGGGGACAGAAAAACATAATAATTTAAAAAATTCTATCTTTGACCCCTTAAAGTGCACAATGGGCAGCCCCTTACTTATTGTATCAAAATGTATGGGAAAATCCATTAGAAAACAAAGGGTTAACAGTAAAAAGAAGAGGTAATAACACAATCCTGCGATCTGGATTCTTCTGCTTCCAAAAGGAAACAATTTAGGCAAAAATTGAGCAGTGGGAATTTCCTGAGAAGAAATAGAAAGAAAGATGTCTGCACTGTTTGCTTGGACAAAATAAATACATGACCATAAATTTGAAATTATAGCCTGTGACCCCTCAATAAGTACAACCAACCTCTTTAATATTTCATTGAAAATTTCATTGGTCTATTAATAAAGGCTCAATTTAAATCCCTGATCGCTTACTGCTCTCAAATACAAATTTGGGTATCAGATTTTGATTCAAGAAAGATTGGATGGACACAACTAATGAAAGCAGTATGCCAACCATAGTATACATCAGAGAACAATGATAACCATGTTGCACTCAGAAGAGTGAAATTTATATATGAGCATATGTGACATAATTCAACAATGACTTTGCACCCAGCGCTGACTCAGATTAGCCTGGAAATCCCACCCAGTCTGATACTGTAAATTTGAAAATTTTTGCGAGAATTTTATTTTCACAAATTATTTGCCATGTTCAAAATTCGCTACAAGGGCATTATTTACCTACATCTGTAAACAACAGGAGTAATATGCCATTTTATGATGCGAAGTTTCGTGAAAATAAAACCCTCACGAAAATTTCAGAATTTACAGTGACAGTCCTCCTTGGGTGTATGATAAAAGCTGTGTTCTTTGGTCAACCAATGGTGCAACTATTCATCTCTGTGCACCAACAAACAATTCCTTTGCCTCTGACTGATAAACAATGCCGAAAAATATACTATCAGCTCAATATGATTGTTGTAATTTCCGCTAATACCCATTTTAATAAACCCTTTTCTGTCATATCAGACTAAATGGAACTATAGTGCCAAAGCAAATGTGGCCAAATGTGGTAATTAAGGCATGTAGCCTGGCAGGTGTATCCATCACCAGTAATTATTTACCATCACATGTCTACATTTCCAGTATGTATTGATTAACTTGTCAGTTGTTCTTACACACACATACAACTACAATTACCAAAGTGCACCACCAATCAGAATGAGTCTGATATTATTGAAGCTTTTAACTCTACCTCCAGATATTTAGATGACTTACTTAATATTGATAATCCTTATTTTGAACAAATGGTAGGTCAGATATATCCCACTGAACTTCAGTTAAATAAGGCGAATTCTTCTGATACTGAAGCTCCATTTTTGGATTTAAACTTGTCAATAACAAATGGCATAGTTTCTTCTAACATTTATGATAAACGGGATGATTTTAATGTTGAAATAGTAAATTTCCCATTTCTTGATGAAAATGTTCCTCGCTCTCCTTCCTATGGTGTATATATTTCTCAGCTTATTCATTTTGCTAGAGTGTGCTCTAATGTTGATGACTTCAACAACAGAAACTTATTTTTAACTGCTAAATTATTAAAACAAGGTTATAGATATCATAAAATTCGAAAAGGATTTTCTAAATTCTACTACAGACACTCAGAGTTAATTGTTAAATACAACATTGGGTTAAAAACTCTTCTGCAACAAGGCTTATCAGAACCTATATTTTATGGTGATTTAGTCTATAAATTCAAACGAATTGTTGGAAAACCTAATTTTAGTGATCAATTCAAAAAGATAGTAAAACGTTATAAAAGGGTTGGGTATAATTTGGATATCATGCGACAGTTTGCATGCCTAGTTTTAAACCCAATAACGGTTTATAGCTATGGTTTCCTCTTTAATTGCACGACGGTGGGTCAGGCCTCAGACTCTATGACGGCTCTGACGTAAAGCTTTAATCGGTGGGTTGGTGCCTGATGCTTATCTGTAGCTGGACCCACCATGGCTCAACTTGAGGTTTTCTTTAGCTCTGACTATCTGTGAGTCGTGAGCCCTTTTCTTTGTTTCATCATGGAGTGTTAATTTGATTAGAGTGTTTTCCATGATGATACATTGCATTAGTTAGATGGCCTCCATGCGAGCTGAACATTTCTTGTACTTCAACAACAGCAGAATCTAGGGCGAAGATTTGGTGCCAGTAAAATGCATCTAAGCCCCCCAGTGGCTTAGGCTGCTGTCCGTTCTAAGGCGGTGGTTCTGTTGTTGTTGACTTTTTGTTTATTGTTACTCCCATTTTGGGAGTCTGTAATTGTTCTATGTTTTGCTGTACGTTACTTTATGTCCATTCTAGTATTGCAATCATCTTGATGGGGAAGAGAGAGCTGATTGCTTTGCTTAATTTGTCTTCCTGGTGTCTCGTGATGGTTGAGCGGCTCTTCCTCGCGGTGCCACGGGGTTGTCTGCAATTTGTGATTGTGGTATTTCCTGATCATACTCACTTACTATTTTTTTTGGTGGGAAAAGTTGGTGGTACCTATAGATCAATCAGGCAAAATTTATCATATGATATAGAGTATTAGGACAGTCAAAATGACCCAAGAGAATGATCACTCACTGGCTTCGCTGCATGCAAGACTGATAATTTAGGGTAATTGGCTTTTTCTTGATGCCTAAACAGGATTATTGAAGAGATATTTTGTATATGTATATTTTAATACAAAAAGATATATGGTGATGAAAAACAAAGTGGGCCTATTTCAAATTCTGAAAATTTACTTATTATACAAGTCTAAATTCAAGCAAGATTATGACATATTTTATCTGTCATTATATCCCTGTAACAGACTACCTCAATTATATTTTTTGCTTTGTAATTTGTTGAACATTAGTTGTGATTATTGAACATTAATTGCCATTAGAATGCTATAACAAGTAGCCCAAAGGGCAATGATTGCTCCACAAAGTTTCTTGAAAATTAAACCCAATAGCAATCGAAGTAGGGATATATAATCTAATGAAGACTCACACCAAAATTTAGATCTCTAGCCATACTGACTATGTCAGCATGGGTCTAAAAAGGAGGTTATTTGACTTTTGACTGACCCCAAACATACACATACCAAAATTTCCCAAAAGACTGTTGTTCTATCTGTGTGCAATGTCTTTTTGACTATTTAAATAAGCTTACCGAGACAAAACTTGAGCAGCAAGTTTTTGTTTAACTGTTCCAGAGCTACCAGGAAAAACTGAACTAGTCTGTCTAAGAGTAGCATCATCTTGATCAGGTTGTAAACTTGCTGACTTATACTGTGTTTCTAGTTGGTGGCTGGTGTCAAGTTGTACAGGCACTTGATTTGTGGTTTCATTTTGTACTGGAATGTAACTAGAAGAGTCTGTCTGTACAGGTACTTGAAGACTGGCCTCACCCTGTACAGTATCATTTTCTGTGGATTCTTTGTTCACTGGTAATTGGTGGACAGAATGTTCTTCTGATGTCTGTAGGACTGCACTACTATTTTGTGTGGTTGATTCATTCTGAACTGCTTCCAAGATAGCTGACAGCTGATAGAGAGCTGAAAGTATAGGTCAAGATAAGGGGGATAACAATGACCAAGTTAGAGTGACCACTGACAAATGTACGAACAGACAAGCTGAAAACAATAGAGCTCTAACAACATTCCTTGCCAGGGCCCTAATAATTAGCTCTTTCCCTAAGTACTAGGTAACTTTTCATGCTTTTTTGTAACCTGCTGATATTTTTATTCAAAATCAATCTTTTACAAAAAAGGGGGCCTTTGGGCCCTAAATGGCTCACATGATTCGTGTCATGAGAGGATGTTTACCACAAAATATAAATCCCATTTCTCCAACACCCAAGTCTATAAAGCAATAAAAGCATATCAACAAGTCACTAATTATTTCAATCAAAATATACTTACCTGCACAATTTCAATGTCTCAGACCTTTTTTTACCCAATCAAAAAAGGTCAGTGTGTGCATAAGGTCAAACATTTTACTTGCATAATGTTCTAGACTTCTTTCCTTGTAATTTGATATGCAACATGAACTTTCTTTAGAAAAAAATGACTTGACCTTTTGACCCCATCCAGGGGTCGGGGTGTGAGAACAAACTTGGTAGAGGTCCCCTAGATGGTGCTACATACCAAATATTCTTGTTGTTTCAGATAAGAAGATTTGTAAAGATTTTATCTCGAAAATCTATTTTTAGCCTATGTCACTTAGATATGCAGTGGACCAGAACCATTTGATCAATTATTAAAGCGGGCCATATAAGGATCATTCCTGTCAAGTTTGGTAAAAATCCAGCCAGTATTTTGGGAGATGTCCTTTGAAGCGACTGTTGACAACAGACGACGAACATCCAATGATCACAATAGCTCACCTTGACAATTTTATTTGAGTAATTAACCTATGACTCCTTGATATATACAATGGACCATTCTAAGTTTATTGTATTGAACAAGAAGGAAACATTCATTAGATTATAAAGGTTAAGTAGGCTAATAACTGGACACATGCAAGTTAATTGTATAAAAAAAATGGGAAGGGGTGAATATCAAGCATAGTAAGGGTAAATGTATGGCAAATTATTAAATTACCATCCAAACCCTCATAAAAAATATCCCTCTTGTTTCACGGGTACTGCAGTGCTTTCGATTACAAATTACAAGAGCCTAAACCCTTACCTTTGCTATGAAGTTGCCATTTATTGAGGTGAAATAGTTTTCTGATGGCATATTCCTGCTCCTTGCAGATATACAGAATAAAGAGGTATTTATTCACAGTTCCCATCTGAAAGTAGAAGGTACTGTTAGCAATGTATTACAGCAAATAAAAACAATTGACCATAAGGTTATAAATAGAAGATCTTAAATGAATGCTCATGTTTTATTGAATTTATTGAATGAGTTGGGAAAAGTGATAAAATGCTCGGCTAGCATTTTATCCCTCTTTCGCAATGAGTTTAATAAATTCAATAATACAGGAGCACGAATGTTACATTCTATTTATCACATGACATCAGAATTACTAAAAAACTGACTTTTTGGGTGAAAAACATCATGACTTGCAGCTTTTATGCAACGTTAAATTGGATGTCATTACCTAATGTTACAAAATCTGTAAACCACTAGTGGCTTATTGATTTTATTGCATGGCGTTATATTGCTCCCAGACATCATGTGATAAATCTGCTTTCACTGATAAATTTGTCATCAGAGAGCAGTTCCAACAGTAGTAGTACACAAAAATTAATCGCTTCACCTATATATAATCTGTTTACCGATATAACTGATTAGCGTGTGCCATCAATAAATTGATAAAAGATTAATGGCTGGAATTTGTCCCAAAGCTGAAATGAAAAAAAATGACTATGATATTTTTTGTAATTAAACTATGACCCCTGCACTAAATATAATGGACTATGGATTCCTAGATATATTCCATTGTCTTTAAATCATAAAGCTTCAGTATGTCATTATAAATTTTCATTTAGTGTTAGTGCCAAGATCATCATCATCATCATAATCAGATTTTTGATTAACGTGCAGGTGCAGGGGCATCATCCACATCAGTGGGCCCCTTTCCAGGTAACTGGCTAGCTGCAAGCATAGCAGATCTCACACCTGATCTCCAGGTGCTCCTTTCTTGAGGGTCAACTGTGGTGAGCTTCCACTCACGGCAGTCTTTCTCTGTCAGTTTCTTCCATGTTTGTTAGGGCCTCCCTGCCCCCCACTTGCCGTCAATTTGTATATCATATGCTGTTCTGATTGCACCACTCGAACGCTCCACATGCCCAAACCAGCGAAGCCTTCTCTCTCTCAAAATGAGGTTGAGGTCCTCCAAGCTGAAGCTTTGCCAGTAGCTCGCTTGACCTTACCCTGGCCACATTCTCTGGCTTGATACTGCAGGCCTGTCTGATCATGGCCCTATCATTGCGCTGCAAGGGCTGCAGGTTCGTCTTGGTAAGTGGCCAAGTTTCACTGGCATAGAGCATGGCGCTCCACACGCAAGAGCTGTACACATGGCCACGGGTCTTGTAAGAGAGGTGGCGGGATGTGAGAACTGGTAGTAGCTCCCTGAACTTCTTCCAGGCAGTTTTCACACGAGTAGTGACAGCCATTTCACAGCCTCCACCAGCAGAAAGCATGTCACCTAGGTAGCAGAAGGAAGCTACCACCTCAAGCTTATCAGGTCCGACCTGGACTTCACTCTGTGGTCTGCAGTCAATAGGGCGAGCCTTTCCCATGCACCGTGCACACCTATAATCAGGATTTGGAGTCGTTGTAGCCCACTGCATTTCTTATGCACCCAAAGTTTGCAGCCACTGCAGTAGATGCTGTTGTTGCCTACTCCTGTATGACAGACAGCGCATGGGTATTCGCCTGAACTCTGCAAGAGGTCCAGGCCTGTACCATAGATCATGACCTTTGTCTTTCCTGCATTTACCCTCAATCCCTTCTTCTCCATGGCTTCTTTCCATATCAAGAGCCTCCTGACACATTCCTCTAGGGAGTCAGCAATGATGACAAGATCATCTGCATATAGATCCTCCCAGGGAACACCAGCCCGAAACTCACGTGACAAGGCCTCCAGCACAATGATGAAGAGCAAGGGACTGAGTAAGGATCCCTGATGGACCCCGACCTTCACCTCAAACTCTTTGCTGAAACCCTCCCCAACACGAACCCTGCTTTGTGCATTAGCGTTCATTCCCTGGACTAACCGCACAATCCATTCCTCAACGCCTAGCTTTCTCAGGGCCTACCAGATAACCTTCCGAGGGACACAGTCAAATGCTTTCTCTAGGTCCTCAAAAGGCCATATAAAGCCTCTTGTTCACTGCTAGGTATTTCTCCTGCAGCTGCTGAACCACAAAGATTGCATCTGTAGTGCCTCTTCCTGGGACAAAGCCAAACTGGGAGTCGTCAATAGACACCACCTGTCTTATGAGACCATTGACAATCCTCTCTAGGATCTTCATGGCCTGCTCAGTCAGCTTGAGGCCTCGATAGTTGCCTCTATCCAAAGTAACACCCTTGCCCTTGTAAAGGCAGACAATGAAACTTTCCTCCCAGTCAGTTGGGACCTTGCCATCATGGATAATCGCAGTAGCAAGATCTTGGATCATGGTGGCACCTGTATCTCCTGCTGCCTTGATCATCTCCACCACTATGCCTGATGGACCTGCAGCTTTGCCTGACTTCATCTTTGAGATGGCCTTCTTCACCATGTCAATAGTGATTGGGATATGCGGTCCTTCTAACGGAGGTTCATTGGAGAGGTGATCAGGGTCCCAGTCAAATTCAACGTTGAGAAGCCTTTCATAATGTTCAGCCCACGCATTCTGCTTTGCCTCCTCGCTCATTGACATTTCCCCAGTGTCATTCTTCACTGGCTTGTCGCCTACAACATCAACATTCTCTTTCCTCATCTGGTTGGCGAGGCGGAAGATATAACTAACGTTTTGTTAGACCTGTTCTGAATTTAAATTGTTAAAAAAATATCAAGCCGTCAGATTTCAATTCTTTAACTAATCAAATTAAAATCAGATAAATCATTATAAGATCCTCTATACATGCATGAGTAAAACAGTTTGGATCCAGATCAGACCCAATGGCTTGCAGGACCTGTTCTGAGTTCAAAAAAGTTTTTTTTTAAAAAAAAGTAGACGTCGGACTGAAATTTTTTAACTATGATAAATCAAATTAAAATAGCAAAGAGTCAAACAGTTTGGATCCAGATCAGACCCAACGTTTTGTCAGACCTGTTCTGAGTTCAAAATGACGCATACCCTGCCAGCATCCCATCACAGGCTGCTATCAGCCCGTCAGCAAAATGCCATCCGGATGGCTTTTCACTGGCAGGCGGATAGTTGCCCAGTGCTTATAAATCGGGCATAAATTACAGTTAATGTATAATATACCTTTTAAATAATTTAGTTTTTGCAGAACGTACATTCATATTGAAATCATATCATTTCAAAATGCATATGCGAATGACAGAGAGAGAGAGAGAGAGAGAGAGAGAGAAAGAGGCGAAAATTTAAAAAAATCCAAAATCCTGAACTATTGAAATTTAAATTTTAAAACTTGCAGTCAGGAAAGCTATTATAATCTGCCTAAATTCAGTATTTTGAGGCTGACTTTCTATGGAAAGTCTGGAAAATCAGCCTCAAAATCCTGAATTCAGGAGTTATCCTGAAAACTTTCACCCATGGAGAGAGCTGCACGAAACATGTGGTGTGTGTGTGTGAGAGAGATTCAGTGTTGTCTACATGAAAATAAATTAATAAATTAATCTACTATTTTCTCTTTGTTCATAAAATGAGTTTATATGAACAGGAAATGCCACAATCAAACACTGCAGACAACACTTCTTTAATAGCCCACTTTCAAGTACTTGATATGCTGTGTAGCGATAACAATGGATTGGTCTCTCCTATCTGTCACAGTGCAAAGTCAATCATTTTTGAATCCATATTTCTCCACTAAATATGCCTCAATTTTACAAAGGTCTTTTAATTTTTGAATAAATAATAAATTAATGTTTTCAATTCAAGTGTTAGTTGACTTTCTTAAAGTCAAATATGTAAGAAAGATTTATTCCAATGTTACACATCAGCGGACATTTTTATACTCCAACATTGATTTTCTGCTGACCTTGCGAGGGTGCACTAATTTAAATATTCATTATAAATCATCAAATGAAACAACTGCAAAGATTTTTTTCCGCAAAACACAGAGGATAAATATAGAAATGAGATCATGCAAAAATATTAAGTATTTTCGGCAGTTCATAAGGTCAGAACCTTGCTCAAAGATTGGCCAATTTTGAAATCGTTTTTCTCCGGTTAAATAGAGCACTGAAAGTTACTAGTACCAGGCTTTTCTCAAGGGCTTCCTCAACAAGAGAAACTTAAATTTAGTATCCTAGACTTTAGCGCATCTGTGCGCAAACGGTATTTATAGCAGTACTATCAGGATGAGAGTGCATGTAAACTATAGGGCAAAGCTTCCAATGTGTATTGGACAATTGGGGTTTATCAGCTGACCGATTTGTGACAGAAAAAATATACCAATCAAAAATGTTTGAACTAGTGTAGCTTTTTTATTTCTTGGTGGATTTTCATAATTTAAACATCATTTTCTTTGTCATTCATTCTACTTTTGGCCCATGTTTTCAGATTTGAAAAATTTCAACTACAGTCAAACCTGTCTTAAGCAAGCGGTCAAGGGATAATCCAAAATCGCTTGCTTAAGACAGGTGGCTGCTTAATAGAGGTTCAGCTAAGATGGCCATATGATTGAGGACTCAAAGAATATTGGCTTTGAGTTGAGGATACCCATATAATAATGAGTTGAAAAGTATAAAGAATAAGGTCTACACTGCTGCAGTTATTGCATTTCTTCATAAAATATATAAATGAAAAAAAACACAAACAAAATATGAAATAAACAAAATCATGTCCATTCAGTCATGTATGTCAAAAGAGTAGAGATAGCACTGCTAATCATATTTTTTCTAGAAGCTAAAACTTGATTTTTGATAAGTAAATGCATGATTAATGGACATCGTACTATTGAACATGAAGAGAATATTGTTAGAATTGTAAATTTATTTCGGTGAAAAAAATTCGGAAAATGAGTCAAATTTTGATACTCAAAAATAAATTCTTTTTTTTTTTCTCTAAAGCTATTGCTTGTTGACGATTGCATCCTTGTGTAAGTATATGCCTCCAGCAAAGAGTATTACTTTGCATTTAGATTTTCACACATTTACCGTTAAACATCTGTCACGGTATGGATGAATGAACTTTGACAGCGGCAAAATGCTTTGATGTCGACAATTTTATCAACTGACTGGTTCTACGACTGGTTACCCGCTTGCAATAATGGTTACCCGCTTACAAAAAAATAACAAGTGGTGTTCGTTTAGCGTATTCAGGTTTTCGATTACTGTTGACGGTGTTTTAATCCATATGTGTTGGATTCCTGAACCATGTCGTAGTGTTTTATTAGCGTAAATATTTGAACTTAGTTGATTTCGGCTCCGTTGTGGTATGACAGCACCACAAACTTCCAAAAAGTTGGGCCCAACAACCTCGACATAGGGTAGCGGCCGTTGAAGAATTTATTCTGGGAGACACAACTGCTGGGGAGTTTAATTGCACCAAGCATATGACCGGTGCAAAAAAGTTAAACGATGCAATTTAATCGAAACTGGCCGCATCAACGCATAAAAATTGGCCGTTTGAGGACACAATTTCAGCGTTTTTGGGGCGAATTTCGCCGACCGCTGGCCGCGTTGGACAGGTGCACGCTTAATAAAGGTGCATTTGCATTCAAAATCGTTCGGGGGGCTCTAAGATGGCCGCTTAAGGGAGGGTCACGCTTAATAGAGGTGGCCGCAACAGCAGGTTTGACTGTAATACTAAAATCCATTGTTATCTCTATGCTGTGTCGACGCATCAATGCGCCGAAAACTGCTGATATGTAAGGCATATGTGAAAGCGTGGTAGCTCAGTGGTTAGGCACTTGCCTCTGGTGCTAGTGGTCCCAGGTTCGACTCCCGCTCGCGGCGAGAAAAATTTCGGTGTCCGAACACGCTTTCTCTAGTGTCATTTGCAGAGATTACGCTAGATAAGTGCATCGTCCTTCGGATCGAGACGTTAACTGGATGTCCCTCGTGCAGGGAAAGTCACCCCCTGTGCAGGTTAAAGAACCCTACGGTAATTTAGATATGGTTACTTGTAGGCTTTCATCCAGCAACCCGGAGTGTACAAAGTACACCTGCCGATAATACTTGAAAGAGGGTCTGGCAGAATATAGAGAAAGAAAGCATATTGTAGTGGTAATGGGTACCACAGGTATATAAGAAGCACATACAGCCTCGCTGTGTGAGCTAGCTTTATAGCGATGCGTAGTGTGTCAGGCCAATGTTGCAAAGTTAAGCAACGCAGAGCTCGGTTAGTAGCTGGATGGGTGACCCAGGCATTGGAGCAGGGGCAACTGGGTAGTTGCGCTCATGCTGGGTACCATCAGTACTACAATGGTGTCGGAAGTGTTTGACGGGCTCATGCAGGGACAACTCTGACTCCTAAAGAAAAAAGGAGGGAGTGGTGTAGTGGTAATGGGTACCACAGGTATATAAGACACACATACAGCCTTGCTGTGTGAGCTAGCTTTTACAGCGACGCGTAGTGTGTCAGGCCAATGTTGCGAAGTTAAGAAACGAAGAGCTCGGTTAGTAGCTGGATGGGTGACCCAGGCATTGGAGCAGGGGCGAATGGGTAGTTGCGCTCATGCTGGGTACCATCAATACTACAATGGTGTCAGAAGTGTTTGACGAGCTCATGCAAGGACATCTCTGACTCCTAAAGAAAAAAGGAGGGAGTGGTGTAGTGGTAATGGGTACCACAGGTATATAAGACACACATACAGCCTCGCTGTATGAGCTAGCTTTAACAGCAACGCGTAGTGTGTCAGGCCAATGTTGCGAAGTTAAGCAACGCAGAGCTCGGTTAGTAGCTGGATGGGTGACCCAGGCATTGGAGCAGGGGTGACTGGGTAGTTGAGCTCATGCTGGGTACCATAAGTACTACAATATTGTGATTTATGCTAACTATTATCCATAACTTATACTGTTATACAAGGTCCATATACCCATCCTGCCTCCACCCCTCTACTTCTGCAACCCCATTTTGGTTATATTTTGGGTGTTTTCCGGCGTTATCGGGCAGTATTCAGGGCTCACGCTGCCGTTCGCCATTGTAGCCATTTGCTACAAAAATGACAGGGTGGCTACAGATTTATTTCATTGGCGAAAAGTCCATTTTCGCCAAATAAAAAGTCCATTTTCGCCATAATGGTTCAAAATTTACTGACCTGTGATTTATATGTATACACATGTATCCTGCTGTGTGGGGATTTCCAATATTGGCCAGACTGGGTCACTTGATAATTACCAAATACCCACCGCGGAAGCATATGAGTAAAAATCAATAACCAGCCCAGAACAAATTATGTTGACCTTTTGTGTTGATAGGTGTCAAAGGATAAAAACGTGTTAAAAACTTATCACTGCATGAGGGACTGTATATTAAATGAGTTGGTGATTGGATTAATTGAACAATGTGAGTCATTAATGTTTGATTAGAGCCAAGAGATTAACTGATTCACCATGTTTGCAATGAAAGCTGAAAGTGAAAGTAAAAAGTTTACCAGTAAAAAAAAAAAGACAAAAAAGACCAGGTTCAATAAATTACAATATAGAAATTAATTTCATGATGATATCCTGTAATAAAAAAAACCCCTGTCTCTTCAGTAAACATATTAGGCAAAAAAATCTCTAAGTTATCAACCCTACCAACCGGCCCTACTCAACATCTTTTAAGCATTTTTTGAAAAAAAAAGATGACACCATCTGAGTGTCAAACAATTTGGACCCAGATCAAGATCATCAGAATCCAGATTTGTTATCACAGTGATTTTATTTGGCCATTTTTGAGGCCGTATATGGGAGTCATTCCCAATCCAAAAATGGCCTTTATTTTCCCAATTTCATGTATTTTAGCTCTTATTTTCCCAATTTTAATAAAATATTTTCCCAAATGTGTAGGAAAAGGTAGCTTCCCAAAATCCCAAATAAAATCACTGTATCAGCAGATGACAAAAGTCATCCCAGCAAGGAAAGAAGCTTTAGGGTTGGTTCTTGAGGAAGACTGTTTTGAATCAACAATTTATTGTTCTAAAAAAGAATAGATCCTTGTTCATGTTACAGATTATCATTTTTAATAATTGGAGTACAGAGTACAGTAAGAAACTAAAGTTTTTTTTAAAAAAATGATTTCGCACTTTAGAAACACGCCATACTACATGCCGGCTAAATCTTTGGCTAAAGTCAAGTAAATTTGGCTACAACTTTTTCCATTTGGCTAAAGTGTTGGCTACAAAAAATTTTGAGCCAGGGTGAGCCCTGAGTATTCTACGTTTTCCAGTCAATAAGTAGATTCCTGTCTTTCTAGTAACCCACAAGATTTATACTTTTAGCCAATGGCTTCTATATGTAAGCAGTACATAAGAAACAGAAAAATCCCTCCATTAGCAGCCGCGAAAACACCTTACATTCGTGATTCGGTCGCAAATATCGATTGAAACCAGTTCAGTGTACCTTGTTAAATGATCGTTTGTATTAAACATTCTACATGCTTTGTTTCTGCAAGTTCATAGGACGAATGCCTTCGTTATGTTTGAAGATAATTCATTTTAATGATTTTTTTTCTAATTTGTTTGTAAACAGGAAGTTAATTGGTCGTTTAATCGCAAAGGAAAGAAACAATCCGAATCTTGTCCCAAGCAACTTTAAGCGTCCCTATGTCAGAACGTCCCAAAATTTTCTTCTCTTCCAATGACACCCCCTCGATTGCTGAGGATTATCTGCCATGCGCTAGGAAAGTATTTACACAGCATGATTAGATGCCAAAGATTGAAATTAACTAGCAACAAAGTAGATTTAAAACTATTTACAGGACTGAACATTCATTCTACGTTAAACTGGCCAATTGTGAAGTCAGAAAAGTTGAAAATCGAATACTTTAGATTTGATATATGAACTTTGTATCTGATAGAATAACGTTTTAATATACTGAAACAAACTTCAGTGTACCCAAATTAAGCTTTTATGAAAGAAAAATATTGACATAAACAGAAGAACGTAAGATAAAATACTCAATGTAGTTAAATATTAGAGAATGCTAACTATGTGTTTTAAATGCCCTATGGAGTAATGTACAGCTATATAATAAGTGTTTAGCAATAGTGGTTTTCATCATGTGGTAATTCGCAAGAAGATTCAAGGTCGAAATGAAAGAAATTATTTTTTATTAACATTATATCTATTTTAATCGATAAAAAACAAATACACTTTTAACACATGACATTTTCGTAAAATTTCTATGTTGCAATGTTATGTGATTATATCAATTTGGTTTCACACACACTATGTTTTCTATATAACCACAATAAGCATTTTGAAAAACAGACTATTTTGTAACGTATCTTACACATATGAAGTCTCATCTGTTTTTACAATGTTCATCCACTTTATGACATACCCTGAATCATCCTGTTTGATTAAATTGTCTAGTAGTGAGTCTAGTACAATAACCAATGAGAAATGTTTATCCTATATATATTAAAAATAATCAATTCAAAACCAGCAGAGCACACAATACAGATAGGGTACATAATGGCAGAGTGAAAGTGGTATTTATAGAAAATGGTGTAAAATATTATAAGTTAAGCTTGTGAATCAGAACAAACACAAATAATTCATAATCAGTTATTAAACTATCCAAGTTCAAACAATTAAACCAATCATTCCAACTGTCATTCCTGTCTAGTGTCTACAAAGGGATTGTAACGTATTATATCTTATGCTTTCAGCTCAAATGTCACTTTGGTCATTTCAATATCAGATTTTGATACCCTAAACTGACGCTGACGCTTTTCAGTTGCAACATAGTTGACAATGCTACACAGAACTTCACCATGAGTCGCAAATAATATTAACGAAATTATCTGATCAGACGTTGAGTTACATTTGCAATTACATTTGAATAGCCAGTTTTACACTCCTTAAAAACTAACATTAAATACAAAAGATTCATATGAAGAATTTATGTTATTTCCATTTCACTGACAAGGAAATATTGTGACAAAAGACAACATCACCTTTAACCAGCCATGACATCTTTTGCGTCAGTATTTTCATAAGTTGTGACTTCAGATGACAGGAAACACTGATTTCATAATATACGTTACAAAACATAAGATAAATTATGCAAATTAATCTGAACTCGAAGAGCCCAGTATACTATTTCTTGAAATAAAATATTCACATGTGTTGTTTATTCAATTTTATAACAAAAAATGACTGATTAATTTTTCCCATCACAAAGTATTTCCTTTTTGTTTTCAATAAGATACGTGACTTTTCATAAGATACGTTACGCTGAAAGGATCTGTTGTAGGCAATGTTTTCTGCTTTCAAATTGACCAAAATGTCATTTGTTTGGCTAATTGGTTTTTAGCATTTCATATTTCAAATAGTTTCAGATGCTTCATATTGTACAATATAATATTTTCAACGATATTGTACCTTTGTTTCTCAAAGATCTGTGATTTTGTAAAATTCAAAAGTTCCAAATTGTTCCGCCTCATTACCTTAAGCTATGAGTAAAAAATAGTGCCCAGTGGTTCCGCTGACAATATAAATAACATAGCACATGTGCATACAGGGGTACACTTGATTTATCAGCATCGATATGCAGCCTTCTAATCGAGCGTCACGTATCTTATTTTAACATATCTTATTCCAATAAAATAATAAAGTCCATTTTAGCCAGGTTAAACAAGTATTCCACGAATGCTATATTATTTTCCTTTAAGTAAATATTCAGCAGTATTGTGCGGGCAAGGCTTAGGCTGCTGTCCGTTCTAAGGCGGTGGTTTTGTTGTTGTTGACTTTTTGTTTATTGTAACTCCCATTGTGGGAGTCTGTAATTGTTCTATGTTTTGTTGTACGTTACTTTATGTCCATTCTAGTATTGCAATCATCTTGATGGGGAAGAGAGAGCTGATTGCTTTGCTTAATTTGTCTTCCTGGTGTCTCGTGATGGTTGAGCGGCTCTTCCTCGTGGTGCTACGGGGTTGTCTGCAGTTTGTGATTGTGGTATTTTCTGATCATACTCACTTACTATTTTTAGGGTAAAGCTTTATAAAAGACTGAAGTGCACTCAAAAAACACTGTAACGTATCTTACCAAATATTTAGGTGTTTTTGTATTCTGGATGAAATCTTTGTTCATATTTTAATTTAAGATAGATCACAGTACAGTTTTGTGGTTTAAATCCTTTAAACTGATATATTTGCATTTAAAATAATCAGTTGCATACTAAAAATAAACATAATTTGGAAATGCTATGACCCTGAAATAGACTGTCACGTATCTTACTTTAAAAATCGGGACAAGTGATTATTATTTTTCATAAAAAATTCTACATCTGAAACAGGTAAAGAAATTCGGCAGTCTATTTAAATGTATCTTAGGTTTACACCAAAAAGTTTTTGGGATAAAAAACATGTAAATGGAGCTATAAAATAACTACTTTTGAAGAACATAAACCAGGGACACGAGAATTTGGTAGATTTAGAAGCATAGTATATTCAAAAATTACACTTTTCTATTCATAATCTAAACTTTTTTATGTAAGAAACCTCAAACAGGTATTTGATGAGTTATACAAAACCCAATGCCTTAACATATCATGCAATAAGAATATTTTATAAGCATGGGACAGTGTATTTTCATATTTTGTCCATTTAGCGTAGAATGAATGTCAATTCTTAGTTTAGGATGGGGATAAGTACTGGAACAGTGAGTGCATTTCTGAAGCACTCTACTGTATCAACAGTAACAGCAGATGATGGGAGTTGGTTCCATTGCAATAAGGTCTGGGGATAGAAAGAGAATCTGTAAATGTCCTTGCTTGTCTGGATTTGTCGATAGCAGTTTGGATTTGAGCGTCTCGTTCTGGTGTCGACTGGGATGAGCTCGGGGATGAGAAGATCAGAAGGGTATATAGCTACCTGGTAATGGATTATCTTGTAGAACATAATCAATCTTGTTCTTAGTCTGTGAACTTGGAGTAAGGGCAAGTCTAAATCTTCCAGCGTTTCCGTAACAGAGGATGTGTTATGGAAGCGACCACAGACAAATCTTGGTTGGTAGTTGAGGGATCCCAGACACATGAAGAATACTCTAGTTTGGGTCTGACGAGTGCTTTATAGGCATGGTCCTTGATCTTCTGGGAGTTACCTTTAAATTTCTGCGTAGAAAACCCAATGTTTGGTTGGCTTTGGAGGTTATGGAGGTTGGAGAAGATAGGTACCAGGGCACCAGTTTAAAGTGTATTTTGACAGTCTCTGTCTTATTGCATCAGACACACTAGCAGTTAGGGGTACAAAGTAAGAAAGGAGGCAAAGAACAGGAAATGGTACAATCAAGTATATACTCACTTACCTTTTCAAGCAACGCCGTGCAGTACCTGTGACCAGTCGGCATATCACATGACACAAAAAAACCATCAGAGCAGCTATAGGCCAGTTAAGGTATCACTGTACGATTAGGTACCGTGAGTGTGGGTGCAATTAGGATTCATGAGCATTAGAAACAAGTACGGGCGTACTTTGGTCAACTCCAATTTTTGCTCTGCTGATACCTGGTCATGATTTATTTTACATACTAGAAGCTCTCCTTTAGCCAGACAGCTCCTATAAGTTTCAGTTAATTCTGTATTGTTTCCACTTTGGGAAAAGTATTTTTCCAGGTCAGTGTATTCTTGGGCCGGAGCAACAGGAAATTTGAAAAAAAAGTACAGTCTCCATAAACTCTAAGATATTTTAGAAAATCAATCTGGCGAAACCTGGGCTTTCACTGTTTATTTTGTTTCTCTTGAGTTTTTGGACAGGAATGAGTGTTGATTAATGATCAAGGAGATGTCCTGTAGAAATAACGTGTGTATTTTGAGCATTAAACTATATAGGAAAATGCAATAGTACTGTGAGACCTTAAAGCTGCATACTCTGTAACTATGAACTTTTTTCGAAAATTTTTATTTTCTTTTTAAATCATTTGTAAAAGTAGAATTAAGCTATGTTTTCACAATAAAAATGTTCAGTACAGCTGAAACTGCACGGAAAAGTGAATTATCTTATCAAATAGGTGTTTATTTCTCTTGTTGGTAATTATTTGCGTCCCTCCAATAATTCTAGACCGTTGAATTTTAACATAAATGCAGTTCTTTTGATAGTGATAACTTGTTAAGATTTACGAAAATGGTAAAATGTTTACCTAAATTTGAGTATTTTTACTGTTTTCTTGTTAAATAAAAACATTATATTTAAAATTTGAAGATCAAAAGTTACAGACTATGCAGCTTTAAGGACACATATATTTTTACATCAATAACGTGGTAAACGTGGATGTAATTCTATTTTTTTCAGTAACAACCCAAGGAAAAGGCAACCAAAACAGAAAAAAACATTACTACTGAACAAGGATGGTTTACGGATTTGTGATCCTGCTCTAAATCATCCACTTAGACAGATAGATTCGAACAAAAGTTCTAGAATGTGATAGCTGTTTCAGTAAATTTTGTTTGAAATGGGTAGCCACTTTTATACCACATTTACCATATTTAGCATGAAATATCTCGTGATATGCAACGTCTACACTGGTGTAGGTGGTATAAAATAGTTATACCATGTTTGTCCACATGTACGTTCGATAATCCACTCGCTAAAGCTCCGATGGAGTATCTTCACGTACAGGCGGAGAGCCCATGGTATAACTATTACATAGACTTTGGTTCTTGTTTAATGATTTAGGTCTTAGTGGCATTTCTAGTTTTGGAGTCGTTTTGAAGAAGAAGAGATGCTAGTTTTTCTTTAAATTGTATTTTGCTGTCGTATAGGCGAATGTTCTGTGCCTCGTTCTCACGATACCGCGGGTAGATCAGTGGTCTGTGATTGTGACATTTCCTGGTCATATACACTTGTTTTTTTGCTGTAGATATTTCTAAGATTTCTAAGAATTTTAAATTATATTGTTTCTGAAAAAAAAACGATTAAAAGAATAAAACGTGTTGTAGGGGTCCATTGTTGATAGCAAAGGTTAACAGGCCGCGAGGTTATAAAACTTGAGCACAGTCCAAAACTCAAAAAAAAGCGTAACGATTGGCTGCTTGCGGTCCCGTGTCTGCAAGCAGCCAATCATTGCGCTTCATTTTGTGTTTGAGAATGAACTCAAGTTTTATAACCTGTCCAGAGGCCTAACTGTTGATATATGTCTGCCTCTGAAGATTGGATTGTTCTTATCTTAGTCAAGGGTGTTTGTTTGTTTGTGTTGATGCCTTATGTCACGGTCAACAATTCCTCACTTATGTCGGGACCATTCCTGTCTTCATGGATTGAACCAGTACTAAGCTGAGGATAAATACTTTTCTTTTAATAGTCGTAACATTCTAATTTGCATTAATCTGACTGTTGTTTGTTATTAAAATTAAAACAGGATATCAAATATCCATTGATATTGTAATGAAGCTATGTTTTAAACCGCTAGCAAGGTGATTCCATGAGTCATTTAGCTGACCTGAAATAAAGGATAATGTCCTTCTGTTTAATGCCCATTACTGCAATATGGCAGCCGAAGAATTTTAGATAAAGGCAATGATTACTGTTGTAATTAACTTAGCAGACGAAGGAATGATCTATGAAAATCAAATAAGTACATAATGAAATATTTATTTTTTGATTTAAGTAAAATGTTTAAAACCATTTAAGTAATTTTAATGTCATGTGTAAATAGAATCTACATTCGTGCTCCTGTATTATTAAATTTATTACACTCGTTGCGGTACAGAGATAAAATGCCCGACAAGCCTCGCATTTTCTATCTTTTCCTCAACTCGTAAAACATGAGCACTCATGTTAGATCCTCTATATATTTAGAGGTACTTTGGCTAATTGTGCTGACCTAGTCAAGACGCCTCATGAAGCTGATTATTGCGTCTACTGAAGACTTGCACTGTTTCTGTCAAAATAAGAATCTGAAACAGTAGACGATGGCGATCACCATTAAATTAAGATAGATTGCCAAAGGGCTGATGGTCCGCTGATGTCTTTAATTCACTAGCACAATGCACTCTAATGCCTTTTTGATCCAAGCTCTGTTATCTAAATGTATCAAATTACTAATAAGCAATTATCTAGGTGTTTCCCTTGGGGAGAAAAAAACTTCCAAGAATCATTGACCTCCGACGCCAGCAAAAGTACAGTATTAGGTATAAAATTCCAAACAGTTTACAAAAAACCCTGCAACAACATTTCCGCGGGTTAAAGACCGGGCAAACCCACTCTTAGCTATATATATACATGGATACACCTCATCAATATACGATATCATCATTCGCTAAACAGAGACAGTGGCCATTTGTCACAACAAAAGCTAATCAAAGCCGCAACACTTGAATTACGTAGATGCATTAACGATCAGTTTAACATTTGTTTCTCAGTAATTATTTAACTAAATTAGGAGATAGTATAATTTTTGTACACCACACAGTTTATTATGTGTACTGTGTTCATTAAATTTCGATCGGACCTCGACGTTATGGTGTTGGTCTGTTATGCTGTATGCTGTGTTTGGACAAACAAACGTGATTGCTTGTGTTATACGAAATTTAGAAAAGAGCAAGGACTAAAACGTAATATCTGTGGCAGTGAATCTGTCAGTGTGAGTAATTGCTTTTGACTAATTTTAACAATGTAGCACATAAACAAATGACCTCTGACTCATCATCATCTTCATAAAAGAGCAATTGCGATAAAACCCTGCATGTATGACAGTAAAGTGTCCAATTGAGCTAATTATGAACATACAACAATAAGTGAATCTGACCATGAAATGCCACAATACTAGAACACAGACCAACCCATGGCATCACGAGGAAGAGATACCAGAGCAGAGACACAGACACTCATATAAAAGCAAGAGCTCAATAAGCAAATAAAGAACAATAAATCAGCCCTCTCTTCCACAGCGAGAGACTGGCATAAAGAACACCAAATAACTTTAACTTTAAAGGTCAAGATAATTCCTTGATAATTTTTAGGGTCAAAACACAAGTTTGCACACTCTAGTTTCAGTTCTTTGGTGCAGTCTCTGCTTCCAAAGGATACCATTTTAAGAACATATTTGACTTCACTACAGCTGGTGACTGGGACTGTGTGGCGGCGGTAGAACGTCTCCATGCCCTTCACTATAGTGTATATTTTATTTTCTTGTCCTTTGGGATCATGGGTTTCATTATGGAACTTTGAAAGTATTAGAGGGTCACTGATAAAGCCTAAATGGCAAAAACTAGCTAGTCTGGCCCAGGAAACATGCACACTCTAGTTTCAGTTCTTTGGTGCAGTCTTTGCTTCCAAAGGATACCCTTTTAAGAACATATTTGTGATATATAAATAACCATAAAAAGCTCTAAAAAATATCCGTGCCAGTTCTGAGAAAATTAAGATTTAAATTTTTATCACCATTACTATTAGACTATTTGTGGGTGGGTTATGCATTTAAAAAAGGCAGCTATGGCGAGAATACCAGAGCACAGAGACAAAATTAAGGTAGAACTTGAATGATATTAGGGAAAATGCAGTGATCTCATTAAACACATTTGGTGGGATTGGAGAAATATGCACCCTCAAAAGACAGATGTTACCCATTGAACATCCAGAGAAAAGAGGCCAGAAAAAATAGAACTTTCTAAATTATGATGCATTTCTTTCCCTGAAGAGTGATTTTATATTTGCAAACAGTGCACCAGACACTGATTATATGGGTCATCACTGCTTTCAAAAGTACCTGGCTACCGGTATTCAAATTTATAAGGGTAAATAGTGAGTGATATAAGCATGATCACTGTGACCTTGCTCACTAGAAATTAAAGAACTGCTTATCGTTAAATGGACATAGCATAGAGTTATCCTTAAGTGCTAGTAGCTGTGCCAATTTCAATACCTATGGACATATTTCCATGCTTAATTGAGGTGAACTCCTAACTCAGTATAGCCCACGAATTAGTCACGTTTTTATCCGACTGAAGTCAAACACAAAAAAATGCTTAAATATCGCAAGCTTTTTAGAAAAAGCTTAAAATTGTTGTTCATTAAATATTTGAGACATGCTATATACCAATAATCGTTAAATTATTTTTTGCAGCTTTTCTTGTAATGTTAAAATCTTTATTAAGCAAGTGATATAATACACTATAGACCTGATGGTGCAACTTGCCTATCAGTCAGGAAAATTCACCCAGTTAGCATATAAAATCGGGTCATCATCAGCCCACCGGTGAAACGCCATTCGACGCGCCATCCAAACGTGTTTCGCCGGTGGGCCGATAGTGGCTCGAGACTGCACACTGGCTGTGTTAATTCCGCCACCACTGTTGAAACAAATACAGACCATTCTGAACATTGTGGAATAATTGACTTGTGCTGTTAAAATTATCTCCGTGTCGTTTGCATTCACTGTACTTACCATTCTTTATGTTTGTGCCTTCAATGTACTTGCCATTCTTAATGTGTGTGCATTCACTGTATTTACCATTCTTTATGTAAGTGCATTCACTGTACTTACCTAAAATAGTACTCAAGACATTAAAGCATGAAGAATAAAGAAAAGTAATAAAAAGACACACAGAAACGCACCCAACACACACATAAAAATACAAACAGTTGTTTCAATGCGAATTATTCACAAATTGCCATTTAACTTTTCGATTAGCAACTTGGCATTTTTCCTGCTTGTCAAAATTAGATCAAAACATTTTCTAAGACATAGAGTCAGTGTCGTGGTGGTAATTTCCTCTATGGGGCCCAATGCCTGTCGATGATAGTCTTTCAATCTATCTGAATGACTGCCTTACATATATTGTCTCTCAGCCTCAAACAAAGATTTCAGATATTTTAAGGCACAAAATACTGAAATGAATATTATTTTCATAAAGAAAAAAATCATTTTGGTTTGGTAATTCTTGCTGTTGATTGTCAACATTATGCCAAATACAGCCGTCTGACTCATTAAATTTAAAGTACAATGTATCTTAATAACAAAAATTCTTTTCTAATTAGGATAATCTGATAAACAGCGTTTACTATTTATCTGAATCAGAAGCTGATTATTATATGTCTTCATTTGAATCAGCATCATCTGTGGGATCGTCACTGACACTTTCAACATGATCTGGCATTTTTCACCAGCAAACAAGTTCATCCAGTACCGACCATCCTTCAAAATCTCACCAAAACCAGTAGTGCTAATTTATGGCGGCACTTAAGAAATGAATTCAATTTTTGGAATTCAGGCTTCACGTTAACTTTGCAATAGACCCGAAGTATTCATGATTCCATGAACATTCCGAAAATTGAATTTATTACTATATTTACATTTCATATTATCAGTCAACTATTAATTTTCAATTTTCACCTAACTTGGTTGGTTTTCCAGATATTTTGAATTAAATCAGACATAACGTAGGGTTTGGAATAGCCAAAACGCCAAATTTCCGCGCTTAACGTCATGGCGATACGTGTTCAATGTCACGCAAACGTCAGTAAACAAGCAACGTTATTGGATGGACTTGACGTTAGCCCGCTCAAATGGCGCGTATGTGGGTGTGGCTGAAATCGATTTGTTCATGAAGGTATGAACCACATCTCAAATGCAAAGGTTCATTTAAAGATTCGCAGTGGAAATGTAAATATAGACATATGAACATTCTTCGACAAATTTGGTCACACTTTTTTCTGATGAAGCACTGGTGTGGATGGTGGCGACAAAGAACAGTTCTCCTTTTTTTTAGCAAACTTGGCTCTAAAACAGCAATGCGAACATAATGTACTATTTGTATTTGTCACTTCCCATACATACTGTAAAAACGCTTCTATAAACTATTTTATTGAATTGGACATGTCAGCGGAAAATCCAAGTTACGTTGAGCTGGCCTTTCTACAATATAAACTGGACAATATTTGCCTTTACACCAAAAAGGCAGATGTATAGTTATATCCAGTAAAAGCATGTACCACTGGTAATGCTGAGCATATTGCTCTGCCTAACAGATAACTTCGTAACATCCACATACCTGCGTGTGTTGTTTCTGTCAAGCCTAGCATACACCCATACAAACTCTTCATTGTTTTCTGTATGGAAAAGTAATATAGTGAGAAAGTTCGTATAGATGTAATTGATAACAAAACTAGGTTGAGAAATTATTTCACAAGCATGCTTTACGTGCAAGACAATACGGGTATCAGCTTCTACATGATATCAATTCAGTTCTAAGACATCTTGACGTGTCATTTGTCCATCAAATGCGTTGTATCTGCAGCACACTTCGTCAATCCAAAATGCAGCTCACATGGATTTAGCATGCTCATTTCAGCACCACCCTTCGGCCAGTAATCGCAACTGAGATTTCTTAATTGATTCTGACTTTAAAGCTTGAGTGAAATATTTTGGCATGCTCTGTTCATGTCCAGATACATTTTCCTCTCCCTATGCCGAAACCATGATCTTCTCTGGTAATATCATTAAATGATGGATATTTATAAGTGTCACATGCAGAATCTACATGTACACGATTTGTAAGACGAGACAGAGTCACATTTGCTACACCACCAAAAGTTGAAGGCAAATCTACACGAGACTGTATCAGGAACATTCCATCGACAATAAAAGCATCTACATTTCTGGGAGCATCTGTGAGTATCCTCACCTCGAGCTTACTGAAAAGATTCGATTTGTCAGTCGATATTTTAAGTCCATCATTATGAGCAAAAGTCAAAGGAATGGATGTAAGGGGATAAGCAAGCACCCTTTTCATATCTAACTCCTTAACTATTGGCAGAAAACAAGTTTCTTGTTCCCTGAAGTTCGTTTTTTATCTTTTTGTCTTGTGTCTGAAGTTTCCTGACAAAGCATTGCATGCAAATGGTTTCACTTTTCTTCTGCAAATAGGTTTTTGAAATTTGTCACTATAAGGGAGCATCCTGATTTAAACTCTTTATACCATTGTTGTCGCGATGTCTGAGTTGGTAACTGCTCCCTGCAATATTCTCAGTGATACCTAACATGTGAAATGCAGTAGAGCTTTTCATCTCGAAAGTCTGTAAGAAAATGGTCTATAGTAGTCCTGATCCCAGTGATAAACTTGTTCAGGTCTATAGCGTCACGCTTAACTCACTGCCAGGGCTTGGTGTCAGATCTTGCACTACGTCTGCATTCTCTTTCAGTCCTGAATTTCAATTAAATGGCTAATAAGTTCACTTAGTACTGACCTAGTCACTATCCATCTCCTTCTTGCACTCACCGATTTATTAAATGATGTTATCCCCCTTAGTCTTGATGGAACATCAACATTGACAATCTGCTCTAAAATACAATAAGAATAGTTTGTTTGTTTGTCAGATGGACATAGCCCCTGTCTCCAACATTACATACGCAGTTGTGTGTGCCTCGTCGATGTAAAGAAGGTCTAGTTGACATCTCGTCATCCATTGAGCATAATTAGGACAACTTGTAGCAAAGAATATTGCACGCAATTTGCCTAGACATAAAGTGAAAAGTTTTCAATTATTTGTGGTGCAGGCTCTGTTAAAAAGAAGACGGAGCTCTACAAGGTCAATGTATATAATCCAGAAGGCTGCTGTTTTATCGTGTTCCCTGACCTAGTAAGATCCATGTACTGCGCATACCTCTCGATAGATGTATTGTGACTGTAAGTGTTCTGTGGCTCTTCCTCACGGTGTTGCGGTTTGGTGTGCAGTGTGTGATTGTGATATTTCCTGATCATACCCACTACTTTTTTATACTCATCCACTCTTTGAAGATTCTGCATAAGAGTGGGATAGGGTTTATCATGCAATAGAACATAGAATATAGGTCATGTGAATATTGACAAGCACAGTCTGGTCAGTCGTTGCTGGCCACTTGGTGATAGCTATACATATAGTTCACTGCTTAGAAACTAACAGGGCTAGGTCAATATCCAGGCAAAGCTTAGTCTTATCTAAGCATATTTTATACTCATTGAAAGGAAAAGACCCTTGAAATATACCTATATTGTAATGTAAGAGCTTGGACAATACCTATTTCGTGTCTATTCCTCGTGGTGAAATGGGCTGGCCTGCAGACTGTGATTGTGGCATTTCGACAACACCATTGTATTACATTAGACTGAATTATAAATCTGCACTTGAACCAGGCTGAAGTTGGCCAGAACGCCAAGAGCGTAACAGAAGCGCCAAGGTTGCCTATGGCTAAATAGCACAGTCGCCTCGGGAGCGCGTTGATCGTATAAAGCTCGTAACGTGAGAGTACAGAGCGTAACGAGATCGCGCAGAGCGTAGCTGCATCGCGGACAAATAACTCGGCGATTTCGCCACGATGTGACGCGATTGTGCTTCGATGCCCACGATGCCGCCGCGATACGGCTACGCCCATGAAGATTTTACTACGATGTAATTACGCTATGGTAGCGCTTCGAGTACACGACGATGTCGCTACGTAAATTTTGAGCAGGTCAAAACAATCGCCATAAGGTGGCGACCATGACGATTTTGATATGCTTCTACAACGACATACTAGGCGCTTCTACTACGCTTCTACTGCTTAAACCCTTACTCACAGAATATCTGGTTCATTCATGCGCGGATCCATAAAGTTTTGTCAGAGGGGGTCCAACTCTGACAGAGTTTTTCTTGACAGAGGATCCATATAACACTTAAAACGGACCATCATCGGCCCACCATGGCGGGTCGATGATAGCCAGACAAGGAATGCTAACTTGGTAGCTTTTAGATTTTCCAGGAGATCCGGACCATTATTGCTTAAAATATATTTTTGTGATTTTGCCGGGGGGGGGGGGGGTCCAGTCCCCCTGTCCCCTCCTCTTGATCCGCGCATGTCATTTAAATGCTTTATTGTCATGTCATGATTATTACATTATCATTGAGTTCACTATTTACGCTCCCAATCCTTTCTTCATCATTGTTAAATGGATTTGTTCATTTAATAGAGCAATAGTGCATTTAGACACTTGCTTTTAAATTTTCATGGTGATTTGTTCATAATGGAAAAAATCCTTTGATCTTAAATCAGAAGTGTAATGCCTTCAGTCTACAAGAAATGCTACCTGATATTCACGTTTCTTTTGTTATTAACGCTTCGGAGCTTCTCAGTTCATAAACTGGATCTTGAGGACTAAATACGCGGACAACTGAGCACATAATGGAGGTGATTTTTTTTAATCATGACGGTGATTCAGTATCATCAAGGAAAGGCAACAGACAAATTCCGCAACTTCAGAGACTAGCTTATACTTTGGACATTTTTAATATTTCATCATGCGTGGATCCAAAGGGGGGGGGGGGGCAGCCCAGGGGGGGGGGTACTCTATTTTTTTCCGCATACGTAGGCTTGGACCCGGCATCTACCGTTCACCCCAAAAAAATATCAGGAATTTCAAGCACCCAAAAAAAAATATTTGAAATTTTAGCAACCCCAAAAAATATCCCAATTCTGTACCTTGACCTTAAAAAAAGACCCTAAATTGCATAGAAATGACCCTCAAACTAGCCCAATTTTGTGATGACCCCAAAAAATTATCCACAAAATCTTCATATCCCAAAATAATATTCATTTTTCTGAAAACCCCAAAAAATATTGAAATTCAGAATTTTGAACCCAAAAAATGGGCCGAGCCTAAGCATGTGTGAAAATATCAGAGTAACCCCCCTGGGGGGGGGGGGGGCAGGGGGTCCGGACTTCCCCTGAATAATCACAAAGCTATAGGGTTTCTTAGCAAAACTGGTCCGGATCCCCTAGAAAATCACAAAGCTACCAAGCTAGTATTTAATGTTGGGCCATCAATCGAAAACTCTGTTTCTAACGATTTTTGATCTACGTTCTTCGATAGTATTAACGATTGCTGCCTATTCGGTGTGATACAGAGCCACTAAAGATTAATGGCATGTTGGAAATATTGTTAATTGGCAAAAATTATTTTTAGAATCAAAGAAAATAGCCCAGTAAAATATCTGAATCCAGGTGCAGTTACCAACCTATCTGAAAACCACACCTACTTAACTCTTGGTTTACTAATGTCGTCTGCTGTTAACCTTTGCAAAACAGTTTGGACCCTGATCTGAATCAAAACTTTTTGAAACTCTGATGGTATTCCTGAAAGAATTTTCGAAAATGACGAGTTTGAAAAAATCAATAGACGACAAAACCCATATAAAAACTTACCAGTATGCAAAGAGTTGAATCTGTAAGGTAAACCTCGTTTAGTTGTGGGATATTGAACACGTGCAATTTTGTTTGTGGGACTATATCATGTGCTCAGTCGTCCTTGCATTGGCCATTAATACACCATCACGTGACTTTTAAATGACATGGCGGACGTGGTTCGGAAACATCTGCTGTTTAAAAGTCTCATTGTCAATATTTTCACTTTGACATTTGTATGGCACGTGTAAAGAGAGTAGCAAGAAAATACACATTAATAAATTGTTAGTTCCATCACCGGAGTTTCAGAAAGGAACTCGCACGAAGTACTTTTCGTTTTGGCCAAATTTTCAGAGCATGTGGTTTATGTTTATGTATAATTGACAGCTGTATTTTTGTGCTTTATGTTCTTTATGTCTCACGTTTGTCTTTATTATGCTATCTTGTCTGTCGCTTGGGGCCTTCTGATCACCTGCTGGAAAAGGGCTGACCTATTGACTCTCTTGTGTATGATGTTTCCTTGTACTATTGTCACTTACCTATATGGTGGGGTACTTGATTGTATCGATTCCTGATATTTGTCTTCTTAGCCTTTATCATCAGAGATGTTGTGTCTGTACTGTGTGGTGGCTTTACAAAGTCTCCTTACACACTCATTTAATGCTCTTATTAGTACAGTCCTCAGGGATTGCGTATTAAGTCACTTTCCATTATTGCTTTATCTGGATATCCCTGATGTCTTATATACAGCATTTAAAATCTCTAGATGACCGATATTCATACCACGTTTTATAACTACTGCTTTTTAAAAATCTATGTGGACTTGTATTAAGCATAGAGGTTATAGAGGATATTTGTTATATCTTCTTTCACTTTGAAGGTGGTCTTATCATCATGATAACTGATGTGCTAATCGCTTGCCTCGGAATGGTATTTCTCTATACATCCGATATTATAATAAACAAACTAGCAAAATTACAAATACCCTCATTAGGTTACATTCAGCATCTTCTGTTTGTATTCCTAGTTCCATTAACACTTTTCAGAATATGTTTTTCACAATTATGGAAGTCCGTGAGCCAGCAATACTTTTAATCAAGTGGTTGAGGCCAAAAGGTTTGGAGGTGTGTTCTTATGTAGAAAAGTATGCTGAATTCAAAAATCAATCTCTTAAAAAATCGGCAGGTACACAAAAGTGCTATGCGCGACGGAATACCCTGGGAGTAGGCGATTTCTCAAATTAGCACTGACATTGGGTACCCTATACCACAGAATCTAATTTGACCTGCCTTGCACCCCATCATGCTTTTTTATTGGTGCTAAATTGTTTCCTTGGCCCCCCTGAATGAGAAAAAAAATGTTCCCAAACATAAACTCATTTGAGCTATGTGAAAATGCATGGTAACCATGACAACCCTGTTGTGCAATAGGGGTGTACAAACAAATTCAATCATAACTTAGCTGATACTTATCATAGACTGTTAATCATAATACCAAATTAAAGGTTAGACAAATGTCTTTTATTTCATGACCTGAGATTCAAATTACCTAATTCGCATATTCATGAATATTAATGAAAACCTTAAAAATAAGGGGAAAGTCATAAAAACACACCATAAATAACTGATTTCAGCCCCAAACCATCATCAAACCATCATTGTTGCAAGTTTATATATCATCATTGATACAATTTGACAAATATTGTCATCTTATGGTCCTATATGGAAATTATCTCATTTGCATATTCATGAAAATTAATGAAAACTTTAAAAATGAGGACAAAGCCATTGCATAAACTAGAGCCCCAAGGGGTAATTAGACCTACATTGAATTCCTAGGAGCATTGCTTTTGATTTCAAATGGTTCAATGAGGCAACTTAAAGTAAAAACTCTATATTCCTCAATAATTTACCCATTTGGTTATTTGAAACGGCATGGTTTCCATGGCAAGCCATTATGCGATATTAAAGACTGGGAGTGTAGCTTCAAAGATATTCAAATCTCAGCAACATCTCATCCTAGATCACTAAAAAATAGTGAGTATGATCAGGAAATACCACAATCACAAACTGCAGACAACCCCGTGGCACCGCGAGGAAGAGCTGCTCAACCATCACGAGACACCAGGAAGACAAATTAAGCAAAGCAATCAGCTCTCTCTTCCCCATCAAGATGATTGCAATACTAGAATGGACATAAAGTAACGCACAACAAAACATAGAACAATTGCAGACTCCCACAATGGGAGTAACAATAAACAAAAAGTCAACAACAACAGAACCACTGCCTTAGAACGGAGGGCTTAAATGCATTTTACTGGTACCAAATCTTCGCCCTAAATCTAGCATCAAGTTATTTAGCAGACAAAGCACATTTACTGGACTGTTGGATATGCAAATTATCTCATTTGAATATTCATGAATGTCAATGAAAACATTAGAAATAAATGAAAAAAAAACGCAGAAAAATCAAGGGGTACTATTTACAATTTTATCATATCTCACTTGATAATTGCCCTAGAGTACCAAACTTGATATCAAAGTAATGCTAATACATTGTACTAGTAACTAATGGATAGTTACAAAAAAAATCTAATTTGAATATTCATGAATCTAATGAAAACATTAGAAATAAATTAAAAAAAATGCTGAAAAACCAAGGACCAATACTTACAAAATTACTCATATCGTACTTAATAATTGCTCTTTAGTACCAAACTTGACATCAAATTAATGCTAAGATAAAGTACTCTTACCTTATGGGTGATTACAAAAGAAATCTAATTTGATTATTCTCGAATTTTAATGAAAACAATAGAAATAAATGAAAAAATCGTGGAAAATCAAAGGGTAGTACACACAAAATTACTCATATCTCACTTGATAACTGCCCTAGAGTACCAAATGTAATATCAAAATAATGCTAAGAAATAGTACTCAAACCTTATGGGTTGTTATTAAAGAAATCTAACTTGAATATTCATAAATTATAATGAAAACTTAGAAAAGAATGAAAAATTATGGCAAACTGAAAGGCACATACATACAAAATTATTAAATTTCTCTTCTGCTGATTGCTTTAGAGTAGCATACTTGGGTCTCATATACGAAGCTATTATCTTTGCTTTTATTCTATACAAAGTTTAGAAGTCTGGGACTTATACCAACTGAGATATGAGCACTTTTGTAAGTATGCCCCCATGATTTTTCTGTGATTTTTTCATTATTTTCAAATGTTTTCATTAAAATTCATGGATATACAAATTAGATTCTTTTCATATCTGCCCATAAGGTAAAGGCACTATGTCATAGCATTACTCTGATATCAAGTTTAGTACTCTAGGGTGATTATAAAATGAGATATGAATAACTTTGTAAGTATATCAGCCTGATTTTTCCGCAATCTTTCTCTAATTTATAATGATTTCGTAAAGATAAATTAGTTTTCATATATTCATACAAATTTGTTTTCATATGTGTCCATATGATAAGAGTGCTATGTCTTAGCATTACTTTGGTTATAAGTTTTGTACTCTAGGGTATCTATTAAGTGAGATTTGAGCAAAATTGTAAGTATGCAATTCTTAATTTTTCGACGATTTTTCATTCTTTTCTAATGTTTTCATTCAAATTTCATGATTATACAAATAAGATTCTTTTCCTATCTATCTGTAATGTACAATCACTATTTTTTAGTATTAATGTGATATCATGTGTGGTACTCTAGGGCAATTATCACGTACAATGCTAGTAATTTTGTAAGTATTGCCCCTTGATTTTTCTGCACTTTTTTGTTCATTTCTATTGTTTTCATGAACATTCATGGATATTCAAAAATTTGCATATCAGACCATTACATAAAAGTGCTATATCTGCAGATTAATTTGATACCAGATTTACTGTTCTAGGATGTGTTGCTGTTGAGATATGAATATTTTTGTAGGTATGCTCCCAGTATTTTAAAATCGCATAATGGGTTGCCATGGAAACAATGCAATTTCAAAGTAACACATTGATTTATTATTGAGGAACATAATGTTTTGCCTTAAAGTGACCTCATTGAACCATTTGACATGAAAAAGAAATGCTCCTAGGAGTTCAATGTAGATCAAGGTCTAATTATCCCTTGGGGTTCTAGTTTATGCAATGGTTTTGTCTTCATTTATTAAGTTTTCATTAATAATCATGAATATGCAAATGTGATAATTTCCATATATGACCATAAGATGCAAGTATTTGTTGAATTGTATCACTGATGATATAAAAACATGCAAAAATGGTGGTTTGATGATAGTTTAGGGCTGAAATCATTTATTTATGGTGTTTTTTTACGATTTTCCCCTTATTTTTAAGGTTTTCATGATAGTGGAGCGGGAATTGACAATAATCATGCACATCCGGATACAAGCATGAAACTTGGTAGAAATGTTCATTAGCATGAGTTATTGGAATTTTTCTCGTTAGCCAATCAAATTGGTCAATTTTCAAGATGGCGGCGCTAAAATCCAAGATGGCCGCCACAATAAACGTAAAATCGTGAAATGAAGATTTTATATCATGCAAAGAAATAAAATAACATCTAAAATGGATTAATTGGATGAAATTCATCATAAAAGGGTAAAGGTTTTCTTGAAATTAGCAAATTATATTTGAGAATAAGGGTAAAATGGGGCCCAAATGGGGGAAAATTAAGCGAAATTGACTAAAAATGCCGTGTTGCCATCAAACAATGGTAGAAATGCAACTAGATGTCAATTTGGTTGTCTGAGATACACTCCTATTATAAACTATGAATTAGTTTTACCTATTATAATCATTGTAGGAAAGACAAAATGGTCAGATAGTATAAATGGGGGGTCATTAGGGTAGAATGCATATAAAATGAATAAAATTATCTCATTTTTTTTGAACTACCATAATCATATCTTCCAAATAAAACATGATTGTAATACTGGACAATGCATACTGTTTAATATGATGTAATTTGTATTAATGAAAAGGCTTAAAGGAATATAGTGTGGTTCCTGTTCCCCTACCTACCCTATCATAAACATTAAAATGGCCTTTGGGAATAAAACTAAGACAGGCATATTGAAAATTTTGAAGTGGTTTTCTGTGTTAAACTTGACTCAATAAAAAATGTCCTATACTAACTACCATATAAAGGTTTTGGGCTTAAACTAGTGTAGTTACTTCATTTAGGCCTTTTTATAATACATCAAAATTTGTTCACTCAGACTCCATATGCACTATTAAAATATACGCCGTCATCATGCTTTAATGTTATGTCTTAATTCAATGTTGAAGCCTGCCTACCTACCCTGTTTTTAGTGGCATGAAAAGGGAAACACACATGTATTCATTAAGGCCTATCATTTATTAAGATAATAGAAAAATGATAATAATAACGATAAAAGTAATATTATATGATATATGACGGCGATAAGATTAGAAAAAAACGTTGAAGCATACGTAATTATAAGACGCTCATAAGTCAATATTTGACTCCAAAACATACGCTGTGGATGGATTTGCTCTTTCTTTGCTTGTCCACTATAGTCTGTGCTCAATACGAGTAGGGTGAAGAAACAGATTTGCAATTAGAAGTATGAAAGAGAAAAACCCTATATTTGTCCAATGAGGTGAACAAAGTACCATAATATGACCAGCTACGTAACTCTACTCTTATCGAGCATAGACTCTACCTGTTTCTGTTTCTAAGTCAACAGTAATATCTCACTGATATTGCAAACATGTACACTGCAAAGTTTGATAAATATACCAGGAAAGGCTAATGCCACTCTGTGCGCAAGCCATGCTTTTGTGACACTAGATGCAATAATAAATGACTTTTTAGACTCAGATGGTGCTATACCTGCGTCTGATCAATTTGGCGGCAGCAAAGCAGATATGCCAGGCTATAATTGCAGTGCTCAATGTTTTGAGGCCTGGTATGCAGCCCATCTTACTACATGTATAACACCATCGTCTAGATTATAAGTTACAATGACATATTCAAGGTACTGAAGTTTTTTATTCTGACAGAGACAGGTTTCAAAGGATGAATACCTTGGTTACCAGTGCTGTGGGTTCTTTCAAAGTATGCTTGAAGTATGCTGACTTTACATTCACACACTCCTCTTGTGGTGATGAAACATTCTGCATGGCCGGAGTCTCTACTTTGAATAGCACTTCCCATAATAAGGCCCCCTTGTTGACTTGTCACGATAGTTCAAGTTGTAGGGCATCCGCTTCCGGAACTGGAGGTCCTAGGTTGAAAACCCAGGTTAAGGCAGGCAGACAGGCAGGTACCCAGAAAACTTCAATACAGACCCTTCACCAGTACGGAATATTCATTTTGAGGGTCCTTAAAATATGAATCAAATGAGATCACCATTTATGGAAAAAGGAGAAGTTTATTTATCCTTTCTTCAAAAGGAGCACTATAGTGTAATCTTGATACGTGACCAGTCAACAAGGGGGAGCTAATTGGAAGTGCTACTTATAGCAGGGCCATGTGGTCACCTGCTGGGAAAGGGCTGACCACTTGGCTCTCGTTTGTGATGTTAAATTGTGTATTTGTCACTTTTCCATGTGGTATTATGGGTCAGGTGTGGCTTGATTGTATCGATTCCTGATCTTTGCCCCTTTTATTACATTGTACCAAGCAATATGCATTGTCCAGTATTCTCTTTTATGATTTTACTTGAAAATATAGTAGTTTGACAAAGATCTAATTTCAATCAATTTATGCACATTTCCTTTAAAGATCCCCGATTTATTTCATCTGAGCATTAAATCTTACCTACATTAATTGTAATAGGTATTTGGTTTGGTGATGATTCGACTTATGTTTGTTCATTTTACTTTAAGTTCTGTTTGGGCTGCTGAGTGGCCACCTTTTGAGAAATAGCTGCCCACTTGATTGGCCATTTGTTCTCATTGTTTTTAGGTCTATTTTTATTTTTTTAATTATAATCATTTTGGTTTTAACAGCGAGATGTGGCTTTTGATTGCTCCAGTTCCTGTTAATTGCTTTTCTAGTACTTACATAATTCATATCTTACAATGTGATTGTAGTGCAAACAAGCAAACAACATCTATTCAGTCTAGAGCCAAGCGCTTTTGAGGAACTCGGATCGGAGTTCATAAATTTTGCCAGTAATTGTGTTATCAACACTCTGAGATTAATTGTTTATTTAACTTGGCTCAGCATCTGAATTTAGAAATTACTCTGTTATAAGATAGCCCCATGCATACAGCAAAACATAATATATATGAAATGAAAATCACTACCTTAGCCTCCTATCGTTTTAATTGGGGACCCGTTTACGTAACGACATCGTTTCTAGTTAACTAGTACTAAATATACAGCCAATAACTTTAGCAGACGACATTTTCAGATGTGTTTTGCTGGCCCTTCAATTGGTAAAACTGCAGACACTGATCAAATGTCGCCAGATGTAGCATTACATCTGGGTCTTTACTGTTAAATGAAGTTTACTTGTATCCAAAGCTAATCAATCACTGGCCTCACGTTTTACATGCATGGAGACACGACAAGCTTACATATTGTATCTAGGCTGTTTATTTTGAAAGCAAATCTGACAGAGTGTTGATATATGTAATTTTACTGCAGTGATTGTTTTAAAGTACAGGGGCATCTTGTCCCTAGACTGTATTTGCATTTTTACTATTGTTTGACGACAACACTGCGTTTAAGTCAGTTTTACTTACCCTCCCCCCCAACACCATTTCCGCCCCTTTTAAAACGAATTCTTTAATAATCAGATAGGGCTGATTCAAGGTAACCAATATTATTTTATGATATATTTCGTCCAATTATACCATTTTAGATGTTTTTAATTGCTTTGTATCATGTAAAATCTTCATTTCCTGATCTGACTTTTTTGTGGCGGCCATCTTGGATTTTATTACCGCTATCTTGAAAATAGGCCAATTTTGATTGGCTAATGATAAATATTCAAATTACTCATGCTCATGAACATTTTTACCAAGTTTCATGCTTATATCTGTATGTGCCTTCTTTTTGTCACTTTCTACTCTGCTTAACATATGAATTTGGCAGCCATCTTGAAATTTCCGTTAGCCATCTTGAAAATGGAAAAATTTGCGATGACTAACGAGAAAATATTTACAAGAAAGGTTTGAAGAACATAATCTGAAAGTCTCATGCTTGTATCCGGAAGTGCATGATTGTCTCAAAAATCAGACATTTCCCGCTCCACTATGAATATTCATGAATATGCAAAATAGGTAATTTGCATCTCAGTTCATGGGATAAATGGCATATGCCTAACCTTTAATTTGGTACCAAGATTAGTAGTATATGATAAGTATCAACTAAGATATCATTGAATTTGTATGTACACCCCTACCTGTAATAATTGCATTAAGGGTTACTGTGGAAACCATGCAATCTCGCAAGGCCCAAATGTGTTTATTTTTCAGAAACATTGTTTTCTCATTCATGGGGTCCCAAGAAACAATTTTGCACCAATGCAAAATTGTCATGGGGTACAAGGTAGGTCAAATTAGATTCTGTGGTATAGGGTACCCAATTTCAGTGCTAATTTGAGAAATTGCCTACCCCCGGGGTAGTCCGTTGCGCATAGCAGTTTTGTGTACCAGTCAATTTTTTTAAGAGTTTGATTTTTGAATTTGGCATACTTTTCTACATAAGAACACACCTTCAAACCTTTTGACCTCAGCCACTTGATTAAAAGTATTACTGGCTCTCGGACTATTAGGTTATCCCCTCTTGGGTCACATATATTTAGGAAGTATACAAAACCATTTAATGTGTCCAAAAACGTAGAATGTATCCTAATGTTTCTAAGTGCAATGCCAAGATGGGTCTCCTTTGTAAACTGTGTGTGCGTCTGTTTATATGTTCTGAGTGGTCACCTGCTTGGAAAGGGCTGGCCTCTTGGCTCTCGTTTGTGGTGTCTAACTGTGAGGTTGATACTTTTCCATTGGTATCGTGGGTCAGGTGTGGTACTTGATTGTATCGATTCCTGATCTTTGCACCCTAACTTACCTTACTCTAATCTACAATAAACCCATCTGTAAGATATCTGGTAGACAGTTCTTCATTACAATAATAAAGATTTGGACTGAACATCTTCTGATCTGGTTTATGCTATAACTTGAATTGAAACTTATAGTGGCATGCAATATGTTGGTTAGACTGGTGGATCCCTTAAGACTAGGTTTCGTGAGCACTTTTGTAAAATGAAAAAGCCTAATAAATTGACACTTTTCTTTATCGCCATTTCAAACATAAAGGTCATTCACCTTATATAGTTTTAAGTCAACCTGTCGAAAATTATATATGATCCAAATTCTTCATCTAAATTGAAAAATATCAAAATGCTTGAAACTGAACTAAAATGGATAACATTTTTTTTTTCTTTAGGTTTAAATGGTAATACACACCACAAAGGTAATAATTTTAAAATGACCGATGTTGATGTTTTCTCTCTTTTGGAATGTAAGAAACATAATGTTAGAATTCAAGGTAAATGTAAAAGCAGCAGCATTAAATGCAAAATTTGTGTAGAAAAACGTATTAATACCTATTTAAAGGATCTTTCGTTTGTTACAAATAATCATGTTTGACATGGTTTACTTTCATTTTTAATTTATTTTACGAAATTTAGAGGAAGCGGCTAATACATTTCACGATAGAGCTAACAAATCAAACAACGCAGGCCTTTTGACTATGTGTTATGTTCAACATTTTCTTGGTCTTTATATCGATTCTGAGATCAACTATAAACGCCGTTTTATCAAAATTCCTTCAATAATGAAGGGTAGAAATTAATCGGTTTGCATTAACTCCTGAGATTGTCAAAATGATATTTATTCATATCCCCCTGCAGGGCATGGTATTACGGGTAATCTAAATGCTAATCCCTGATTTTAGAGCTCGTATTATTATTTCTATAGGCCCAACATATAGAGATTCGCTTCCAATATTGATTTCCCTAAATATTGTAGGGAGATTGCTGCTTCTTTAAATGACTTCAGTATTTGTTGGTGTAAACGAGAACATGCTGAACCTGATGCATTGAAGGAATGGAAGATAAACCTTTTTTAAAATTATTGATACTCATAGAATCATTTTACCCTCGTTATAAAATCCTCTATCCCCAAAACCTTAATCTTCCTTTCCTCACTTTAAGGGCGGTATCCAGGATTTTCATATGAAGTATATTTTGGTTCCAGCAGATAAAGCAGCAAACAATACTGCAGTTGTTTGACTATTGTATTATGTTGATACTTTAAAACGTGAACTTGTTGGGCGTTATTTTGAATATAAACGGCAGGTTCTGTTGTTGTTGACTTTCCATTTATTGTTACTCCCATTGTGGGAGTCTGTAATTGTTCTATGTTCTGTTGTACGTTACTTTATGTCCATTCTAGTTTTGCAATCGTCTTGATAGGAAGAGAGAGCTGGTTGCTTTGCTTAATTTTTCTTCCTGGTGTCTCGTGATTATTGTGTGGCTCTTTCTCGCGGTGACATCGGTTTGTCTGCAGTTTGTGATTGCGGTATTTCCTGATCATACTCACTTACTAATTTTTACTTGAATGAGAAGGTTGCTGTCGATGGGCATGGTCGTCATACAGTTCTAAAATTTGCTGTCAAAGCTAAAGAAAATCAAGACAGGATTCCTGCATTATACTGGTTCTTTTAGTTCCATAAAACCCCTATAAATCTAGATTTATTGCAAATTCTAGCTCTTGTTCGGCATCAGAACTGTCTAAATTGGTAACTCCTTGCCTTACTGCTATCAAAAATACATGTAAATCAATTAAGTACAGCAAAAAAGTATATGTAAGATCTGGTAATAATCTATTTTGTTCTATAAAAAATTCTGGTGAAGTTTTCAATGAATTTAAAGCTGGGGGCTACAACGCAGCGACCAGTCTGTCCACAAATGATTTTTCCCAATCGTTTCACAACTTTAACCCATAATTTAATTCAAGATAAACTTATTGATCTTATTGAAAAAATATTCTATAGAGAAGGCTCTCCTTACCATCGCATGTAACGACAGAAATGCGTTTCTCACTTCCAAACCTGCATGGTCTTGTCAAAATGTATGTGATGCGCTGACCTTTTTGTTGGGCAAATTTTCTATATTACTTGTAATTACGATGTATAGATAAGTTGTAGGGATTTTACATTTTCCAATGGGCACTAATCGTGCTCCTCTGATAGCAGATTCATTCTTGTTTTGTTATGATGATAAGCAGGCTGATGTTATTGGCGCTTTAACACTACATCCACATGTTTGTATGATATTTTTTTAACATAAATATATTTTGACAACTTAGAAAAGCCAATACCTCTAATACTGAAGCCTCGTTTTTGGATTTGCATTTATCCTTTTCTGATTATATAGTTTCTATCAAAATTTACAATAAACGTTACAACTTTTATTTTGAAATGGTCAATTTCCCATTTTTAGATCGTGATGTTCCTCGTTCTACATTCTATGGAGTTTATATTTCTCATTTTATCCAATTTGCTAGAGCATCTAGCCATGGTGCAGAATCCAACGCTACTTGTAATGAACTTTTAACTTAGAAACTTCTTGAACAAGTCTATCAGCATCATAGACTTCCCAACACTTTTTCTAAATTTTATTGCCGATACAATGACTTGATATCTAAGTTCCATGTCAGACTTATGAGTCATGAGCCCTTATCTTTGTTTCATCTTGGTGTCTTTATTTGATTAGATTGTTTCTCTTAGATGATGCATTGCATTAGTAAGGAAGCCTTCGTTTGTTTGTGGGGATTCTGTGTTGATCTTTGTTTGGTATCCATTACTTTGTGTCCATTCTAGTTTTGCAATCATCTTAACAAGGAAGAGAGAGAGCTGATTTCTTTGTTTTTATTGTCTTCCGGATTATCTGGTTACTGCAAATGTTCAGTGGCTCTTCCTCAAGGTGTCGTGGGTTGGTCTGCAGTGTGTGGTTCTGGTATATCCTGATCATTCTCACTTACTTTTAAATCTCCCTTGTGCCTGGGGCTTTCTGAGCCAGAGTTTTATTACGATTTAGTGTATTAAGTAAAGAAAACATGTTGGCACTAATAACTTTTCAGCACAGATTCCAGAGATAATTTCTCATTATAAAAATACTGGTTATAATATTAATGCATTGAGACATACTGTATGCTTGGTGGTCAATTCAATCTTGGTTGACAACTTTGCTTTCCTCTTTTATTGCACACTGGCGGGTCGGACCTCAGACTCCATGACGCTTCCAACTTAAAGGCTTCTCTGAGAGGGTTTGCACCTGATGTTGTGTCTTTGGTCAGGCCCACCTGGGTTTAACTGTTGGATTCCTCTGCTCCAGTATTCAGTTGTATGTACTGTTGAGTCCTTATCTTTGTTTTATCTCCTTTTCAAAACTTAATCAGTATGTAATAGGAGGTGATGTATCTATAAGATAGGGATCATTCATGCAAACCAAACATCTATGTGCATATTAATGGTGAGGTTGACCGCACCGTTATACATTTTTAAGCCCTCCAGTAATTTTATCACTGACCGTTCCAAGGCAGTGCTTCTTTTCGTCTTAAAATCTTACATCACAAAATTGGCAAACATTGTACAAAGGCTCAGTCATGGCATATCACAAGAGTCTGCTATGTATGCTCTCCCAAAAGTTATTTACACCAATTAAAAATATTACACAATTATTGACTTCAATTTCGGTAGACATGAGGATTTATCTACCCAAAAAGTGATATTCACCAAGGCCCCAAGGCCGAGGTGAATATCACTTTTAAGGGTAGATAAATCCTCATGTCTACCGAAATTGAAGCCAATAACTGTTTTGTTATATGACTGAAACTTTTCTACTTTCACTTTTGTTGTTGAAGTCATGTTCAACTTAAGGACTTTCTCACAAGATTTAACAACTGTTATTAAACTATTTTGATGTAGGTTAATGAAATGTATATAAATTCTCTTAATTTGGAAAGAACATTTTATCATAAAACACTTTTTTACATTTTATTTATCCAAACAAAGAAAAATGAACAAACAAAACAAAACTGTTGTTAAAGTTCATTAAAGCCTTTAATTTAGTTGTTGGGAGGTGAAACAGCAAATAATGTCAATTTCATGCAGCCCATGCTAGATTCATACTCATCATGCTTTTTTAGCTCTCTTGATGGTTATATTGCAGAAGTGTCAAAACTATAATTTTCTTGAAACTATTTTGAACTGGCTTTCATCCTATATCACCTTATTGGCCAGTTTAGACCAGTTTTCAGGTAGACATAGAGATCTATGAAGACAAATTGGGCCAATCAGGAGACAGGGTTCTCTCAAGTCAGTGGCATTTAATTTACCTGAAAATCCTCTTGCATGGTTATAAGCCTGTTCAAAGGGAATGTTTTCTCCCCAACATAAACCGGTTGATTTAAGCAATGTTCTTGTGATACGCATTTAACTCTTTGCCTACTGGGTATTTTTCATGCTTTTGTCGTCTGCTGATTTTTCGATCTTTGTTTGAATTATTCATTCAAGAAAGCCATCAGACTGTCAAACAGGATGGATCCAGATCAGGTCCGACGCTTTGCCAGGCCAGATGGGGTTCCAAACTGTTTGCAACAGTTATCAGCCGACGATCCTAGTGGACAAAGAGTTAAAAGTACAACGGTTTGAAAAACAAGTGTTCATGATTCGTTCGACGCTGGACGACTCGTTGACATGGTTTCTTCCTTCGCTTCAAATGCCATGTTAATTGACACTGGGACATCGTCTGGTGACACGACTGTGTTCGTTTGCTCTCGTGCCAAATCCTTATCGCTTTGATCACCTGTGTCTGCACATCTCAACACGCTCGCTATTCCTCGTTTGAAGCTGGGATTAAACATTACGTACAATACGACGTTGTAAGCCGTGCTGAAGCTGGCGAGACCAATTAAAAGCAAGTTCACAAATCCACCAGCGTCCTCACTACTATCATTTCCGGTCTCTTTCTGAAATAGAATAATTGAGCCGCGGCATGAGATTTCCAACAATGTGGTATTTTGACATGTGTAGACTCAGACGAGCCTGCGCAGCCTCCTTTTAAGCTTAGAAACTCCAATGATGTTCAGGCAGTAGCTTAACAGTCATAGAATATTTAAGCGATTAACAGAGGCTCTGATCAGACTGCGCATATGCGCAGGCTGATCTGAGGCTTGGCTGGTCGCACATACAACATTGTTGGAAATCTCATGCACTGACTCATATGAAAGCAAAGCGTTATGTAATAAAGGGTTTTTAAATAAAATGACTTGTTTTAATGGTGAAAACACAGTAAGTACATCGTAAGCGTATAATCAACATGAATATTTAAACCTTATTGGGCTTTTCTAAATTAACCCATTTAACCCTTTCCTTCATGAATATTCATGCTGAGCTCCACCCAATATGAAAAATTACAAAAATAAACTTCATTTGTACATAGAAAAAATACATTACTTGTCAGGTACACTAGTGTATTATCATATCTAATCATATTACCATAAGCAAACAGAGTAGACCGGCTTGACCAGGCAGCTGCCTGATCTGGGTTTGCTATGCTTGCAAAAGAGGTAAAGGGTTAAGCCAGATGGACTTTCCATTCTTACCATTTGGATGAGACATTTTCCAATTTGGGGGATCTTGAATGACATTTATCACTTCTATTTAATAATTGATATATTACAATAATGTATAAGATTACAGTGAAGACCAGATTAGACGCTGTATTCGGTAGCTTCTCATATTGGTGTGCACAATTTGTCCATGCCCCATCAAAGGACGCAATGGTTATATGGCAATTTTCATATTATTATTATTATTATTATTATTATTATTATTATTATTATTATTATTATTATTATTATTATAACTCAATATAAAGTATCTTATGAGCAAACAATTAAAAAAAGACACTCTGGAACACTTTTAGTTATATTAAAGATAATCAAAACAGACACTCTAGAACACTTTAAATTATTTTAGAGATAATTAAAACAGACACTCTGGAACACTTAAAGTTATTTTAAAGATAAATAAAACAGATACTCTGGAATACTTTAAATCATTTTAAAGATAATTAAAACAGACACTCTGGAACACTTTAAGTTATTTTAAAGATAATAAAAGATAATTAAAACAGGCACTCTGGAAAACTTTAAGTTATTTAAAAGACACAATAACTATTTTTTCTCATTATGGGCTGAATTGTTAACTTCTTTAGAGTCTCTCATTTACCTATAATATAATCTGTTTTAATCCAATTACCTCTTTTCAGGCCCTACACAGAGATACTCTTAAACTGTTTAAACACCTCAAGACTAGCCTCTGATTTGAGAACTGTATATCGCCCCTATTGGTAGAAGGTGCTATCTAACAGTTTCAACAAAATTGAGTTATTTTAGTTTTTACGATTCTTAACATAGTATCTCTCCTCTCACAAATTATCATGGCTGTATTCCTTGATCACAAATTATGGTAACAAAATTTCATTTGAGGTTATGTGCATAGCTATGATTTTGTTAGTGGTAAAAAGAGTTATTTGCTGCCAAATTTGCAGTAGAAGGTGCTATGTGTCACATACCACCTTTTAGTTGGAAGAAAAGTGCTGCTTTTGTTAAAGTTATTTAGAGCTAAAGGGTGTTACATGACAAATAACACCTTTTGCATTTACCAAAATGATTACAACAATACAGTATTTGGTGACAGAATGTACCATTTGACAGATAGTGCCTTTTTCTTTGTTTTGAAAAAGGTGCTATTTGTCAAATGGCACCATTTATTTAATACATAACTTATTCTTGTATAAAAATGTCGGTTTAGTACATATATATGTAACATTCTTACATACAGATATCACATCCTTTCATAGGGATGTTATATTCTTGCAAAGATATGTCACATTCTTACATTACAGGTGTCACATTATTACATACAGATGTCAGACTTTTACATAACGAAGTCACATCATTCCAGAGATTCCTACATATGATATACGTCACATTCTGACATACATATGTTGTATTCTTACTTAGAGATAACGCATTCTTAAATAGAGAGATGTCACATTTATATATAGTGATTTCATATCATCTTGCATAGAGATGCCACATTCATACATACAGATGTCAAATTCTTCAATAGGGGTATCACATCCTTACATTAGACAACTGAATTGTTCTTCTGCGGTTAACATGAGGACTTGTCGAGGTAGATAGGAATGCATAGTGGTGTCCACCTTGGATTAGAAGGAGTACATTAATTGTTTTGATAAATAACTATGCTTTATTTTCTCAATTTTTATTTTAAAACTGTTTTTATTACTGCCGAAAAAAATATTTTTTCAATAACTGGCTTTAATAATCTTTGCGCTTAGTAACAAACCGCATTTAATACCTTTACTCATCAAAAAATCAAATTATGAAAACATGAAATTTAAAAAAATATTATAGTCTTACAAAGAAATATCACATCCTTACATACAGATGTCTTATTCCTACATATAGATGTCAAATTCCTAAAAAGAGCTGTCATATTCTTACATATAGATGTGGCATTTTCAGATTCTTACATAAATATGCCACATTATTGCAATGTGATATCACACTCTTGCATGCAAATATTATCGTTATTCTTACACATATGTACAAATGTCACATTCTTACATACATATTATGTTACATTTGTATATACGTGTCACATTCTTTCATAGACATGTTACATTCTTACATAGACTTGTCACAATTTTTATAGTGATGTTGCATTCTTAAATATAGAGATAACACATTGCCATATAGTGATGCAATATGCTATAACATACAGATGACACAATCTTATATAAAGATGACACATTCTTACATAAACATGATACTTGCGAGCTGAATATTTCTTGTACTTAAACAACAGCAGAATGTAGGGCAAAGATTTGGTACCAGTAAAATGCTTTTAAGCCCCCCCCCCCTGTCCTAAGGCGGTGGTTCTGTTGTTGTTGATTAGTTGTTTATTGTTACTCCCATTGTGGGAGAATGTATTGATTTGTTCTATGTTTTGTTGTACGTTACTTTATGTCCATTCTAGTTTTGCAATCATCTTGATGGGGAAGCGAAAGCTGGTTGCTTGGCTTAGTTTGTCTTCCTGGTGTCTCATGATTCTTGTGTGACTCTTCCTTGCGGTGCCATGGGTTTGTCTGTAGTTTGAGAGTGTGGTATTTCCTGATCATATCACTTACTATTTTACATATATATTTACATTATTACATTTACATGTCAATTTTCATAAAGAGAGTTTTACAATCTTAAATAGAGATGTTGCATTCTCACCCAGAGATTAATATTCTTACATAGAGATGTCATATGGTAAATAGTGATGTCAATTTCTTACATAAAGATGTCTAGTTCTTACAAAAGGTTGTCATATTTTTAGATGTGTTTCATTTTTACATAGAGGAAAAACATTTTAAAAAGAGATGTCACATTCTTACACAGAGATGTCATATTCGTACATAAAGATAGTGCATTCTTATATAGAGATAGCTGCATATTCTTTCATAGATATGTCTCATTTTTACATAGAAATGTCGCATTCTTACATATAGAATGTTATAGTCTTACCTTGAAATTTCATATATTTACATATTCGTATATATAGATGACATATTCATATATACATATGTCACAATCTCACATAACTAACAAATAGCACGTTTTGCTTTAACCAAAATGATAAGAACAGTACATTATTTGGTGACAAAAGGTACCATTTGACAGATGGCACCCTTTTCTTTAAAGATAGTATATAACTTAGTTTTGACAAAAGGTGTCATTTGTCAAATAGCACATTTTCAATCAACACATTACCTAAATTCCATTGGTTACAAAAGGTGCTATGTGTCATATGACACCTTTTTATCTCAAAGAATTGAGAATTTGCCGTATGGTAAAAAGAGTTATCTCCAAAAACGGGGAATAACTCTTTATTTCTAAACTAAATCATTTTAACCTAGTTTCATTTGAAACTATACACTCATACACTATTTTTAAAATCAACACCAAACATTTATATTGCAAACCTGATTTTCCAGGAGGCTGCAAATCTTTAAACGCGTTTTTCTCCAAAGTATGAAAAGTGCACATAGCCCCTTCTGCCGCTAAGGGGGGCGATATAAGAGGTCATAATCTAAGGAGAACATTAACATAGAAGATAAATTATGTCTTTAAATCTGTGTTTAGGAAATTTAACTTACCGCATATAGAAGCATGACAAAGAATGGTAGCCAGGATACCGCAAAGACTATTGCTACAGCTATAAGGAGTTTAACAAGTCTCACACGGTGTTTCAGGAGCAGGAAACTAGCTGCATTTTGTGAAACTGAGGTAGAATTGGCCCGCATTGTCTCTCCCTTTCTCCACACGTACACTGCTACTTGTATGTAGTTCTTGAGCATTAAAACGACAGGAATTATGTATGAAACAAGGAATACAAATGCTGCGTTTCCTAAACTAAATTCCCTTGAAAATTGGCTTCCGCATGACAAAAATGTCGTAGTGTTGTTGCCTATTGTAGCGTGTTCTTCGTGGACTGTGTATTCCAGTAACGTTGGTACAGAAATGGCAAGGGCAAACAACCAAATACAGATAATCAACACAGTGACTATTTTTACATTCATTCGCTTCTTATGGCTGTCAATGATCACCCTATGGCGCTCAAACGACACACAGACGAGAGTGTAAATGGAACTTGTAATGATGAAGACTGGACCAAAATTCACAATTTTGCATAGGTATTCACCTGCAATGAAACATATTCAGAAATAGAGCTGTTATAGAAAATACAAACATAGATGACAGATAGAAATATAGAAATCATAAGTAGATATTTTGAGATGTTAAGCCGATTATAGAGATCGGATTAAGATATTTTGAGAAGTCAATTAATAAATAAATCAAGTACCACACCTGACCCAGCATACCATATAGGCAAGTGACGAAAACGGACGAAAAACATCACACACAAGAGAGCCAAGAGGTCAGCCAACTCTCAGCATGAGACCACAAGGCTGCAAGGAACAGAAGACAGTATGACAAGGACAAACGTGAAACACAACTGAAAAAAGGAACCACAAAAAATGCACCGCCTTGGAACGGTCAGTAGGAAAATTACTGGAGGGTTTTCCTTTTTATATCTTGGTTTATAATTTCTCGGAGATGGTGCATGGATAAGTTAGGGGTCTTTCAATGCAAATAAACATCGATGTGTCTAGGTCCACATCTGAACTAAGGGCGAGGATAGCGCCGTGAGACCGGTTTCAGCCCTCCAGTAAACTATTTTTACTGACCGTTCCAAGGCGGTACTTCTTTTGTGGATCATTTTTGTCATTTATCTCTTGTGTTTGTTATGCTTTCGTGTCTGTTCATTGCTACCTTGTGGTCACCTGCTGGGAAAGGGCTGACCTCTTGGCTCTTGTTTGTGATGTTTATATGTGTTTTTTTTCACTGTACCATGTGGCATCCTGGGTCAGGTGTGGTACTTGATTGTATCGATTCCTGATCTTTGCCAAATTTCTTACTTTAAACATGTTTGACGGCATCAACCCCACCCTTATTTCTGATGTGGATCAAGACACATAGATGTTTGGTATGCATGAAGATCCCTATATAACTTGTCGATGTATCATCTCCTAGTACATACAAATCTAGATCTAAAAAGTAAGCCACGATTTCAAGTAAAGCATTCAATATTAAGAGACGAGTCGAAATTTTGAGATATCTCGTAAGTTTGACTATGTCATCTCGAATCTTCGACTTTATGATCTCTCGAACTCTCTAATTCAGAGACCAACTTTTGGCTAGAAAATTGTACATGCCATCTCTATGTTTCTACAACAAATCAGCCAGCTATTGCGTCTTTGGAGCTTATAGCGTAACTATAAAAGCAGCAAAGGCTCAGAGATAAAACGCACATGCGAAGTCTTGCCAGAACCTTTGTTGCACACAGACACATTAAGTAGAGACGCCGATGAAGTCACGCATACCAACTAGGTAGCTGAACATTGAACGTTCAATAAAGATTCACTCATGCATATGCAATAAATACCAACATCTCATGAACTGCTTTTATTTGTTTTACTCCGCTCAATCAGCTATAGGTTTGACCATTCTGAGAGAGTAGACCGCCTACGCACACACGGATTCCAGAATCACGTATTTTGTTAAAAAGTTCATGCGCACCTCTCTTATCTTGAAAATTACAAGATCCCATCATACAGTTCTATGATTTTATCATGCTTCATTAAACAGCTTATGTGAATGGTGATAAGAAATAGAACAATCACGTGGACCAAAGAAGTACTCTTATTTGTTTTAGTACTGGCGAGAGTTGCTTAACGTGAGCGATTTAATGTAGCGCTACGTAGCGCTTTCCTAACTCTATGCAACGATAATGCCTCAAAAAGCGCTTTTTTGTAACAGTCCGTTGCGCAACGATAACATTCTTATTCAAGATATGCATACACATAAACCGCTTCGTAGCGCTCTGCTTATGCAACGGTTCGTTTCACATATCGCGTCTTTTCTAAACTCAATATATAGACACAGGCCTACATAAATTTAAAATTTAAATACCCCTGTGTCTATCTAAAACCTGATATTAAAGTAACACAAATATCTATTTGCAATAGGCGAGCATTTATTTGCTAGATGGACATGGACATGACATTTCAAAATGGCAGTTTATTCTATTTTTAGACGGACGGTATGCGTCTCTTAATACTTGACTTTCGACGTTTAAAAAACAGCCTTTACATTATAATGGGTCACCCATCCTTGATTGTCAGCAATGGCCCACGAAAAACCCCACCTTCAAGAGGGAGGAAACGTGTGTCCAACGTCTAATAGTGCTGGAACAACCTCAGGGGCAGGTAGTCGGACCTTACCTGACATGCAAATTTCAACCCATAGCATGCACCATTTTGAGCTCTCAATAATGCTAATTTTTTATCAATCAACCATTTTGGTGGTTTAAAGTTGATGTTTACTGGACTTGCGGCTCGCTAGAACTGATTTCTTTATCACGTGCAATTCAAATCTTTCAATAACTCGTGATTTAATCAAGCTGCTTGATTGGCTAAGCATATACCTACGTATCAAAAAGACAATTCTTTCCCGCTTTACTAACGAAACGCGGGAAAGGTTAAGTCTTTTCTAAACTCAATATATAGACACAGGCCTACATAAATTTAAAATTTAAATACCCCTGTGTCTATCTAAAACCTGATATTAAAGTAACACAAATATCTATTTGCAATAGGCGAGCATTTATTTGCTAGAACGAGTGCAACACCAAATCAAGAGCCTGCCTGATTAAATCAACGTGAAATTAACTATGCTTTATATCTCGTTGAATTACATTGACTAATGCTTAGTTGAGCAGAATACCGTATTGAACTATTACACAACTATTCAAAATGAACAGCTCAGCGCATAACTATATATTAAAGCCTTAAACTTTTGGTGATTTCCAATCTCTTGTCAACAGAATCAGCAATGTAACCGTCTTTGCTCTCATCTCTTTTCCATCTACCGTGCCTTTTTAAGCACCTGTCATTGATATTTTCACTTGCTGCCTTCGTACAACCGCTCGCCCTTAAGCTGTGCAATCCTAGATTTAAGTCCGGCGCTACTAGTTTCAATTTTTCCAAAAGACACTGCCTAGCCCTTGTATAGCTCAACTTTTTATTTCTATAAATTAACTTACAAGTGGCACCGGACCTAAATAAAGGCCTGTACAAAAAGCTATCAGACTCGGTATTTAAACTGGCTAAATTCATATACCTTAATAACATACTATACGGACAAGCTGATGAATCTCCTTTGCTAATTAAAACTTCATTACCGGATCTATATTGATCTGTTTTACTTTTAGATATAAGTATGCGAACATATTCTGCACAAAACGATATCTCGTTGCATTTTATATTACTTATTTCATCGAATCTAAGAAAACCTGCGTATCCAAGAGTTATCATGGACAAATCCCTAACAGTCGCCAAATCTGTTGACTCTACAAATTTATCGCACAGCTCTATGATCATTTCAGTAGATAAAATATCTTTCTTTATCGTTTTACGGCCCCTCAAACGTTTCGCGGATTCCAACAAGTTTTTAACAAATGCGTTGTTTGTTGGGTCCTCCAAACCATTAATATCATGCGCCCACTTGATCGAATATATTACAGAGGAAATTGTATGAACCGAACACTGAGAATCTAACAGCTCTGTTATGAATACCGCCACATGAATGTGCTGTGCAGGCAAGCACTTATATTTTTTATCAACACAGAAGTTTTGCCACTTTTTAAAACTGTAGAAATACTTCTTAATTGTATTGTCACTCTTTGAAGATAATAAATAGGTGCACATACGATCTGCAACATCCGAATCTTCAGCTACCCCCGCCTTCTGCAAACTGAATTGTACATTCTGCTTCAAATGGATGCCTGAAAAAACGAAAGGAATATGTGAACAAACCGTGGAAATTCAACACCCTTTTTTTTTTTTTTTTTTTTTTTTTTTTACATTGTGAAATCTACTCTCAGTGCCAAAAGCCTAAAAGGTAATGGATTTTGACTAAATACTCCGTTATTCCCCAAACCTTGCGAAATAACGTTGTACTGTGGCAATATCCTGACATCCTTTACAAAGCTTGCAAAAGAATTTCCTTGCGGCTGCAATATCGGCCAAAATGGTGCGGTTTTCCAAAGTGGAATAACGCACGTACCCCTTGATCTATCAGACTCTAATTTTTGCAATGCCCGCAATACATCTCGCGGCGCTGGTACGACCCAATTACATTCGTCTGCCCATCGCTGGTCGAAAGCATTTACACCCTCTGTGCCTGGACACCAAAATCTTGAATTGAAACGAGTGCAATGGCTATTTAAATTTGAAGCAAACCGATCAACTGTGTGGCTTCCCCAAACCTTATCAAGACTGTCAAAAACCCAACGTTGGACCTGCCAGTCATCACTGTCTAATCCTCTGCTCAGACCATCAGCGAATTTATTCTCAAATCTAGGTATCCACTCTGGGATAAGAGTTATTTCCCTTTCAACACATGTTTGTTGTATGCTTAACGCAATTTCTTGCAAATCAGCCTTGCTACTGCCTGAGTTCAATATTGCCTTAACATTTTTATTGTCAGAAAACCATTTTACCTTCTTACCCTGTAAAACTTCAATGTTGCTGTTAAGCACCCTACGTACTGCCTCTGTTTCTCTGTATGCAGAGCTGGATGATTTCTCATCATCATCCCACGCTCCAAATACCTCAGTGCCTTCAGACAAGGCTCCCGCACACAGGGACAAATAACCACCGTACCCAACGGCCGAGGCATCAGAAAAGGCCTCTATTTCACAACTGTTATCTAGCTCAATGCGCATTCCCCTATCGTTTAAAACACGGGCATTATCTCTCCAAAATGTAATTTCGCCCAAGGCATCATCATCTACAGGCACTAGCGAATTCCAGCTAGCTCTATGCAGCATACATTTGTATAAGAATCTTGTTTTCATTCGTACCACCTTACCTATGGCATTTTGTAATGAAATAATCTGCCCTACGACACACGCCAAGTACCTGACTGGAATTAAATTTGTCTGCTGATAACCTAACTGAAATATAAGAGAGTTGAGTGAAGACTCTAATCGACATATTCTCTCTTCTGTTGCATATAACTGCCCTTCAATAAAGTTCCATACGTAACCCAGCCATGTACATACTTGTGCTGGCTCCAAACAACATTTGTTCTCAGCAATAAGAAAACCAAACTTTGGCAAAGAAGTGCGAACAAACTTGCTTACCTGAAAAGCCTCGTCGTAAGACTTATCACCCCCTATTCCGTCATCTAGGAACATAGCCACTCTTAAACCTTGCGCCCTCCAGTAACCTATAACTACCCTCATGACTTTGGAAAATATAAACCCAGACACTGAGAGACCAAACGGGAGTACGCAAAACTTGTAATATTTAGTCATACCCTTTTCTGTCCATGAAAACCCACAATAGGTCATATGAGATGGAAACAGACTGATATGATGATATGCAGATTTTAAATCAAAAACGAAAGTAAAATCACCTGTTTTGAACAACTGTCTCACTACAGACACATCTTCATATTTGAATTTGTATGTACAAAGCAAATGATTAATGTGTCTGCAATCTAGCACCAATCTAGGCTTTCCATGTCTATTGTACGCAACAGTCAACGGATTTACAACCCATGGCTTCTCACTTACCTCAACTATACATCTTTTATCTAACAGTGACTGAATTTCTGAGCCAACAAATGAAGGGTTATCTCTTGCTGACCTATTGTTTCTTAAAACTGCCGACTCTGGAAGCTTTTTGAAAGGAATTCTATAGCCACCCTGTATTACTGACAAAATATACCTGCTAGCTCCAGCCACCATCCATTGATTTGCGGACCCTTTCAACCTTCCCACGGGCGACTGCGTATTTTCATCCTTGCTTGACACATTTGAGAGCAAATCAATATTGACATTCTTGCCCTGATTATTAGACCATGAATCAGACTGACCACTTTTAATATTTACCTGCTCGCTTGACTGATATTGTCCACTCACTGAATTATTTACTTGTGCATTATCAATAAAAAAGGTACTTAACTTATCTTTGGCAGCCCCAATTTTTCTGTTCGGACACTCGAACTTCCAATGATTAGCCATACCACATTCAAAGCATACTCCAGCCCTCCGTGGCGTTGTCACAACCGTACCAATAGGCGCCCCTGGATTTGACGTTACTGTCGACGCTGATGGAACACGTGAATAAGGCGCAAACCGATGTGCCTTTTGCGCCTTTTCAACCTTCTTCAATCTCTCCTGTTTGACTTTCTTCGTAGCCCTTGCCTCAGCTCTATTCATCCGTTTTTCGTCCTCTTCATCCGAGGCCAATGGATTCGTAATGTACTCATCTACAAAACGCCAACCTAACTCACTGGCATCTGCCATTCTGATCAACTTTTGACGATTATTTATCAATTTTATACCTTCTGAAATGTCCTGCTTGACATCCTGCTGACGAACTCCACTTTCTGCGTGCGCTTCAGCATCCCTAAGCTTCCCCAGAACCTTTGCATTAAATTTAAACTGGTCTTCACAACTTTTCTTCTTAAACTGGTAATTTTCATTTGCAAGAATGTTCTGCTGAATTTTACTTAGCTGGTTTTCAGAAAGGTCCCTTTGATTTTCACTGAACCTCGCTTCAAAAGTTGAGAATTTGCTTGAAATGAGTCCTGAAATATCATCCATTAACGATTTTTGCGAACTGGCCACTGCTTCCCGTACTTCCCTTTGTACCCTATCTTCGAAATTTTCCGCGTCCATCTTGGCAAAGTTGATGTTTACTGGACTTGCGGCTCGCTAGAACTGATTTCTTTATCACGTGCAATTCAAATCTTTCAATAACTCGTGATTTAATCAAGCTGCTTGATTGGCTAAGCATATACCTACGTATCAAAAAGACAATTCTTTCCCGCTTTACTAACGAAACGCGGGAAAGGTTAATTTCCGCGAGACTGCTCAAGAATAGTTATGTAGCGGTACGAAGCGCTTTATTGTAACATACCGTTGCATAGCTAAGTGCCACAAAGCGCTGCAAAACGCTCGCATTAAGCAACGCACCCCTGGTGTTCTATTCTAAAAGAAAGCTAGAGTGTAAGCATGGTGAAATTATTTCGCTGGAAAGTTGAGTTAACCCTTTCATGATTCATCAATTTCACTGTGACTCGTACTTCCACTATCATTTTGCTGTAGAAAAGGTATAGCCGTTATGTCAAACTTCATTTGCTAGAGTTATTGAGCTGTCAAGAAACACCAGCAACTTATTGAGTGCACACTCACACTATGTCCAGACTGAAAGAGGGTCTGACCGACTGAGTGTTTGCTGGAAACACGTGTAATTTATTGCATGTCCTTTGGGTCTACACTTTAATCAAAACAAGCAAATTCGACAACGAATTGATATCCCTCGCCGAAATTATATGTGGGATTTTTTTCATTGAAATTAAGTCAATTAAAGAGCAATAACTTCTGTATATCTAAGGAAATTCTAATGACTATTCATGTGCATCGCTCCAAATGTAATTATATTTAGGCCATTAAGCGGCAATTACTTCTCTAAACCTAATGACATCTTCATGGAACTTCGCATGCCCCATCACACTATGGTCATATATACTCAGTTTACGCTTCATGAAATTCCTTCTTAGAACTATTGCTTGGTAATTTATGGCTGGGAACAGAAACATTCAGTGACATTTTGAAAACCAAAGGAAATAACTACTCTTATACCTAGAATATCCTGACAAAACTTCATGTGCATTACCATATTGTGGTCATAAATACTCAGAATAAAATTCATGAAATTCGATCAATTGCTTACCTAGTTATGGTTGAGGATGGAATAAATTATTTAAATTCAAGCAATCAAAGGGCAAGAACTCCTCTGTTACTTAGGCTATCCTGAAAAACTTTTATAACACCACACCATGGTCATATAAGCTCAGTATGAGTTTCATTAGATTCCATCCCTTTCTTACTAAATTATGACTGGGGATCAAAAAATCATTAAAATGTAGGCATTCAAAGGGCAATAACTCCTCCATAGCTAATTACACCTTGATGAATTTTTTTGACATAGCCACACTATGGTCATGTATATTCAGTAAACGTTTAATGAAATTCCATTTATTGCTTACAAAGTTATGGTTGAGGATGGAAAAAATCATTGAAATTCGGGCAATCAAATGGCAATGACTCCTCAACAACTGATGACACCCTGATAAACTTCATATGCATAACCACACCATGGTCATATATATTCAGTATAAGTTTCATGAAATTCCATCAATGGTTATCTAGTTATGGCTGAGGACGGAAAAATCATTGAAATTTAGGCAATCAAAGGCCAATAACTCCGCTATAACTGATGACCCCAATAAAACTTCACGTGCACAACCTCACCATTGTCATATATATTCAGTATAAGTAAGTATGGGTGCAAAGATCAGGAATCGATACAATCAAGTACCACACCTGACCCAGGATACCAATGGGAAAGTGACAAACTCACAGTAGACACCACAAACGAGAGCCAAGAGGTCAGCCCTTTCCCAGCAGGTGACCACAAAGCACATATAAACAGACGCGCACAAAGACATAGCAAACACAAGACAGAACAAAAACATAAAAGATCCACAAAAGAAGTACCGCCTTGGAACGGTCAGTAAAATATTTTACTGGAGGGCTTAAACCGGTTTAACGGCGCCAACCTCACCCTTAATTCAGATGTGGATCAATACACATAGATATTTGGTTTGCATGAAAGTTTTATGATATTTTCTCAATTGGTTATCTAGTTATGGCTGAGGAATGAAATAATCATTGAAATTTAGGCAATCAAAGGGCAATGCCTCTGCTATAACTGACGACACCTCAATTAAACTTCACGTGCAAAATTCCACTATGGCTATATATATTCAGTATAAGTTTCAGGAAATTTCATTCATTTGTTACCTAGTTATGGCTGATGACGGAAAGACGGATGGACAGACGGACCAACCAACAGAAGGATGGACGGACAGCGCCAAACTAATACCCCTATGCCGAGGGATAATAATGGGTCAGCAGAATTGACCGTCTAATAAGTAAATAATGTTTGCCTATCGGACGGTCAATCGTGAGTCGGTTTGGCCGCCCATTAGCAGTTAGTAATAATGCTTCTACTAGAAATGTATGGATATATAAAGATGCAAATTATGAATTGTTCTATAAAATATCTGATTTCGATTGGTCATGTCTTCATCAAGGTACTGTCAATGAAGCAAGCTCATTATTTACAAATATTTACATTGAATTTGCTAAATTGTGTATACCTAGTAAAACTAGTGTAGTTTGAGAAGACGACAAACCATGGTATGATTCTGAAATAAGAAGGAATTCAAGGAAAAGAGACAGACTTAAAAACTGCATTAAACTCAGGTAATCAAAATGACTGGTAAAATACAAATATTACAGAAATAAGGTAAACAATCAAAAAAAGCATGCTAAGAAATATTTTTATAATATTTTAGATATAATTGTTTCAGATTTTCAGAAAAGTGATAAACGCAAATTTGGGAAAGTAATTCGTCATTTTGTCAAAATAATAATTCTACTTCTTCTATTCCTACTTTATGTTCAGCACTTCCATCCGGTGGCAACCAATGGCATTTTAATGATCAGGACAAAGCTAATTGTTTGAAGGAATATTTTGCTGCTATCTCAACTGTCAATGATGAAAATACCCAGTTACTCCTTTTACTTAGCTTACTGATAACTCTCTATCTCAAATAATTTGCACTGAACAAGAAATAGAAAAAAATTGAAGTTCACAACCCTAACAAAGCAAGTGGTGATGATGATGGTATAAACCATAAAATGCTCAGGGGTGTCTTCAAATCTGTTTCAAAACCCTTATGTATTTTAATGAATAGGTCGTTTAAAGAGGGAATATTCCCTGATATTTGGAAGATTGCTATTGTTATTCTCACAATTAAAAAGGGAGATAAATCAAAACCATCTAACTACAGACCAGTTGCATTATTGAGCTGTATTGGAAAACTGCAAGAAAGGATTGTTTTTAAAAACATGTATACTTTTCTACTTGACAATAATCTTTTATACAAGTATCAATCATGCTTTTTACCTCACAACTCAACAGTTTTTCAGTTAATAATTGATATCTTTCATAATACACTGAGAAAAATTTCTAATTGGTCACCTTACATTTTTATGTTAGTTTTGAAATGAAGATTCAGTTATACAAAATTCACGCTTATATAATCAACCAATGCCTTGCAGAAACTCTGCATGCCATTTCATTTAAAATGACCGATACGTCTTGCACAGACGATGCTAGAGTAAAGGTACCTCCATTTCAAAAAGTCACATTTTTCCTACAATATGAAAAATTCCACAGAGATGCCATCCATTTGTAATTTTGTTTGTATGAAAATGTTTCTGACTGCAGCGATTAAAGGCGAACACCCTTCAAATGATTCGTTTCAATCAGACTCCTCTTTTTGTTACGTCATAGCATAATGACAAACACTACCAGCAGCTAAAACATTGAAATTCAGCTTTTGCATGCAGTTTAAATAGGAAGTTCGCACTGTTCTGTAGCCTTATTATCTGTGATATGGTATTGAAATTTTTCAACGATTATGTAATATTACTAAACGTCACTATTCTAGTTTGGAAATTAAAAAAAAATAATGCAAAGTACCATCAAATTGACATTTTTAGTTTTACATTCAAAGCGGAAGTGCACAGCAGCAGTGAAATGTTTGACATCACAAAATAGACGAATCAAGTTCAATTTAGGTTGGGCTATCTTGTTCAGATAAAATAAAATGCATACAACAATTTTTACACAAGCTACTAATTAATTTCAAATATCTCAAAAATGTGATATTTTAAAAAATGCGTAAAAAATCTTTTTAGTCAAAATTTCAAGTGTTTGGTGTTTTTTGAAGTCGACTAGACCAGTCTATTACCAACTCAACTCAATTTTAATATAAAACTTCAATCAAAACCATATTCTTCAAAAAAGCATGTTTTTGCATTTTAACCAAAAAAGCGTGGATTGAAAGACAACTTTTCTGAAAAAAAAACGCTAAACTTTTGCCCATTAAACTGCACATATATAGTCAAAAATTCATTTCAACGTTTTTAGCGCTTGATCAGAAATAATGAGTTTAAAAAGTGACCAACTATAAATTTTGTTCAGTGTATATGCCAGGCCTTTGATAATAATATGTTTTCTTGCATTGTGTTCTGTGATGTGTCAAAAGCAATTGATAGAGTCTGGCATAAGGGTCTTTTATTTAAGCCACGGCAAATGACATTGAAGGGAAACTTTTAGAATGGTAACTCAGTTATTTAAGTCAAAGAAAGCAGAAGGTTGGTCTCAAGTCTTGCTTCTCAGGTTTAAAATCTATCTTTGCGGGGTGCCACAGGGGTCTGTTCTTGGACCTCCTTTATTTTTGGTATACATAAATGATATAGCTGAACATATTCTTAGTTTGACAAAGCTGTTTTCAGATGATAGCCCACTTTTCTATTCTGCAAATTACACATTGATGACATAGCTGGTATAATAACCATGATATGCAGTTGTTGTCAAACTGGGCTAGACAGTGGCTAGTAACATTTAATCCACGCAAAACTGAAGCTGTTTCATTTACTCTTAAAAAAATTAATATCTTTCCACATTTTATTTTTGATAGTATTCCAATTAGTTTCGTAGATAGCTACAAACAGCCTGGTGTTACCTTCGGTGCTACAGGGCAGTGGCACTCGCATATTGAAAACAGTGTCCTATCAGCGACTAAAATTCTGTTAATAATGCGTAAGCTAAATAGTCTATTAGTAGAAATGCTCTCAACCAAATGTATATTTCCTTTCTTTTACCATTTGTAGAAGATGCCTCAGTTGTATGGGATGGATGCTCTGAACAGGACTCACAAACTTTACAAAAAATCCAAAATGAAGCCGCCCGCCTTATTACAGGGTTAACTAGATCTGTGTCATTAGAAAACTTGTTCAAAGAATGTGGATGGATAACTTTATCAAAAAAGAAGCCATCAGCATAAACTCTCTGTCATGTATAAGGTAAATAATGGTATTGTACCTTCATATATGCAAGAATTAATTCCTCCTTTAGTTAGTGAAATTTCAAATTACCCTCTGAGAAATACTAGAAATATATCAGTGCCCTTCAATAGAACTAGTATCTCACAAAAATCATGCATTCCCTCTTCCATCAGACAATGGAGCTCCATTGAAGATGATTTAAAAATCTATCAACATTACAAACCTTTAAAACATATTAGCTCAAGATTCAATAACTCATGTCTCCCTTCTCACTTTACCATAGGAAATGCATGCACGACATCGAAATAATTGCAGCGACCTTAATAATGACATTTTTAAGAAATCATATCCATGATAATCCTTTATGTGATTTGTGTGGCATGGTAGAGGTCACCATCCACTACTTCTTTCATTGTAGAAAGTTTACAATCGAACGGCAGGTTTTTAATGACACCGTTAGAGTTTTCCAACCGTTAAGTATTGATATGATTCTATGTGGTTATTATAATTTGAATATGGAAAATAATATAGTCTTGTTCAGAGCTGTTCACAGATATATACATGCTACTAAGCGTTTTAAACCCAACTGACTCTTTGTTTGACGTTTTTCTTGAAACATATTTTGTATATTAATAAGTATTCTTATGGCCAAATTTGTTCTATTCCCAAGTTGAAGGGGTTCCTGGCAGTAGTACTATTTTTGTTGTATTCTTAATTAACCAATATTAATTATTTACCTATTTATTTATCTACTATTCTGATGTTCGCTTCTTCTTTCATATATATTTTATCTTCATTTATTTATTTATTTATTTATTTATTTATTTATTTATTCATTTAATTTATCATTCTCTGATTCTGATATAGTCTTATTTATGTTACTATCTGTTTTGCTTTGATCAGAACTTGTTAAGTTATCATATGCGTTTGTATATATAGCCATATTTATAAGTTATTGTGTATATATAGAATGTAGGGGAGGGTCAAAAATAATGTTGTGAGAACTTGTAACCCAACCCTATTGCTGTAAATATTTTGCAAATAAAATATGCTGAAACTGAGTAATAATGCTATTGACTCTTGAACCGGACAGTATGTTAATTTAAAACGTGAAAATCTGCAAAAAAGTACAATATCTATTTCAAATTGAAAACAAAATGCAAATTGAAATCATCAATAACGACAATTTTTTAAAGAACTTTTGCATGACCTATAGGCGTGTACTATAATCACTGTGTGAGTCCGTCTGTCTGCTCAATTTGCTTTCCGCACATTCCTTCTGGCACCAGATACTGATTTATCTGCATGTAAGTTCACCATGGGTCTAGCACATTGCAGTCAATTGATTGTAATAAATGGTTATATTAAACACTGGTAAAGACATCAAATGTTCATTTGAGCATTTTGTGTCATATAAAAAACAGTTTTTAATGGGCAAAGTGCTCTTTAAAAGTTCTACAAGAAAAATAGGTTAACTGAGTAAGTGGAAATCGATGTAGAATAAGTAAGCTTCCGCCTGAGAGAACAGATGAATGACCTTCTGAAAAACATCAAGATTTTTTTTACATGACATGTATCACAGAGTAAAAGCGAGCCTTGTACCAAGAAAACTTCGAGGTTGTAAAATTTTTTCTACTCAACATTTATGAGCAGGATCGATTTCATGCTCCGATGAGGAGCATGAAATCGATCCTGCTGGTAAATGCTAAAATGCCAACAATGTCAACAAAACGTCAAACCTGATCTGGATGCAAACTGTTTGACAATCTGGTGGTATTCATTTACGAATTTTATGAAAATGTCAGTTTTGAAAAAGTCAGCATGAAAAATTATCGAGTAGACAAAGAGTTAATAGGATTTCGAGAACTTAAATTTCGCTCTGATTCAGTCTATAGTTAAATGCATGTATGCACTCTTATGGGTGTTGGTTTTCAGCGTTGACGATATTTTGACTGCAGAAGACATGAGATTGTGTGAGAAGAGCTGCCTATATATACGAATGCACATCGAGATGGTGGGGCCTTAGCCATTATTTGGTCATTAAAGAATGAATGTGGTCGTCAATTCTAATGTATTTTTTTTCTATCAATCTTTACTCAAAAATGGCTGCTGGCCGGTAGTTCCACTTAAAACTATCATGGAAAACAGTTTAGACCAAAACGCTGCCTCTCAGTTTGGCGCATTATTTGCCATCGTTCCATTTTGAGACATTATGTTAGCTCCGCTATTGCCCATTTCGAATTTCAGGATACCTAATGGCATATTATTATGCTGGAAAGTTCTTTATGATGTCATGTCCTTTCTTACTTCGCCCTTGTTCCATGTTGCGATTGCATTTTTATTTATTTTCCGCTGTGCATGTCACATTAGGCCTTTTGAAAGTTAGACTACATTGACAAAAGCTACTGAGAGAAGAAGCAATTAGACTGGGTCGTTCAACCCACTTAATGAAGTGCTTATGATAATATTATATTGATCGCTTCCAATTAAAGAAGTATATACTTGAGCCAGTTCAGGAGAATTTGGTATCTCAACGAATGCTCGGACAAGTCTGCGCATTTGCACAGTCTCGCGCTAGCCTTAACTCCTCTGTACCAAAGATTAAGACTTATACAAACATTTAGACCTTTCACCCAATTCATATTCCCGCATACATGTTTAAAGAATCCTAATAGGCATATGCAATAAGTAACAAAACCTAATGAACTGACTCATAGTAACCTTAGTCAGCATATCCCATATAAAGACTATCCTAGCTTAGTACTGGTTCAACCCAGGAAGACCCGTCCCTGTTTAACTGAAAGATTGGTGATGGGACGTAAAGAATCAAATCAAACAAAACATATAAAGACAATTGTGATGCTGAAAAAATACGAAGTTCACAAAATGATAATAATTGAAAGAAATTAATCTGTCAATAATTTCCAAACCACTTGCACATCCTCATACTAACAAGAAAACACGTACAACGTTTCACAAAGATAGGCATAAAACTGTAGGAGGAGTCTCGCTCATAGGGCATCAAGTGTGTATATAGATATACAATTATGATGTCTAAAATATTAAAGTTCACAAGTGAAAAAACTAAGCCAGGGTAGTTTCCAAAGCATTTGAGACCATGAAAAAACACCTGCATAGTTTCAAAACGATCGAATACAAAACTGTAAGAGGATTTGCGCCACAAAGTACCCACTCATTGCATGATCCAAGATACCAAAATGACACAGTTCATACTTTGAAAAAAAGAAGAAAACAATATACTTGGACGATAATATAAAACTACATGCACATCTTCAGGCCACGAACAAAACATCTGCAAAATCTCAAATGCATTGAATATTTCTAGATAATTGCCATTGGCAAAGCTCCCAGTACACAGTTACGAACGTGCGTAATATAAAAAATAACATCCAAAGGAGGCCACCTTATATGGTAAAAATGATTTTCCATGCAATAAGAATTGCTCTTATAGGACAGAATTCGCTCCCTCTGGGAGCAAATTCTTTCCTTAAAGAGAAGTTCAAATTATCGCCTTTGATAATTGAGTTGAATCACAGCTTGATCCGGTAGTCTCCCTTTGATGATTGCTGTAAGGGAGTAAGTTGGTTTTGCATTGCCACATGTGTAAAAACTCCGAAATCACGTCTTCTTGAAGAGATGCTACACTTGAACCTCGTTACTGTGATATCAAATCAATATTATCAAGTTAAGGGAAAGGCCCATGCCAATTAAAGTACTTAATGCCAGAGTGAGCTGTGGACAATCTCACGTTAAATGTGTAATATATTCCATTTAAGCAGAATGGACTTTCCCGTTCATGTCAATTGAATGAATCTTTTTCAAGTTTTTCGGACGTTGTGTAGTATTTTTCATTCTGTAAGCAAACAGCGGAGAGCCCAATGTCAGTGATGAGACGACGAGCGTTTGGTCTGGATTTACATTGTTTACCTAAGTACCATGAAAGGGTCGCTTAGCTTATACGTCTTTAACAGTTGGATTTCTTTCGCTCCGGTATTCAGTTTCATGTATACTGTATACTTTTGCGTCCTTTGTATATAAGTTAGGAATCTTTCAAGCGAAGCAAACATCCACGTCAGAGATAAGAGTGCCGCTAGTACGGTTAATATGTTAAGCCTTCAAGTGTTTCCAAGGCGGTACTTCTGTTCTGAATCATTTTATTTTGTTATCTATTGTTTATATTTATCTTTGTTATACTGTCTTGTCTTGTGATGACCTGCTGGGAGAGGGTTAACTGCTTGACTCTCTTGTGTGGTGTGTTTTCTAATGCTTTTGTCACATGGAAGCGGAGTATATTCATTACAACCAGCTATATACCCGTTCTAAGCACAGTTTATCCCAATCATTAATGTAGCACAGCTCCTAGGCATTCATGTAGTTGCCAATTGCAAAAAAGCTTATTCAAGCTATATATTTGCGCTATTACATGTATGTTCGTAATAGTTATTATTAAAGAATTTGCTGCGCCTCTAAGAGGGTTAGGTTGTATAACAAGACGTTGTTATCTATGCCAAGGTTCATTAGATTGTCTACCTAATTGGTTAGTGTAAAGACGGAAAACACGTTTCATGAGTCGACAAAACGTGGCTTTGACTTTGGTACAGAAGGTTCGAATAACAGAACGTGACTGAATGAAAATATACTAAGTACAATGAAGAAAGTCATGAAGGTTGAACATCAAATTGTGCCCTTTCATCCAATGGGATATATCAGTAACTGATAAACTGAAAAGTAACTCTGGTGTAAATGTGCTCGCTTCGCCAGCGAGTCGTCCCTGGTTCTCTCTTCAATGAAAATCCTTTTTTCTTTTTTTCCTTATGATATCAACAAGGTTAAGCCTCAGTTTTCACTGAAATCCCATTTTATTTTATTTTTTTGTTATTGCAAGTGGCAAAAGAGCAGTTTTTGCCATCCATCATGAAAAATACTTATACTGTTACCTGGATAAGGACGCGAAAGTACATCTAAGTATTACTTGACTTTTCGCTTACTGTAAAGGCGGCGCCTCATGAATGCGAAATTAAGACTAGTCAACCTCATTAGGCATAGGTAAAGCTGAAAAGGAGGCGTGGTTTTATTCAAAAGTAACTGTATCATCTTGTGTCACAACCTCAGTCATTATTTAGTCCTTAAAACGCCAGCAAAATAACTGCATCTGAAAATGTCTATTTAACATAAGCAGGGAAGCAAACATTGTGGACCCAGATCAGACTGCTTCTACAGGAGCAGTCTGATCTGGATTCACACTGTTTATCTATGAGGCTTCAAATAGTTTAGTGGACGACAAAAACATACATTTTGTGATTATGCGCTATAAGGGTTAATAAATGTGAGTTCAGTGTGTATACGGTTAGGATTTTCATGAAAGGCAAGCACGCTTGCGCGGCTCAAAAAGCTTATTTACTCTTTACCAAATTATAAATAAAACCTGATTTCCCTTCCTTAGCAGATGAAATAGCCGAACCACACCCAGATATGAATATTAAAGTTGCCGCCTTTACAGTAAGCGAAAAGTCTATATATCGGTTGGTGAAATCAACCCTTTATCGAGGTACACAACATATTTATCTAGCTTTCATATACAACATCAATAGTCCTAAATATATTGTTTCTAGCTAAAACTTATTATGTTGACTTGTTGTCATTCCATGTGTTTGCATTTCAATTGATACCAGTGCCATAGAAGCATTAATTTGCCATGAGATAATTGATATTTCGACTCAATGCAAACACAATTAATCATTTGACTATTAATCATATCAGTAAATATTGAGTTGAAAATGGGCAACTTTCGATGCATTTATAACAAAATATTGTTGAGCGTAAAATTGTCATTATTTTCTTACCCATCAACTAAAAGATAGTTTGGCTGAGGAAAAACAACCGTCTCATACAGTTTTGTGTACCAAAAACATATGTTTTTTGGCTGAGAAAAAAGAAAAATAGTTTTCAATTAAGCACTAAGATTATCTTGAGGCCTTAATTATGTCATTTACGTTACCTGCGAAGAAAATTTGTCATTATTTTCTTACCCATCAATTTAAGCATATCTTTTGGGTCCTCAAAGCAACCGTCTCAAGTATATAGACGGTTCTTTTGGGGACACAGAACATATGTTTTGGCCAAGAAATAAGAAAAATATTTTTCAATTACGCACTCTTATCTGGAGGCATGAATTATATCGTTTATGTTACCTTCGAAGAAAAAATGTCATCATTTTCTTACCCATTAATTTAAACAGCGCCTCATTGAGACGGTTCTTTTGAGCATCAACAACATATGTTTTGGCTGCGTTATACCAAACTTGACTAATTCGTCTATCACACAGTCTTATATGGAGGTTAGGGCCGAATATTACAATGCTTCCTTAGTACTACTTAAAGTTAAGTAAAGTATTGATATTTTAGATTGTTTCATGTATTTTCTAGATCAAACATGCATTCTCTAGATCACAGTGGCTATTTGACTATGTGTACTTCACAATTTATTGATTATTTACAAGAAATATCTTTAAAAAAGATAATCGACGAAGATTAAACGGATGGATGTTTGATAACCTGCAAAGCACGATGAATACTTTTTCAGAAGCCCTATATGTTTTGCACTTAGAAATAATGGCCAATTTAGACCACTATAATATCATAAAGTTAGAACAACTTAAGGTATCAAACTATGCAATCGCATTGGACCATGCAGATGCCGTCATGATCTGCCCAACATAACCACTGGATATGACTGAGGGTCAGGATGTGGTGGAGGAGGGGGTGGTCTAGTAGTTACTAATCATTAAATATTTAGCCGTTTATTCACTCTCATTATTTACTCTTCGCTTATTCATTAGAATTCCATCAGTCATTATCAAAACATTTACCTTATACAATCATGTGATATCTCCAGTTGTTTTCTCTATCCTTTTTTCCACTCTTAGGCCACTTGTTTCGGCTCCCCTTGCTCTCTAACTTTCAATCCATATTTGGCTTTGTCTTTGCAGTAAAATCAAAGGCAGGAAATAAGGTAGGCCTATGCAAAGGTGTTGAAAAATGAAAGAGAATGCACTGTATGAAAGTAAGTCAGGGTGCAAAGATCAGGAATCGATACAATCAAGTACCACAACTGACCAAGGATACCAATGGGAAAGTGACAGACTCACAGTTGTTCACCACAATCGAGAGCCAAGAGGTCAGCCCTTGCGCAGCAGGTGACCACAAGGCATAAATAAACAGACGCGCACAAAGGCAAAGCAAACACAAGACAGAAATAGCATAAAAGATCCAAAAAAGAAGTACCGCCTTGGAACGGGCAGTAAAATATTTTACTGGAGGGCTTAAATCGGTTACACAGCGCCAACCTCACCCTTAGTTCAGAAGTGGATCAAGACACATAGATATTTGCTTTGCATGAAAGACCCCTAACTTATCAATGCATCATCTAACATAATATATAAATCAAGATATAAAAAGGAGATAAAGCAAAGATAAGGACTCAACAGTAAATAAAACTGAATACCAGAGCAAATAAATCCAACAGGCAAATCAAGTTTAATCAAAATATGTGCTTCTCCTGTATCATTGCGATTCAATGTTAACAGGTGTATATATTCTGTTCAAATAGTATGTCTGACATCACAGCGATAATATTGTGCCCAATGGGACAATGCTAGCATTTGCGGATAGGTTGTGAATATGCCATTGTGTTTTTGTACGCTTTTTCTGCGCAGGCATGATATGTACACAAAGAATCGACCTGTCTGGTAAGGCACTGCATGACTGAAAAGTCAGGTTTGTGTCAATATGCGGTATGCATTACCCAAAACACTACGTTAAAGACATCAAGTAACCAATAACAGTTATAGGTATTACAGTATTTAGCGATACAATGATAAGATTTTCTATACTTAAACATTTTTGGAAACATTTTCCCACATGACCAGGTCAAAAAAGCAGTTTCAGGGACGCGTGATTACGCAGATTGATAACAAGTTTGTATCAACAAATCGGGCGGATCACATGATTTGGTGACGCTTTTGGTAAACAAGTATGTGGCATGTACCCACAATCTTCAAAACAGATATGTCAGTATTCGAAAAATGCTCCCTATCGTAAGATAATGTTTTGTACATCTACGCTCTTACGAAAGTCTTCGCTCAAAGTCATATATAGTTGTTAAGCATGTGTACTTACTTCCAGCGCGAAAGTGAAAGTAAACGGTCTATTTACATACAATACTTTCCTTGAAATTTTCATTAATATGGTTATTCATTCTGCGTTATGATAAAGAAAGGCGTGTTTGCACCTTTATGTAGGTTGCTAATTAAAAGGGTAAGACCAGATAACGTCACAATTTAAATATGTAAATTTCTAATCCAATGAAAGGCCAGTTTATTTTATATCAACCAGTAGATTTTAGATAAATAGAGCTTTTAGTTGCGTTAGACTCGACTTCGTGAGAAGAATATCAGGGTCCGGAATTACAATGCCTCCTTAAAGTTAAGGAAGACTTAAATTAAGTATTGATTTTTCAGGATGCGAAAATATAACGTTTCAAACTGATCAAAGACATATGCGGCTATTTCCAATGCGCACCTTTACCGCGTCTGGAACCCAGGGGTGGGGGGGGGATACTCTGATATTTTCACACATACGTAGGCTCGGGCTATTTTCGGGGGTTCAAAATTCTGAATCACAATATTTTTTGGGGTTTTCAGAAAAATAGATATCTTTTTGGGGTATGAAGATTTTGTGTTTTTTTTTAATGGGGTCATCACAAAATTGGGCTAATTTGAGGGTGATTTCTTTGCAATTTAGGGTCTTTTTTTAAAGTCAAGATACAGAATTGGGATATTTTTTTGGGTTGCTAAAATTTCAAATATTTTTTTGGGGTGCTTGAAATTCCTGATATTTATTTATTTATTTATTTATTTTTTTTTTTTTTTTGGGGGGGGGGGGGGTGAACAGTAGATGCTGGGTCCGAGCCTACGTGTGCGGAAAAAAATAGAGTACCCCCCTGGGGTCTGGAATCAGGTAAAGTTGTCTGGGTCCTGTCTTTAGACCATTAACGAATTCGGATCAACACAGCTTTCCGATATTCTTATGTCATATCAGTACGATATTCTTATGGCCTTGTGGTTAGCATGTCTGGCTACGAAGCCAGAGGACCAGGTTCGATTCCCAGTGCGCACATATTTTCAGTGTGTTTTTTTTCTTCCTTTTTTAGCATCTAATGCTAAATTGCTTCATTAACTAGTAAAATGGCATCATCAAAACGACCGAAATGGTCATTCCTGAACTTTTTATATCGAATTACGCATAAAACCTATGGGGGTGGGGTTAAATTTGGCCCTCTTGAAAGAGAATTAGTTCGGTGACCCCAGATTTTTATTCATTTTTTTCTGAAAGGTATTAAACTAGTCCATGAATTAAAAATATTTTTTTAAGATTTTCAACATCAGATTTTTTAATACATGATTTATTCTAAAAAACAAATTCGAATGTTCGACGAATTGCCCAAATATATTATGCAGTATCTTGTCACAGCATGGGATAACAAATAAACTTGCACATTTTCTAAAAGGATTGAGGTCAAGGGCAATAATTAAAGTTAAAAGAAAGAAGCTGTCTGAAGATAACAATCGTTTTAGATCGATATTTAGAACCAGTGTTATTATTTTAAATTTTTAGAAAATTCGTCAAATGCTGAAAACTTCCATCTGGGATTCTGAAAAAATAAGCATGGTGACATATCCTTTTTATTTCATAAATGGATAGCCCATGCATGTACAAACTGTATGCAAAGCATTGAACATATTTCAACATGGGGAGTATTTAGTAGCATATGTCTTTAAAATCAAAATTGTTTCATTTTTCTGTAGATTACAATGATATCTCTCACCAGAAGTACTACATCGATCCAGGCAATTTATTTAGCATTTAATATAGCATGTTGAAATATCAATGCTGAACTTAAGTCTTCCTTAACTTTAAGGAGGCATTGAAATTCTGGGCCCTGGTTTACATATCAAAACTTAACTAAGGTAGTACGTAACTTTAAGGAGGCTTTGTAATTTTGGGCCCAGGTTGTTTTGTCGTTTACGTTACCTTCGTAGAATTCTTCAGAGTGGGAGACATCATGAAGCCTCTGCGGTAACATCACCCCAGCCAGCAGTATATCACTCGCAGACAAGTTGCAGATAAAAATGTTCGTCACAGTTCTCAGCTTCTTCAGTCTTATAACACAATAGATCACCATACCGTTACTTAGTACAGCAAACAGCAACACAATTCCAACAATTATGATAAAGAGCAGAGATGGTAATGTTAAACCTTCTTCGTTGTATTGGGGCTCCATATTATGAGATGTTCACCCCGTGCTTTACACGCTTACCAGGACAATTTTAAGTATCCATTTATTTAACAAGAGAAACATAGCACGATGCTTTCTACCATTACACCAGTTACCTCTAGAGAGCTCAAAACGTGGTTTAACAGTTCATTGTTCTTCGTTTATCAATTAAAACTTTTCCCACATATACAAGTATTTCTTCGCCATTGTTAACATGCTCGATAAGTTATTCTTTCCTTTACAATACTATTTTGCCATTAGTGTACGCACATGAGGTGTACGGTGTTCAGGATTCGCCGATATCTGGAATAAAGTAATAATAATATATATTAAACGTGTTAACATATCCATGTTATCATTTAAGCCCACCAACGAGATAGTGATAATTTTTGCACATGCGTAAATCCACGCTTGAAACATATTTTCAGACCTTTCTAGTGAGACTTTAGTCAAGAATATATACTTTTACACGCGATACACCATCTTGGCGTAATGTAAACCCGGCCTATCTCAATACTGTAAATTCGGAAATTTTCGCGAGGGTTTTATTTTCGCTAAACTTCGCATATGCGAAGTTTCGTGAAAATAAAATCGTAACGAATTGGCGAAATCACTCTGTCGTTTACTGATATAGGTAAATCACGCACTTGTGTCGAATTTTCAACGTCGCAAATATGTGTTTTAACGTTATTCGCGAAAATAAAAGTCTCGCGAAAATTTCCGAATTTACAGTATTTGATCACGGAATACATCCCACTCAAACAGAAAGCAATGGTTGCCCGTTACACACACAGTCTTGACCTGATTTATAACTCTACTATCAAAATATAGAAGTTCTGGAGCGCACATGGTTACTTATAGGCTCATCAAAGGGTGATACAACTCGACAGCTTGTGAAAAAGGCAAGACTGCGCTCCATTTTATGAGACACATGAAGACATCATCAAAGCAATGAAGTTTAAATTGAACTATATTTTGAAAGACTTAAAGGGAAGTTAGTGTTTAGTTTCTAAAAGTCTTTCGGTATATCTCAGGCCAAGACACTCTCCCATGGTTCTCTTATGGTTTATCCTCCTTGGATGAACGTAGAGTGAAATACATTGTACACGAGGGAAATATGTTAACTTCACGATCTTTAACCTTAGAAGATTCAATATGAACACGCAACTGGACTTGGTCAATGAAACAGCCAACAAAATGTATGTAAAGATCATTTACATAATAGAACCATTCACGCACCAAATGTGCCAATCATTTGACTAGACAGAGTCACTTCCTTTGGTCGTCAGGTCCAGCAGCAAGCACAGCTAATGCTTATTGGCGAGAGGTCTGCCGTTGATAGGCATCGGTGCCATATGGTTGCTAAGTCTAGCGCATTTGTTGATGAGGATCATAGCAACCAGTATAACACGTCACCTAAAGGACCTTATAAGTCAGGTTTTATTGTTAACTCTAGCTCATGTACTATTGAGTTGTCTATGATTTTGACCTCTTGTCTCACTGCGATTGAAAACATGTTTTATAAAATATTGTGAAAGATGTTTATTAGAGGAATGGTAAAATATATTTTGGTCTGTAAAAAAATTCAGGTGATATTCGTAATAAATTAAAACTCTGAGGCCCCAGGGGGTCTGTGTTCCCTTGATCCTTGAAAATAATGCATTGATCTTACTAAATCCCTGAAAGAAAATTCCACAGCTCCCTGAAAGTATTTTTCATTTTCTCCCCAAATCTTTAAAATTAATACTGCTTCTCCCCCTAATCCCCAAAAATATAAGCAAATTTTCCCTAAAATGTATTTTTCTTTCCATATACTTAAAAACTGTGAAGCTATGCACGAGCGGATGACTTAATATGTACTTAATATTTACGCTATATACGTAAAGATAGGGCTTCGCCACGGAATACATTATATATAATTATTTTAATCAAATGCATGATATATAGCTCTAAGTATAAGGCCATCCTTAAAATTCTGTTGCTGTACCTGGTAGAATAGGTGTGGAGGAACGCTCTCTAAATTTGATTTTTATTATGGGCAGCTAGACCAATTGGTTTTCTGGTGGGGAGGGGCTGTTTTTTTCCAATAGATGAAACTAGATTTTCTTAGACAAAGTGAAGGCACATAGAAAGTGTTTTTATAATTTTTATTAGGCTCTATGTACACGTTAGTTTAACTTCAGCTACAAAAAGTAAGAATATATCTGATCAACATTCATCGAAGTTTTAATAAAAAAACATCTAATTACCAAGGTAGAGAATTACATACCAGACGCGTAGTTAGCCCTGTTATGATGTTGATTCACATTTGTGCTGGGGGGAGGGGGTCCGATAAAAAAATGATAAAAATAGTGCGATCTGGTACATTCTGAGTGTTCCAAAGAATATTATTATCAACCTTAAAGTTAACAATTTTTAGGATAATAAATCAACAACCCAAATTTTGTGCCATATTTTTCACCAAGATCAATCCAGATGGGCACGTTAGTACAATAATAAATACATTCACATTTTACAAGGGTTATTTTTGGGCAATAGCTCCCGAAGCCAAAGAAATATAAAAAAGGAGGCTTTTCCTTTTTGACATCAAACATTACATACCAGGCATAACATAAAAATTATTCGGCATATCAGTCAGCAATACCAATCCAGATTAGCATGTTAGCACGACAGTAAATACATTAAGATTTTGCAAGGGGGTCTGAGGGCTGCCCCCAGAAGCCCAAGATTTTTATGACCCCCGCCATGACAATGGCCGGGGCATTAAATGTTACCCCTGTCCATCCGTCAGCACGTACTTTACATACGTACGTACGTCTGTCCCAACGACGCCCGCTATCTAAGTCGAATACTTTTGATCAGAGTTTTATGAAACTTAGTCACATTGTTTAGTACCATGATGTCTTCTTCAAATTCGATAATGCTCCATATCGCACCAGGCTTTCAGTAGTAATGGCCCTTTGTTTATGAAAATTCACCATTTGAAATGATGTCCGCTCTCTAACTCGAATATTTTTATCAGAATTTTATGAAACTTAGTCACATTGTTTAGTACCAGATGTCTTTTTCAAGTTTGATAATGGTCTATATCGCACCATGCGTTCTGTAGTTATGACCCTTTCTTTAGGAAAATTCAACATTTGAAACAATGTCCGCTCTCTAAGTCGAATACTTTACATACGTACGTACGTAAGTCTATCCCAACGACGTCCGCTCTCTAAGTCGAATATTTTTATCAGAATTTTATGAAACTTGGTCACATTGTTTAGTACCATGACGTCTTCTTCAAGTTCGATAATGGTCCATATCGCACCATGCTTTCAGCAGTTATGGCCCTGTGTTTATGAAAATCACTGTTTTAAACGATGTCCGCTCTCTAAGTCGAATAGTTTTGATCAGAATTTTATGGGACTTGGTCACATTGTTTAGTACCATAATGTCTTCTTCAAGTTTTATAATGGTCTATATGGCACCATGCTTTTGGAGTTATTGCCCTTACTTTATTAAAAATCATCGGTTGAAACGACGTCTGCTCTCTAAGATGAATAGTTTTCATTATAATTCTATGAAACTTGGTCACATTATTAGGTACCATAATGTCTTCAAGTTTCAGAATGGCTCATATCGCATCATGCCTTCAGGAGTTATTGCCCTTTGTTAATGACAATTCCCTATTTATACGAATTTGGCAATAGCGGGGACATCCGTGTCCCATGGACACATTCTAGTTTTTTTAAATATCAAACGAAATGCAGGCTTTTCTATTAAGGGGGGACTTTTTTAAAAAAAATCAGGGCTCCCTAAATCTCCAAAACTATGACTTGCTTCCCAAATCACTGAAAATAATTACCAGTGCTCACCAGCTCCCTGAAAATAAATAGCCATTCTCTCCAGATCCCCAAAACCCCTGGGGGACCCAAGTCGAAAGGTTTTCTAGCATCTAGTTTGTCAACATATGATTTCTCTACTCCATATACTACAAGGCCTCATACTCTTATCAGAGAAAAAATAACTTAATTAATTGAACAAATTTTTAACAGAGAGGGCTCACTTTATTTGGCTTTTAATGAGAAACGCGTATTCTTCACTTCTGAACAAACTAAAAGATATAATGTGTGGTCATGTCAGAAAGTTTGTGATGCCCTCCAATATCTTTTGGTCAATATATTTATAAAAATGATTATTGGCTCGAAATTGTATAGCCAAATTGTAGGTATTGTAGATAGCACTTTGTTCTGGAAATCTAACTATATTCTTTTTTCGGCATTTTCAATCATTGTGAAGCAAAAACTGATTTTAATTATGTTCGAGGTAGATGGTACACACTTGCATGACAGTTTTAGCGCGACGCGATGGACGTTTAAAACATCTTAAGCCAAATTACGCAATGGCATTATTCAACCCCGCCGTTATTCGAGTAAGCGTGCACGATTGCTATACGTTTTTATCGCATACGGTTAACCAGTTGATTAAATATATTTATTACATGATCTATAAATAAACATCTTCGGCTATCAACTGCTGCTGATATAACCACATGTCGTATAGTTTTTCCAGAATGAAGTTTAATACCACATGGATTTCAGGAAGTGATGTCAGAACGTCAAGTACTTTTTGCACGATCGAGATGTAACGTCAATGGTATCCTGGTTCAAAATGGCAAGATATGCATTTTGATCATGAAATGCAACAATTGTTGACTTACGGTTCGGTAGACATAAAGTCTTATTAAACTGTAAACGTATGTCACCTGCTGGGAAGGCTCTTGTATGTGGTGTCTAACTGTGAGTTTATTACTTTCCCATTTGTATCTTGGGTCAGGTGTGGTTCTTGATTGGATCGATTCCTGATCTTTGCACCCTTTAATCATACTGACCTCCGCTTTGCGTCGGCCAATATGAAACTAACTGTTCAAAACTCTTATGTCCACCTCAACATAAGTAATTATATAGTCATAAATAAAAAAAGTTGTTTATTAACAATATTGCAAACATGTGCATCTAAAATGCAAACCCTTATAAAACTATGCAATCTGTTGCAAACCCAATCAAAATCTGATCACAGGTTTAGATAAACAAATATTTTCAGAGTAAAAACGTAAATGTATTCTTATCCATACCGTTTTAGCATAGTTTCCGGTACTCAAAAGAATCGTCTCAATGAGACGGTTCTTTTGCGCATCCACAACATATTTTTTGGTTGGAAAATTATTTTTCTATTACACACTCTTAATTTAAGTCATGCTGATGTAAAATAAGAAAGTAATAGGAATCTGAAAATCAAAATTCTGACTTGTAATGAGCCAATGGACGTAACACATTCTAAAATGGCTATCCTATTATTAATAGATTAATTTTCTACTAATAATATCTGTAACTTTCTTATTTGCCGGATTAGCGACAGATTGCATAGTTAAATAAGGGCTTGCATTTCCGACTCACCTGCTTTCAATGTTGATGTCCCCTTTAAGCATACTCACTTTTATAATTGCCAATAACACTATTTCAAACAAAATGTAATGTCATTGTGACGTCCGTAACGGCGCAACGTTTTCTAATGAAGTAAATGTTTCTTAAAAAGTATATAATATGAGTTTAAGTGGTCACATAATAGGTAACAGTCATTTCGTGTTAAATCTTCCAGCAGGCATATGACGTCGAATCAACGTCGTATCAATGTCACGACGTTGATACGACGTTCTTTCGACGCCATGCGCCTGCTGGGAATATGAAACACGCTAAAGTTCGTATCATAGATTTCATAATAAATAATCATTTATGTAAGATTCTCCATATAATGCACCGCTCTTGAGTCGTTCAGTATTATAAAAAGTCCAATAATAGATAATGACAGAAACACAACATGCAGTTTTGATACATGTATCAAGAAATGACAGAAGATTAATGGGCGTTCAAGACCCGCGCATGACTGCAAATACCTGTTTCTACATAAAATATCCAATATTTTTTCTCTCGGAGAGTCACGTTATAAAGTGTTTAGGCATCGTCATGATGTTCTCTGATTTACGTTTTATTTTTTAGTGACCGATTCTATAATATCGTCAGTTGGCTGAGTCACATATGAGAAAAAGACCCTCATGCTTAATACGGATTACTCATGCCCAGACCAACCCCTTTTATCTGCCCACAGTGCTTATCAATACGCGGTATTAAAACTGTAAATCCACAAATTTACGCATGCACTTTATGTTTGCGAGATGATTGCAACTCTAAAAAGAATGCACTATGTCTGCATAAGAAAACAAGAACGAAACACAAAAATCCCAAAACAATGGGAGCAGCAATAAACAATTAATCAACAACAACAGAACCACCGCTTAAGAAGGAACAGCAGCTGGTGCCACTGGGGGCTTAAATTAATTTTACTGAACTAATTTTCGCCATAGTGTCTGCTGTTGTCACTTTAGCTCGCGTGAATGGTTCCTATTTCATGCAATGAATAAACACAGGAAAACAATCAGATCAGTTAAAATACTGTGTAATGAAACTCAGAGAAATAACTTTTACTCACAGTCAGTCAGAGCTAAAGAAAACCCTTAGTTAAACCACGATGGGCTTAGTGCCAAAGACAAACAACAGGCACTGACCCAACGATGTAAGCTTTGGTCAGGGTTGAGAAAGAGGAAGAGAAAGCTGGTTGCTATGCTATTATTGTCTTACATATGTAGTTACTAGAAATGTTCTGTGGTTCTTCTTCACGGTCACGTGGGTTGGTCTGCAGTGTGTGATTGTGGTATTTCCTGATCATACTCACTTTTTGTCATTGTGTCTGAGGCCTGACCCACCGTCGTGTAGTTAAAGAGGAAATCATAGCTATTAAACTGTGATTGGGTTTATAACCAAGCATGCAGTGTCGCATAGCATCCATGTGATATCCCACTCTTTTATAATGCTTCGTGATCCTTTTGAACCGATCAGGAAAAAAACGCTTTCCATCGATCTTTTTTAATTTAAAAATGAAATTGCCATAAATACTGACAGGAGAGATTTCAAGCCAACATTATATTTAAGGATCAACTCCAAATGTCTTTGGTAGAATTCGGAAAATGCTTTACGTAGTTTATGATATTGATAGCCTTGTTTGGTGACTGAGTCGTCAAAAATTGGTTTCTGTTGTTGAAGTCACTTACATTTGAACATGTTCTCGCAAACGGAATAAGATAATATAATATAAAATATATACACTATAAAAAGGGGAGCGAGAATCATCTCTGTCCAGAAATGGGAAATTAACTTGAGTGAATGTTGTATTGTCTGATCATATTCAACTCACTCTTTAACTGTTTAAACATCAACATAATCTCGTTCTTTGTAAATTTTAGATAAAACTGTGCTATTAGTTATGGGCAAGCTGAAGTCCAAAAGGTTGACTTAGTTTCAAATGAATTTGCTTTATTTAATTGAAGTACTTTGGGATGTATCTGACATACCGTTTATTCAAAATAATGACTATCAATATTTAGTAAGTCATCCAGATATCTTGAAGTAGAGTTAAACGCCCTTATAACATCCGCCTGACTATTATCAGAATGTCTCTCATAGCAAAACAAAATCAAGACTGCAACTAAAAGAGCACACTTAGTACCCATTTGAATACATACATTTGGCTATATACTTTAGAGCAAAGTTTAATAAATACATTGTCCAAAAGATACTGAAGAGGGTCACAAACTTTCTGACATGACCATAAATTATATTTCTTTTGTTGTGTTATGTGTTTCTCATTACAGGCCACATAAAGAGAGCACTCTCTATAAAAGTCTTCTTCAATTAAATTTTTCTTTGATAAGATTATCAGGCAATGTGGTATAGAGAGTAGAAAATCATATGTAGGCACTTTAGATGATTGAAACCCTGGAGAGTTTAATTGCTTGCCTGAATTTTAATAGAAATATATAGGTTTTACCATTTCTCTCACACAAAAAATTAACATTAATTTGTATGATGATTTTTGATTGTAGTGAGGAGGAGGTGGAACGCATAGGCAACGCAGTAGTAGTGCAATCAAACGTGATTTGTATGGGCTTTTATGAAGTTTATATATCCTGTATAAAATAGAAAAAATCAAGTGTGTATGATCAGAAAATACCACAGCCACACACTGCAGACCGACCCATGACACCATATGGAAGAGCCACAAAACACACTAACAGGTCACAAAACATCAGGAAGACAATTAAAGTAAAGCAACCAGCTCTTTCATCCTAATCAAGATGATTGAAAACCTAAAAGGACACAAAGTACTGAATAATAAAACAAGGACCAGCACAGAACTCCTACAAACAATGGAACCAACAATAAGCAATAAATCAACAACCAAAATAGCCATCCCCTTCGAACGGACAGCAGCCTTAGCAACCTTGGTGCTTAAATGCATTCTACTGGTACCATATCTTCGCCCCAGAATTGTTGTTGTTAAACACAAAATTTGTTTAGCTCGCATGGAGGTTTTCTAACTAGTACAATGTATCATCACAGAGAACCAATCTAATCAAATTGACGCACTATGATGAAAAAAAGAAAACGACCCACAGATAGTCCAGAGCTATCAATGAGTCTATGTCCTGACCCACCATCGTGCAATTGAAAAGAAAACCATGGATATAAACGGTGATTGCCATGATTGTTATCAACAATCAAACAGCCATTGCATCTATGCCTATATACAAGAGACTTGTCATCTAGCAAATTATTCTCATATGTTTGGGTTTTCGACCAGGCATGCATACGGTCGCATTATATCCATGCTAAATCTCACCTGACTACAATGTGTCTATCAAGCCCACTCTTATAAATGTATTGTCCAGAACAAAAAAGGGAGGGTCACAAAAGCTTCTGTCATGGTCAAAATGATATATTTTATCTTGTTCAGGATTGAAAAGGCGTGTTTCTCATTACAAAGTAAGTAAGGAGGCAATGATCAGAAATCGATACAATCAAATACCACACCAAACCTAGGGCACCACACGGGAAAGTTACCAAAACACTATAAAACATCACACACACAAGATAGCCAAGAGGTTAGTCCTTTCCCATCAAGTGACCACAAGGCTGCAATGAACAGACAAGAAAGCATGACAAGCACGAAACATAAATAACAAAAATGATCCACAAAAGAAGCACTGCCTTGTAAAGGTCAGTAAATATTTTTACTGGCGGGCTTAAGCTATACTCAAGGAAAAAAGTAACTTTACACTTTGAACTACCGAATATATCTGTACTGTTTTTGATTTTAACCAAATTAAATATTGCAATGAGTTGCTGGTACCCGCCCTGACCTAATTCACGGAAAACAACTTCGGCTAATTAATCTTCTTTCGAGTTATCAGTGCTTTCATTAAAAGCACAAACTCAGCATTTTCTATCAAAATCCAAAGTAAACCTAGGATTTGAACACTCTATTGTCAAGGCCATCGATTGCCCATTAAAAATACTGTTTGACATTTTGTCTCCGACGTATAGTTAGTTTTTGACAGCGTCTTAAAGTTGGTTCACATTGAAATTATCTCCCTTTGAATTAAAACTTTAGTAATCTTTGGCCCCTGCTAACAGCTTTATTTCAGATGGCATTTGATTTTTTTAATCAGCGAAAAGTTTGGACTTCTGTCCTGAGTATGGGACAAGATAATCTGGTAAAAATTCCCGTCAGTTTGGAACAATAATGGCTAACGATTTCTTATGGGAAATTCCATTGAAAGCACTGAAAATTTAACAAAAAGGGGTATGGATGTTAAAACACCACTCTAATTTGTGTTACTCGAAGGCAATCCGGGCTGATTTGAACTTAAAACAACAATACGATAGCTTGCCTTTCAGACTGGTTCTTTAGAAGTGAAAACTGTCGAATCGCAAAGCTACAGTAGCACATCAAAATGATGCGTTTTGAAAAAGTTTATTTCCCCCCTTGTCTCTTTCATTAGGGCATTTTGGTTGCATTTATGACACCAAAAACATGAAATTCAATTGCCATATAAATTATTGATCGAAATTTAATATGAATTAAACACATTTAAAATACCACTCACCAATACCCAGAAAAGGTATATATATATGAACAGTGTAAAGATACTTTTGGTTTTGAGTATAGTAAATGGCACCGACCTCACACTTAGTTCAGATGTGGATCATGACACATAGATGTTTGGTTTGCATCAAAGATCCCTAACTTATCCACGGAATTATTTCCTAGAACATATAAATCAAGATATAAAAAGAAGAAAAAGCAAAGATAAGGACTCAACAGTACATAAAACTGAAAACCGAAGTAAAAGAAATTAAACATTAAACCCTGGTGGGCCTGACAACAGCCAAAGCATCAGGCCCAAATCATCTCATCTATAGATAAGTCTTTAAGTTGGAAACGCCATAGAGTCTGAACTCCAACCCTTATTTGAATTGACTACCAAGCATGCAGTCTGTTGCAATACATTAATGTTTTACCTATTTTTATAATGAAAAATTATTTAATAAATTGCGCTAAAAATAGAGCCAACAATCTTGTTCAATTTATATACCAAGTCACCATAGAATCCAGGTTCCAAAAGTCCTTGGTGGAAGAGAGATTTAAGTCCAACTTGGAATTTAGATATCAAATCATAGTAACGACAATAAAATTTAGAAAAGGTTGTGCGAAGTTTATGATATCAATAGCCTTGTTTAAGATGCATCTGAGTTAACAATTTATTCACGTGTTGAAGTCAGCAACATGGCAAGATGCTCTGGCAAATCGGATGAATTAAGAGAAATAAAACTTATGGGAAACTATGCATAAATGTTAAGCTAGGAATATCACCATCTAAATCAAAATAAAAATCGTCAAGTTTAGGTATCAGAGGTATTAGCTTTATAAAGTTTGAGCTTTGAAGTGTATATTTGACTTACCATATTGTCAAAATAAACATTATTAATGTTTAAAATATCAACCAAGTATCTTGATGTAGTGTTAAAAGCGTCAATAATATCAGCCTGCTTTTCATCAGAAAGAGACATGATAAAGTCCCTCTCATAACTAAACAAGAATAAACCGGCAACCAGTGGAGCACAATTAGTGCCCATAGGAATCCCAACTACTTGTCTATACATCTTAGTGCCATATCGAATAAAAATGTCACCCAACAAAAAGTTTAGCGCATCAGATACATTTTGATAATACTATACCTGATTTTTCAAGGCTTTTCCGAAGTGAAAAACGCCTTTCTGTCGTTACATGCAAGGTAAGGAGAGCCCTCTCTATGGAAGGTTCTTTCAAGAAGATCAATAAGTTTATCTTTAATAACATAATTAGGTCAAGTAGTGTAAAGAGTAGAAAAATAAAATGTAGACAAACTGGTCGCGTTGAAATCTCTAGCTTTAAAGTTTATCTAATTCTTCACCTGAATTTGTAATAGACCAAAATAGATTCTTACCAGATCTTTCATATAGCTTTTCGCAGTCTTTAACAACATGTTTTTTGACAGCCGTAAGAAATGAGGTTAACAATTTAGAAAGTTCTGCTGTCGTAAAAGCCAAAATAAAACAATCTCATTCTATTAAAAGCCTGACATGAAGCTGGAACGACTCCACCTATATGATATATATGATCCTTGTTTTCTTTTTTATGTAGGAATGTTAGTGGATTCCCAGGCCCATCACAGCCCTTGGTGGTCACCTAGCAATAAAAACAGCGAACTCTCATGTACCATCCCATATGTAATGTAGTGTAACATCAGTTGGCTTATATCTGTAACTATTTCAAATTCTGGTCAATGCACCATTTCTTCAGGAGCCAATATCACAGCAAATTATACATATATGTACAGATGACCATTTAAAAACCAATAGCAAACACAATTTTAATCTCAATTAAGTAAAACTCACTCACTAAATATCATTCATAGACTGTGTGCTCAGCTTATATGTAAAACTATTTCACCAATGTATTGGAAATATATTGAAGAAGCGACTTATGTAAAAAGACAGAGCTGTTTTTCTGCAGAAACTGACAACACTAAAAAGTGTTATTTGGGTTTATTGCCTTGTGCATCATCAGAGGTTAATGATCAAATGGAATTATTTAAGTTAAGACAATGAAAACATAATGCATATATTGTATCATTATAAAATATATAGTCATTGTTTTGTTTCTAAAATGTCAGTAAATAAATTTTTCAGTTTAAAAGTCACCTTAAGAGAGCGGAAAATGTGCATTTTACACGGTTTTACACCTTACAGATTTAGTTACAGTTTAATAGGGTAGCCGTTAATATGTAAGGGAGAATGACCAGGAAATGCCACAATAACATAGGAGCGAACTCTTTGCAGGGAGCGAATCCTTTTCTTTTAAGGCAAGAGACCCGATGTGTGTATGATTTCATAAACATACCAAAAATTGAATTTATTTCTTTATAAATCAGCATTTGTTATCATAAGCGTATTTACCATTACGCAGTTACACATGTGCGTAATGAAAATTGTACACATTCAAGTGAATTCACCTAATTTGCATGAGACCCGATGTGTGCATTATTCAATGAATAGACCAAAATTGAATTTAATACTAACATTTAGATTTTATTATAAATATCTAATATAGACTGCTGTCGATCTCAACAGCAGTGTCACAACTGACAATGAATTCGATGTTCAAAGCGTATTGCACGTACAAGTGAGCTTGGTAGCTGTCAACTATAATATATGTCATACAGTTGAAAAAGTCTAAATATTCATTAAAGGCTTGCCCCGAAAATATAAATATCCTGTTTTAGCATAAATTCATCAATAAATGCGCCACATGTTTGAATTTTGATTAATTGAATAGTGATCAGTAATTAACGAAAACGTTTATTATAAGATATAAGTTGACCTTTAAATATGTAGGAGCCAGGTCGAGAGAAATGGTGTTTTGTTGTATGCAAATAAATGCGCAGAGCAGAATGCACATATAAGCTGGTTTATCAGCACTTTCATTGCTCAGTGCCTAAATCGTGTAATAGTTATACACGCTTTATCTAAAGTTTCAACATTATAGCTTGTCTGAGTGTCTGTATCTGAGGAGGTTTGTTTGAGTCGAAACTGATCGCCACTAGCGACGTCAGGTTTTCTCAAGACATGACTCAAGTAGCTTAGTACAGCTGGTGCCAAGCCGCACTGAAAGGACAGGTCATCCATTCAGCTGGCTATAAACTGAACTACAAGGACCTCTGAGGCTCAGTAGTGAGGAAAAGATAAGGTGTAATTCGATTGTTTCATAGCAATAACATGACTGTATCTAGTACACACACAGACTTAGTAGAATATCGAAACGCATCTTTAACATTGTTACTTATTGCCTTACTGTATGAAATAAATGTATTTGTTAGTATTGATGCTTTACGTCCAAATCAACACATTTTCATTCATGTTGGGCTGTTTTTCTGTCTTCTTGGGTTGAACCAGTACTAAACAGCGGGCACAGTGTCTTGCTCAAAGACACAACGTTGTGCTTCGTTGGATTTACTATAATATTCTACATTTCTTTCTATTACTAAATCTCGGAGTAGATGGACCAAACTTTTCATTTTTTTGGTCCTACAGGAATATTGGGTTCTTGCAAAAGAACAAAATACAACTAAAGCCTATTCTAGGGGCGTGCGTTTATTGCACTTTCCATTGATTCTCTTGAAAAGACTCAATGTGAACGAGTTTTCAAATATTGTAGACTAATTGTGCTCTCCTGGTTGCCAAATTATTCCTGTTATTTAGTTTATAAAATCAAACGAATTGTTGGAAAACCTAATTTTAGTGATCAATTCAAAAATATAGAAAAACGTTATATAAGGGTTGGATATAACTTGGATATCATGCGACAGTCTGCATATCTAATTTTAAACCCAATCAATGTTTATAACTATGCTTTCCTCTTTAATTGCACGACGATGGGCCAGGCCTCAGACTCTATGACGGCTCTGACGTAAATCTTTAATCAGTGTGCTGGTGCTTGATGCTTATCTGTGGCGTGATCCACCGTGGCTTAACTTGAGATTTTCTTTAGCCCTGACTATCTGTGAGCCATGAGCCCTTTTCTTTGTTTCATCATGGTGTGTTAATTTGATTAGAGTGTTTCTCCATGATGATACATTGCATTAGTTAGATGGCCTCCATGCGAGCTGAACATTTCTTGTACTTCAACAACAGCAGAATCTAGGGCGAAGATTTGGTATCAGTAAAATGCATTTAAGCCCCCCCCCCCCCCGATGGCGTTGGCTGCTGTCCGTTTTAAGGCGGTGGTTCTGTTGTTGTTGACTTTTAGTTTATTGTTACTCCCATTGTGGGAGTCTGTAATTGTTCTATGTTTTGTTGTACGTTACTTTTTGTCCATTCTAGTATTGCAATCATCTTGGTGGGGAAGAGAGAGCTGGTCGCTTTGCTTAATTTGTCTTCCTGATGTCTCGTGATGGTTGAGCGGCTCTTTCTCGCGGTGCCACAGGGTTGTCTGCGTTTTGTGATTATGGTATTTCCTGATCATACTCACTTACTATTTTTGTTATGAGAGGGACTTTATGATGTCTCTTTTTGATGATAAGCAGGCCGATGTTATTTCTGCGTTTAACACTACATGCAGATATTTGGACGATAATTTAAGCATTAATAATGTTTATTTCTGACAATATGGTAAGTCAAATATATCCTTCAGAACTCCAACTTAATACAGTCAATACCTCTGATACCGAGGCCGCATTTTTAACTAGCATTTGTCAACCTCTAATGATATTGTTTCAACCAAAATTTATGATAAACGTGACGTCTTAAATTTGAAATAGTCAATTTCCCATTTTAGATGCTCTACATCCTATGGAGTGTATATCTCTCAGCTCATTCGTTTTGATAGAGCATCGAGCTAAGTTACTGACTTCAACACTTACAATTAATTGTTAACTCAGTAACTTCTTAAACAAGGCTATCAGTATCATAAACTTCGCAAAACTTTGTCTAAATTTTATAGACGATACTATGCTTTTTTATCTAAATTCCAAGTTGCACTTAAGTTGTCGTTTCCCCATTGGTATCCTGGGTCAGGTGTGGTGCTTAATTGTATCGATTCCTGATAATTGCCCTCTTTCTTAATTTAAATCTCTCTTGCGCCAAGGACTTTCTAAACCTGATTTCTATGGTGACGGGGTTTACCTGTTGGATTTTTTTGGCTCCGGTATTCAGTTTTATTTACTGTTGAGTCCTTGTCTTTGCTCTATCTACTTCTTATGTGTTCTGGGAGATGATGCATTGATAAGTTAGGGGTCTGTCATGCAAACCAAATGTCTATGTGTCTTAATCCACATCTGAATTAAGGGTGAGTTTGGCGCCGTGAAACCGGTTTAAGCCCTCCAGTAAAAGTATATTTTACTGACCGTTCCAAGGCGGTGCTTCTTTTGTGGATCATTTTTGTTAGGTATGCTTCATGTTGGTGTGTGTTGTGCTATGGTGTATGTTCCGTTTAGCCTTGTGTTCACCTGCTTGGAAAGGGCTTAACTCCTGGATGTCGTGTTTGTCGTCTTTTGTCACTTTCCAAAATGTGTCCTGGTTCACTTCAGAATTAAGGGCAAGGTTGGGGCCGTAAAACTGGTTAAAGCCCTCTAGTAAATACTTTACTGGCCGTTCCAAGGCGGTACTTATTTTGTGGATCTTTTATGTGTTTCCTGTCAACCCTTTCCCAGCAGGTGACCACAAGGCACATGTAAACAGATGCGCCAATGCATAGCAAACACAAGACACAAAGAGCACAAATGATCCACAAAAGTACACACCCAACAGACTGGGAGAACCAGCTGAAGTGTCGTTTCGGCCACGAAATTGGCCATGTGTTTGTAAACGTCTGGATTACTGAAGAGTACGACGAAAACTGGTGCTTGTTTTGAAAGCGACTAAGCCCATAGTCAGCCAGAATTTATCAAAAAGTAAGTGAGTATGATCAGGAAATAACAAACTTTAATGGTGAGTAATAAAAATCCAATATAGCCAAGGAATGTTGTCAATGTGATACTTCTTCATAGATAGATTTAAACTAGTTTAAGCCATCCAGTAAGATATTTTTACTGACCATTCCAACGCGGTGCTTCTTTTGTGGATCATTTTTGCTATTTATGTTTCGTGTTTGTCATGCTATCTTGTCTGTTCATTGCAGCCTTGTGGTCACCTGCTTCGAAAGGGTGCCCTTGGTCAGGTGTGGTTCTTGATTGTATCAATTTATTTTCTTTGCCTCCTCACTTACTTTATATAGAAACCCTTAAAACTGGTTCAACCAGAATTTGTTCGCTCAAAATCTGTAAAGGGACCATTTCAATAGAGCAAAAACAGATGATGAAATGAACAACAACACCATTAAATCATTTGGTCTCCAGTATATAAACAAAAGCAGTGGTTCTCTGAAATTCATGTTTTAATATTGCATGTACGTACCACATGCGCGGATTTAGAGAAAGGACATGGGGTTACAGACCCCCCCCCCCCCTGAAAATCACAAAGCTACCAAGCCAGCATTCAATGTAAGGCCATCATCGGCCCGCCAGCGAAACGCCATTTAAATAGAACAGGAAAAAACGTTATCATAGTTGGATCCCCTCTGACAAAACTCTTGATCCGCGCATGTGCCTTGCAAGAAACATAACGCGTAAACAAATTATTTTCAAATATAGGTTCTTTTAAGTGAAAACAACAACTTGATCTGTTAGTTACATATACATGTTTCGAAGGCAATTGTGTAGATTACATGGTATTTCACACAAATGGGCCTGGGGTTTGCGAATAACAAAGGCGCAGACCGCTCAGACTGATCAGCGCCTTTGTTATTCAATTTTTGAAAGGTGTCGTATCTGAGCTTGCCACAGGTGAAATTTCGATATTCTAACCAGTTACTGAAGCTGAGCAGACTGGTTTGAGTGTCGCTTTGTCGGAAACCCCGAAGGCAGGTTTTCTCGCGACGAGGCCAAAATGGTTATAATTATTAAACTAATGCCTAGAAACATCTAAATGACCGTTTGTCAACATGTTTACTACTAATAGTTATACCATGGGTTGTCCGCCTGTACGTGGAGATAATCCACGAGCTTTAGCGAGTGGATTATCTCCACGTACAGGTGGACAAACGTGGTATAACTAATTTATACCACCTACATCAGTGTAGACCTTGCACATCACGAGATATTTCGTGCTATAGTTGGTAAGGGTGGTATTATTTAAACTATAGCCCAGCATTCATGGAACTTACTTTACGCGAAGATAAATAAAGGAGTATTGGCGATAAAGAGACAAGCATACAATTGTCCATCCTAAAATAGTAAGATCTCGCAAAAATAAAAGTGTGCAGTTGCATCCGTTAGTGTCTACGTCGACACTAACGGTTGCAATTGCAACCGTAATTGTAAACCCGTAGACACTAACGGTTGCGACTGCAACCGTTAGTGTCGACGTAGACACTAAGCGGCGTGTAGACACTAACGGGTGTTACAGTGCCTGTTTAAAAAAAAACACTGTCAACACTATATTTAACACAACCAACCGTAAACAAAACATGTAACAACATGAACACGTGACTCATACAACATTAACTAATGATATAGCAAGACGGCAATGTATGAATGCTATTGATCAAGTGATTTCGTTTTGGTCTATTTACAGGTCTGAGAAAAGCGTTATTGGACCAATGGCCAATATAGCTTACCGAGTACCTGTAACTTGGACAATACGAATTTACTTGATTAATGGCATTTGTGTCGATTAAGGTCACTGCCCACACCTGGGCGATTTTTTTTCCAAAAAATAGAATTTTTTCATTTTTTGATATTCTGTAGTACATCATATTATAAGAAAAATAACGCATTTTAAAGAAAATTTACCGTCCAGTTCAAAAGTTACAGCTCTTCATTATATGGCCTATGTTGGCTTTTTTACGCAGCTTTTTGGAAACTACGGAAGCCCTGGAGGGACATTTTTACTTATTACTTATCACTTATTACTTACTACTTATTACTTATCACTTATTACTTATTACTTATTACTTACTACTTACTACTTATCACTTACTACTTACTACTTATTACTTATCATATCACCGGGCCGCATAGCGCAGTCAGTAACGTGTCTGGCAACAGATGCGAGTCTGATTGCAGATCCAGGGGTCGCAAGTTCGATCTCGGCTAGGTTCCATACTTTTGTGGAGATTGATCATGGAATAATTTCTACGGTCATTCTCCTCCCTTCCGCTGAATCATTCAAGAAGGGTTGTTATCAGTTACAAGCGAAAGTATGTGCACGAAGTACTGGTTAACTGCTTGTTCAAGCTTGCTTGTTCGAGCTTGCCCAGGAAAATATGTGGCTAGCTGAACTGACTATCCCGCCATGACAATAGCTGTTGACTTTGGACGTAAAGCAACAAAACAAACAAACAAGCAAACAAAACTTATCATATCATTATATCACCCATATAATGGCGGGAAACTCCATTGTACATTCCATGTAACAGTCGTAGCTGTAGTAGTAGTTGTAGTAGCAGTATATTTGTAGTGGATGTTGCTGTTTTCGCTGTCATAGTAGTAGTAGTAGTAGTAGTAGTAGTAGTAGAAGTAGTAGTAGTAGAAGTAGTTGTAGTAGTAGTATATGTGTAGTTGGTGTTGCTGGTTTTGCTGTAGAAGTAGTAGTCGTAGTAGTAGTAGTATTAGTATTAGTAGTAGTAGTAGTATTAGAAGTAGTAGTAGTAGAAGTAGTAGTAGTAGTTGTAGTAGTAGTAGTAGTAGTAGTAGTAGCAGCAGCAGCAGCAGCAGCAGCAGCAGCAGCAGTAGTAGTGTTGTAGTAGTAGTAGTAAAAGTAGTAGTAGTAGTAGTAGTAGTAGTAGTAGTAGTAGTAGTAGTAGTAGAAGCAGTAGTAGTATTAGTGGTGGCAGTGATTGCTGTTGTTGTAGTAGGAGTAGTAGTAGCAGTAGTAGTAGTAGTAATAGTAGCAGCAGCAGGAGTAGTGTAGTAGCACTGGTAGTTATAGTAGTAGCAGCAGTAGTAGTAGTGGTGGTAGTGATTATTGTTGTTGTTGTTGTAGTAGTAGTAGTAGTAGTAGTAGTAGTAGTAGTAGTAGTAGTAGTAGTAATGTATTTGTTTGATTTGATTCTTAATGTCCCATCAACAATCTTTCAGTTATATTGGGGCGGGTATTCCTGGGTTGAACCTGTACTAAGCTAGGATAAATGTGTCTTGCTCAAGGACCACAACGTAGTGACGCCTGTGAGGCTCAAACCCGTGGCTTCTCGGTCTCGAGGCAAGCACTCCACCACTGAGCCATTGCGCTCCAGGGTAGTAATATAAGTGGTGGTAATGATTGTAGTAGTTGTAGTAGTAGTAGTAGTAGTAGTAGTAGTAGTAGTAGTAGTAGAAGTAGTACTACAGCTACTATTACTACTTATTTGTTATTATTTACTACTTATTTGTTATTACTTACTACTTACTACTTATTTGTTATTACTAACTACTTATTTGTTATTACTTACTACTTATTAGTTATTACTTACTACTTATTAGTTATTACTTACTACTTATTAGTCATTACTTACTACTTATTAGTTATTACTTACTACTTATTAGTTATTACTTACTACTTATTTGTTATTACTTAATACTTTTTTGGTAGTAGTAGTAGTAGTAGTAGTAGTAGTACCACCACTTCTACTACTACTACTACTACTAGGGAGCGCAGTGGCTCATTGGTAGATTGCTTGACTCGTTACCGAGGGGCCACGGGTTCGAGCCTCACCGGCGTCACTGCGTTGCTGTCCATGAGCAAGACACATTTATCCTAGCTTAGTACTGGTTCAACCCAGGAAGACCCGACCCATTTTAAATGAAAGATTGTTGATGGGACATAAAGAATCAAATTAAACAAACAAACTACTTCTACTACTACTACAATCATTACCACCACTAATATTAATACGACTACTACTACTGCAACAACAACAACTTTTACTACTGCTAAGTACTACTACTACTTCTACTACTACTGCAACAACTACTGCTACTATTACTACTACTACTACTGCTACTACTTCTACTACTACTACTACTACTACTACTAAAATATTTACCACCACTAATATTTAACTACTACTACTACTTTTACTGCTGCTACTACTACTACTACTACTACTACTACTACTACTACTACTACTACTACTACTACTGCTGCTGCTGCTACTGCTACTACAGCTTACCGCTATTACATGGAATGTACAATGGAATTCTCCGCCATTATATGGGTGATATAATGATATGATAAGTTTTGTTTGCTTGTTTGTTTGTTTTGTTGCTTTACGTCCCAAGTCAACAGCTATTGTCATTGCGGGATGGTCAGTTCACCTAACCACATATTTTCCTGGGCAAGCTCGAACAAGCAGTTAACCAGTACTTCGTGCACATACTTTCACTTGTAACTGACAACAACCCTTCTTGAATGATTCAGCGGAAGGGAGGAGGATGACCATAGAAATTATTCCATGATCAATCTCCACGAAAGTATGGAACCGGGCCGGGATCGAACTTGCGACCCCTGGATCTGCAATCAGACTCGCATCTGTTGCCAGACACGTTACTGACTGCGCTACGCGGCCCGGTGATATGATAAGTAATAAGTAGTAAGTAATAAGTGATAAGTAGTAAGTAATAAGTAATAAGTGATAAGTAATAAGTAGTAAGTAATAAGTGATAAGTAATAAGTAAAAATGTCCCTCCAGGGCTTCCGTAGGAAACTCATTAAGAAAAGTAAAATATTCTGTAACTCAATTTTGTATCTGAAAATCGTAATTTCAAACAAGCATGCGAAGCCATTAATAATTAAGAACTTTTTCTCAAACCATTCTTTTGCAGCTATACAAGTATTTTTCTTCATATCACGCTTTCAAACCAGCATTCACCGACATTTGTGCATTCGTTTTCAGCAATTACTGACTGATAATTCAATATTTAAACATACTTTAAAAAATAAATTTTTCTCATTTTTTTTTAGGAAAGTGATCATTATATAAGATGCATTATGACAGAATTTAAAAAAAATTCACCGTCTAATTAGTGAGATATTACAAAATAAGTATCCCTACCCACTAAACTACAAAATAATGAACTAAGCAGGCTTTTCTTATTTCTAAGCATGTTAATACCTTACAAACCAAACACTATTGATTGAAATACCTCACTGTGAACTGCAAAATGAAACTATATGTATTCCAAATACTTGGAACATTTATATGCATATATGAGAAGACTTTTCAATACCAAAAACGATACCAAAATACCCCACCCACGGTAAAAAGAATCCTATCTTCATTTTGTCTGAACACCTAGTCGATATATATTTTGACCAAATTTGCATAGATACATCATTAGGATAGAGATGTAATGTTTTGGGGACATTTACCGTTTTTCAAGGTCACAGGGTAACTCTGCATGTCTAAATGAGGTGAAAAATGTGCTGTTTTAATATACATCGCTTCAATTGATCGATGCATATACTACATGTACTCATCCAAAAATTTGAAATGCTTTTAAATCATTGTTGCGGTCTCGGGCGCCATACTAATGTTCGATCGCGACGCAAGGCCAGACCTTAACACTTGACCAGAGGAGGTTTATTTCTATTAGATCTATATATCCCTTGACGGACATCTTTCGGTTGGAACATGTCAAATGTAGAGTAAACTTGGAGATTAGCGTGAAATATTTTAGCGTAATATTGTAAATATTTTATTGCTCATTTTTTTTATATTTGCTGTGGGTGCTCAAAAGAACCGTCTCACTGAGTACCTATAACTTACCTATGCTTTGGTTGGACCCGCATTTTTATGAAAAAGGTTCTTTTTATGCCCACGCTCCTCCCGCTACTAAAGGGGGTATTCATTGGCGCGGAGGGGGAGCGGGTATTATTTTTGGTACGGATCCCGAAGGCGTTGGTCATGGGCGGATTTGGCCACGAGTAGTCTAGAGGGGCTAGACATTTTCTATGTGCATATCACATGAAACAGGTTTGTGGATTGGGCCCGCATTTACATGAATATAAATGCATATATGAGCATCGATGCGACAAAACCTGTCTTCAGGGTTTCCGATAAGATCATACCAAAACCAGCCTTCTCAGCCACAGAGACTAGATAGAATATTGAAGTCTCGCTTGGAGCAAGTTTAAATGCGATACTATTCAATTTGTAAATAGCAAAGGCGCTGATCAGACTGCGCGGATGCGCAAGCTGGTCTGTGCCTTTGTTGTTTGCAGACTACAGACCCTGATGGCAGAATTCCTCGCGTACCTTTAGTAAATTTAGAGTTGGCCTAACTATAATTTAGACTCACGACTATACTTGAGTCAACCTTAGCCCAAGATAGCCCTTGTAGCTAAATATTGGAACGCATTAATTTGACATAAGGCAAATTGTTTAGGACGCAAACTAAAGCGAGGGACTCTCAACGTCAACGTGAAGTTCAATACTTGTCGTTTACGCGTAATGACGTCATAAGAGCAAGTGACGTCATTAGCGCACGTCAGGTTCAAAGTAGACGCTAGAGAACGTGACGAGATAGTCTGTCTTGGTGAAATTTCAATGCAGGTAAAATAAAACCAGAAAGTCATGTATATATCTATATACAAGTAGTTATATCATTATTGTTGTTGTGGACTGTCAAAAAACCGCGAACAGTCGACTGACATTTCCCTGGTATAATGCGTGTTCCATTACACTGACTGATTTTTTTCTTCTCACAGAGCTGGGCGTCCATCGTTTAGTATCCGTAAAGAATGCCAACTTTTGTTGTTCATTATACTTAAAATTGTGTTTGCATTTTTAATGTGATATCAATCACTTTCATATTACCAACGTGCAGTGTAACGGGCATTACTGTCTGTAGAAAACATATCATAGTTGCGTAAAATCACACTTTGTCGTAATCGAACGCTACCAAGTATTACCTCCCTTGATAATCTAGAGTTACGGTTATTGCTATGGGCAGTGACCTTAACTACTTCACTAGATGTGCACGACGGAGGGTCAGGCCTCAGGCTCTATGACGGCTCTGACGTAAAGCTTTAATCGGTGGGTTGGTGCCTGATGTTTATCTGTAGCTGGACCCACCGTGGCTCAACTTGAGGTTTTCTTTAGCTCTGACTATCTGTGAGTCATGAGCTCTTTTCTTTGTTTCATCATGTTGTGTTAATTTGATTAGAGTGTTTCTCCATGATGATACATTGCATTAGTTCGATGGCCTCCATGCGAGCTGAACATTTCTTGTACTTCAACAACAGCAGAATCTAGGGCGAAGATTTAGTACCAGTAAAATGCATTTAAGCCCCCCAGTGGCTTAGGCTGATGTCCGTTCTAAGGCGGTGGTTTTGTTGTTGTTGACTTTTTGTTTATTGTTACTCCCATTGTGGGAGTCTGTAACTGTTCTAATTTTTGTTGTACGTTACTTTATGTCCATTCTAGTATTGCAATCATCTTGATTGGGAAGAGAGAGCTGCTGGTTGCTTTGCTTAATTTGTCTTCCTGGTGTCTCGTGATGGTTGAGCGGCTCTTCCTCGCGGTGCCACGGGGTTGTCTGCGATTTGTGATTGTGGTATTTCCTGATCATACTCACTTACTATTTTAAATGATATTTAGTATTTTTACATTTATTTGACCTCAACTAAAAATAGGTGACATGATGCAGCCGCTGTGAATAAACCACTCACCTTGTTAACAAGGGGTTGCTGGTTCGATTCCCGTCTTCTCGAGGAAATATGCAGTGCATAAAACAAATATACTCGTTATACCTACTGTTTTAGCTTACCTGAGCGGAAGGCTAACAAAGTGATTTTATAACTTTTATCAGTCACCGCTAATATTAACTGAATTATTTCAACAAAACCTAATAAACGTTTCCTATCTCACATTATGTTACCTTTATCAGGTAATGATGACGTTGCACTTTTTGAATGACGTCGCTAATGACGCTGAATCAACACAGACATCAAAAATTACGTCATAATTGCTAGTTTGAAGAGTGTTCAACAATGGGTAAACTGATAAATAGAATACCAGGTTCGCGTCTTTTGATATCAAGTTTACCAGGCTCGGCTTTGAGAACGCATGTTGAATCGCTCGGCAAGCCTCGCGATGTCAACAAGCGTTCTCAAAGCCTTGCCTGGTTAACTTGATATCAAAAGACACTCACCTAGTATTCTCTATTTACTTGGTCCGGCGACAGTCGTTGTCGTCCATCGTTTGTCCACGCTTTCAAACAATATAATGTTGGATTTGGGGATTGACTGCTTAAATGTTTGGGAAAGATCCGATCAAAACTGAGGTTACTATGGCAATGAAAAGGTCACATAGACGTTTTATAGGGATAATTGTCGTCTCAGACATATTGCCTACAGTTTGATCCTAACTTTAAACTTTCAGGTATTCGGGAAAATCTTAAGTTCAAATTTTGGCCAGGTCGAATGTTTCACGTCTGAGTTACTTGTCTTTAAATAAACTTTAAAACTATCGGATCCCATAGACTTATAGAGGGCGAACTGGGCTACTGTTTGGGCATACCAGCTTATTTCCTATAGAAACTTGATAAAACGTGATGGTTATAGGGTCATATATAAAAGTGATAACCTTGATGAAGTTAGAATTTGGGCATATTATACATTTCTACCTAGAGTTACTTGCCCTTGAGTGTTCAAATATCCCATATTAAGCCCTCCAGTAATTTTCTTACTGACCATTGCAAGCCCGTGCTTCTTTTGTTGATCCTTTTTGTTATTTGTGTTTTGTTTTCGTCTTTGGCATACTGTCATGCCTGTTTCTTGCAGCCTTGTGGTTACCTGGTGTCTTGGCTCTCTTGTATGTGTTCTTGTGTGTTGTCACTTTTCCATATGGTGTCCTTGGTCAGGTGTGGTACTTGATTGTATCGATTTCTAATCTCTGCCTTCTTCCTTACTTTGTCCAAGGCATAGCTGCTTTATTATATATTGCATCTCTATGAAACTTACTGGTAACTAGGACAGCCATGTCTGAATTTAGGCAAGATGGGACGAGTGACTATATAGTTTTCTACACTTGTGCGCTAAAATTCCATGTTTGACCTTGTTCCAGGCATATATGTTTATTTCCTTATTGTATCTTTATCATTGTCTTGATAAGCAATACAAAGTGGCCTTTCTAGTTAAGCAATACAAAGTGGCCTTTCTAGTTTTGCAAACATCTCACTGAGGAAGAGAGAGAGAGAGAGAGAGAGAGAGAGAGGGGGTTGATCGCTGTCTTGTTATGCAGTACGTAGAGTCCCTTCCAGTTTTGCAAACATCTCGCTGAGAGAGAGAGAGAGAGAGAGAGAGAGAGAGAGAGAGAGAAAAAGAGAGAGAGAGAGAGGGGATTTTGATCATTGTCTTGTTATCCACTACGTATTAGAGAGAGAGAGAGAGAGAGAGAGAGAGAGAGAGAGAGAGAGAGGTGGGATTTGATCCTTGTCTTGTTATGCAATTCATAGTGTCCTTTCTAGTTTTGCAAACATCTCGCTGAGGAAGAGAGAGAATGTGATTTGATCATTGTCTTGTTATGCAATACGTAGTGTCCTGTCTAGTTTTGCAATCAACAATCTGAGAAAGGGAGAGCTGGTTGATTTACTTTAACTGTCTTCTGTATGTACTGTGGTGCTCTGTGGCATTTCCTCGTGGTGCCATAGATTGGTTGTGGCATTTCCTGGTCCAACTCACTTTCATTTTAAAATCTTCTGACATATAGGATTTAGTTGAGCGCTGGTTAATCACCCCCTTAGAATGACAAGCAGCAAATGCCACCGTTGCGCTTAAGTACATTTCACCGGCACAATTTTGCAAAAGATTCTGCTGTTTTAAGCTACATATTCATTTTATCAAGGTTTTACTATAAAAAATTGTATACCGTATTTAGCATTGAACATTAGTTAATGGTTACCATGCTTTTTAACAATTTCTATAAAGTACATAGTCATACTATCATGTTTTTGTAAAAGTACAGTACAAATTTCTATTACCGCACCTGATATTGTACTCAAATTGTTTATGGTTGAAAAGGTCGTATTTCGTTGATTGAACTCTGAGCTAAGGTAGGCCATTCCTGTTGTAATTAAAGATGAATAAGAGTTAATCAGGCCGCCAGTCAATAAGCTTTCTCTCGAAAGCACACACAGGCTATTAACCCTTAAAACGCCAAGGAAAAAATGGATCTGAAAATGTCGTCTGCTGAAGTCGTCTGCTGCAAATAATTGCCTAACATAACTGACGAATTAAGTATAGAAGCAAACAGCGTGGACCCAGATCAGACTGCTCATATAGGAGCAGTCTGATCTGGGTCCACACTGTTTGCCATAGAGGCTTCTTAAACATTTCAGCAGACGAGAAAAGCAGACGACTTTTGTTGCGATTGGCGCATTAAGGGTTAAATGTTTACATCGTGAAATCAAGTATCACACATATACTGTAAAAAGGCCTTGTCATTTTCCTTTTATTGTTTATGTATAAGGTCAGGAACGCTGTGGCACAGTGGTAGAGTGATCGACTTGAGATCCAGTGGTCGACCGTACGAGCCCTCTCAGAGGCACTGTGATGTGACCTTAAGCAAGACATTTTATCCTCACTACTTAGTACAGTTTCAACCCAGGAAGATGTTAGGTCGTGACTGAAACATTTCGTGATGTTCGTGCGTTTACGTGATGTGTTTCTACCAGGCATTTGAATGACGATACTAAGACGGATGACCTAGTGGTCAGTTTACTAAATATTAGAGTGTGACCTATATCTGCTTTGGTTCTAGGAAAAGCTATTTCTCAACATGGGAAAATTTCATTTTTAAAATCCAGTGAATATATCTTCTTTTGCTTGTTATATTTTCAATTGTTCTTTTGTGTGTTTGTTCATCATTTCAATTTTTTTAAATATAATTTTCTTATCTTCAATGAGAATGATAATTAAAAGTAGTAGGATAATTATAGTTAATGTGCAGCATGTTCGGTTGATGCACATTCATATACAAAATATACTAAATTTTAATTTTTAAAGTATGCATTGCATACACAACGGCAAAAGCTTACAGAAACAAAAGAAATTAAATTATTGTTCCGATATTCAAACCATAGCCTTTGGCCTGTTATCCATTGGGCTAATTAGAAATATTGTATACATGTATTATACGTTGATATAAGTATATATATATATAAGCAGTTTAAGCGAACTTTCCTGGTCACATATGGGCTTCGATGCCAGAAAACCTGTTTTAGGGGGTTTCGAATAAGTTATACATATTACACTGAGATAAGTCAGACTTTTGAAACGTTGCATGTAGCAAGTTATTCCAGACAGTGACAACAAATGCGCTGATGCGCAGGCTGGTCTTCGCATTTGTTGTTCGCATATAGCAAAATCAATGTTTCTCGCGACGAGGCCCAGCGTCAAGCGGCTTAATTCATTTACATTTTTAGATAAGCGTAAATATGACATCTTTACGATATGAGACGTTGGGGGAGAAACAAGCGAACGTTTTTGATACATGCGGCCATCAAGAGCAGAAACGTGACTAGATCAAGACTTTACAATCCATGGAGGCTGATTCGATCACCTAAACTGTAGGTGATGTCAATACCACACCGTTTACTCGGCTACTTCCAACAAGACATCATGTAACTAACGCGGTTGTAAACAATACTGCTATGTTGCACGGGGAAATTAAAGCTCTATTTTCTCCTATTTAGACGGAATTTCACAGACTTGATGTTTCCATCATTATATGTAAAAAGTCTATTGCAATTCTGTTCTTTTCTCAAAATCCTGTTTTATAAAACAGCCAGACTAGAAAATTTTAGGCTTCGAAATCCTGTATAAATGCTGACAAAGTCATGCTACAGCGGTCCGTTTCTCTTGGTGCTGTTGATTAGCTAATTCCTAATAAGCGTGAATGACTATGGACAAAGATAAAAAATATCAGTGCCAGCTAATGCGAAAAAATCCTGATGATTTAATGCGATCTTCAACGGAGCGAAAGGACATTTACGCACTGTTAGATTTAGCCTGATTAACTGAGTAGGGTGTAAAGCCGGCTCTCCTTCGTGGGCACCTCCGTCGTCAGAACAGTTTCCTCCGCCGTGGGAACGCTGTCTAAACGGGTTACTTTTTGTAACATTTTGTGCGGTTCCGTTAAAGTTTAACAAGCATTATGTTATTAAAAAGCTGGCCGATATTTTCGTTCTTTCGTTACTGGCCTCGCTCATACATGTACTTGAGCATTACGCCACTTATTCATTTTATTAAGCTAATGAATACGTAGCCAAAACAATCTGAAACAAGGGCTTCTAGGAATAATTTACAATCGGGCGACAAACGGCAATCAAAAACTCTGTTTCTAACGATCTTAGATCTACATTCGTCGATAGTATTATCGTTTTCGATTGCCCCCTATGTGAAGTGTTTATTGAATATAGGCCTACTGAATACATAGCCAAAACAGTCCGAAACAAGGGCTACTAGGAATAATTTACATTTTTCATGATCCTGTTATAAAAAAAAATATGCTTCCATACCGGATATGCGGCAATCGAAAATTCTTGGCGAACAATCGATGAACGCGAGTCAGATCTCGCTACAACCAGTGTTTTCGATTGCCAATTTTCGCCAGTCGGGCGACTAATGGCAATCAAAAACTCTGTGAGTTTTTTACAATTTTTGGTCTACGTTCGTCGATAATATTGACGTTTTAGATTGCAGCCCATCTGTGTGAACTCGTTGTACGCTTCATGATGTTACGGTGGACAGTTTTTGCATACAATTGAATAAAATAATTTTGGACTGCTTGTGCTTGAAAGGAAGGTATAAAAGAGGGACTGGATGGGGTATACTGATTAGTGAATAATGGCCCTTTTTATATGAATGGTGAATAATGAGCCCAAAAAAATAAATCATAGTGAATAATAATGAATAATCCTATTTTTTAATGAATTGGAGAAAGAATTAATGAATAGTAAATAATCAGATTCCTTTGCCATCTTTGTCAGTTGTAATGAATAATTGGTCTCATTCAAATGAATAACCCAAAATTTTAATGAGATGAATAATGGGCTAAATTTTTAATGAATAGTGTATACCAGACACCCCCCCATCCAGACCCCCATATAACAATGACGATATAACATTCCTTTCCGTGTATAAACGTTTGCCAAGCCCTCGTGTAATAATGTGTTGCAGCCCTCACCGCTTCGCGGTTCGGGCTGCAACACATCATAACACTCGAGCCTGGCAAACGTTAATATACGGAAAAGAATGTTTTATCCTCTTACTGTTCCCACCAAGGAGATAGCTTTATACAGGGTAGTAACTGTCACTGTTCCCACCACGGAGATAGATTTATACAGTGTAGTAACTGTCACTGTTCCAACCACGGAGATAGCTTTATACAGGGTAGTAACTGTCACTGTTCCCACCACGGAGATAGCTTTATACAGGGTAGTAACTGTCACTGTTCCCACCACGGAGATAGATTTATACAGGCCAGTAACTGTCACTGTTCCCACCACGGAGATAGCATTATACAGGGCAGTAACGACCACTGTTCCCACCACGGAGATAGATTTATACAGGGTAGTAACGGCCACTCTTCCCACCACGGAGATAGAATTATACAGGGCAGTAACGGCCACTGTTCCCACCACGGAAATAAATTTATACAGGGCAGTAACGGCCACTGTTCTCACCACGGAGATAGCTTTATACAGGGTATTAACTGTCACTGTTCCCACCATGGAGATAGATTTATACAGGCCAGTAAATGCCACTGTTCCCACCACGGAGATAGCTTTATACATGGTAGTAACGGCCATTGTTCCCACCACGGAGATAGCTTTACACAGGGTAGTAACTGTCACTGTTCCCACCACGGAGATAGATTTATACAGGCCAGTAACTGTCACTGTTCCCACCACGGAGATAGCATTATACAGGGCAGTAACGACCACTGTTCCCACCACGGAGTTAGATTTATACATGGTAGTAACTGTCACTGTTCCCACCACGGAGATAGCATTATACAGGGTAGTAACTGCCACTGTTCCCACCACGGAGATAGCTTTATACAGGGTAGTAACTGTCACTGTTCCCACCACGGAGATAGCTTTATACAGCGTAGTAACTGTCAATGTTCCCACCACGGAGATAGCTTTAAACAGGGTAGTAACTGTCACTGTTCCCACCACGGAGACAGTTTAATACAGGGTAATTACTGTCACTGTTCCCACCACGGAGATAGCTTTATACAGGGCAGTAACTGTCACTGTTCCCACCACGGAGGTAGATTTATACAGGGTAGTTACTGTCACTGTTCCCACAACGGAGATAAATTTATACAGGGTAGTAACGGACACTGTTCCCACCACGGAGGTAGATTTATACAGGGTAGTAACTGTCACTGTTCCCACCACGGAGATAGCTTTAAACAGGGTAGTAACTGTCACTGTTCCCACCACGGAGACAGTTTAATACAGGGTAGTTACTGTCACTGTTCCCACCACGGAGACAGTTTAATACAGGGTAGTTACTGTCACTGTTCCCACCACGGAGATAGCTTTATACAGGGTAGTAACTGTCACTGTTCCCACCACGGAGATAGATTTATACAGGGTAGTAACTGTCACTGTTCCCACCACGGAGATAGCTTTAAACAGGGTAGTACTTGTCACTGTTCCCACCACGGAGACAGTTTAATACAGGGTAGTTACTGTCACTGTTCCCACCACGGAGATAGCTTTATTTAGGGTAGTAACTGTCACTGTTCCCACCACTGAGATAGCTTTATACAGGGTAGTAACTGTCACTGTTCCCACCACAGAGATAGCTTTAAACAGGGTAGTAACTGTCACTGTTCCCACCACGGAGACAGTTTAATACAGGGTAGTTACTGTCACTGTTCCCACCACGGAGATAGCTTTATACAGGGTAGTAACTGTCACTGTTCCCACCACGGAGTTAGCTTTATACAGGGTAGTAACTGTCACTGTTCCCACCACGGAGGTAGATTTAAACAGGGTAGTAACTGTCACTGTTCCCACCACGGAGACAGTTTAATACAGGGTAGTTACTGTCACTGTTCCCACCACGGAGATAGCTTTATACAGGGTAGTAACTGTCACTGTTCCCACCACGGAGATAGCTTTACACAGGGTAGTGACTGTCACTGTTCCCACCACAGAGATAGCTTTATACAGGGTAGTTACTGTCACTGTTCCCACCACGGAGATAGCTTTATACAGGGTAGTAACTGTCACTGTTCCCACCACGGAGACAGTTTAATACAGGGTAGTTACTGTCACTGTTCCCACCACGGAGATAGCTTTATACAGGGTAGTAACTGTCACTGTTCCCACCACGGAGATAGCTTTACACAGGGTAGTGACTGTCACTGTTCCCACCACGGATTTAGCTTTATACAGGGTAGTAACTGTCACTGTTCCCACCACGGAGATAGCTTTATACAGCGTAGTAACTGTCAATGTTCCCACCACGGAGATAGCTTTAAACAGGGTAGTAACTGTCACTGTTCCCACCACGGAGACAGTTTAATACAGGGTAGTTACTGTCACTGTTCCCACCACGGAGACAGTTTAATACAGGGTAGTTACCGTCACTGTTCCCACCACGGAGATAGCTTTATACAGGGTAGTAACTGTCACTGTTCCCACCACGGAGATAGATTTATACAGGGTAGTAACTGTCACTGTTCCCACCACGGAGATAGCTTTAAACAGGGTAGTACTTGTCACTGTTCCCACCACGGAGACAGTTTAATACAGGGTAGTTACTGTCACTGTTCCCACCACGGAGATAGCTTTATTTAGGGTAGTAACTGTCACTGTTCCCACCACGGAGGTAGATTTATACAGGGTAGTAACTGTCACTGTTCCCACCACGGAGATAGCTTTAAGCAGGGTAGTAACTGTCACTGTTCCCACCACGGAGACAGTTTAATACAGGGTAGTTACTGTCACTGTTCCCACCACGGAGACAGTTTAATACAGGGTAGTTACTGTCACTGTTCCCACCACGGAGATAGCTTTATACAGGGTATTAACTGTCACTGTTCCCACCACGGAGATAGCTTTAAACAGGGTAGTAACTGTCACTGTTCCCACCACGGAGACAGTTTAATACAGGGTAGTTACTGTCACTGTTCCCACCACGGAGACAGTTTAATACAGGGTAGTTACTGTCACTGTTCCCACCACGGAGATAGCTTTATTTAGGGTAGTAACTGTCACTGTTCCCACCACGGAGGTAGATTTATACAGGGTAGTAACTGTCACTGTTCCCACCACGGAGATAGCTTTAAACAGGGTAGTAACTGTCACTGTTCCCACCACGGAGACAGTTTAATACAGGGTAGTTACTGTCACTGTTCCCACCACGGAGACAGTTTAATACAGGGTAGTTACTGTCACTGTTCCCACCACGGAGATAGCTTTATACAGGGTATTAACTGTCACTGTTCCCACCACGGAGGTAGATTTAAACAGGGTAGTAACTGTCACTGTTCCCACCACGGAGACAGTTTAATACAGGGTAGTTACTGTCACTGTTCCCACCACGGAGACAGTTTAATACAGGGTAGTTACTGTCACTGTTCCCACCACGGAGATAGCTTTATACAGGGTATTAACTGTCACTGTTCCCACCATGGAGATAGATTTATACAGGCCAGTAAATGCCACTGTTCCCACCACGGAGATAGCTTTATACATGGTAGTAACGGCCATTGTTCCCACCACGGAGATAGCTTTACACAGGGTAGTAACTGTCACTGTTCCCACCACGGAGATAGATTTATACAGGCCAGTAACTGTCACTGTTCCCACCACGGAGATAGCATTATACAGGGCAGTAACGACCACTGTTCCCACCACGGAGTTAGATTTATACATGGTAGTAACTGTCACTGTTCCCACCACGGAGATAGCATTATACAGGGTAGTAACTGCCACTGTTCCCACCACGGAGATAGCTTTATACAGGGTAGTAACTGTCACTGTTCCCACCACGGAGATAGCTTTATACAGCGTAGTAACTGTCAATGTTCCCACCACGGAGATAGCTTTAAACAGGGTAGTAACTGTCACTGTTCCCACCACGGAGACAGTTTAATACAGGGTAATTACTGTCACTGTTCCCACCACGGAGATAGCTTTATACAGGGCAGTAACTGTCACTGTTCCCACCACGGAGGTAGATTTATACAGGGTAGTTACTGTCACTGTTCCCACAACGGAGATAAATTTATACAGGGTAGTAACGGACACTGTTCCCACCACGGAGGTAGATTTATACAGGGTAGTAACTGTCACTGTTCCCACCACGGAGATAGCTTTAAACAGGGTAGTAACTGTCACTGTTCCCACCACGGAGACAGTTTAATACAGGGTAGTTACTGTCACTGTTCCCACCACGGAGACAGTTTAATACAGGGTAGTTACTGTCACTGTTCCCACCACGGAGATAGCTTTATACAGGGTAGTAACTGTCACTGTTCCCACCACGGAGATAGATTTATACAGGGTAGTAACTGTCACTGTTCCCACCACGGAGATAGCTTTAAACAGGGTAGTACTTGTCACTGTTCCCACCACGGAGACAGTTTAATACAGGGTAGTTACTGTCACTGTTCCCACCACGGAGATAGCTTTATTTAGGGTAGTAACTGTCACTGTTCCCACCACTGAGATAGCTTTATACAGGGTAGTAACTGTCACTGTTCCCACCACAGAGATAGCTTTAAACAGGGTAGTAACTGTCACTGTTCCCACCACGGAGACAGTTTAATACAGGGTAGTTACTGTCACTGTTCCCACCACGGAGATAGCTTTATACAGGGTAGTAACTGTCACTGTTCCCACCACGGAGTTAGCTTTATACAGGGTAGTAACTGTCACTGTTCCCACCACGGAGATAGCTTTACACAGGGTAGTGACTGTCACTGTTCCCACCACAGAGATAGCTTTATACAGGGTAGTTACTGTCACTGTTCCCACCACGGAGATAGCTTTATACAGGGTAGTAACTGTCACTGTTCCCACCACGGAGACAGTTTAATACAGGGTAGTTACTGTCACTGTTCCCACCACGGAGATAGCTTTATACAGGGTAGTAACTGTCACTGTTCCCACCACGGAGATAGCTTTACACAGGGTAGTGACTGTCACTGTTCCCACCACGGATTTAGCTTTATACAGGGTAGTAACTGTCACTGTTCCCACCACGGAGATAGCTTTATACAGCGTAGTAACTGTCAATGTTCCCACCACGGAGATAGCTTTAAACAGGGTAGTAACTGTCACTGTTCCCACCACGGAGACAGTTTAATACAGGGTAATTACTGTCACTGTTCCCACCACGGAGATAGCTTTATACAGGGCAGTAACTGTCACTGTTCCCACCACGGAGGTAGATTTATACAGGGTAGTTACTGTCACTGTTCCCACAACGGAAATAAATTTATACAGGGTAGTAACGGACACTGTTCCCACCACGGAGGTAGATTTATACAGGCTAGTAACTGTCACTGTTCCCACCACGGAGATAGCTTTAAACAGGGTAGTAACTGTCACTGTTCCCACCACGGAGACAGTTTAATACAGGGTAGTTACTGTCACTGTTCCCACCACGGAGACAGTTTAATACAGGGTAGTTACTGTCACTGTTCCCACCACGGAGATAGCTTTATACAGGGTAGTAACTGTCACTGTTCCCACCACGGAGATAGATTTATACAGGGTAGTAACTGTCACTGTTCCCACCACGGAGATAGCTTTAAACAGGGTAGTACTTGTCACTGTTCCCACCACGGAGACAGTTTAATACAGGGTAGTTACTGTCACTGTTCCCACCACGGAGATAGCTTTATTTAGGGTAGTAACTGTCATTGTTCCCACCACGGAGATAGCTTTATACAGGGTAGTAACTGTCACTGTTCCCACCACGGAGATAGCTTTAAACAGGGTAGTAACTGTCACTGTTCCCACCACGGAGACAGTTTAATACAGGGTAGTTACTGTCACTGTTCCCACCACGGAGATAGCTTTATACAGGGTAGTAACTGTCACTGTTCCCACCACGGAGATAGCTTTATACAGGGTAGTAACTGTCACTGTTCCCACCACGGAGATAGCTTTAAACAGGGTAGTTACTGTCACTGTTCCCACCACGTAGACAGTTTAATACAGGGTAGTTACTGTCACTGTTCCCACCACGGAGATAGCTTTATACGGGGTAGTAACTGTCACTGTTCCCACCACGGAGATAGCTTTACACAGGGTAGTGACTGTCACTGTTCCCACCACAGAGATAGCTTTATACAGGGTAGTAACTGTCACTGTTCCCACCACGGAGATAGCTTTATACAGGGTAGTTACTGTCACTGTTCCCACCACGGAGATAGCTTTATACAGGGTAGTTACTGTCACTGTTCCCACCACGGAGGTAGATTTATACAGGGCAGTTCTGACCACTGTTCCCACCACGGAGATAGATTTATACAGGGTAGTAACGGACACTGTTCCCACCACGGAGGTAGATTTATACAGGGTAGTAACTGTCACTGTTCCCACCACGGAGACAGTTTAATACAGGGTAGTTACTGTCATTGTTCCCACCACGGAGATAGCTTTATACAGGGTAGTAACTGTCACTGTTCCCACCGAGGAGATAGCTTTATACAGGGTAGTAACTGTCACTGTTCCCACCACGGAGATAGCTTTAAACAGGGTAGTAACTGTCACTGTTCCCACCACGGAGACAGTTTAATACAGGGTAGTTACTGTCACTGTTCCCACCACGGAGATAGCTTTAAACAGGGTAGTAACTGTCACTGTTCCCACCACGGAGACAGTTTAATACAGGGTAATTACTGTCACTGTTCCCACCACGGAGATAGCTTTATAAAGGGTAGTAACTGTCACTGTTCCCACCGCGGAGATAGCTTTATACAGGGTAGTAACTGTCACTGTTCCCACCACGGAGATAGCTTTACACAGGGTAGTAACTGTCACTGTTCCCACCACGGAGATAGCTTTATACAAGGTAGTAACTGTCACTGTTCCCAGCACGGAGATAGCTTTATACAGGGTAGTAACTGTCACTGTTCCCACCACGGAGATGGCTTTATACAGGGTAGTAACTGCCACTGTTCCCAGCATGGAGATAGCTTTATACAGGGTAGTAACTGTCACTGTTCCCACCACGGAGATAGATTTATACAGGGTAGTAACTGTCACTGTTCCCACCACGGAGATAGATTTATACAGGGTAGTAACTGTCACTGTTCCCACCACGGAGACAGTTTAATAGAGGGTAATTACTGTCACTGTTCCCACCACGGAGATAGCTTTATACAGGGTAGTAACTGTCACTGTTCCCACCACGGAGGTAGATTTATACAGGGTAGTAACTGTCACTGTTCCCACCACGGAGATAGCTTTACACAGGGTAGTAACTGTCACTGTTCCCACCACGGAGATAGCTTTATACAGGGTAGTAACTGTCACTGTTCCCACCACGGAGATAGATTTATACAGGGCAGTTCTGACCACTGTTCCCACCACGGAGATAGCTTTATACAGGGTAGTAACTGTCACTGTTCCCACCACGGAGATAGCTTTACACAGGGTAGTGACTGTCACTGTTCCGACCACAGAGATAGCTTTATACAGGGTAGTAACTGTCACTGTTCCCACCACGGAGATAGCTTTATACAGGGTAGTTACTGTCACTGTTCCCACCACGGAGATAGCTTTAAACAGGGTAGTAACTGTCACTGTTCCCACCACGGAGACAGTTTAATACAGGGTAATTACTGTCACTGTTCCCACCACGGAGATAGCTTTATACAGGGTAGTAACTGTCACTGTTCCCACCACGGAGGTAGATTTATACAGGGCAGTTCTGACCACTGTTCCCACCACGGAGATAGCTTTATACAGGGTAGTAACTGTCACTGTTCCCACCACGGAGATAGATTTAAACAGGGTAGTAACTGTCACTGTTCCCACCACGGAGATAGCTTTATACAGGGTAGTAACTGTCACTGTTCCCACCACGGAGGTAGATTTATACAGGGCAGTTCTGACCACTGTTCCCACAACGGAGATAGATTTATACAGGGTAGTAACGGACACTGTTCCCACCACGGAGGTAGATTTATACAGGGTAGTAACTGTCACTGTTCCCACCACGGAGATAGATTTAAACAGGGTAGTAACTGTCACTGTTCCCACCACGGAGACAGTTTAATACAGGGTAGTTACTGTCACTGTTCCCACCACGGAGACAGTTTAATACAGGGTAGTAACTGTCACTGTTCCCACCACGGAGATAGCTTTATACAGGGTAGTAACTGTCACTGTTCCCACCACGGAGGTAGATTTATACAGGGCAGTTCTGACCACTGTTCCCACAACGGAGATAGATTTATACAGGGTAGTAACGGACACTGTTCCCACCACGGAGGTAGATTTATACAGGGTAGTAACTGTCACTGTTCCCACCACGGAGATAGCATTAAACAGGGTAGTAACTGTCACTGTTCCCACCACGGAGACAGTTTAATACAGGTTAGTTACTGTCACTGTTCCCACCACGGAGACAGTTTAATACAGGGTAGTTACTGTCACTGTTCCCACCGCGGAGATAGCTTTATACAGGGTAGTAACTGTCACTGTTCCCACCACGGAGATAGATTTATACAGGGTAGTAACTGTCACTGTTCCCACCACGGAGATAGCTTTAAACAGGGTAGTAACTGTCACTGTTCCCACCACGGAGACAGTTTAATACAGGGTAGTTACTGTCACTGTTCCCACCACGGAGATAGCTTTCTTTAGGGTAGTAACTGTCACTGTTCCCACCACGGAGATAGCTTTATACAGGGTAGTAACTGTCACTGTTCCCACCACGGAGATAGCTTTAAACAGGGTAGTAACTGTCACTGTTCCCACCACGGAGACAGTTTAATACAGGGTAGTTACTGTCACTGTTCCCACCACGGAGATAGCTTTATACAGGGTAGTAGCTGTCACTGTTCCCACCACGGAGATAGCTTTATACAGGGTAGTAACTGTCACTGTTCCCACCACGGAGATAGCTTTAAACAGGGTAGTAACTGTCACTGTTCCCACCACGGAGACAGTTTAATACAGGGTAGTTACTGTCACTGTTCCCACCACGGAGACAGTTTAATACAGGGTAGTTACTGTCACTGTTCCCACCACGGAGATAGGTTTACACAGGGTAGTGACTGTCACTGTTCCGACCACAGAGATAGCTTTATACAGGGTAGTAACTGTCACTGTTCCCACCACGGAGATAGCTTTATACAGGGTAGTTACTGTCACTGTTCCCACCACGGAGATAGCTTTAAACAGGGTAGTAACTGTCACTGTTCCCACCACGGAGACAGTTTAATACAGGGTAATTACTGTCACTGTTCCCACCATGGAGATAGCTTTATACAGGGTAGTAACTGTCACTGTTCCCACCACGGAGGTAGATTTATACAGGGCAGTAACTGTCACTGTTCCCACCACGGAGATAGCTTTAAACAGGGTAGTAACTGTCACTGTTCCCACCACGGAGACAGTTTAATACAGGGTAGTTACTGTCACTGTTCCCACCACGGAGATAGCTTTATACAGGGTAGTAGCTGTCACTGTTCCCACCACGGAGATAGTTTTACACAGGGTAGTGACTGTCACTGTTCCCACCACGGAGATAGCTTTATACAGGGTAGTAACTGTCACTGTTCCCACCACGGAGATAGATTTAAACAGGGTGGTAACTGTCACTGTTCCCACCACGGAGATAGCTTTAAACAGGGTAGTAACTGTCACTGTTCCCACCACGGAGACAGTTTAATACAGGGTAGTTACTGTCACTGTTCCCACCACGGAGATAGCTTTATACAGGGTAGTAGCTGTCACTGTTCCCACCACGGAGATAGCTTTATACAGGGTAGTAACTGTCACTGTTCCCACCACGGAGATAGCTTTATACAGCGTAGTAACTGTCAATGTTCCCACCACGGAGATAGCTTTAAACAGGGTAGTAACTGTCACTGTTCCCACCACGGAGACAGTTTAATACAGGGTAATTACTGTCACTGTTCCCACCACGGAGATAGCTTTATACAGGGCAGTAACTGTCACTGTTCCCACCACGGAGGTAGATTTATACAGGGTAGTTACTGTCACTGTTCCCACAACGGAGATAAATTTATACAGGGTAGTAACGGACACTGTTCCCACCACGGAGGTAGATTTATACAGGGTAGTAACTGTCACTGTTCCCACCACGGAGATAGCTTTAAACAGGGTAGTAACTGTCACTGTTCCCACCACGGAGACAGTTTAATACAGGGTAGTTACTGTCACTGTTCCCACCACGGAGACAGTTTAATACAGGGTAGTTACTGTCACTGTTCCCACCACGGAGATAGCTTTATACAGGGTAGTAACTGTCACTGCTCCCACCACGGAGGTAGATTTATACAGGGCAGTTCTGACCACTGTTCCCACAACGGAGATAGATTTATACAGGGTAGTAACGGACACTGTTCCCACCACGGAGGTAGATTTATACAGGGTAGTAACTGTCACTGTTCCCACCACGGAGATAGATTTAAACAGGGTAGTAACTGTCACTGTTCCCACCACGGAGACAGTTTAATACAGGGTAGTTACTGTCACTGTTCCCACCACGGAGATAGCTTTATACAGGGTAGTAACTGTCACTGTTCCCACCACGGAGATAGCTTTATTAAGGGTAGCATTGGCCACTGTTCCCACCACGGAGATAGCTTTATACAGGGTAGCATTGGCCACTGTTCCCACCAAGGAGATAGATTTATACAGGGAAGTAACTGTCACTGTTCCCACCACGGAGATAGATTTATACAGGGTAGTAACTGTCACTGTTCCCACCGCGGAGATAGATTTATACAGGGTGGTAACTGTCACTGTTCCCACCACGGAGATAGCTTTATACAGGGTAGTTACTGTCACTGTTTCCACCACGGAGATAGCTTTATACTGGTCAGTACTGACCACTGTTCCCACCACGACTGAGGTAGTTTTATAAAGGGCAATCCTGTCTGGATAAACTGCGCTAAAAATATGAAGTTGTGTTGTATTTGTGGTATATTACTTTTTATTAAAGTCATATACTTGTTTTGGCTATTTAAGGGAAATAATTCAGTTATGTTTTAAATCCCTGTCTTCGCATTTTATCGTTTATTCTATCATTTATGCTATTTAAGTGTTTTTATAAAGGTTTTAAATACATTTTGTTCTTATTTCATAGATCAATCATTTAGTTGTATATTTAACCGAAGGGTTATGCAAGAAGATAAGGAGTTATATTTCAAAGGAGTAATATTTCGAAATGGGTACATCTCATCTGGGTCTTCAGAACTGGATGAAAATCTTTATACGAGGGCTGTTCAAATATGAATGCAAGTGGCTTCATAACTTTCTTCACATATATGCTACGACAAAATGGTAAACGTTTCTACAAAGGACTGTATGTCACCTTTAAAGTGGCACCAAATCAAAAGAAAAATACAGTATATTTATCGAGTTATAGCCCTTTGAATGAGGGTCACGTGTGAATACTAACAAACTTAATGCTCGAATATAGACCAGTGACAGAGACGAGCGTATAATTCTTCGAAGAACAGGTGAAATTTCTTGAAATGTTTAAGGAAGTATCCCCATGCTCTTACATAATGATTCTGTGAAAGTTGCGAAAATCCGACATGCTTTTGTTAAATTACAACGAATCGTTTTCACTAAAGTCTCTTTATGCTTGCAAATAAATGGTAAACAAAACATCACCTTTCAGTTTTCAGTTAAACTTATCTATAACAAAATGCACGAAACAACATTTAAACTAGTTTTAACTCAAAGACAATATGTTGATCGCTCATACTGAGTTGTTGCTACAAATTATTGATGGATAGTGGGTAATTTTTAACCGCTGAAAAGTATTTTTATCAAGTCAAAAATGCCTTAAGTGAAAGGGGTTATAGAATTTATACTTATTTTTATATCATAACATTGCGGCTCTATTCTAAATTTGAACGTAAACTTTAAGTTTGACCACTTTAGGCATTATTTACAATAAAATTACTTACCTGGTCCTAAGGACTAGACAGATTGAACATATTTTAATTAATGTAAACACGTCATTAAGAATCAGAAACATGCTTGAAAAATTATATAAAGTGGGATAACTCTGTAAATAGAGGCCGGATTGTTTTGAAAACTCCCTTATAACATATTTAGCATGTTTTCAGCAAAACGCAAAGAAAACGACACAGCGATGTGTATTATTCCATCATCAGTAGTTAACTCAAAATGACGTTTATCATAAATAAATGACGTCACAAACGTGCCTGTTTACTCGAGATTGAAACAGGATTATATAAACTTTTTCCTGCAAGCAACTTTTAAATTGTTACTTAAACTTGCATTTAAAATTTGGTGCCATTTTGTCTAAAACTTACAAAGATATGACACTATATCATAGATGTACCAAATCGTGCATTGCAATTTGCTTCAGAAAAACTTCAGTATACAGGAATGGGCTTTATATAAGAGTCTGTAACTCGAGAAATATAGTTAGTGTTTCTTTATGTTTGATGCTATTTGAAAGGCGGCAAATAGTTCTTTCCAGAAAGGTATAACATTTTGTCGTAGCATATATGTGAAGAAAAGTTATGAAGCTACTTGCATTCATATTTGAACAGCCCTCGTATATCCTTTCACAATAAATGTAACTAAATACCCTGCTATACAGTGGTTCCAAAGCTGTATTGATCACAACATATGAAAACAATATGGTTATCGCCCTCAGTATCAACCCTGGACCATTATAAGCCCTCGAGCTACAGCTGATAATGGGGTCTCGGGTTGATACTTAGGGCGATAACCAAAACGCCATGAGATAATCTCTAATTATTTAACATATAAGATATCTGATATAACAAAATTGCTATCTGAATTATCTTATTTAACATATAAGATATCTGATATAACATATAAGATATCTGAATTGCAGAATTAAGATATCTTATATAGGATAAAAGATATCTGCTTAAGGATATAAGATATCTTATTTGTGATAAAAGTTTTTTCATATCCTATATCAGATATCTTATATCCTATATCAGACATCTTATATCGGATATCTACATTCCAAAATGAATAGTAAAATGGCTTGTTATTGGCTCCAACTTACAAATCTAAAGATAGTAGATTTCTAAAAACAGATTATTTCAAAAAGAGGTTATATGATGAAAAAGTGGCTCTAATAACTTGTGCAATCAAACACAATTTACTATAATTTGTTTTACATTTGTATTGATTACTGTAGTAATATATATAACCATATATATGTCTAATAAATTATAAAAAGTAATAAATTTGGTCGTCTTTTGTGACTTTCATCCACTATTACAAAATACATGTGACTGGCTTCAGTTGTTCAGTTTGTTTGGCCTCTGATAAAACAGTACTGATTTCATGTTTGCGTTGTCATGTTTCAAACATACATAGGGCTGGATAAGCACATTTTAAGCATAAAATTGAGCATAATAATTAACATATGTTATGGTCCTCAAAATAATAGTATCATTGAGATGTTTATTTTGAGTACCCTGAAGATATGTTGGATTGAGAAATAAGGAAAAAATTATTTTTAATTACGCTCCGATCTATGCAAATAATCAAGGGTCACTGGTTGGGAGCGTAAGGTACGCATGACCCAATGTACCGATCTGTATAGTGGACAAAGCATTGTACCAAATATGTCTAGGTAAGTTTCAGATTGTTTATCTGTTTAATAGTTATTTGGCATGAGAATTGCAACTTCATACCAGTAGTTCGGGAGGCATAACTAAAGGTCTTTTTGACGTGTTGCCCTGTTTTTCTGTTTATTGCTGTGATGTCTTTTATTTTATTTATTCTCACAAAATCATTATGGGAGCGAAGTGGCTCAGTGGTAGAGTGCTTGACTCGAGACTGAGGGGCCGCGGGTTCTAGCCTCACTGGCGTCACTGCTTTGTGGTCCTTGAGCAAGACACATTTATCCTAGCTTAGTACTGGTTCAACCCAGGAAGACCCGTACCTGTTTAACTGAAAGATTGTTGATGGGACATAAAGAATCAAATAAAACAAAATCATTATTTCACTTTGGATTTTAAAAGCTACACTGGTACCATTTCATAAAAAAATGCCATAAACCTTAATTAAAATGACTGAAGTTGCATTATAAATATTGAATGACACGTTTCGTTTAAGTTTTTATAAACAAGTGAGGGGGTATGAAGTGTTTTTCAGCTTTGTATATGAATTACAGATGCCACTGTAGTAGAGCCATTTTTATGCCCCTAAGTTGAATACTTTTGATAAGAATTTTATGAAACTTGGTCACATTGTTTAGTACCACAATGTCTTCAAGTTCGATAATGGTCCATATCGGACCATGCCTTCAGTAGTTATGGCCCTTTGTTTTTGAAAATTCTTCTTTTGAAACAACGTCTGTAAAACTTTTACTGTTATGCATTATTCAGTATTTGAACATTAAGATACACTTTCAATTGCATTCTTGGTTTGCATAATTTTGTATACAGATGGCAAACAATTCAGATGTAGCGTTTACACTTTTGTTCAGTATATATGTACAGAAAAATGCTCATAACATGAGCTATATGATCATAAATGATCAACACAAATTCTTGGCAAGGGACCCAACAAAACAAATCAGCTATGGTCGCCACGCCAGCAAGATGGCTTGAGGTACTCTCAGCTTTACAATAGCGCCAAACGATTCCTAAACCCCTGGTTTGGAACCCGTTCCGGCCGTTGCTCAACTTATAAACGTTATGCTCAAAGCATATAACGTTATGAAGCACCAACTTGTAAGGACTTTAGTTTGCCTGTCTGAGAAAATAGCTCCAAACCTCCTCAGACGTACAGCCTGGCTCAATCTATAAACGTTAATAGTGTTTCCCACAGCCTGAAAAAAGGGCAGGGTGCTGGCCAGAAAAAGGGCACTTTTGATGCATGAAATTCACCCAAAAGGCCACTTTTGTTAGAACAGACTTTTCAAATGTGAGTTAGATAAAGGATTTTATGTCTGTTAAAAGGTTAGAATAGCTTCTAGTAGAGCATAGGATTCATTGGGTTAACAAAAAGTTATTTTATACAGTAAAAATTAAAATATGACTAGATTTAACATTAAAATGAAAATAAGGCCAGGAGGGGGAGCTTTAGGGAAGCAGGGGGAGCTTTAGACCCTGCTTTTCCTCTTTATAGGAAACACTAGTTAATGCTCCAATGCATGGGCTTCAGCCTGCCTGTCTGATTGTTAACAGCATGCTAAAATATACTGGCGTCGAACGATCTGAACCAGATTTCAATATGATATTTCAGCCCAGCTGAAACTTCTACACGCACCAAAATCTCATATGAGTTCGTTCGTCTTTGATTATCAAAAAAAGACTATCATTTATCAACTTGTAAACAACACAAATACCCTGGATTCAGCATTATTCGGTTATGATGTCGGTGTGCCGCGGTCCCTCCGCACTAGACATATACATAGAAACCCTGACTACAAAATTATTTTCAGCTTATATATAGTCAAAATTTATTAAATTTTTGAAATATTACTGCTTTGAAATATAACTCCTTATCTTCTTGCATAACCCTTCGGTTAAATATACAACTAAATGATTGATCTATAAAATAAGAACGAAAAATGTATTTAAAACCTTTATAAAAACACTTAAATAGCATAAATGGTAGAATAAACGATAGAATGCGAAGACAGGGATTTAAAACATAACTGAATTAATTCCCTTAAATAGCCAAAACAAGTATATGACTTTGATAAAAAGTAATATACCACAAATACAACACAACTTCATATTTATCCAGACAGGATTGCCCTTTATAAAACAACCTCAGTCGTGGTGGGAACAGTGGTCAGTACTGCCCTGTATAAAATTAACTCCGTCTTTGGAACAGTGGTTAGTACTACCCTGTATAAATCTGCCTCTGTCTGGGGAACAGTGATCAATACTGCCCTGTATAAAACTGCCTCCATCTGGAGAATAGTGGTAAGTAATACCCTGTATATACTAACCTCTGTCGTGGGAACAGTGGCCAGTACTACCCTGTATAAAGCAACCTCCTTTGTAGGAACAGTGGTCAGTACTGCCCTGTATAAATCTATCTCCGTGGTGGGAACAGTGACAGTTACTACCATGTATAAATCTATCTCCGTGGTGGGAACAATGGTCAGTACTGCCCTGTATAAAGCTATCACCGTAGTGGGAACAGTGGTCAGTACTGCCCTGTATAAAGCTATCTCCGTGGTGGGAACAGTGACAGTTACTACCCTGTATTAAACTGTCTTCGTGGTGGGAACAGTGACAGTTACTACCCTGTTTAAAGCTATCTCCGTGGTGGGAACTGTGACAGTTACTACCCTGTATTAAACTGTCTTCGTGGTGGGAACAGTGACAGTTTATACCCTGTATAAAAAATATGTCTGTGGTGTGAACAGTGACATTTACTACCCTGTATAAAGCTATCTCCGTGGTGGGAACAGTGACAGTCACTACCCTGTATAAAACTATCTCCGTGGTGGGAACAGTGACAGCTACTACCCTGTATAAAGCTATCTCCGTCGTGGGATCAGTGACAGTCACTACCCTGTGTAAAGCTACCTCCGTGGTGGGAACAGTGGCCAGTGCTACCCTGTATAAAGCTATCTCCGTGGTGGGAACAGTGACAGTAACTACCCTGTCTAAAGCTATCTCGGTGGTCGGAACAGTGTCAGTTACTACCCTGTATAAATCTACCTCCGTGGTGGGAACAGTGACAGTTACTACCCTGTATTAAACTGTCTACGTGGTGGGAACAGTGACAGTTACTACCCTGTATAAAGCTATCTCCGTGGTGGGAACAGTGTCCATTACTACCCTGTATAAATCTATCACCGTGGTGGGAACAGTGGTCAGTACTGCCCTGTATAAATCTACCTCCGTGGTGGGAACAGTGACAGTTACTGCCCTGTACAAATCTACCTCCGTGGTGGGAACAGTGACAGTTACTACCCTGTATAAATCTACCTCCGTGGTGGGAACAGTGACAGTTACTACCCTGTATAAAGCTATCTCCGTGGTGGGAACAGTGACAGTAACTACCCTGTATTAAACTGTCTCCGTGGTGGGAACAGTGACAGTTACTACCCTGTTTAAAGCTATCTCCGTGGTGGGAACAGTGACAGTTACTACCCTGTATAAAGCTATCTCCGTGGTGGGAACAGTGACAGTTACTACCCTGTATAAAGCTATCTCCGTGGTGGGAACAGTGACAGTAACTACCCTGTATTAAACTGTCTCCGTGGTGGGAACAGTGACAGTTACTACCCTGTATAAAGCTATCTCCGTGGTGGGAACAGTGACAGTTACTACCCTGTATAAAGCTATCTCCGCGGTGGGAACAGTGACAGTCACTACCCTGTGTAAAGCTATCTCCGTGGTGGGAACAGTGACAGTTACAACCCTGTTTAAAGCTATCTCCGTAGTGGGAACAGTGACAGTTACTACCCTGTATTAAACTGTCTCCGTGGTGAGAACAGTGACAGTTACTACCCTGTATAAATCGATCTCCATGGTGGGAACAGTGACAGTTGCTACCCTGTATAAATCTATCTCCGTGGTGGGAACAGTGACAGTTACTACCCTGTATAAAGCTATCTCCGTGGTGGGAACAGTGACAGTAACTACCCTGTATTAAACTGTCTCCGTGGTGGGAACAGTGACAGTTACTACCCTGTTTAAAGCTATCTCCGTCGTGGGAACATTGACAGTTACTACCCTGTATAAAGCTATCTCCGTGGTGGGAACATTGACAGTTACTACCCTGTATAAAGCTATCTCCGTGGTGGGAATATTGACAGTTACTACCCTGTATAAATCTACCTCCGTGGTGGGAATAGTGACAGTTACTACCCTGTATTAAACTGTCTCCGTGGTGGGAACAGTGACAGTTACTATCCTGTTTAAAGCTATCTCCGTGGTGGGAACAGTGACAGTTACTACCCTGTATAAAGCTATCTCCGTGGTGGGAACAGTGACAGTTACTACCCTGTATAAAGCTATCTCCGTGGTGGGAACAGTGACAGTAACTACCCTGTATTAAACTGTCTCCGTGGTGGGAACAGTGACAGTTACTACCCTGTTTAAAGCTATCTCCGTGGTGGGAACAGTGACAGTTACTACCCTGTGTAAAGCTATCTCCGTGGTGGGAACAGTGACAGTTACAACCCTGTTTAAAGCTATCTCCGTGGTGGGAACAGTGACAGTTACTACCCTGTATTAAACTGTCTCCGTGGTGAGAACAGTGACAGTTACTACCCTGTATAAATCGATCTCCATGGTGGGAACAGTGACAGTTGCTACCCTGTATAAATCTATCTCCGTGGTGGGAACAGTGGCCGTTACTACCATGTATAAATCAATCTCCGTTGTGGGAACAGTGACAGGTACTATCCTGTATAAATCTACCTCCGTGGTGGGAACAGTGTCCGTTACTACCCTGTATAAATCTATCTCCGTTGTGGGAACATTGGTCAGAACTGCCCTGTATAAATCTACCTCCGTGGTGGGAACAGTGACAGTTACTACCCTGTATAAAGCTATCTCCGTGGTGGGAACAGTGACAGTAACTACCCTGTATTAAACTGTCTCCGTGGTGGGAACAGTGTCCGTTACTACCCTGTATAAATCTATCTCCGTTGTGGGAACAGTGGTCAGAACTGCCCTGTATAAATCTACCTCCGTGGTGGGAAAAGTGACAGTTACTACCCTGCATAAAGCTATCTCCGTGGTGGGAACAGTGACAGTAACTACCCTGTATTAAACTGTCTCCATGGTGGGAACAGTGACAGTTACAACCCTGTTTAAAGCTATCTCCGTGGTGGGAACAGTGACAGTTACTACCCTGTATAAAGCTATCTCCGTGGTGGGAACAGTGACAGTTACTACCCTGTATAAAGCTATCTCCGTGGTGGGACAAGTGACAGTCACTACCCTGTGTAAAGCTATCTCCGTGGTGGGAACAGTGACAGTTACTACCCTGTATAAAGCTATCTCCGTGGTGGGAACAGTGACAGTAACTACCCTGTATTAAACTGTCTCCGTGGTGGGAACAGTGACAGTTACTACCCTGTTTAAAGCTATCTCCGTGGTGGGAACAGTGACAGTTACTACCCTGTATAAAGCTATCCCCGTGGTGGGAACAGTGACAGTTACTACCCTGTATAAAGCTATCTCCGTGGTGGGAACAGTGACAGTAACTACCCTGTATTAAACTGTCTCCGTGGTGGGAACAGTGACAGTTACTACCCTGTTTAAATCTATCTGCGTCGTGGGAACAGTGACAGTTACAACCCTGTATAAAGCTATCTCCGTGGTGGGACCAGTGAAAGTTACTACCCTGTATAAAGCTATCTCCGTGGTGGGAACAGTGACAGTAACTACCCTGTATTAAACTGTCCCCGTGGTGGGAACAGTGACAGTAACTACCCTGTTTAAAGCTATCTCCGTGGTGGGAACAGTGACAGTTACTTCCCTGTATAAAGCTATCTCCGTGGTGGGAACAGTGACAGTTACTACCCTGTATAAAGCTATCTCCGTGGTGGGAACAGTGACAGTAACTACCCTGTATTAAACTGTCTCCGTGGTGGGAGCAGTGACAGTTACTACCCTGTTTAAAGCTATCTCCGTGATGGGAACAGTGGCCAGTACTACCCTGTATAAAGCAACCTCCTTTGTAGGAACAGTGGTCAGTACTGCCCTGTATAAATCTATCTCCGTGGTGGGAACAGTGACAGTTACTACCATGTATAAATCTATCTCCGTGGTGGGAACAATGGTCAGTACTGCCCTGTATAAAGCTATCACCGTAGTGGGAACAGTGGTCAGTACTGCCCTGTATAAAGCTATCTCCGTGGTGGGAACAGTGACAGTTACTACCCTGTATTAAACTGTCTTCGTGGTGGGAACAGTGACAGTTACTACCCTGTTTAAAGCTATCTCCGTGGTGGGAACTGTGACAGTTACTACCCTGTATTAAACTGTCTTCGTGGTGGGAACAGTGACAGTTTATACCCTGTATAAAAAATATGTCTGTGGTGTGAACAGTGACATTTACTACCCTGTATAAAGCTATCTCCGTGGTGGGAACAGTGACAGTCACTACCCTGTATAAAACTATCTCCGTGGTGGGAACAGTGACAGCTACTACCCTGTATAAAGCTATCTCCGTCGTGGGATCAGTGACAGTCACTACCCTGTGTAAAGCTACCTCCGTGGTGGGAACAGTGGCCAGTGCTACCCTGTATAAAGCTATCTCCGTGGTGGGAACAGTGACAGTAACTACCCTGTCTAAAGCTATCTCGGTGGTCGGAACAGTGTCAGTTACTACCCTGTATAAATCTACCTCCGTGGTGGGAACAGTGACAGTTACTACCCTGTATTAAACTGTCTACGTGGTGGGAACAGTGACAGTTACTACCCTGTATAAAGCTATCTCCGTGGTGGGAACAGTGTCCATTACTACCCTGTATAAATCTATCACCGTGGTGGGAACAGTGGTCAGTACTGCCCTGTATAAATCTACCTCCGTGGTGGGAACAGTGACAGTTACTGCCCTGTACAAATCTACCTCCGTGGTGGGAACAGTGACAGTTACTACCCTGTATAAATCTACCTCCGTGGTGGGAACAGTGACAGTTACTACCCTGTATAAAGCTATCTCCGTGGTGGGAACAGTGACAGTAACTACCCTGTATTAAACTGTCTCCGTGGTGGGAACAGTGACAGTTACTACCCTGTATAAAGCTATCTCCGTGGTTGGAACAGTGACAGTTACTACCCTGTATAAAGCTATCTCCGCGGTGGGAACAGTGACAGTCACTACCCTGTGTAAAGCTATCTCCGTGGTGGGAACAGTGACAGTAACTACCCTGTATTAAACTGTCTCCGTGGTGGGAACAGTGACAGTTACTACCCTGTTTAAAGCTATCACCGTGGTGGGAACAGTGACAGTTACTACCCTGTATAAAGCTATCTCCGTGGTGGGAACAGTGACAGTAACTACCCTGTATTAAACTGTCTCCGTGGTGGGAACAGTGACAGTTACTACCCTGTTTAAAGCTATCTCCGTCGTGGGAACATTGACAGTTACTACCCTGTATAAAGCTATCTCCGTGGTGGGAACATTGACAGTTACTACCCTGTATAAAGCTATCTCCGTGGTGGGAATATTGACAGTTACTACCCTGTATAAATCTACCTCCGTGGTGGGAATAGTGACAGTTACTACCCTGTATTAAACTGTCTCCGTGGTGGGAACAGTGACAGTTACTATCCTGTTTAAAGCTATCTCCGTGGTGGGAACAGTGACAGTTACTACCCTGTATAAAGCTATCTCCGTGGTGGGAACAGTGACAGTTACTACCCTGTATAAAGCTATCTCCGTGGTGGGAACAGTGACAGTAACTACCCTGTATTAAACTGTCTCCGTGGTGGGAACAGTGACAGTTACTACCCTGTTTAAAGCTATCTCCGTGGTGGGAACAGTGACAGTTACTACCCTGTATAAAGCTATCTCCGTGGTGGGAACAGTGACAGTTACTACCCTGTATAAAGCTATCTCCGTGGTGGGAACAGTGACAGTAACTACCCTGTATTAAACTGTCTCCGTGGTGGGAACAGTGACAGTTACTACCCTGTATAAAGCTATCTCCGTGGTGGGAACAGTGACAGTTACTACCCTGTATAAAGCTATCTCCGCGGTGGGAACAGTGACAGTCACTACCCTGTGTAAAGCTATCTCCGTGGTGGGAACAGTGACAGTTACAACCCTGTTTAAAGCTATCTCCGTAGTGGGAACAGTGACAGTTACTACCCTGTATTAAACTGTCTCCGTGGTGAGAACAGTGACAGTTACTACCCTGTATAAATCGATCTCCATGGTGGGAACAGTGACAGTTGCTACCCTGTATAAATCTATCTCCGTGGTGGGAACAGTGACAGTTACTACCCTGTATAAAGCTATCTCCGTGGTGGGAACAGTGACAGTAACTACCCTGTATTAAACTGTCTCCGTGGTGGGAACAGTGACAGTTACTACCCTGTTTAAAGCTATCTCCGTCGTGGGAACATTGACAGTTACTACCCTGTATAAAGCTATCTCCGTGGTGGGAACATTGACAGTTACTACCCTGTATAAAGCTATCTCCGTGGTGGGAATATTGACAGTTACTACCCTGTATAAATCTACCTCCGTGGTGGGAATAGTGACAGTTACTACCCTGTATTAAACTGTCTCCGTGGTGGGAACAGTGACAGTTACTATCCTGTTTAAAGCTATCCCCGTGGTGGGAACAGTGACAGTTACTACCCTGTATAAAGCTATCTCCGTGGTGGGAACAGTGACAGTTACTACCCTGTATAAAGCTATCTCCGTGGTGGGAACAGTGACAGTAACTACCCTGTATTAAACTGTCTCCGTGGTGGGAACAGTGACAGTTACTACCCTGTTTAAAGCTATCTCCGTGGTGGGAACAGTGACAGTTACTACCCTGTGTAAAGCTATCTCCGTGGTGGGAACAGTGACAGTTACAACCCTGTTTAAAGCTATCTCCGTGGTGGGAACAGTGACAGTTACTACCCTGTATTAAACTGTCTCCGTGGTGAGAACAGTGACAGTTACTACCCTGTATAAATCGATCTCCATGGTGGGAACAGTGACAGTTGCTACCCTGTATAAATCTATCTCCGTGGTGGGAACAGTGGCCGTTACTACCATGTATAAATCAATCTCCGTTGTGGGAACAGTGACAGGTACTATCCTGTATAAATCTACCTCCGTGGTGGGAACAGTGTCCGTTACTACTCTGTATAAATCTATCTCCGTTGTGGGAACATTGGTCAGAACTGCCCTGTATAAATCTACCTCCGTGGTGGGAACAGTGACAGTTACTACCCTGTATAAAGCTATCTCCGTGGTGGGAACAGTGACAGTAACTACCCTGTATTAAACTGTCTCCGTGGTGGGAACAGTGTCCGTTACTACCCTGTATAAATCTATCTCCGTTGTGGGAACAGTGGTCAGAACTGCCCTGTATAAATCTACCTCCGTGGTGGGAAAAGTGACAGTTACTACCCTGCATAAAGCTATCTCCGTGGTGGGAACAGTGACAGTAACTACCCTGTATTAAACTGTCTCCATGGTGGGAACAGTGACAGTTACAACCCTGTTTAAAGCTATCTCCGTGGTGGGAACAGTGACAGTTACTACCCTGTATAAAGCTATCTCCGTGGTGGGAACAGTGACAGTTACTACCCTGTATAAAGCTATCTCCGTGGTGGGACAAGTGACAGTCACTACCCTGTGTAAAGCTATCTCCGTGGTGGGAACAGTGACAGTTACTACCCTGTATAAAGCTATCTCCGTGGTGGGAACAGTGACAGTAACTACCCTGTATTAAACTGTCTCCGTGGTGGGAACAGTGACAGTTACTACCCTGTTTAAAGCTATCTCCGTGGTGGGAACAGTGACAGTTACTACCCTGTATAAAGCTATCCCCGTGGTGGGAACAGTGACAGTTACTACCCTGTATAAAGCTATCTCCGTGGTGGGAACAGTGACAGTAACTACCCTGTATTAAACTGTCTCCGTGGTGGGAACAGTGACAGTTACTACCCTGTTTAAATCTATCTGCGTCGTGGGAACAGTGACAGTTACAACCCTGTATAAAGCTATCTCCGTGGTGGGACCAGTGAAAGTTACTACCCTGTATAAAGCTATCTCCGTGGTGGGAACAGTGACAGTAACTACCCTGTATTAAACTGTCCCCGTGGTGGGAACAGTGACAGTAACTACCCTGTTTAAAGCTATCTCCGTGGTGGGAACAGTGACAGTTACTTCCCTGTATAAAGCTATCTCCGTGGTGGGAACAGTGACAGTTACTACCCTGTATAAAGCTATCTCCGTGGTGGGAACAGTGACAGTAACTACCCTGTATTAAACTGTCTCCGTGGTGGGAGCAGTGACAGTTACTACCCTGTTTAAAGCTATCTCCGTGATGGGAACAGTGACAGTTACTACCCTGTATAAAGCTATCTCCGTGGTGGGAACAGTGACAGTTACTACCCTGTATAAATCTACCTCCGTGGTGGGAACAGTGTCCGTTACTACCCTGTATAAATCTATCTCCGTTGTGGGAACAGTGGTCAGAACTGCCCTGTATAAATCTACCTCCGTGGTGGGAACAGTGACAGTTACTACCCTGCATAAAGCTATCTCCGTGGTGGGAACAGTGACAGTAACTACCCTGTATTAAACTGTCTCCGTGGTGGGAACAGTGTCCGTTACTACCCTGTATAAATCTATCTCCGTTGTGGGAACAGTGGTCAGAACTGCCCTGTATAAATCTACCTCCGTGGTGGGAACAGTGACAGTTACTACCCTGCATAAAGCTATCTCCTTGGTGGGAACAGTGACAGTAACTACCCTGTATTAAACTGTCTCCATGGTGGGAACAGTGACAGTTACAACCCTGTTTAAAGCTATCTCCGTGGTGGGAACAGTGACAGTTACTACCCTGTATAAAGCTATCTCCGTGGTGGGAACAGTGACAGTTACTACCCTGTATAAAGCTATCTCCGTGGTGGGAACAGTGACAGTCACTACCCTGTGTAAAGCTATCTACGTGGTGGGAATAGTGACAGTTACTACCCTGTATAAAGCTATCTCCGTGGTGGGAACAGTGACAGTAACTACCCTGTATTAAACTGTCTCCGTGGTGGGAACAGTGACAGTTACTACCCTGTTTAAAGCTATCTCCGTGGTGGGAACAGTGACAGTTACTACCCTGTATAAAGCTATCCCCGTGGTTGGAACAGTGACAGTTACTACCCTGTATAAAGCTATCTCCGTGGTGGGAACAGTGACAGTTACTACCCTGTTTAAAGCTATCTCCATGGTGGGAACAGTGACAGTAACTACCCTGTATTAAACTGTCTCCGTGGTGGGAACAGTGACAGTTACTACCCTGTTAAAAGCTATCTCCGTGGTGGGAACAGTGACAGTTACTACCCTGTATAAAGCTATCTCCGTGGTGGGAACAGTGACAGTTACTACCCTGTGTAAAGCTATCTCCGTGGTGGGAACAGTGACAGTTACTACCCTGTATAAATCTACCTCCGTGGTGGGAACAGTGACAGTTACTACCCTGTATAAGGCTATCTCCGTGGTGGGAACAGTGACAGTAACTACCCTGTATTAAACTGTCTCCGTGGTGGGAACAGTGACAGTTACTACCCTGTTTAAAGCTATCTCCGTGGTGGGAACAGTGACAGTTACTACCCTGTATAAAGCTATCTCCGTGGTGGGAACAGTGACAGTTACTACCCTGTATAAATCTATCTCCGTTGTGGGAACAGTGGTCAGAACTGCCCTGTATAAATCTACCTCCGTGGTGGGAACAGTGACAGTTACTACCCTGCATAAAGCTATCTCCGTGGTGGGAACAGTGACAGTAACTACCCTGTATTAAACTGTCTCCGTGGTGGGAAGAGTGACAGTTACTACCCTGTTTAAAGCTATCTCCGTGGTGGGAACAGTGACAGTTACTACCCTGTATAAAGCTATCTCCGTGGTGGGAACAGTGACAGTAACTACCCTGTATTAAACTGTCTCCGTGGTGGGAACAGTGACAGTAACTACCCTGTTTAAAGCTATCTCCGTCGTGGGAACAGTGACAGTTACTACCCTGTATAAAGCTATCTCCGTGGTGGGAACAGTGACAGTAACTACCCTGTATTAAACTGTCTCCGTGGTGGGAACAGTGACAGTTACTACCCTGTTTAAAGCTATCTCCGTGGTGGGAACAGTGACAGTTACTACCCTGTATAAAGCTATCTCCGTGGTGGGAACTGTGACAGTAACTACCCTGTATTAAACTGTCTCCGTGGTGGGAACAGTGACAGTTACTACCCTGTTTAAAGCTATCTCCGTCGTGGGAACAGTGACAGTTACTAACCTGTATAAAGCCATCTCCGTGGTGGGAACAGTGACAATTACTACCCTGTATAAAGCTATCTCCGTGGTGGGAACAATGACAGTAGCTACCCTGTATTAAACTGTCTCCGTGGTTTGAACAGTGACAGTTACTACCCTGTTTAAAGCTATCTCCGTGGTGGGAACAGTGACAGTTACTACCCTGTATTAAGCTATCTCCGTGGTGGGAACAGTGACAGTTACTACCCTGTATAAAGCTATCTCCGTGGTGGGAACAGTGACAGTAACTACCCTGTATTAAACTGTCTCCGTGGTGGGAACAGTGACAGTTACTACCCTGTTTAAAGCTATCTCCATGGTGGGAACAGTGACAGTTACTACCCTGTATAAAGCTATCTCCGTGGTGGGAACAGTGACAGTTACTACCCTGTATAAAGCTATCTCCGTGGTGGGAACAGTGACAGTTACTACCCTGTATAAATCTACCTCCGTGGTGGGAACAGTGACAGTTACTACCCTGTATAAAGCTATCTCCGTGGTGGGAACAGTGACAGTAACTACCCTGTATTAAACTGTCTCCGTGGTGAGAACAGTGACAGTTACTACCCTGTATAAATCGATCTCCATGGTGGGAACAGTGACAGTTGCTACCCTGTATAAATCTATCTCCGTGGTGGGAACAGTGACAGTTACTACCCTGTATAAAGCTATCTCCGTGGTGGGAACAGTGACAGTAACTACCCTGTATTAAACTGTCTCCGTGGTGGGAACAGTGACAGTTACTACCCTGTTTAAAGCTATCTCCGTCGTGGGAACATTGACAGTTACTACCCTGTATAAAGCTATCTCCGTGGTGGGAACATTGACAGTTACTACCCTGTATAAAGCTATCTCCGTGGTGGGAATATTGACAGTTACTACCCTGTATAAATCTACCTCCGTGGTGGGAATAGTGACAGTTACTACCCTGTATTAAACTGTCTCCGTGGTGGGAACAGTGACAGTTACTATCCTGTTTAAAGCTATCTCCGTGGTGGGAACAGTGACAGTTACTACCCTGTATAAAGCTATCTCCGTGGTGGGAACAGTGACAGTTACTACCCTGTATAAAGCTATCTCCGTGGTGGGAACAGTGACAGTAACTACCCTGTATTAAACTGTCTCCGTGGTGGGAACAGTGACAGTTACTACCCTGTTTAAAGCTATCTCCGTGGTGGGAACAGTGACAGTTACTACCCTGTATAAAGCTATCTCCGTGGTGGGAACAGTGACAGTTACTACCCTGTATAAAGCTATCTCCGTGGTGGGAACAGTGACAGTAACTACCCTGTATTAAACTGTCTCCGTGGTGGGAACAGTGACAGTTACTACCCTGTATAAAGCTATCTCCGTGGTGGGAACAGTGACAGTTACTACCCTGTATAAAGCTATCTCCGCGGTGGGAACAGTGACAGTCACTACCCTGTGTAAAGCTATCTCCGTGGTGGGAACAGTGACAGTTACAACCCTGTTTAAAGCTATCTCCGTGGTGGGAACAGTGACAGTTACTACCCTGTATTAAACTGTCTCCGTGGTGAGAACAGTGACAGTTACTACCCTGTATAAATCGATCTCCATGGTGGGAACAGTGACAGTTGCTACCCTGTATAAATCTATCTCCGTGGTGGGAACAGTGGCCGTTACTACCATGTATAAATCAATCTCCGTTGTGGGAACAGTGACAGGTACTATCCTGTATAAATCTACCTCCGTGGTGGGAACAGTGTCCGTTACTACCCTGTATAAATCTATCTCCGTTGTGGGAACATTGGTCAGAACTGCCCTGTATAAATCTACCTCCGTGGTGGGAACAGTGACAGTTACTACCCTGTATAAAGCTATCTCCGTGGTGGGAACAGTGACAGTAACTACCCTGTATTAAACTGTCTCCGTGGTGGGAACAGTGTCCGTTACTACCCTGTATAAATCTATCTCCGTTGTGGGAACAGTGGTCAGAACTGCCCTGTATAAATCTACCTCCGTGGTGGGAAAAGTGACAGTTACTACCCTGCATAAAGCTATCTCCGTGGTGGGAACAGTGACAGTAACTACCCTGTATTAAACTGTCTCCATGGTGGGAACAGTGACAGTTACAACCCTGTTTAAAGCTATCTCCGTGGTGGGAACAGTGACAGTTACTACCCTGTATAAAGCTATCTCCGTGGTGGGAACAGTGACAGTTACTACCCTGTATAAAGCTATCTCCGTGGTGGGACAAGTGACAGTCACTACCCTGTGTAAAGCTATCTCCGTGGTGGGAACAGTGACAGTTACTACCCTGTATAAAGCTATCTCCGTGGTGGGAACAGTGACAGTAACTACCCTGTATTAAACTGTCTCCGTGGTGGGAACAGTGACAGTTACTACCCTGTTTAAAGCTATCTCCGTGGTGGGAACAGTGACAGTTACTACCCTGTATAAAGCTATCCCCGTGGTGGGAACAGTGACAGTTACTACCCTGTATAAAGCTATCTCCGTGGTGGGAACAGTGACAGTAACTACCCTGTATTAAACTGTCTCCGTGGTGGGAACAGTGACAGTTACTACCCTGTTTAAATCTATCTGCGTCGTGGGAACAGTGACAGTTACAACCCTGTATAAAGCTATCTCCGTGGTGGGACCAGTGAAAGTTACTACCCTGTATAAAGCTATCTCCGTGGTGGGAACAGTGACAGTAACTACCCTGTATTAAACTGTCCCCGTGGTGGGAACAGTGACAGTAACTACCCTGTTTAAAGCTATCTCCGTGGTGGGAACAGTGACAGTTACTTCCCTGTATAAAGCTATCTCCGTGGTGGGAACAGTGACAGTTACTACCCTGTATAAAGCTATCTCCGTGGTGGGAACAGTGACAGTAACTACCCTGTATTAAACTGTCTCCGTGGTGGGAGCAGTGACAGTTACTACCCTGTTTAAAGCTATCTCCGTGATGGGAACAGTGACAGTTACTACCCTGTATAAAGCTATCTCCGTGGTGGGAACAGTGACAGTTACTACCCTGTATAAATCTACCTCCGTGGTGGGAACAGTGTCCGTTACTACCCTGTATAAATCTATCTCCGTTGTGGGAACAGTGGTCAGAACTGCCCTGTATAAATCTACCTCCGTGGTGGGAACAGTGACAGTTACTACCCTGCATAAAGCTATCTCCGTGGTGGGAACAGTGACAGTAACTACCCTGTATTAAACTGTCTCCGTGGTGGGAACAGTGTCCGTTACTACCCTGTATAAATCTATCTCCGTTGTGGGAACAGTGGTCAGAACTGCCCTGTATAAATCTACCTCCGTGGTGGGAACAGTGACAGTTACTACCCTGCATAAAGCTATCTCCTTGGTGGGAACAGTGACAGTAACTACCCTGTATTAAACTGTCTCCATGGTGGGAACAGTGACAGTTACAACCCTGTTTAAAGCTATCTCCGTGGTGGGAACAGTGACAGTTACTACCCTGTATAAAGCTATCTCCGTGGTGGGAACAGTGACAGTTACTACCCTGTATAAAGCTATCTCCGTGGTGGGAACAGTGACAGTCACTACCCTGTGTAAAGCTATCTACGTGGTGGGAATAGTGACAGTTACTACCCTGTATAAAGCTATCTCCGTGGTGGGAACAGTGACAGTAACTACCCTGTATTAAACTGTCTCCGTGGTGGGAACAGTGACAGTTACTACCCTGTTTAAAGCTATCTCCGTGGTGGGAACAGTGACAGTTACTACCCTGTATAAAGCTATCCCCGTGGTTGGAACAGTGACAGTTACTACCCTGTATAAAGCTATCTCCGTGGTGGGAACAGTGACAGTTACTACCCTGTTTAAAGCTATCTCCATGGTGGGAACAGTGACAGTAACTACCCTGTATTAAACTGTCTCCGTGGTGGGAACAGTGACAGTTACTACCCTGTTAAAAGCTATCTCCGTGGTGGGAACAGTGACAGTTACTACCCTGTATAAAGCTATCTCCGTGGTGGGAACAGTGACAGTTACTACCCTGTGTAAAGCTATCTCCGTGGTGGGAACAGTGACAGTTACTACCCTGTATAAATCTACCTCCGTGGTGGGAACAGTGACAGTTACTACCCTGTATAAGGCTATCTCCGTGGTGGGAACAGTGACAGTAACTACCCTGTATTAAACTGTCTCCGTGGTGGGAACAGTGACAGTTACTACCCTGTTTAAAGCTATCTCCGTGGTGGGAACAGTGACAGTTACTACCCTGTATAAAGCTATCTCCGTGGTGGGAACAGTGACAGTTACTACCCTGTATAAATCTATCTCCGTTGTGGGAACAGTGGTCAGAACTGTCCTGTATAAATCTACCTCCGTGGTGGGAACAGTGACAGTTACTACCCTGCATAAAGCTATCTCCGTGGTGGGAACAGTGACAGTAACTACCCTGTATTAAACTGTCTCCGTGGTGGGAAGAGTGACAGTTACTACCCTGTTTAAAGCTATCTCCGTGGTGGGAACAGTGACAGTTACTACCCTGTATAAAGCTATCTCCGTGGTGGGAACAGTGACAGTAACTACCCTGTATTAAACTGTCTCCGTGGTGGGAACAGTGACAGTAACTACCCTGTTTAAAGCTATCTCCGTCGTGGGAACAGTGACAGTTACTACCCTGTATAAAGCTATCTCCGTGGTGGGAACAGTGACAGTAACTACCCTGTATTAAACTGTCTCCGTGGTGGGAACAGTGACAGTTACTACCCTGTTTAAAGCTATCTCCGTGGTGGGAACAGTGACAGTTACTACCCTGTATAAAGCTATCTCCGTGGTGGGAACTGTGACAGTAACTACCCTGTATTAAACTGTCTCCGTGGTGGGAACAGTGACAGTTACTACCCTGTTTAAAGCTATCTCCGTCGTGGGAACAGTGACAGTTACTAACCTGTATAAAGCCATCTCCGTGGTGGGAACAGTGACAATTACTACCCTGTATAAAGCTATCTCCGTGGTGGGAACAATGACAGTAGCTACCCTGTATTAAACTGTCTCCGTGGTTTGAACAGTGACAGTTACTACCCTGTTTAAAGCTATCTCCGTGGTGGGAACAGTGACAGTTACTACCCTGTATTAAGCTATCTCCGTGGTGGGAACAGTGACAGTTACTACCCTGTATAAAGCTATCTCCGTGGTGGGAACAGTGACAGTAACTACCCTGTATTAAACTGTCTCCGTGGTGGGAACAGTGACAGTTACTACCCTGTTTAAAGCTATCTCCATGGTGGGAACAGTGACAGTTACTACCCTGTATAAAGCTATCTCCGTGGTGGGAACAGTGACAGTTACTACCCTGTATAAAGCTATCTCCGTGGTGGGAACAGTGACAGTTACTACCCTGTATAAATCTACCTCCGTGGTGGGAACAGTGACAGTTACTACCCTGTATAAAGCTATCTCCGTGGTGGGAACAGTGACAGTAACTACCCTGTATTAAACTGTCTCCGTGGTGGGAACAGTGACAGTTACTACCCTGTTTAAAGCTATCTCCGTGGTGGGAACAGTGACAGTTACTACCCTGTATAAAGCTATCTCCGTGGTGGGAACAGTGACAGTTACTACCCTGTATAAAGCTATCTCCGTGGTGGGAACAAGGACAGTCACTACCCTGTGTAAAGCTATCTCCGTGGTGGGAACAGTGACAGTTACTACCCTGTATAAATCTATCTCCGTTGTGGGAACAGTGGTCAGAACTGCCCTGTACAAATCTACCTCCGTGGTGGGAACAGTGACAGTTACTATCCTGCATAAAGCTATCTCCGTGGTGGGAACAGTGACAGTAACTACCCTGTATTAAACTGTCTCTGTGGTGGGAACAGTGATAGTTACTACCCTGTTTAATACTATCTCCGTGGTTGGAACAGTGACAGTTACTACCCTGTTTAAAGCTATCTCCGTGGTGGGAACAGTGACAGTTACTACCCTGTATAAAGCTATCTCTGTGGTGGGAACAGTGACAGTTACTACCCTGTATAAAGCTATCTCTGTGGTGGGAACAAGGACAGTCACTACCCTGTGTAAAGCTATCTCCGTGGTTGGAACAGTGGTCAGAACTGCCCTGTATAAATCTACCTCCGTGGTGGGAACAGTGACAGTTACTACCCTGCATAAAGCTATCTCCGTGGTGGGAACAGTGACAGTAACTACCCTGTATTAAACTGTCTCCTTGGTGGGAACAGTGACAGTTACTACCCTGTTTAAAGCTATCTCCGTGGTGGGAACAGTGACAGTTACTACCCTGTATAAAGCTATCTCCGTGGTGGGAACAGTGACAGTAACTACCCTGTATTAAACTGTCTCCGTTGTGGGAACAGTGACAGTTACTACCCTGTTTAAAGCTATCTCCGTGGTGGGAACAGTGACAGTTACTACCCTGCATAAATCTACCTCCGTGGTGGGAACAGTGGTCGTTACTACCCTGTGTAAAGCTATCTCCGTGGTGGGAACAGTGACAGTAACTACCCTGTATAAATCTATCATCGTGGTGGGAACAGTGACAGTTACTACCCTGTATAAAGCTATCTCCGTGGTGGGAACAGTGACAGTTACTACCCTGTATAAAGCTATCTCCGTGGTGGGAACAGTGACAGTAACTACCCTGTATTAAACTGTCTCCGTCGTGGGAACAGTGACAGTTACTACCCTGTTTAAAGCTATCTCCTTGGTGGGAACAGTGACAGTTACTACCTTGTATAAAGCTATCTCCGTGGTGGGAACAGTGACAGTTACTACCCTGTATAAAGCTATATCCGTGGTGGGAACAGTGACAGTTACTACCCTGTATTAAACTGTCTCCGTGGTGGGAACAGTGACAGTTACTACCCTGTTTAAAGCTATCTCCGTGGTGGGAACAGTGACAGTTACTACCCTGTATAAAGCTATCTCCGTGGTGGGAACAGTGACAGTTACTACCCTGTGTAAAGCTATCTCCGTGGTGGGAACAGTGACGATTACTACCCTGTATAAATCTACCTCCGTGGTGGGAACAGTGACAGTTACTACCCTGTACAAAGCTATCTCCGTGGTGGGAACAGTGACAGTAACTACCCTGTATTAAACTGTCTCCGTGGTGGGAACAGTGACAGTTACTACCCTGTTTAAAGCTATCTCCGTGGTGGGAACAGTGACAGTTACTACCCTGTATAAAGCTATCTCCGTGGTGGGAACAGTGACAGTTACTACCCTGTATAAATCTACCTCTGTGGTGGGAACAGTGACAGTTACTACACTGTATAAAGCTATCTCCGTGGTGGGAACAGTGACAGTTACTTCCATGTATAAATCTATCTCCGTGGTGGGATTAGTGGTCAGTACTGCCCTGTATTAAACTGTCTCCGTGGTGGGAACAGTGACAGTTACTACCCTGTTTAAAGCTATCTCCGTGGTGGGAACAGTGACAGTTACTACCCTGTATAAAGCTATCTCCGTGGTGGGAACTGTGACAGTAACTACCCTGTATTAAACTGTCTCCGTGGTGGGAACAGTGACAGTTACTACCCTGTTTAAAGCTATCTCCGTCGTGGGAACAGTGACAGTTACTAACCTGTATAAAGCCATCTCCGTGGTGGGAACAGTGACAATTACTACCCTGTATAAAGCTATCTCCGTGGTGGGAACAATGACAGTAGCTACCCTGTATTAAACTGTCTCCGTGGTTTGAACAGTGACAGTTACTACCCTGTTTAAAGCTATCTCCGTGGTGGGAACAGTGACAGTTACTACCCTGTATTAAGCTATCTCCGTGGTGGGAACAGTGACAGTTACTACCCTGTATAAAGCTATCTCCGTGGTGGGAACAGTGACAGTAACTACCCTGTATTAAACTGTCTCCGTGGTGGGAACAGTGACAGTTACTACCCTGTTTAAAGCTATCTCCATGGTGGGAACAGTGACAGTTACTACCCTGTATAAAGCTATCTCCGTGGTGGGAACAGTGACAGTTACTACCCTGTATAAAGCTATCTCCGTGGTGGGAACAGTGACAGTTACTACCCTGTATAAATCTACCTCCGTGGTGGGAACAGTGACAGTTACTACCCTGTATAAAGCTATCTCCGTGGTGGGAACAGTGACAGTAACTACCCTGTATTAAACTGTCTCCGTGGTGGGAACAGTGACAGTTACTACCCTGTTTAAAGCTATCTCCGTGGTGGGAACAGTGACAGTTACTACCCTGTATAAAGCTATCTCCGTGGTGGGAACAGTGACAGTTACTACCCTGTATAAAGCTATCTCCGTGGTGGGAACTGTGACAGTAACTACCCTGTATTAAACTGTCTCCGTGGTGGGAACAGTGACAGTTACTACCCTGTTTAAAGCTATCTCCGTCGTGGGAACAGTGACAGTTACTAACCTGTATAAAGCCATCTCCGTGGTGGGAACAGTGACAATTACTACCCTGTATAAAGCTATCTCCGTGGTGGGAACAATGACAGTAGCTACCCTGTATTAAACTGTCTCCGTGGTTTGAACAGTGACAGTTACTACCCTGTTTAAAGCTATCTCCGTGGTGGGAACAGTGACAGTTACTACCCTGTATTAAGCTATCTCCGTGGTGGGAACAGTGACAGTTACTACCCTGTATAAAGCTATCTCCGTGGTGGGAACAGTGACAGTAACTACCCTGTATTAAACTGTCTCCGTGGTGGGAACAGTGACAGTTACTACCCTGTTTAAAGCTATCTCCATGGTGGGAACAGTGACAGTTACTACCCTGTATAAAGCTATCTCCGTGGTGGGAACAGTGACAGTTACTACCCTGTATAAAGCTATCTCCGTGGTGGGAACAGTGACAGTTACTACCCTGTATAAATCTACCTCCGTGGTGGGAACAGTGACAGTTACTACCCTGTATAAAGCTATCTCCGTGGTGGGAACAGTGACAGTAACTACCCTGTATTAAACTGTCTCCGTGGTGGGAACAGTGACAGTTACTACCCTGTTTAAAGCTATCTCCGTGGTGGGAACAGTGACAGTTACTACCCTGTATAAAGCTATCTCCGTGGTGGGAACAGTGACAGTTACTACCCTGTATAAAGCTATCTCCGTGGTGGGAACAAGGACAGTCACTACCCTGTGTAAAGCTATCTCCGTGGTGGGAACAGTGACAGTTACTACCCTGTATAAATCTATCTCCGTTGTGGGAACAGTGGTCAGAACTGCCCTGTACAAATCTACCTCCGTGGTGGGAACAGTGACAGTTACTATCCTGCATAAAGCTATCTCCGTGGTGGGAACAGTGACAGTAACTACCCTGTATTAAACTGTCTCCGTGGTGGGAACAGTGATAGTTACTACCCTGTTTAATACTATCTCCGTGGTTGGAACAGTGACAGTTACTACCCTGTTTAAAGCTATCTCCGTGGTGGGAACAGTGACAGTTACTACCCTGTATAAAGCTATCTCTGTGGTGGGAACAGTGACAGTTACTACCCTGTATAAAGCTATCTCTGTGGTGGGAACAAGGACAGTCACTACCCTGTGTAAAGCTATCTCCGTGGTTGGAACAGTGGTCAGAACTGCCCTGTATAAATCTACCTCCGTGGTGGGAACAGTGACAGTTACTACCCTGCATAAAGCTATCTCCGTGGTGGGAACAGTGACAGTAACTACCCTGTATTAAACTGTCTCCTTGGTGGGAACAGTGACAGTTACTACCCTGTTTAAAGCTATCTCCGTGGTGGGAACAGTGACAGTTACTACCCTGTATAAAGCTATCTCCGTGGTGGGAACAGTGACAGTAACTACCCTGTATTAAACTGTCTCCGTTGTGGGAACAGTGACAGTTACTACCCTGTTTAAAGCTATCTCCGTGGTGGGAACAGTGACAGTTACTACCCTGCATAAATCTACCTCCGTGGTGGGAACAGTGGTCGTTACTACCCTGTGTAAAGCTATCTCCGTGGTGGGAACAGTGACAGTAACTACCCTGTATAAATCTATCATCGTGGTGGGAACAGTGACAGTTACTACCCTGTATAAAGCTATCTCCGTGGTGGGAACAGTGACAGTTACTACCCTGTATAAAGCTATCTCCGTGGTGGGAACAGTGACAGTAACTACCCTGTATTAAACTGTCTCCGTCGTGGGAACAGTGACAGTTACTACCCTGTTTAAAGCTATCTCCTTGGTGGGAACAGTGACAGTTACTACCTTGTATAAAGCTATCTCCGTGGTGGGAACAGTGACAGTTACTACCCTGTATAAAGCTATATCCGTGGTGGGAACAGTGACAGTTACTACCCTGTATTAAACTGTCTCCGTGGTGGGAACAGTGACAGTTACTACCCTGTTTAAAGCTATCTCCGTGGTGGGAACAGTGACAGTTACTACCCTGTATAAAGCTATCTCCGTGGTGGGAACAGTGACAGTTACTACCCTGTGTAAAGCTATCTCCGTGGTGGGAACAGTGACGATTACTACCCTGTATAAATCTACCTCCGTGGTGGGAACAGTGACAGTTACTACCCTGTACAAAGCTATCTCCGTGGTGGGAACAGTGACAGTAACTACCCTGTATTAAACTGTCTCCGTGGTGGGAACAGTGACAGTTACTACCCTGTTTAAAGCTATCTCCGTGGTGGGAACAGTGACAGTTACTACCCTGTATAAAGCTATCTCCGTGGTGGGAACAGTGACAGTTACTACCCTGTATAAATCTACCTCTGTGGTGGGAACAGTGACAGTTACTACACTGTATAAAGCTATCTCCGTGGTGGGAACAGTGACAGTTACTTCCATGTATAAATCTATCTCCGTGGTGGGATTAGTGGTCAGTACTGCCCTGTATTAATCTATCTCCCTGGTGGGAACATTGGAAGTTACTACCCTGTATAAATCTAACTCTGTGGTGGGAACAGTGACAGTTATTAACGTGTATAAATCTATCTCATTGGTGGGAACCTTGACAGTTACTACCCTGAATAAATCTATCTCCGTGGTGGGAACAGTGACAGTTACTACCCTGTATAAATCTATCTCCATGGTGGGAACTGTGACAGTTACTACCCTGTATAAATCTAACTCTGTGGTGGGAACAGTGACAGTAACTACCCTGTATTTAACTGTCTCATTGGTGGGAACCTTGACAGTTACTACCCTGAATAAATCTATCTCCGTCGTGGGAACAGTGACAGTTATTACCCTGTATAAATCTATCTCCATGGTGGGAACTGTGACAGTTACTACCCTGTTTAAATCTATCTCCGTCGTGGGAACAGTGACAGTTACTACCCTGTATAAATCTATCTCCGTGGTGGGAACAGTAGCCGTTACTACCATGTATAAATCTATCTCCGTTGTGGGAACAGTGACAGTTACTACCCTGTATAAATCTACCTCCGTGGTGGGAACAGTGTCCGTTACTACCCTGTATAAATCTATCTCCGTTGTGGGAACAGTGGTCAGAACTGCCCTGTATAAATCTACCTCCGCGGTGGGAACAGTGACAGTTACTACCCTGTATTAAACTGTCTCCGTGGTGGTAACAGTGACAGTTACTACCCTGTATTAAACTGTCTCTGTGGTGGGAACAGTGACAGTTACTAGCCTGTATAAAGCTATCTCCGTGGTGGGAACAGTGACAGTTACTACCCTGTATAAAGCTATCTCCGTGGTGGGAACAGTGACAGTTACTACCCTGTATAAAGCTATCTCCGTGGTGGGAACAGTGACAGTTACTACCCTGTATAAAGCTACCTCCGTGGTGGGAACAGTGACAGTTACTACCCTGTATAAAGCTATCTCCGCAGTGGGAACAGTGACAGTTACTACCCTGTTTAAAGCTATCTCCGTGGTGGGAACAGTGACAGTTACTACCTTGTATAAAGCTGTCTCCGCGGTGGGAACAGTGACAGTTACTACCCTGTTTAAATCTATCTCCGTCGTGGGAACAGTGACAGTTACTACCCTGTATAAATCTATCTCCGTGGTGGGAACAGTAGCCGTTACTACCATGTATAAATCTATCTCCGTTGTGGGAACAGTGACAGTTACTACCCTGTATAAATCTACCTCCGTGGTGGGAACAGTGTCCGTTACTACCCTGTATAAATCTATCTCCGTTGTGGGAACAGTGGTCAGAACTGCCCTGTATAAATCTACCTCCGCGGTGGGAACAGTGACAGTTACTACCCTGTATTAAACTGTCTCCGTGGTGGGAACAGTGACAGTTACTACCCTGTATTAAACTGTCTCCGTGGTGGGAACAGTGACAGTTACTAGCCTGTATAAAGCTATCTCCGTGGTGGGAACAGTGACAGTTACTACCCTGTATAAAGCTATCTCCGTGGTGGGAACAGTGACAGTAACTACCCTGTATAAAGCTATCTCCGTGGTGGGAACAGTGACAGTTACTACCCTGTATAAAGCTACCTCCGTGGTGGGAACAGTGACAGTTACTACCCTGTATAAAGCTACCTCCGTGGTGGGAACAGTGACAGTTACTACCCAGTATAAAGCTATCTCCGCGGTGGGAACAGTGACAGTTACTACCCTGTTTAAAGCTATCTCCGTGGTGGGAACAGTGACAGTTACTACCTTGTATAAAGCTATCTCCGTTGTGGGAACAGTGAGAGTTACTACCCTGTTTAAAGCTATCTCCGTGGTGGGAACAGTGACAGTTACTACCTTGTATAAAGCTATCTCCGTGGTGGGAACAGTGACAGTTACTACCCTGTATAAAGCTATCTCCGTGGTGGGAACAGTGACAGTTACTACCCTGTATAAAGCTACCTCCGTGGTGGGAACAGTGACAGTTACTACCCTGCATACAGCTACCTCCGTGGTGGGAACAGTGACAGTTACTACCCTGTATAAAGCTACCTCCGTGGTGGGAACAGTGACAGTTACTACCCTGTATAAAGCTATCTCCGCGGTGGGAACAGTGACAGTTACTACCCTGTATAAAGCTATCTCCGTGGTGGGAACAGTGACAGTAACTACCCTGTATTAAACTGTCTCCGTGGTGGGAACAGTGACAGTTACTACCCTGTTTAAAGTTATCTCCGTGGTGGGAACAGTGACAGTTACTACCCTGTTTAAAGTTATCTCCGTGGTGGGAACAGTGACAGTTACTACCCTGTTTAAAGTTATCTCCGTGGTGGGAACAGTGACAGTTACTACCCTGTATAAAGCTATCTCCGTGGTGGGAACAGAGACTGTTACTACCCTGTATAAAGCTATCTCCTTTGTGGGAACAGTGGCCGTTACTGCCCTTTATAAATGTATCTCTGTGGTGGGAACAGTGGTCAGTACTGCCCTGTATAATTCTATCTCCGTGGTGGGAACAGTGTTCGTTACTACCCTGTATAAAACTGCCTCCGTCTGGGGAACAGTGGTCAAAACTGCCCTGTATAAAGCTGTCTCTGTCGGGGGAAAAGTGTTCGGTACTGTCCTGTCTTTTGCTACCTCCTTCGTGGGAACAGTGGTCAATACTTCCCTTAACAAAGTTTTCAATATTGGGAACGTTGGTCAATGGTCCCCTGTATACAACTTTCTTCGTCTGATGAACTGTTGTGCATATGCCTTATCTATTGTTGGTTACCACTATAAATTGGGACTCGATGGTAGAGGGAAATGTTTATCTAGTCCGTCAGATCTATCGTACAATTCCATTTATTAAGTCTGCTGAATGCAACACTAATGATGTATACAATCGGGATAGCTTTATTAACTTTATTAACATCTTAACGTGTTTGTTGTTATACTTCTTGAACAGAGCCACATATGATCTTTCTAAAAGGAACCCGTCAAAAGTACAGCCCCATGGCTAAGATAACGGTTTTGCCCAAGACAGAGGGAAGTCCTTATCGTTTGCTACCACTGTAACTACTGGCACTTGGTTGCCGTGCGAAAAATCGAGAAAAGTATATGATGTAATCACACTTCAGATGTATATTACCAGAAATTATAACACATGAACATGGACAACCCTAAGAGGACAAAAAAACACAATAAAAACAACCAAAAAAACATACAGTGTGCAAAAATAAATACGATAATATAGGCCTAAACTTCAGCCAGCTATTTTTAAAAGCTATGACTTGTTAAAAATATAAACATATTACTCTACCATACGAAACCGCACCGAATGTTACTACGTTCCCATGGCGGAGGAAACTGTTCTGACGACGGAGGTGCCCACGAAGGAGGGCCGGATTTACACCCTACAGGATTAACTTGTCATTAGTATGTGAGTCCCAAACACAACACAAAACTTTATTTGTTTACCTTCAATATATTAAATGCTTTTCGGCAACCTTCTCCCCCAATAAAATAATAAGAAATCATCGAAAAATTCTATTATATTATTTCACTCTAAAATATTGCGATATGATTTCAACAAAAGGATGTGGCCCGACCGAAGCTCGAACTCACTAACCCATTTTAGTAGTCCACAAGAGTCAGATAACCAGTCCGACTCGCTACATAAAACGTATATGTTCTATATGAAGTGTTATAAATAATGGTTATTTTAGTGTTCTGAACATAATTGGACTAAATTCATCGGAAATAAAAAAAAACTGAATGTAATAGAAGATCGACAGAGATGGTAAAAATGTGACTTAATGGACCCTCTGACGGATTTGTGGTCAGGTGTGGTACTTGATTGTATCGATTCCTGATCTTTGCACCCTTACTTACTTTGTATACCATGTCTCAAAATGAAGCCTGATATGTCCAAGTTATGATAGGGTATGATACTTCTTATTTAATGATCAGATCATGCTTCTTAAATGCTTAAATAATATCATTTATCTCTCTGACACTTATAAATGCGTGTTTACTTAGTTTGATGCACGACGTTATATGCTAGACATTTTTCCACACTGTCTACAGCTCAGTTTCGACGAAACAAGATACTAAGCATGTAGTAACTTAGTAAGATCTATTGAACATTGTGTACACCAACACATATGCAGTTTATCAGCTATTGTCCCTATGGTAGAAATATATTTATATCGCAAAGCATGTCTAGTTTGGTAAAAAAAAGAATTCTATTGATCTTGGGAACATGCATAACACAAATATTTAAGGAGAATGTTACATCACCTGCGTTATCTGGTTCTACAGCTTCGTGAAGCAGTGTAACAGCTAGCCAGGACAGCATTTCTTCTAAAGGCTCATTTTGATTATATTTCTAAAGTGGTTAATACTAGGAAAAGCTCCATTGCATTGTTAGTATTGTATTGTAGACGTGACTCAATTAAAGGACTTCAATATTTCATTTGGATTTTTTTATTTTAATTATTTATGTCAATAAGACTTACCTGTTGGATTTCTTTTACTCTGGTATTTGGTTTAATTTACTGTTGAGTCCTTATTTGTGCTTTATCTCCTTTTTATATTTTGATTTATATGTTCTTGGAGATGATGCACTGATAAGTTAGGCGTTTTCATGCAAACCAAATATCTATGTGTCTTGAACCACATCTGAATTAAAGGTGAGGTTGGCACCGTGAAACCGGTTTAAGTCATCCAGTAAAATATTTTACTGACCGTTCCAAGGCTGTATTTCTTTTGTGGATCTTTTATGTTTTTTCTGTCATGTGTTTGTTATGCCTTTGTGTGCGTCTGTTTATTTGTGCCTTGTGGTCACCTGTTTGGAAAGGGCTGACCTCTTGGCTCTCGTTTGTGGTGTATAACTTTGAGTTTGTCACTTTTCCATTGGTATCCTGGGTCAGGTGTGGTACTTGATTGTATCGATTCCTGATCTTTTGCACCCTTACTAACTTTTAATGATTAAGTCTAATAAAAAAAAGGCTAACAACATTAATTGAACAAACATTTAACTGAGAGCGCTCACTTTATTTGGCTTGTAACGATAAAAATGCCTTTTTGTTTTACTTTTGAACAACCTGTGGTCATGTCAGAACATGTGTGATGCTTTCCATTATCTTTTGGACAATATATTTAAAAAAATGAATCGAAGTTATATAGACAAATTGTAGTTATTCCAATGGGTACTAATTGTGCTCCTCTTGTTGCAGATTTGCTTTTGTTTGATGTGAGAAAGGCTTCATGTGGTCTCTGTCAGACAATAATCAAACTGATATTATTGAAGCTTTTAACTCCACTTCCATTTGTTTTAGATGACTTACTTAATATTGATAATCCTTATTTTGAACAAATGGTAGGTCAGATATATACTACCATAACTTCAGTTAAATAAAGCTAATTCTTCTGATACTGAAGCTCCGTTTTTGGACTAGAACGTGTCAAAAACAATTGGCATAGTTTCTTCTAAAATTTATGATAATCAGGATGATTTTAATTTTGAAATAGTTAATTTCCCATTTGTAGATGGAGATGTTCCTCGCTCCCCTTCCTTTGGTGTATACATTTCTCAGCTTATTCGTTTTGCAAGAGTGTGTTCTAATGTTGATGACTTCTACAACAGAAACTTAGTTATTAAAACAAGGATAAAGATATCATAAAATTCGAAAAGCATTTCCAAAATTCTACCACAGAGGACACTCAGAGTTAATTGTTAAATATAACATTGGGTTAAAAACTCTTCTGCAACAAGGCATATCAGAATCTATATTTTATGGCGATTTAGTTTATAAATTCAAACGAATTGTTGGAAAACCTGATTTTAGTGATTTATTCAAAAAGATAATCAAACGTTATATAAGGGTTGGATATAACTTGGATGTCATGCGGCAGTCTCGCATGCCTCGGATTAAATCCATTCACGGTTTATAGCTATGTTTTCCTCTTTAATTGCACGACGGTGGGTCAGGCCTCAGACTCTATGACGGCTCTAACGTAAATCTTTAATGGTGCTTGATGCTTTTCTGTAGCTGGACCCACCGTGGCTCAACTTGAGGTTTTCTTTAGCTCTGACTATCTGTGAGTTGTGAGCCCTTTTCTTTGTTTCATAATAGTGTGTTAATTTGATCAGAGTGTTTCTCCATGATGATACTTTGCATTAGTTAGAAGGCTTCCATGCGAGCTGAACATGTCTTGTACTTCAACAACAGCAGAATCTAGGGCGACGATTTGGTACCAGTAAAATGCATTTAAACCCCCTGGTGGCTTAGGCTGCTGTGCGTTCTAAGGCGGTGGTTCTGTTGTTGTTGAGTTTTGTTCATTGTTACTCCCATTGTGGGAGTCTGTAATGCTCTATAATTTGTTGTACGTTACTTTATGTCCATTCTAGTTTTGCAATCCTTGCCATGGTGCACTATTCTACATTTACTACTAGATCAATGCTAAACCTTGCATTTTAGATAGCAGATATTAATAAATAAGATGACAATCTTGAATAGCTTAGTAGTCAGCATCTTGACATAGGTTGAATATTCTCTTGTCACTTATCTCTTTTATATGAGCATCGTCATGAGAAAACCTGATTTTGTTGCACGCGAACAAGAAAGGCACAGACCAGACTGCGCTTCTGCGCAGTCTGATCTGCGCCTTTGTTATTCTCTCTCTTAAAAGTATATGTGTTGAACTTGCTACAAGCAAATTTCCAATATTCAGGATAGTCTCTGTAGCTGAACAGACAGGTTTGAGCTGTACCTGGTCGTAGTCGCCGAATACAGCTTTTCTCACAATGTGGCTAATTTGTCCTGCTGAATTCAGTATTATGCTATAAACTGGTTAGATTTTAGCCATTTCAATAACTTAATGTTAATGGTGATTCCAATTATAAACATATATCGTGTTCTTTTTTTCTGTTGACTGCTGCATGAAGCTTGATTATCAGCATCTATACGGTCTAATTAACATTTTTCTATCTGTTTTCAACATGACTATGGTTTCTTTAATAAGAACATAGCCAATAAATTATGTATGTATGGATTAGTACGTAATAAGATATTGCATTGGTACTTAAGAAGACTCTGCAGATGCTTAAACCAATACACGATAAAACCCATTTACATGCAATTTCGACCAACTAAATATATCAGCAAACATACTGATCAGTGGCTTCACTGGTGCATAAAACTACAGTATATGAGCAACACTAAAGCATTTATTAATTAAAACATAGTTCACCATGCAGACTGTTCTGGGCCACCCTTATAACCATTCACATATAAATGCATTGCTGGTTTTGATGAAACGCGGCACAAATGCACTGAATAATTTGACTTTTTTCGTTGTTGTTTCTCATTATGGTGCTCTAATCTGATCGATTTGCAGAATATGAAACAGCGTCACGAATCATTGATTGCACCAGCGGCGTATCAGAACCCGATAACTAGTGGAGGTTCGGGCGAACCTGCGCAATTTCGCTAGACCCTTCGCCATAAACACATACGCAGAGAGAGAGAGAGAGAGAGAGAGAGAGAGAGAGAGAGAGAGAGAGAGAGAGAGAGAGTATTACCTCATTCGTACTTCTCATTTTGCTTTTGTTCATGTGGCAACTGTGAACAATATTTATTGTCTTAGCGTATAACGTTAGATTTTATTCACTATGGACTATCTAGAAAACATTGTCAATTGATTTTTTACAACCCAAAACATTTCTGGAAAGTATATCATGTGTGTGATGGATAACTGATGTTAAAAAGTTTGCTTTGCAAAACAAATTGTCAGTTAATTCTTAAAAGTATTGGCAACGTATATGTTGATTTTGACTTCTCACTTGTATAGTAGGAAGAATTTTCATATATAACTTATACCAACGTTTATGTCATTTGGAACATTGTATATTTTTATTGAAGTAAACTTATGCTACCTACTAGAAAAGGAACCACGCAAGCGCGTGCAAAGTGTTTTAGCATCTAAGCTCAGCTGAGAATAGCATAATGTCCTGATAAATATTAAAATGGAAACAATTGCTAGCATTATAAGAACAGGAACAACTCATGTACCATAACAGACTTTTATGGTTCTATTCCAAGTCCCTGTATCGTGTGACAACCCATGTACCATAATGCGCTTCTATAGTTCTAATCGAAGTCATATAACCCAGATTATATTGTGGATGTACGAGGGCTGTTCAAATATGAATGCAAGTAGCTTCATAACTTTCTTCACATATATGCTACGACAAAATGGTAAACGTTTATAATTAGGGCTATATGTCACCTTGAAACTGGCACCTGACCTAACGAAAAATACAGTATACTTATCGAGTTATAGCCCTTTGAATGAGGGTAACGTTACTATACTAACAAACTCAATACTTCGAACATATACCAGTAATATAGTCGAGCGTAAAATTCTTCGATAAACAGGTGAAATTTCTTGAAAATTTTAAGGAAGTATCCCCACATTCTTATATAATGATTCTGTGAAAGATGCGAAAATCTGACTTGCTTTTGTTAAATAACAACGAATCGTTTTCACTAAAGTCTCCTTATGTTTGCAAATAAATGGTAAACAAAACACCACCTTTCAGTTTTCACTTTAATTTATCTCAAACAAAATGCGCAAAGCAACACTTAAACTAGTTTTAATTTAAAGACAATATGATGATCGCTCATACTGAGTTATTGCTACAAATTATTGATTGATAGTGGGTAATTTTTAAACGCTGAAAAGCATTTTATTAAGTCATAAATGCCTTAAGTGAATGGGTTATAGAAATTATACTTATTTTTTGTCATAACAGTGCGGCTTTATTCTAAATATAAACATAAACTTTAAGTTTGACCACTATAGACATTATTTACAATCAAATTACTCACCTGGTCTTGAGGACTAGAGAGAGTTAACATATATATATTAATGTAAACAAGTTATTAAGAAGCAGAATAAATGCTTGAAAAATGATATAAATGTGATTACTCTGTAAGTAGAGGACGGCACGAATTGAAAACTTCCTTATGACATATTTAGCATGTTTTAGCAAATCGCAAAGAAACGACACAGCGATGTTCATTATAACATCACCAGTAGATAACTCAAAATGGCGTTTATCATAAAATTAATGACGTCACAAACGTGCCTGTTTACTCGAGATTGAAACAGGATAATATACACTTTTTCCTGCAAGCAACTTTTGGGTTGTTACTTAAACTTACATCTAAATTTTGGTGTCATTTTGTCTAAAACTTACAAAGATATGACACTATATCCGCCCATGTACCAAAACGTTCATTGCAATTGCTTCAGAAAAACTCCAGTATACAGAAATGGCCTTTATATAAGAGTCTGTAACTCGAGAAATATAGTGTGTGTTTCTATATGCTTGGTGCCATTTTAAAGGCGACAAATAGTTCTTTCCAGAAAGGTATAGTATTTTGTCGTAGCATATATGTGAAGAAAGTTATGAAGCTATTTGCATTCATATTTGAACAGCCCTCGTACAAAATAAGTAAATGAGTATGATCAGGAAATACCACAATCACAAACTGCAGACAACCCCATGGCACCGCGAGGAAGAGCCGCTCAACCATCACAAGACACCAGGAAGACAAATTAAGCAAAGCAATCAGCTCTCTCTTCCCTATCAAGATGATTGCAATACTAGAATGGACATAAAGAAACGTACAACAAAGCATAGAACAATTACAGACTCCCACAATGGGAGTAACAATAAACAAAAAGTCAACACCAACAGAACCACCGCCTTAGAACGGACAGCAGCCTAAGCCAGGGGGGGGGGGCTTAAATGCATTTTACTGGTACCAAATCTTCGCCCTAGATTCTGCTGTTGTTGAAGTAAAAGAAATGTTCAGCTCGCATTGAGGCCATCTAACTAATGCAATGTATCATCATGGAAAAAACACTTTAATCAAATTACTACACCATGATGAAACAAAGAAAAGGGCTCACGACTCACAGATAGTCAGAGCTAGAGAAAACCTCCAGTTCAGCCACGGTGGGTCCAGCTACAGATAAGCATCAGGCACCAACCCACCGATTAAAGCTTTACGTCAGAGCCGTCATAGTGTCTGAGGCCTGACCCAACGTCGTGCAATTAAAAAGGAAACCATAGCTATAAACCGTGATTAGATTTAAAACTAGGCATGCAGACTGTAACATGATATCCAAGTTATATCCAACCCTTATATAAAGTTTAACTATCTTTTTGACTTGATCACTAAAATTAGGTTTTCCAACAATTCGTTTGAATTTATAGACTAAATCGCCATAAAATATGGGTTCTGATATGCCTTGTTGCAGAAGAGTTTTTAACCCAATGTTATATTTAACAATTAACTCTGAGTGTCTCAGGTAGAATTTAGAAAATGCTTTTCGAATTTTATGATATCTTTAACCTTGTTTTAATAATTAAGCAGTTAAAAATAAGTTTCTGTTGTTGAAGTCATCAACATTAGAACACACTCTGGCAAAACGAATAAGCTGAGAAATATATACAGTATACACCATAGGATGGAGAGCGAGGAACATCTCCATCAAGAAACGGGAAATTTACTAATTCAAAAATAAAATCATCCCGTTTATCATAAATTTTAGAAGAAACTATGCCATTTGTTATTAACAAGTTCAAGTCCAAAAACGGAGCTTCAGTATCAGAAGATATCACCTTATCTAACTGAAGTTCAGTGGGATATATCTGACCTACCATTTGTTCAAAATAAGGATTATCAATATTAAGTAAGTCATCTAAATATCTGGAGGTAGAGTTAAAAACTTCAATAATATCAGCTTGATTATTGTCTGACAGAGACAACATAAAGTCTCTCTCATAACAAAACAAAAACAAATCTGCAACAAGAGGAGCACAATAAGTACCCATTGGAGTACCGACAATTTGTCTATATAATTTTGAGCCAAATCTTATAAATATATTGTCCAAAAGATAATTGAGCGCATCACACATTTTCTGACATGACCACAATTTATATCGTTTAGGTTGTTCAGAAGTAAAAAAGGCATTTTTATCATTACAAGCCAAATAAAGTGAGCCCTCTCTGTTAAATGTTTGTTCGATTAATTCTGTTAGTTTTTCTTTTATTAGATTATGAGGCAATGTAGTATAGAGAGTAGAGAAATCATATGTAGAAAAACCGGATGCTAGAAAACCTCTATACTTCAATTTATTAAGAATTTCAAATACCATAATGGAAGTCACATAACCCAGATTATTTTGTGGATGTACAAATACCATGATCGAAGTCATTGTATCGTGTAACCTGTTGTACACAAGAAATACCCAATCGCCGAATCGATGTTGGGAGAAATTAAAACGTAGAAAACTGCTGAAAAACCACAAAAACCATGTAAAAATATTCAAAATCGAAATTATCAACAGCAGCAATATTTGCAGACTTATTCTCTGTCCGACTGATATTATTGAAGCTTTTAACTCCAACTCCAGATATTTAGATGACTTACTAAATATTGATAATCCTTATTTTGAACAAATCGTAGGTCAGATATATCCCACCGAACTTAGTTAGTGGCTCTGACGTAAAGCTTCAATGGGTGGGTTGATGCCTGATGCTTATCTGTAGCTGGGCACACTGTGGCTCCACTTGAAGTTTACTTTAGCTCTGACTATCTGTGAGTCGTGAGTCATTTTCTTTGTTTCATCATAGTGTGTTAATTTAATTAGATTGTTTCTCTATGATGATACATTGCAACAGTAAAGAAGCCTCCATGCGAGCTTAACATTTTTGTGCTTCAACAACAGCAAAATATAGGGCGAAGATTTAATTCTAGTAAAATGCATTAAAGCCCCCTCAGTGGCTTAGGCTGATGTCCGTTCTAATGCGGTGGTTCTGTTGTTGTTGATTCGTTATTGATTGTTACTCCCATTGTGGGATTCTGTAACTGTTCTATGTTTTGTTGTGCATTACTTGTGTCAATTCTAGTTTTGCAATCATCTTGACTGGGATGGTTGCTTTTCTTAGTTGTCTTCATGGTGTCTCGTGATGGTTGTGTGGCTCTTCCTGGAGCTGCCAAGGGTTTGTCTGCAGTTTGTGATTGTGGTATTTCCTGATCATACTCATTTTTTATCCAAATTAATCAGCAAATCTTCTTAATTATTCTGGTTAAATATGATAATCTATCTATTTATTCAAATTTCGAAAAACAGTCTATCAGACTGAAAAAAATGAAAAATTCTAGACGTTTTTAGCAAAAGAATTCTTATTTTCTGAAAAAAAAAATGCTACCGACATATAAAAAAAATAAAAAGGAGAAGAAAAAAAATCAGATTGTACGTGATTTGTACTCATGACGCTCTGCTTGATAAACAAAACCAGTACCAAATTGAGCTATTCCAAAATTTATATATCTAAGGTGCATAGAATATATCAAATCAGTATTAATTTCCGTGTACACAGAAAACTAGCAAATTACAATTTTTAAATTGAGTTGAAAAATATTCAAATCTTAATTATCAATAACAATATTATCTTAAAGAACTGGTATCAAAATATGGCAGCAAATGTTCGCCGTTTCACTGATAATTCATACTGCGAAAATCCATTTATTTTGTATTCTAATGGACTTGCTTTTGTAACGTGGCGTTTGATTGGATAAGAAATTGTGACAGTGATATACTGTCGGAAATAGTTTGACGTCATTAAAAACGTCACATTTCGTTGGATGACGTGCAAATTTATGCGGTTTCGAGACGTGACTGCAAAATTGCATTAGAATGGGGATAACCATATTCACAATTTTCATTTGGGTGAGGCATATCGTCGGATATACGGTCGGAAATCACAGTATATGGCTCCGCTCGCGCGTTGCCATAAAACATAATTTTCATCTGCATATCCGTGAGGATATACCTCTCAAAATGAAAATTTTGAATACAGTTATCCCTTTATTATAGATTCTGGGAGAAGCGGCTAAATATTGACTTTGTATATTCTTTCAATATCCCCCGCCCAATGCGGATGGATATAGGCTTGACGCTGTCCATGCGTCCACCCTTCTGTCCGTTGGTTCCTGCAACCAGCCATCTGTCTTTCCATCCTCCGCCATAACTATGTAACCTATCAATGGAATTTCATGAAACTTATACTGAAAATATATGGCCATAGTGTGGTTATGCACGTGGCGTTTCATTAGTATGTCATCAGTGATAAAGGTGTTATTGCCCTTTGATCGCTTAAATTTCAATAAATTGTTCCGTCCTCAATCATTACAATGTAACCAATATATGGAATGTTATGAAACTTAAATTGAAGTCTAGAGGTTTGCTAGCATCTGATTTGTCAACATATGATTTCTCTACTCTCTATACTACATTACCTCATAATCTAATCAAAGAAAAACTAACATAATTAATTGAACAAACATTTAACAGAGAGGGCTCACTTTATTTGGCTTGAAACGGTAAAAATGCCTTTTTTACTTCTGTACAACCTAAACGATATAAATATGTAATGCACTCCATTATCTTTTGGACAATATATTTATAAGATTTGGCTCGAAATTGTAGGTATTCCAATGGGTGCTTATTGTGCTCCTCTTGTTGCAGATTTGTTTTTGTTTTGTTATGTGAGAGACTTTATGTTGTCTCTGTCAGACAATAATCAAACTGATATTAGATATTGAAGCTTTTAACTCAACCTCCAGATATTTAGATGACTTACTTAATATTGATAATCCTTATTTTAAACAAATTGCAGGTCAGATATATCCCAACGAAACTCAGTTAAATAAGGCAAGTTCTTCTGATACTGAATTTTTGGACTTGAACTTGTCCATAACAAATGGCATAGTTTCTTCTAAAATTTATGATAAACGGGATGATTTTAATTTTGAAATAGTAAATTTTCCCTTTCTTGATGGAGATGTTCCTCGCTCTCTTTCCTATGGTGTATATATTTCTCAGCTTGTTCGTTTTTCTAGAGTGTGTTCTAATGTTGATGACTCAAACAACAGAAAATAATTTTACTGCTAATTTATTAAAACAAGGTTATAGATATCATGAAATTCGAAAATCAATTTCTAAATTCTACAACAGACACTCAGAGTTGATTGTTAAATACAACATTGGGTTAAAAAACTCTGCTGCAACAAGGCATATCAGAACTTATATTTTATGGTGATTTAGTTTATAAACTCAAATAATTGTGGGAAAACCTAATTAAGTGATCAATTCGAAAAGATACTAAAACGTTATATAAGGGTTGGATATAACTTGGATATCATGCGACAGTCTGCATGCCTAGTTTTAAAACCAATCACGGTTTATAGCTAATGGTTTCCTCTTTAATTGCACGACGGTGGGTCAGGCCTCAGACTCTATGACGGCTCTGACGTAAAGCTTTAATCGGTGGGTTTGTGCCTGATGCTTATCTGTAGCTGGACCCACCGTGGCTCAACTTGAGGTTTTCTTTAGCTCTGACTATCTGTGAGTCATGAGCCCTTTTCTTTGTTTTATCATGGTGTGTTAATTTGATTAGAGTGTTTCTCCATGATGATACATTGCATTAGTTAGATGGCCTCCCCGCAAGCAGATCATTTCTTGTACTTCAACAACAGCAAAATCTAGGGCGAAGATTTGGTACCAGTAAAATGCATTTAAGTCCCCCCCTGGCTTAGGCTGCTGTCCGTTCTAAGGCGATGGTTCTGTTGTTGTTGACTTTTTGTTTATTGTTACTCCCATTGTGGGAGTCTGTAATTGTTCTATGTTTTGTCGTACGTTACTTTATGTCCATTCTAGTATTGCAATCATCTTGATGGGCAAGAGAGAGCTGGTTGCTTTGCTTTATTTGTCTTCCTGGTGTCTCGTGATGGTTGAGTGGCTCTTCCTCGCGGTGTCACGGGGTTGTCTGCGGTTTGTGATTGTGGTATTGCTATCAATCCGCTGGTCATATAGTCAAAGGGGATTTAAAAATCATAACTGATTCAAGAATAGGTCTACTGTATGTAAGGGGCCTAATATAGGCTTTCTGTGCCAATAGACTTCAAATCATGTCGTGAGGAAATTGTAGGAGCCTTACAATAATTTTGTAATCGCTGGTGTAAATGAGAACATGTTGAGTCGAATGCCTTAAATAGTTGGAAATTAAAATTTTTAAAATTATTGATGGTAGAATTTCATTTTATTGCAACAATTTAGATCTTCTACCACCTAAACCTAAATTCTCTTTTAGACACTTGAAGAAAGGAATCCAAGAAATCCATCGGAGGTTTGTTTTGGCCCCCGCGATAAGGCTGCTAACAATGTTGTGGTCATTTGAAAAAAGATACTATATAAACACCCTAAAGCAAGAACTTAGCACTGCAAAAACATATGAGCATAACAGGCTTGGTGAGACGTCTATCGTTGATAGGCATCGATGCGATATGGCAGCTAAGTTTTGGTCGTTTGTTGATGAGGACCATAGCAAGCTTCCTATGCTATACTGCTTACTTAAACTTCATAAACGGCCCTATAAATCACGTTTTATTGCTAATTCTAGTGCATGTACAACTACTGAGTTGTCTTTTCTTTTGACTTCTTGCATCACTGCGATTAAAAACCATGTCATTAAATATTGCACAACAGTTTATGAAAGAAATGGTAAAAATTTATTTTTGTCTATTAAAAATTCAGGTGAAATTCTTAATAAATTGAAGTCTAGAGGTTTTTTAGCATCTGGTTTGTCTACATATGATTTCTCTACTCTCTATACTACATTGCCTCATAATCTAATCAAAGAAAAACTAACAGAATTAATTGAACAAACATTTAACAGAGAGGGCTCACTTTATTTGGCTTGTAATGGTAAAAATGCATTTTTTTTACTTCTGAACAACCTAAACGCTATAAATTGTGGTCATGTCAGGAATTGTGTGAGGCACTCCATTATCTTTTGGACAATATATTTATAAGATTTGGCTCAAAATGATATAGACAAATTGAAGGTATTCCAATGGGTACTAATTGTGCTCCTCTTGTTGCAGATTTGCTTTTTGTTATTGTTATGTGAGAGACTTTATGTTGTCTCTGTCAGACAATAATCAAAATGATATTATTGAAGCTTTTAACTCAACCTCCAGATATTTAGATGTCTTACTTAATTTTGATAATCCTTATTTTGAACAAATGGTAGGTCAGATATATCCTATCGAACTTCAGTTAAACAAGGCAAATTCTTCTGATACTGAAGCTCCGTTTTGGACTTGAACGTGTCAAAAACTTCTAAAATTTATGATAAACGGGATGATTTTAATTTTGAAATAGTAAATTTCCCTTTCTTGATGGAGATGTTCCTCGCTCTCCTTCCTATGGTGTATATATTTCTCAGCTTGTTCGTTTTGCTAGAGTGTGTTCTAATGTTGATGACTTCAACAACAGAAACTTATTTTAACAGCTAATTCATTAAAACAAGGATATAGATATCATAAAATTCGAAAAGCAATTTCTAAATTCTACCACAGACACTCAGAGTAGATTGTTAAATACAACATTGGGTTAAAAACTCTTCTGCAACAAGGCATATATTAACCTTTATTTTATGGTGGTTTAGTTATGTCGTACATTACTTTATGTCCATTCTAGTATTGCAATCATCTTGATGGGCGAGAGAGAGAGCTGGTTGCTTTGCTTAATTTGTCTTCCTGGTGTCTCGTGATGGTTGAGCGGCTCTTCCTCGCGGTGCCACGGGGTTATCTGCGGTTTGTGATTGTGGTATTTCCTGATCATACTCACTTACTATTTATACTGAATATATATGCCCATGGTGTTGTTTTGCACGAGAAGTTTAACCAGTATGTCGTTAGTTGTATAGGAGTTATTGCCCTTTGATTGCGTTAAGATCAATGTTTTTTTCCGTCCTCGGCCATAACTTAGTAACAAAGGAATGGAATTTCATGAAACTTATACTGGATATATATGATCATGGTGTGGTTATAAGCGTGAATATTCACCAGTTTGTTATTAGTTAAAGAGGAATTATCCTTTGATTGCCTAAATTTCAATGATTTTTTCTTTCCAGAGCCATAACTTTGTAACCAATAGATGGAATTTCATGAAAATTATATTGAATATATATGACTATAGTGTCGTTATTTACGTGAAGATTCACCCGGGTATCATTAGTTATAGAGGCGTCATTGTCCTTTGATTGCCAAAATTGCAATGCTTTTTCCGTCCTAAGCCATTACTTTGTAAGCAATTGATGGAATTTCATGAATCTTACACTTAATATATATGACCATAGTGTAAATATGCTTGTGAAGTGTCAATAGGTTGATATAAGTTATAGAGGAGTTATTGCCCTTTGATTGCCTGCATTTATTGCCCTCAGCCAAAAATTATTAATTCATGAAGCACATACTGAGTATATATAACCATGGTGTGGCTATAAACCTAGATATTTGTCAGGATACCCTAAGCAACAGATGCGTTCTTGTTTTTGATTGCTTAAATTAAATAATGTATTCTGTCCATAACTAAGTAACCAATAAATGGAATTTCATGAAACTTTCCCATTGGTATCCTGGGTCAGGTGTGGTACTGGATTGTATCGTTTCCTGATCTTTGCACCCTTACTTACTTACATTAATATATATGACCATAGTGTGGTTATGTAGTGAAGTTTCACTAGTGTGTCATCAGCTATAGAGAAGTTATGGCCCTTTGATGGCTTAAATCTTAATCTTTTTTTTTCGTTTTCAGCCATAACTAAGTTACCCAATGGATGGAATTTCATGCAATTTATTCTAAATATATATGATCATGGTGTGGTTATGCACGTGAATATTCACAATTTGCTATTAGTTATAGAGGAGTTATTGTTCTTCGATTGCCTAAATTTCAATGATTTTTCCGTCCTCAGCCATATTTTTGTAACCAATGAATGGGATTTCATGAAACTTATACTGAATATATATGACCATGGTGTGGTTATGCAAGTGAAGATTAATCAGGGTCTTATCAGTTATAGTGGATTTCTTGTCCTTTGATTGCCAAAATGTCAATGATTTTCCGTCTCCAGCCATAGCTTTCATGAATCTTACACTTAATATATATGACCATGGTATGAAGTTTCAATAGGGTGTAGCCCTTTGATTGTCTGCGTTTTCTGTACTCAGACAAAAAACTTATTAAGCATTGGATGTACTTTCATGAAGCCAAATTAGTATATATGACTATGGTATTGTTATGCACCTACGGGTTTGTCAGGATACCCTAAGTAATAGAGGAGTTATTGTCCTTTAAATTTGATTGCTTATATTAAATATTTTATCCCGCCCTCAGCCATAACTAAGTAAGTAATAGATCAAATTTCATTAAACTTATTCTAAGTTTATACAAACATAGTATGGTAATGCATGTGAAGTTTTGTCAGGATATCCTTGGCTACGGAGGAGTTATTGCCCTTTGATTGTCTAAATATCGATGATTGTTTCCGCCCTCGGCCATAAATAAGTAAGGAATAGATGGAATTCTATAATCCTTAAACTTAGTATATATGACCATGGTGAGGTTATGCAGCTGATGTTTCTTCAGGATGTCCTAAGTAACATAGGAGTTATTACCCTTTGGTTTTCAAAATGTCAATGTTTTTCTAAAGCAGAAACTGTGTCTCACTTTCAAGGTCAATAGTACAGTAATTATGTTTAACCCTGACAACACAATCATTCTGCTGAAGTTGACCAATTGCTTGATTAAAACCATTTCCTTCTGGCACCGGGTATTACATAGCATACGTCCAACAAGTGTCGTGCATATTGGTGACAGATGATCATACTTTCTAGCAAGGCTGCCAAGGGTTATGTTGAAAACAAACTTGCTTGTTCATACCCTAAGGGATGTTTTCAAGCGTTGTATTAAGTATAAGCGGAAGAAATCTTCATTATTGAAATAGCTGTAGGTTTTTGGTTACATCCCTTACACAACAACACATATGCAACTTATTTCGCAAAGATGAAATTATGGATATTATCAGGAAATTTCACTTTGGTATTGCAATCATTAAAGAATCAGCTTATGCTGCAAATCAAATTTTACAGCATAAAGTATAAAACAACAATCAAGGTCAATGAGCCTAAAGCCTCGTTTATATACATATTTTTTTGTGCCATGTAAACGGTGTTTTAAGAAAATACATTTGGGTTCTTTGCATCCGGGTGCAAAGCTCCTTTTCATGAGGTAGTGCAAATTAGTGAAGCAAATTAGCCCACGTGTGCAAATTTGCACCTGGGTGTAAATTGCGGACATGAAATCAAATTTAGATGAAATTATTATATTTGTTAATGACGGGTCTAAACAAAAAAGGGAACAATAGTGTTAGTTGAATTCTCTGCCTCATGATCACAATTACGCAGTTACGCAAGTGAGTAATGAAAATTGAACACATTTGATAAGGCAATAAATATTTCACTACCACAAGTGACTGCTCACAAAGGACAGAAATCGCTATTTCCAAGAGTGAGTTATTTCCCTAAAGAGAATTCCCTTTATGTAAAGGGAGGCAATTGATGATAATGATGGCTTGTTTCAGAAATCTCCCTTCTATGTGCGTAATCATTACAACGTTCTGGCTATGCCATGATAACCATTTCAAATTATTAGGACGGGTGTCAGGACTAAAAAATCGTCGGTCCTGATCTGAATACAACCCGATTGACACTCTGATAGTGTCCTCCTGATTTTTTTTGTAAATGTTAATTTTGAAGACAAAAGTCAGAAGACGACAACAAAAGCATGAAAATTACACAGCACGCAAAATTAAACACTAGAGTTAGTTCGCTTATGTATTGTATTGTTAAATGCCCCTTAACGCGCCAAACACGATTGCAGCAAACGACTTTTGCGACATCTTTACTAATTTTCAAACAAAAATAAGGTATGAAATACCATGCCTTATTAAATTTTATTACTTATGAAAAAAACCCAGAACACTTTAAAACTGGCGTCTGTTGCTAATTATAGGTGGCACTTTTTAGGATACATACTACAGTTTTATTCCCATCTGTAGACCATAACTGTTACCGATCCTCCTACTATAGACTACATCCGGGTTTGTATGACGCAGAGGTTGTCTTTGATCATCCGGTATTGTTAGAATCACATAGTTTTCTAAAGGAGAGTCGCTGTCATATGAAATCCAACATAACTTCATTGTAATCTTATTTAGAACAAAATATGTTTACAGACTAATAGGCATCCCCACATATCCCTAAATGTTGATAAAAATGCCCAGGTAAACACATGAAAAATGACCACCATCGAAACGCCCTTCAGATAGTCCTTTCTTTGCTTAGCGCTGCTGCAACTTGCAGTTTGCATTTTTTTCTCGAACGATGGTATTACTTGAACCAAAGTCCCTGCGTGAACTGACTAATCGAAACACAACTATAGCATTAATGTAATGTTTGAAGGTCAAATCCAATCAATTATTAACACATTTTATTGACATAAAAACGCGACACAAGGGGGTGCATATTTGCTGCTGGTGCATTTTTGCAATATTCCTGCTTTGATTTTAGTTTGATACAATAAGTGTAAATTTACGCCATATTTGGTTGCGGCTGAACTGCAACAGGTCTTCGTGTAACCTTTCATCTGATTTAAAACTACAGTAAATAATCTGGAAAAACGGATCCTTCAGAAATAGAGAAAACCTGTCTTAGGTGGCCACTCAAAAATAGACAAACAAAGGTCTTAATGAGAAATGGTAGCTTAATAAAGGTCGAAATTATTGCAGAATGCTCTAAGAGAGCATTCTGCAATACCTTTTGAACTGCATTAAGCGATAATCGATCTTGAAAACAAATGTCTGCTCTTCTTTTTGAGTGGCCGCTTAAGACAGGTTTAATGCATGTTCTTTACAATTGTATTGGTCAGAAAAGTAACTACAATACTAACAGGTAATGTTTAACTTTTATCATTAGAGAAATAGTAGCAACAAGTTGTTTTAGTATGAAATCAAGTGTAAGTTAAAACCAAAAGACTGGCAGCTCAGATGTTTTAACTTGCATGTATTTTTACAGTGCAATGTCACCTTTGTGAAAGCATGGAATCAAACTTTAAGATAGTGGGATACAGCATGGATATCATACGAAAGTCTGCATGCCTGGCTGTAAAACCCAATCACGGTTAATAGCTATGGTGTCCTCTTTGATTTCACGGTAGTGGGTCAAGCCTCAGACTCAATGACGGCCCTGGTATAATGCTTTTATACATTGGTTGGTACCCGATGCTTACCTTTGGCTGGGCCACTCGCTCAACTTGAGGTATACTTTAGCTCTGACTATCTGTGAGTCGTGAGCTAGCTTCTTTGTTTCGCCACAGTGTGTTATTTTAATTAGATTGTGTCTCTGCGATAATGTTTTGCATAAGCTAGGAAGCCTACATGCGAGCTAAACAAGTTGTGTGTTTTGATAACAACAGAATTTAGGGCGAAGATTTGGCGCCAGTAAAATGTATTTAAGCACCCCCTAGTGGCTTAGACTGCTGTCCATTCTAAGGCGCTGGTTCTGTTGTTGTTGTTGGTTTATTGTTTAATGTACCTCCCATTGTTTGTTTTGTGTTTGGTACTTGTTCTAGTTTTGCAATCATCTTGAAGAGGAAGCTGGTTGCTTTACTTTTTTGTCTTCATGATGTATTGTGACTGTTCTGTGGCACTTCCGCGAGGTGCTATTGTGATTGTGGTATTTCCTGATCATACTCTATCTTTTACAATAGAAGGATAAGTATTACCTTACTGTATTTAATTACTGTCGCTGATGATATGTCAAGAATGCTGCCTGCATTTACGTTTGAGACTTTGCCACTGGTCATTATGTACAAAATATGTAACCTGTGCAACCTATGGTGTGTGGGCGTGAGGGCATATTGTCATATTTTTTTTTGCTGTTGACCGAATCCTTTTTTATTTCTCTTTATTTGAGCGTCTTAAACTATATGGAATATTTTCATGAAACTCCATAGTTGGGTACATTTCATCGAAGGAATGCGTCTTTATAAGTGGGACGAATCTCGGTGCCTTTTGCTATTTGTATGCCCTTACATAATTTTAGTGTGAAGTAAATTTTAAGCAACTTTCAAATTCGTAAGTACAGTCCTGTGTCTCATTTCAAGTTCAAAAACAAATAATTATGTTTAACCCTTACAGTTGTAAAATGACCATTTCCTTGACGAATACTAATAAGCATACGTTTAACACGGGTCGAATTTATTACTGTTTCTATTCGTGAAATTGCGTTAACAACGCATGGATGCTGGCCTGATATAATATACAAATCCAGGTTTGACGTAAAAATTTGGAAATTGTATAAAAGATCCCACGTGCTGTGAATACGATATCTATGTTCAACTTATCCTGATTTTAGGTAAGATTGACATTGGGTCCACGAACCATTGCTAAAACCCCAGTTGAAACAAATTAAAGTAGTATTGCAAGCAATACCTGAGCACAGCGCTGACCAATTTTTAGATCAAGCCTTTTATGAACTGAAGTGGATAGAGCATACTTCCCGTTGACATCAATATACGTATCTAATCATAAGGAAAAATACTATCTAAGTTTAAATGGTGGAGATCCGAATGGGTTTTGAAGTGTAAGACCTTTGATGAATAGGGGAGAATGTGGTTTACCACTGGAAATCTTCGGTTTGCACCAATGAATGTGTCTTATCATAAGACAAATAATATATCCGAGTTTGAGTCAAAGTAAGAGAGAGGGCAAAGATCAGGAATCGATACAATCAAGCACCACACCTGACCCAGGATACCGATTGGAAATATGACACCGTCACAATAAGACATCACAAACGAGAGCCAAGAGTTCAGCCCTTTCCAAGCAGGTGACCACAAGGCATCAACAAACAGACGTGCATGAAAGCATAACAAAACAAGACAGAAATAACATAAATGATCCACAAAAGAAGCACCGCCTTGGAACGGTCAGTAAAAATGTTTGTATTTAGTTAAGTTGTGACCTTGACCTTGAGAGTTGGCGGCAAAATTATGTGCGCGCCAAATCTCCATGATATGGTATATTCTTGTAGGAGGTATGGCCCGGACTGACTGTTGGATGGACGATCGGACAGACACGAGCAAACATATAGGCTTTGAAACTGATCTACAGCCGATAGGGGACTTATAAATCATTTGGTCATTTAATTCGTCGAATGGCCAGAGAACGTATGTTTAGATGAAAATGGCATAAAATGTGGTGAATACGTAATTTTGCTGCTGTTTTAGCACAGATGTAACCGTATTGCAACGAAAGGCAAATAAAACGTTGTTCTAATATCCCTAATATTGATTTACACTGCAGTAGTTCGACTGAGTATTTTATTTACGCTGTAATATTCTGTAGTGTGACAGTGCGATGTACTACAATCACGTCATGAAATGTGGTAAACATATTTAATTGACGTGTTAAGCAAACTATTATCGCATATTCATGGAACAATACTAGATTAACGATTCGTACTTGGTGATATTGCAGTGGTTTGATTGATGGTTGTTCATTAAAAGCACTTTGCCCACTATAATACGATTACTGCAGGGGCATATATTTTGCAAGATCACACCAAAGACAGGTGAAAAGGACCTGGCTTGGAGGTTATAAATCCTTTTTCGAATGAGCACGAAATTTCAACTGCTCATAAAACTAAAATACCGACAACTGAAGAAATTCTTTGCTTTAAGCCTCTCAGATGTTGTATTTATCATGCTCATAAATGTTAAAATGCCAACAATTGTTGGAATTTTAACATCTATGAGCAGGATAAATTTCGTGATCAGCTGAGCAGCATGAAAAAAAAGTTTTATAACCTCGAAACTAGGAAATGACACAACCACATATCATCTTATGATACAAATGGGAAAAGAAAATATTGATATAGGGCCACAAAATTGAATAATATGTTACCAACCATCTGAATGGCCCACAGATCAGGCACCGAGGTTATTGAACTTTTTTCCATGCTCAACTCAACTGAGCATGAAATTTCAACTGCTCATAAAAACTCAAATACCGATAAATGAAGAAGTGTCTTGCTTTAAGTCTCGCAGATGTTGTATTTATCATGCTGATAAATGTTAAAATGCCAACAATTGTTGGTATTTTAACATGTTTGAGCATGATAAATTTCGTGCTCAGCTGAGCGAGAATTAAAAATAAATATAACCTCGGGGCCGGGTCATCATGTAGAACTGCGAACCAAATTATTACGTTATTTCTCATCTGAATGGCCTCTGTAGATAGGGCCACAAACCGGGTTATAAAATTACCTGTCAGCTGACTGGCTTCTGAAACCTGGTTATCATGTAACTCCTCAGCTGAACGGCATCTGAAACTGGGTAATCATGTAACTTCACTGCTGAATGGCATCTGAAACCGGGTTATCATGTAATTTTACTGCTGAAAGGCTTCTGAAACAGGGTAATCATGTAACTTTACTGCTGAATGGCTTCTGAAACCGGGTTAACATGTAACTTCACTGCTGAATGGCCCTTGAAACTAGGTTAACATGTAACTTCACTGCAGAATGGCTTCGAAACTGGGTTTTAATGTAACTTCACTGCTGAATGACTTCTGAAACTTGGTTATAATGTAACTTCACTGCTGAATGACTTCTGAAACTGGGTTTATAATGTAACTTCACTGCTGAATGAGTTCTGAAACTGGGTTATAATGTTACTTCACTTATGAAAGACTTCTGAAATTGAGTTAAAATGTAACTTCACTGCTGAATGGCCTCTGAAACTGGGTTATCATGTAACTTCACTGCTGAATGGCTTCTGAAACCTGGTTATTATGTAACTCCTCAGCTGAACGGCATCTGAGACTGGGTAATCATGTAACTTCACTGCTGAATGGCATCTGAAACCGGGTTATCATGTAATTTTACTGCTGAAAGGCTTCTGAAACAGGGTAATCATGTAACTTTACTGCTGAATGGCTTCTGAAACCGGGTTAACATGTAACTTCACTGCTGAATGGCCCTTGAAACTAGGTTAACATGTAACTTCACTGCAGAATGGCTTCTGAAACTGGATTATAATGTAACTTCACTGCTGAATGGCTTCGAAACTGGGTTTTAATGTAACTTCACTGCTGAATGACTTCTGAAACTTGGTTATAATGTAACTTCACTGCTGAATGACTTCTGAAACTGGGTTTATAATGTAACTTCACTGCTGAATGAGTTCTGAAACTGGGTTACAATGTTACTTCACTTATGAAAGACTTCTGAAATTGAGTTAAAATGTAACTTCACTGCTGAATGGCCTCTGAAACTGGGTTATCATGTAACTTTACTGCTGAATGGCTTCTGAAACCGGGTTATCATGTAACTTTACTGCTGAATGGCTTCTGAAACTGGGTTATCATGTAACTTTACTGCTGAATGGCTTCTGAAACCGGGTTATCATGTAACTTTACTGCTGAATGGCTTCTGAAACTGGGTTAACATGTAACTTCACTGCTGAATGACTTTTGAAACTAGGTTATAATATAACTTCACTGCTGAATGGCATCTGAAACCGGATTATCATGTAACTCCACTGCTGAATGGCTCTGAAACCGGGTTATCATGTAACTTCACTGCTGAATGGCATCTGAAACTGGGTTATAATGTAATTTCACTGCTTAATGGCTTCTGAAACCGGGTTATCATGTAACTTCACTGCTGAATGGCTTCTGAAACCGGGTTAACATGTAACTTCACTGCTTAATGGCTTCTGAAACCGGGTTATCATATAGCTTCACTGCTGACACGCATCCATATATAGAGCTGCAAACCCAACTCAGCTGACTGGCTTCTGTAGATATGGACGCAAAACCATTTGCATGCTACACATCATGTTACATATTAGCTAACTGGCCTCTGTATATAGGGCCACAGACTGAATATGAGCCGTGATATGTGATTTCCAACAATGTGGCATTTTGACAAGTGTCGACTCAGACAAGCCTGAGCAGCCACATTTTAAGCTTAGAAATTCAAATGTTGTTCAATCAGTAGCTTAACACTCATAGAATATTCAAGCGACTAGCAAAGGCTCTGATCAGACTGCGAGTATGCACAGGCTGATCTGAGGCTTTGCTGGTCGCACATACCACATTGTTGGAAATCTCATACCGTGGCTCATATTATGTTTTATCTCAGCTGACAAGCCTCTGACGATAGGACTGTGAGCATGCTCATCATGACACATCTAAACTACACCTAAGGAATCTTCTAACGCATACACTTTTGTTTTGGCATTTTCTTGAAAACTTGAATTTTGAATTTAAAAATATTTTGGAATACATTAGAACAATGTTTTCCGGTAACACATGATTATTTTCAGAGACATTTGACTCAGAACTTTTAAAATATGGAAGTTTGAGTTGAAAACTTCAAAAAACGAAAGTCGCAAATTTACAATTTTTCAAAGAAATCAATACGTAAAACAGAATAGCAATTTGTCACATATTCCATATTTATGAGATATGATACTGAATTATTTTTAAACGTAAGTCAGTTTGCCTTCTATTATTCATAAAATAAATAAAGTCTTCCAATTTCTATCTTCTTTATCTGTAAAATTGAACGGACAATACGCAGGTAATTCCTGACAATCGCATCGCATATGTGCTCGATTTAGGGTTTCGATCAGAGTAGCAGGATGGCCATGGTAAAACATTTATCCTACTAGCATACAGCAGAGCCTTGCGGGTGGTGCTTTCAGTGGGGATTTTTAAAATTGAACTAATCAAATCACATGAAAAAAGAATGAGTATGACTAGGAAACGCCACAAGCACACAATGTAGACCAACCTACAGCACCGTGAGAAAGAGACACAGCACACTTACTTAAAAGACAATTAAAGTAAAGCAGCCAGCTAACTTTTTTCCCAGCGAGATGATTGAAAAACTAGAAACAAAGTAGTGCAAAACAAAATAACAAAATAACGACCAACCATAACCCCCCGCCCACACACACACACACACACACACACACACACACACACAATGGAGGCAACTATTAACAATGAATTAACAACAACATAACCATCGCCTTATAATGCTCAGCCGAAGACACTGGGGGCTTAAGTTAATTTTACTGCCAAATATTGCCCCTAGATTCTGCTGTCGTCAAACAAGAAAAAAGTGTTAATCTCGCGTGGAAGCTTCTTTACTTATCAATATATAAACATACTGCCGGGAAACAAAGAAAACGGTTCTCAACTCACTGGCAGTCAAAAGCTAAAGACACCCCTCCCAATTGAGCTACAATAGGTCCAGCTAAAGACAAACATCATGCGCTGACCCACCGATGGAAGTGATATGCCATGGTCATCATGGAGTCTGAAGTATGCCACATCGTAAATTGCATGCATTTCTTATTCCGAATGATGGTTTCTAGTATTGTTCTGCATAACAAAAGAAATTAAAATAACCTCACTGAAACACAGACTTAAGCCTAAAATCCATATTTTGTGACTTTCGATTTTGACCCTTTCAAATTAAATAAGCTGTTTTTTGCATAATACCCAAGATATTGTTCTGAAATTTTAACAAATGATGTGAATTATATTGGATTTTTGTTTAACAACATGATATTGAAATTGCTAAATATAATAAAGCTTTGATAGTTAATTGTTTACTGTATGCGTTAGAAGATTCCTTAAGTATAATTGGTCTCTGTAGATAGGGCCACAATAACTAAATGAGTAAGTATACCAGACAAAACCAACAAATAAAGACTGCATGCCAACCCACGGGACCACGAGGAAGAGACACATAATACAGACAGCCACAACACAATTGAAGTAAAGCAATCGGGTCTCTCTTTCTCAGCAAGATGGTTGCTAAACCTGATAGGACATTAGGAAACACAGCACTAAACAATGACACAACACAATTCCCTCAACACATAACGTGAGCAACAATAGCAATGAATAAGCAACAACAGAATCACCAACTTAGAACAGACAGCAGCCCAAGGCCTTCGGGGGGTTACTGTGCATTTTACTGGCCAAAACTTCGCCCTAGAATATTTTATTGTCAAAACACAAAACGGGTTTGCTCGTATAGAAGATTCTTTACTTATTCAGTGCATTATCACGAAGAAACAAACAAAGTAAGTAAGGTTGCAAAGATCAGGAATCGATACAATCAAGTACCACACCTGACCCAGGATACCAATGGGAAAGTGACAAACTCACAGTAGACACCACAAACGAGAGCCAAGAGGTCAGCCCTTTCCCAGCAGGTGACCACAAAGCACATATAAACAGACGCGCACAAAGACATAGTAAACACAAGACAGAACAAAAACATAGAAGATCCACAAAAGAAGTACCGCCTTGGAACGGTCAGTAAAATATTTTACTGGAGGGCTTAAACCGGTTTAACGGCGCCAACCTCACCCTTAATTCAGATGTGGATCAAGACACATAGATATTTGGTTTGCATGAAAGACCCCTAACTTATCAATGCATCAAATCAAATTAACACACTATAATGAACATAAAATGGCTCTTGACTCACAATCAGTCAGAGCTTAAGCAAACCTCAAGTTTAGCCACAGTTGTGCCAGACAAGGACATGCATAAGGCACCAACCGACAGATGAAAGCTTATTATGATACTTCTCAGCTGACAAGCGTCGGCAGATACCTCAAAAAGTAAGTGAATATGACAAGGCAACAATCACAGGCTGCAGACCAACCCACATCATCGTGAGGATGACAAAGACCACTAACATTCACACAACACCAAAAGGCAATTGTTGTAAAGCAACCACTTCTCTCTCTTCCCCAGCGAGATAATTGGAAACAATACAGGGGCCAAACACTAACAGTGATTAACCATACTATAAGGAACTGCTCACAAATGAAAGAATTCGCTCCAAGAGAAGTTCCAATTTGAAAAGAGACGCAATTGAAGAGAATTATTGCTTGATCCAGTAGTCTCTCTTTGATGTGCGCAACTTTTTAAGCGTTCTGTTTACGCCGTTGCTATGTGAGCAGCAACAGACAATGAATCAACACCAATAAAACCACCGCCTTTAAACGGACAGCAGCCGAAGCCACCGGGGGAGGGGGGGCTTTAATTATTTTTTCTGGCCTTATATTCGCCTAAGTTTCTTTTATTTTGCGAGTTTGTTGCACCCCCTCCCCCTAAGAAGATAAATTTGGTTGCTATCATGGGTCAAGGTCTTGAATCTTGAAATGCTTTGTTGTACGAGTTTACCAGTGGCAGGTCACGCTCAGTTTCTGTATATAGCCTGTAAAATATGTTTCCATGCATATTTGATAAACAGATATTTGGACGATATTTTGAACATTATTAATGTTTATTTTGACAATATGGTAAGTCAAATATACCCTTCAGAGCTCCAACATTAATAAAGCCAATACCTCTGATAAAGAAGCTGCATTTTTAGACTTGCATTTGTCAATTTCTAATGATATTTTTTTTACCAAATCTTATGAAAAACGGAACGACTTTGATTTCGAAATTGTCAATTTCCGATTTTTAGATGGTGATGTTCTTCGCTCTACATCCTATGGAGTCTATATCTCTCAACTCATTCGTTTTGCCAGAGCTATGATACTGACTTGAACACTCGAAATAAATCGTTAACCCAGAAACTTCTTAAAGTGTATGTTCATGGTTTTAAACGTTTTACTTAAATCAAAAATAAATATTTCATAATGTACTTATTTATTTTTCATAGATCATCCCCTCATCTGCTAAGTTAATTATGGCAGTGTTCGATGCCTTAATCTAAACATCTGGGGGCTGCCATATTACAGTAATTGACATTCAAAGATGGACATTGACCTGTATTTCAGGTCAGCTAAGTGAATCATGGAATCACTTTGCTAGTGGTTCCATACATTGCTTCATTGTAATATTGGATAATTGATATTCTGTTTTAATAACAATTATCAGTCAGATTAATGCAAATTAAAATGTTACGACTATTAAAAGAAAAGTATTTTGTTTTTAGCTCACCTGAGCCGAAGGCTCATGGGTACCAGTCACTCCGGCGTCCGTCGTCTGTCGTCCGTCCGTCCGTCCGTCCGTCCACAATTTCAAACATCTTCTCCTCTGAAATCACTGGGCCAATCAAACTCAAATTTCATATGGAGACTCCTTAGGACGTGGGAACGAAAGTTTGTTCAAATGGTCCTGGTCACATGACCAAGATGGCCGCCACGCCCAAATATGGTAAAAACCCTTTAAAAATCTTCTTAGGCCGATGACCTCAGGACTTGGTATGTAGCATTGGGGATGTTGGGCCTACCAAGTTTGTTCAAATGATGATCCTAAGTTGACCTTGACTTACATAACGTCAAGGTCAAATTTGTTTTTTAATGCATTTAAATGGGACATTTTGTGAAAAGTTGATTTTTTTGAAAACTGTAGAAGCTTTAGTCATTATTCTCACTTGATATGTTTAACCTAATGAGACAATGGCTATAAATAAGTTCCAAAGGTAAAGGACCTTTGACCTTTCAGCTAAGTCGCTCATATTGGAGTCACATCAATATATTAAAACATAGTTTTCTCACCAACCGTTGGTCCAATTAAACTCAAATTTCATGTGAAGACTCCTTATGATAAGTCAATTAAAATTTATACAAAATATTTTGGTCACATGACCAAGATGAACGCCACGCCCATATATGGTAAAAACCCTTTAAAAATCTTCTTCTCCAGAACCAGAAGGTCGGTGACCCTGGGACTTGGTAAGTAGCATTTGGGATGTGGGGCCAACCAAGTTTGTTCAAATGATCATCCTAAGTTGACCTTGACCTACTTAACGTCAAGGTCAAATTTGCTTTCTAATGCATTTAAATGGGAATTTTGTTTGAAAAGTTGATTTTTTGAATACTGTTGAAGCCAAAGTCATTATTCTCACTTGATATGTTAAACCTAATGAGACAATGGCTATAAATAAGATTCAAAGGTCAAGGTTTACCTTTAACTTTTCAGCCAATGTCTCTCATGTAGGAGTCCTATCAACACATTAAAACATAGTTTCCTCAGAAACCACTAGGCCAATTGAAATCAAATTTCATATGAAGACTCCTTATGATAGGCTAGCGAAAATTGATACCAATTGTACTGGTCACATGACCAAGATGGCCACCACGCCCATATATGGTAAAAACCCTTTAATATCTTCTCCTCTGTAATCAAAAGGCCAATGGCCTTGGGACTCGGTATGTAGCATTAGGGATGTAGGCCCTACAAGATTTGCACAAATGATAAATCTAGATTGACCTTGACCTACTTTATGGCAAGGTCAAATTTGATTCCTAATGCATTTATATTGGAAAAATCATAAATTTGTTCATTTTTCTATAACTCTTTAGCCGAAATCATAATACATGCAAGAAATGTTTAACCAAATGAGACAACGGTTTTATATAAGTACCAATGTCAAGCTGACCTGTGACCTTTTATACAAGGCCACTCATATGAACTGCCACATACCTATCCAAACATATTTTCCTCAGAAATCACTGGGCTGTTTGATGGAGTATTCATTAGATTGTTTTAGGTCACTTGACCAAAATGTCTGCAACCCCCATAAAACAAAATATGTTTCATTATAAGCTGTAGCTGATCTTGACCTATTTTAACATTATTAAGGAGATCAGGTGAGCGCTTCAGGACAGTCAGGTCCTCTAGTTCAATAAGTTTCAGTTGATTTTGCTATGTCTTATTGTACGTAAAATGAAGAAAGTTGTCACAAAATATGTCGTCTGCTATAGTAATAATTAGTGCTTTAAGGGTTGAATTTTAGAAATAATTATCAAACCTTGGCCCATGTATCAAAATATAGTCATCAATGTACACACTGCTTAAAATATTAATTCGAAACGTTGTTAATTTTGCCATTATCAGGGAATAAAGACTTTGGTCTGGCAGTGTGTAAGCAGGTCATAGTGATTCCAGTCCACTTGTTAGGAGCTCATTGAACTGCAAATGGCCAGACCCCCAGTGCCGACTGAAAGTAATTAATTGCAGGCAAATTGAAGGGATTTCACACACGTTAAATGAATGATTATTCCTACATTACTGTAAGCTCTATAATAAATGCAATTCAAAAAAGTGTGAATTTTCACCTTAAACAAGGCTATTGGTATCATAAACTTCGCAAACCCTTTTCTAAATTTATAGACGATACTATGATTTGATATCTAAATCTCAAGTTAGACTTAAATCTCTCTTGTGCGAAAGACTTTCGGAGCCTGAATTCTATGGTGACTTGGTGTATAGATTGAAGCAGATTGTTGGCTGTAATAATTTTTCAGCACAGTTCATTAAAAAAGTCCCCATTATAAAAAGATTGGCTATAACATTTATGTATTGCAGCAGACTGCACGCTTGGTGGTCAACCCAATCACGGTTGGCAACTTTGCTTTTCTCTTTAATTGCACGTTCGATGGCCTCCATGCGAGCTGAACATTTCTTGTACTTCTACAACAGCAGAATCTAGGGCGAAGATTCGGTACCAGTAAAATGCATTTAAGCCCCCCCCCCCCCCCGTAGGCTTAGGCTGCTGTCCGTTCTAAGGCAGTGGTTCTGTTGTTGTTGGCTTTTTGTTTATTGTTACTCCCATTGTGGGAGTCTGTGATTGTTCTATGTTTTGTTATACGTTTCTTTATGTCCATTCTAGTATTGCAATCATCTTGATGGGGAAGAGAGAGCTGATTGCTTTGCTTAATTTGTCTTCCTGGTGTCTCGTGATGGTTGAGCGGCTCTTCCTCGCGGTGCCACGGGGATGTCTGCAGTTTGTGATTGTGGTATTTCCTGATCATACTCACTTACTATTTGGGATTTAGATATTGATGAGATGGTAGGGGCCTGATGCTTTGGCTGTTTGTTGGGCCCACCAGGGTTTACCGGTTAGATTTCTTTTACTCCGGTATTCAGTTTTATTTACTGTTGAGTCCTTATCTTTGCTTTATCTCCTTTTTATATCTTGATTTATATGTTCTGAGAGATGATGCATTGATAAGTTAGGGGTCTTTCATGCAAACCAAATATCTATGTCTTGATCCACACCTGAATTGAGGGTGATGGTGGCGACACGAAACCGGTTTAAGCCCTCCAGTAAAATATTTTACTAACCGTTCCTAGGCGGTATTTCTTTTTTGGATATTTTATGTTTTTTCTGTCTTGCGTTTATTATGCCTTTGTGCATGTCTGTTTATTTGTACCTTGTGGTCACCTGCTGGGAAAGGGCTGACCTCTTGGCTCTCGCTTGTGTTGTATAACCGTGAGTTTGTCACTTTCTATTGGTACTTGAAAACTGCATGCGCATAAGTCATAGAAATTATTATAGAATTGTTGTTGTTGTTCGAAGAAGAAGATGGAAAATACTTAGAAGTATGTTTAGAGTAAGTTTGTTTACTCACAGACATTCTTTTACACATGCTCTAATCAAATTGATAGATGTCATCACAATATATTTTTTTCGATAGCGACTCTGCTTCAAAGCATCCTGTTTTAATGATTTTATTGTTTTCTACTATTTTCTAGCTACAAATTACTGTTGGGATTTTATGTCGCAAATATTTTTGATCGAGATTAAGCTATTTCTGCACTTACATACTTAAAAATGGCTTCCATGCAATGAAATAAACACTATCTGATATTCTTTTTACTCTACGTCGCATTCAACATTTTTTCAGTCACACTGGGACAATATCCTCTCTTCCTAGGTTGGACCTAGATTGACCCAGTACTTAGCAGCAGATAAAGTGTTTTGGTCAAGAACGCTACATGGTGGCTCAAGTGAGTCTCGACCAGCTATCATTCAATCCCCCATCTAAAGATCTACCAACTTAGCGACTGTGCTCCAATTTTCTTGAAGGAAACCGTGTACATATAGTTTCTGATCTCTATGACAATAAGGAATCAAATAAATCGGGAGAAGGCAAAAGGCATGGGGCAACATCAAACTCGCCAGAAGTAAAAATAAAAGCTGGGGATCAGGTTTTCCCTCGTAATTTGAAAAAAAAATTTCAAAAGAAATAGACAACTTTAAAAATTTGGTAGCTACTTTCTAGGAAGAACTTACAGAGGATCAACCTGTGATTCTAAGTGGAAGATTTGAAGAACATCAAAGAGCTGCTTGGGTGTCGTGTGAATGCACACACGATATTGAAGAGTTGTTTTCCACTCAGACCAACGCTGACAGAAGACTTTGACTATACTTAAGGAATCTTCTAACGCATACAGTAAACAATTAACTATCAACGCTTAATTATATTTAGCAATTTCAATATCATGTTGTTAAACAAAAATCCAATATAATTCACATCATTTGTTAAAATTTCAGAACAATATCTTGGGTATTATGCAAAAAAACAGCTTATTTAATTTGAAAGGGTCAAAATCGAAAGTCACAAAATATGGATTTTAGGCTTAAGTCTGTGTTTCAGTGAGGTTATTTTAATTTCTTTTGTTATGCAGAACAATACTAGAAACCATCATTCGGAATAAGAAATGCATGCAATTTACGATGTGGAATACTTCAGACTCCATGATGACCATGGCATATCACTTCCATCGGTGAGTCAGCGCCTGATGTTTGTCTTTAGCTGGACCTATTGTAGCTCAATTGGTAGGGGTGTCTTTAGCTTTTGACTGCCAGTGAGTTGAGAACCATTTTCTTTGTTTCCCGGCAGTATGTTTATATATTGATAAGTAAAGAAGCTTCCACGCGAGATTAACACTTTTTTCTTGTTTGACGACAGCAGAATCTAGGGGCAATATTTGGCAGTAAAATTAACTTAAGCCCCCAGTGTCTTCGGCTGAGCATTATAAGGCGATGGTTATGTTGTTGTTAATTCATTGTTAATAGTTGCCTCCAGTGTGTGTGTGTGTGTGTGTGTGTGTGTGTGTGTGTGTGTGGGCGGGGGGTTATGGTTGGTCGTTATTTTGTTATTTTGTTTTGCACTACTTTGTTTCTAGTTTTTCAATCATCTCGCTGGGAAAAAAGTTAGCTGGCTGCTTTACTTTAATTGTCTTTTAAGTAAGTGTGCTGTGTCTCTTTCTCACGGTGCTGTAGGTTGGTCTACATTGTGTGCTTGTGGCGTTTCCTAGTCATACTCATTCTTTTTTCATGTGATTTGATTAGTTCAATTTTAAAAATCCCCACTGAAAGCACCACCCGCAAGGCTCTGCTGTATGCTAGTAGGATAAATGTTTTACCATGGCCATCCTGCTACTCTGATCGAAACCCTAAATCGAGCACATATGCGATGCGATTGTCAGGAATTACCTGCGTATTGTCCGTTCAATTTTACAGATAAAGAAGATAGAAATTGGAAGACTTTATTTATTTTATGAATATTAGAAGGCAAACTGACTTACGTTTAAAAATAATTCAGTATCATATCTCATAAATATGGAATATGTGACAAATTGCTATTCTGTTTTACGTATTGATTTCTTTAAAAAATTGTAAATTTGCGACTTTCGTTTTTTGAAGTTTTCAACTCAAACTTCCATATTTTAAAAGTTCTGAGTCAAATGTCTCTGAAAATAATTATGTGTTACCGGAAAACATTGTTCTAATGTATTCCAAAATATTTTTAAATTCAAAATTCAAGTTTTTAAGAAAATGCCAAAACAAAAGTGTATGCGTTAGAAGATTCCTTAGGTGTACTTGTAAATGATGCTACAGTCGCTGTCATACTAAAACAGCAACATGATAAGGTTCTTGTCTGAGACATACGACTCCTATATAATTAAAACTCTGTTGCCTTTATAAATATTCTAGTATATATTTGAGAAATAAATGGCACAAACGTAGTACCTTTGTTTGCACTGTTCAAATGCTTGTATTTAATATCATTTAATACGATCACGGTTATTATTTTTAATCTTTCTTAGGAAGCAAACCTCTTCTAATAATATTTTTGTTAAAATTAACATGTGATAATGTCTCGCTATATTGGCTAAATTACGATAAGTGCCACACATGTTATCAAATTTGTAAATATACTAGCCAAAAGTTCTAACTGGCCACCTGCATTTCATTAGTTTTCTTCGAAATGTAAAACGACATGACTACACTTTTTGCACCTCTAAATAGCCAGGCGTGTCATGTACCCTAGACATTAAAGATATTGACAACATGCTCAACAGTTCGTGCAGGGTTCCCATTTGAATAGTGGTACCCCCATTTTTAAAATTCGCAATTTGGCATAGTTTGTAAGTCATGACTTTTTAAAATAGCCCACTTTCATGCGCAAAACGTTTTCATTTCAACAGCCACACTCATATTGAACACTATAGTGCTAAAATGAACACTCCATCTGCATGGGACTCGTTGTTATTGGCCAAAATGTCTAAAATTACCCCACCATCCAATGCAAATTCTTGTGAATTTAAAAATTGAGGGCATGTGTATTCGGCGAAGCCTCCTGGATACAATTTTGAGAATTTGCTAAGCCGTTTTCTGGTATCATTTATTGATAGGCTGGCCTATTCGGGAATGAAAATGAAATCTGTATAGTGCTTAAAGCTTCTTAGAAAATCGATAAAAACGCACGTGGCCGGATAGAACTTTTGACTAGTATATATGCCAAAATGAAAAGCATGTGTGCAGGTAAAATGTAAATTTGCATGACGGTAAACAATGAAATGTAATCCAAAATATTACATAGAAGGTGTCTTTAGGGACTGTGGAGTTAATAGTACCATTAATACATTCCCTGGTGCATGAATTTACGTCGACAGTAAGCTATAATAAGTGCTCTTCGCAAAAGCATAAACGGTTGCTTCTTCTGTCTTAAAAATAGAAAACAGATAAAAGCATTAAACCCAATCATTAGATGCTATAAGTAGATATACAAAAATGTAACGAAGGTAACGGAGGCGGATGCAGAACTGCTGAAAATGAATCTGTTGCATGTTTTATTTAGACTTACTATAGACATGGGTAAACGTTTGTGTTCCAACAAATTAAAAAAACAATATTTTTTATATTGTTCTTCTACGGTAACATTTTCACATGCTTATTATGAAAAACTGACCACAGATAACGAAACAACATGGTTGTTTTAGCTCCACCTTACATATGACAGCTCTGTATTCTTATTCTCAGGGAGTGCAATAGAGCATATTTTTCAAATTTGGTCCCTAGACCATTATAACCAGGCAACCAGACTGCACATAATATCCATGCTATAACCCACACTTTAAAAAGAAGACTTTCCAAAGATTCTTGTGAATTTATGAATTAATTCGTCATATTAGATATTTGGTTTGCATGAAAGACCCCTATCGTATCAATGCATCATCTCCTAAAACATATAAATCAAGATATAACAAGGAGATAAAGCAAAGATTAGGACTCAACAGTAAATAAAACTGAATACCGGAGCAAAAGAAATCCAACAGGTAAAACCCGGTGGGCCCGACAAACAGCTAAGCATCAGGCCCCTACCATCTCATCAATGGATAAGTCTTTAAGTCCGAACAATCATAGAGTCTGAAGTCCGACCCACCGGCGTGCAATTAAAGAGGAAAGCAAAGTTGCCAACCGTGATTGGGCTGACCAACAAGCATGCAGTCTGTTGCAATACATTAATGTTATAGCCAGTGTTTTTATAATGGGAAATAATATTAAACGATCAACTCTGAGTGTCTTCAGTAGAATTTAGAAAATGATTCACGAAGTTCATGATATTGAAAGCCTTGTTGTAGTAATTTAACACTCCAAACTTGAGGAAAAATTGCAGGAGATGACTTATAATATAAGCGCTTGCTTACTCTCAGATCCTGTACCATGACATTTCTTTACCGTAATATACATGTCTAGTTACAAATAAAATATCATTTTAACTAACAGTCCAAAATTAGTTTCTATTGTTGAATTCACGTACAGCTGAGCATACTCTTGCAAAACAAATGGGCTGCGAAATATATACAACATAAGAAGGGGGCGAGGAACATCTCAATCCAGAAAAAGGAAATCAACCTTTAAAATCAAAATCATCTCGTTTATCGTAAACTTTAGATGAACTATATAATTAGTCATGGACAAAACGCAATGAGTTCAAGGTAAGTAAAGGTGCAAAGATCAAGAATCGATACAATCAAGTACCACACCTGAACCAGGATACCAATGGGAAAGTGACAAACTCACAGCAGACACCACAAACGAGAGCCAAGAGGTCAGCCCTTTCCCAGCAGGTGACCACAAAGCACATATAAATAGACGCGCACAAAGACAAAGCAAACACAAGACAGAACAAAAACATAAAAGATCAACAAAAGAAGTTCCGCCTTGAAGTCTAAAAAGGGTTATTTAGTATCAAATGATTTTGCCTCATTAACTGATGTTCTTTGGTATATATCTGACTTGCCATTTTTTTTCAAAATAAAGATTATCAATATTCAATAAGTCATCTAGATAACTTCATCCTGAATATCGTTTGAAAGAGACAACATGAAGAATCTCTCATGACAAAACGAAATCAAATCTGAAAAAGGGGTAACACAATTAGTACCAGCTAGAATTATAACTACAATTGTTTTTATACAATTTAGGGCCAAATCAAATAAATGTTGTGTCCAAACGGTAATGTAGAGTGTCACAAACTTTCTGACATAACCATAATGTATTTTCATATAAGGTGATTTCTCTGGAGTGAGTACAATTTTCATTATGCACATGCGTAACCCCGTAATGGGAGTTAGGCGTATGAACAATCTTCTGAGTTATTCACGTTATCTCCATCTGTACCTGCCACATAGCATAGCTACACAAACCTGGTACGTGACTTATGTAGCATGCTGACAGATGCACCAAAAAAACTTCATTCGGCGTGATATTTGCAGTTAAATTTGTAATTTGACGCAGGAATAATTCTATTGACGGGATGCTAATCTTTTTTTTTTTCATTATTGGCCATTCATCTGCACATTCGTATTCTCTTTTGTGAACTTGTCTTCTGGATAATTTTGCATGCTCTTTTTACGTCTGCTGTTTTTTTTCAATTAATATTTTCAATAAGATCTTTTATGACAACGACTGGTTAGAAACAACTTGGATCAAGGTAAGGCTAGACGTTTTGTCGGACCTGATCTGGGTCCAAACTGTCTACATATGACATCAAGAGATGTAACTAGCAGGCCAAGAGTTAATGAACGCACCAGATCGTGATTGTTGCTGCTGCATTGCAGTTAGTCTTAATTTCTGATCAAATAGATGTATCATATAAAAATGCATCACGAGTGTTAGGGTAGGATAGAAAAATCAGTCCGAAGGATCGCCGTTTTGCATCACAAGGCTTGCCGGCTATCCTACCCTCACACGGGGGATGGATTTTTTTTCTTGCTCACCACTGTTTTTATTTATTTATTTTAAAATAATTATCTAAATTAGCTTCCCGAAGTCCCTGAATACGCGAAGATGCAATTTCACATGATGACGTTACTTGACGTCCTGGGTAATATAGCATGGGTAAGATAAGATTTTCTATTCCAGGGTAAAATCTCAGATATCCTTTTCCGGTGTGCAAGAATCTTAATTTCTGACCAAATAGCTGTATCATTTTAAATATTGCATAGCAAAATATTCCATTAATTTTCGGAAACGTAAGTTAACCGTTCTGTGTTCTTCTCTTTGACTACTAGTGTCGTCCGCTAATACCTTTGCAAATAGTTTGGACCAAGAGCAGGTCCAACAAAAAGATCTGGGTCCGAACTATGGGACACTCTGGTGGTATTTCTGAAAGGACTTTTCAAAACTATTGGTTTAAAAAAATCAGCAGAGGACAAAAAGCATGCAAAATTATGCAGTAGGCAAAGGAGAGTAACGCACAAATCTGTTTTCTTTATTTTATATAGAGGCATGCATATGGTAGAGCAAATATTAGCAACTTTTACTATTAACCTGCTATGTAGCATCACCTAGTAGGCTTCTATCAATTTGGTTCATATTAGAACACTGGGGCTAAAATGGCCATACTCTGCGAGGTCACGTGTTTTACATACATATTAGGCCTTTATTAGAAAAAGAAATCTTGTCAATATCCACAAGGCGCAGAGCCTTTACATTTGTTATATCAGATCACCTGGTATACCTCAAATTATGGCCCCACTCCGGGTTTCACATGTTTTGCAGACTAGGCCTATATATAGAACACATATTCTTCTCTGAAACCTTAAGAGCTAGAGCCTAGTTTTGGTCTGTAGCATCACATAGTAGGCGTCTACTAAAGTTGTTCAAATTATGGCCTTCAGCCAAAAATGATTTTTGTTTGTTTGTTTTGTTGCTTTACGTCCCATATCAACAGCTATGGTCATTGCGGGACGGTCAGTTCACCTAACCACACTATTTCCTGGGCAGGCTTGAGCAAGCGGTTAACCAGTAATTCGTGCACATACTTTCGCTTGTAACTGACAACAACCCTTCTTGAATGAATCAGCGGAAGGGAGGAGAATGACCGTAGAAATTATTTCATGATCAATCTCCACGAAAGTATGGGACCGGGCCGGGATCGAACTCCCGACCCCTGGAATTGCAGTCAGACACGCATCTGTAGCCAGACACGTTACCAAAAATGATTTAATCCTTAACCACGGAAAATCGGAAATGATGGCCTTACTTACAGTGCTAAATTTGAAACTATACCAACTCGTATTCATAACAATTTAACGGCAATATAAATGTGTTTTTTGCAGAAAAACAAAGGATAGTAACGTTCTACAGCATGATTTAAGAGGTAATATATATTTCCTGACATGTAGTGAATTTCCAAATCGGATATGTACTACTGGTTAGTTTTGATAAGAAAGGCGAACATATTAAAACTTTGAATGTAAACAAAAAAGGTCTAAAAGTAGCATTCAGAACTGACATGTGCTAGCTAATGTCCCTATCATATGCATAGATCTGCTGCATAGCCATGGATTTTTGACAATTTGTCCAATGATTTATTGTCAGTTAAAAGGGTCATCACATGTCCACCGTGTTTAAAGAATGACATCAAGGCACCAACACAGAGTTTATCACGGTTTTACCTGAATTCTCATTTCTTTTGGGCAGCTGCTGAGGCCCCTACACTACGCGAAAAAGGATTCAGCAAATATGCACAAAGTATGTGGTCTGAAAGTTACTCATTTAGCATTGGGCGGTTGCATGAAATTCTCCGATTGCACGACCCCTAGGAATACACCACAATCACTATTTGAGTACTTCTGTCTGTCCGTTACCAGTGAGTGGAACTGTTCTTAATTCTTGAACCACATGGTATAGTTTATCACATTTTGAATACATATGCATGTCAACTTTTCCTAGCCTAAATATTCTTTTGTAAGTTTGAGTAGATAAACGATAAATTGTATTTTAAAGTTTTGTTTTGAAATTTTTAAAATGTATTTCTTTCCTTTCAGCCGAAATGTTTTGGATTTTTTTTTTTTACTTTTTTTCAAAATAAGTCAACTTAAAAAAAAGATTTACTCATGTTAACATTATTTGAAATTAGAAAAATGAATTTATTTTTTTATTTCAATTTGAATTTGTACATACGAAAGTTTGACAACTCCTTTGCATTTGAAAAAATCTTATTCATGAAAAAATTCAAACCTCATAAGACATCACAGAATAATGCATTGTGGGATAGATATATTTTTAGTTTTTCAAGTATGTTTTGATTTTTACCTTTTCAGTTGATCTTTATATGATATTTGTATCAAATTTTGCATACTAATTTATCTTAATATTGTCTATCAACGTTGGTATGCAAAACGGTGGCGAGTATTTGCCGATCATCATTTTGGCCAGTCAAGGTCTTTTAGAAAAATACTTATAATTTTGAAGCGCACGGTATATTTTAATCAAATTTTGCATACTAATACATTATAACATTATCGAGACACAAGTATGCAAAACAGTAATTAGGCTTTACGGAGAAATATTTTTGGCAAAGCCTAGTCACCGTTTTACATACCCGTGTCACCATAGTTTTTAAATGTATCAGAAACCACTTTCGTACAATACCTTTTTCAGAAAAGCTATGTTGAAACGTTTAGTTTGGTACCCGAACATTGCTTTCAATTTAAATAACTAGAGTTCCATTCTAATTAGCAAATAATCAACGTAGGTCGTGCATATTACTGTCAGTTGATTCTTTAATAACTGTCTATAAAATTATCTTAATCCAAAGTATAAGACATTATAAAGATTGTCTATCTTTTTACGACAACCCGTGCCAAAGGAAATAAGTGAGTATGATCAGGAAGAAACAAAACCACAAACTGCAGACAAACTCGTGGCGTCGTGAGGAAGAGCGACACAGCAATCACAAGACACCAGGAAGACAAACGAAGTAAGCAATCAGCTCTCTTTTCCCCATCAAGATGATTGCAAATTTAGAATGGACATTAAGTAACGCACAACAAAACATAGAAAAATTACAGAATCCCACAATGGAAGTAACAATCAAGCTGCAGTAAAATTTATGTAAGTACTACAAAATATGAGCCGTGACATGCGGTAATATGTCTTTCAGTATCAAATTGAACCCATAACTCAAATATAATTATGACTGGTCTTTAAACATCTCCCTATTTTGTCTGCCCCATATATTCCTATTCCTATATCCAATTACTCATGTAGTCATTTTATTTCCATATCTTATCACGTGTATGGTTGCTCAAGTGTGTGCCTTGATTGAATCTAATCTTGTCCTCATTTTTTTTCTCGCAGAATTACTTTCCACAAGTCGGGACGCCATTTCACGGCGAGCAGAAATGTGCAACAGGGATGGTGTTTTTACCATAATTGTTTCACGTTTGTCTTCATATAGTGGAATGCCTTATTCCGGTATGGTTATTTTGTATTAGAGTCTGAACCCCACTGCTAAGCATAAATAAATAAATACATTAGAGTGATAATATCGTAACCTATTACCATTAACATAAAGTTAAGCTTATTGTACTTCAAATGACTAAAAATAATTAATTCTGATGGTTTAACATAAAATGCTTTTTACATTAGTCTACCATACTTATTTTGAGTCAAAAACCGAAATTTTCGTATTCCGAAACATATTCATTGACGCAAAAGAGTTGGTTTTCTGGGCCAACTCTCAATATGCAAAATGCCAAACGTCGATGTTGTACAACGGATAGGAGACGGCTATTTTTTCTGGCGTTTTAGACCAATGTCCCCTCTTAGTTGTTACAGCAAAGTTTGACATGTCAGACGACCTGGTAAGGAGCATTTTGAAAGCAAAAATGTACACAATTTGGTCATGAAATGTGTTAATAAAATGCAATTCATGCAATAATTTTGTTATTTAACTATTTAATCTGTCCCTGTTTGCAGCGATGTGAAAAGAGTAGTTGTGACATTTAAAGCCGAGAAGATCCAGGAAACAGGATTTTTAGCCATTATCCTCAAGGCAGCCTAATCTCAAAGGACAAACTTTCGTCGTTATTTAAACCCATTCAAAATTGCCAGAGCCATACAGCTCTGCCGGTGTGATTAAGCAAGGTTGGTTATCTGCAAACGTTGACAGACAGTCAGCATAATCATTCCCGAATTTTGGAGAAAATCAACATTTTGTTTGGGTAGAGTTCTCACGTTCCTATGACGTCATCAGGATTGGTAGAGTTCTTTATTACCGACTTTTGGATAGTAGGATAACAATACTTTTTAATGAGCAATAGATAATTTTGTAAAAAAATGATATTCGGTAAAAATTAGCAACACAATAAAGATATGCTTAACTTTGTGTCATTAGTATATGTTATCTTTAGGAAAATGTACCATAGGCATATGTTACAAGTTGGAAAATAGTTTTATATGTCTCCTTATTCTGCGAGCAACGAATTCATACGTGTTAGACATGTGTATGTAGCTGTGTACTTATGCATAATGTAAACAATGGTGTTATTGTTAAGATTCAGCGATTGCAAAGTTCCAGGTCACCAATGGTGATCTGCTTCCAATGCAACGCCCCAATGCATTCACTGGCAATGTTTATCTTTGTCAATATTTATCAAATATTTCATTAAAAGATTACCTTAAATGGTATCTTTTCATTCAAAAGACGGATCATTACATTACAACACACATATACGAGGACTGTTCAAATATGAATGCAAGTAGTTTCATAGCTTTCGTCACATATATGCTACGACAAAATGGTAAACGTTTCTATAAAGGATTATATGTTACCTTTAAACTGGCACCAGACCTTAAGAAAAATTCAGTATACTTATCAAGTTATATCCCTTTGTATACTAACAAACTCATTGCTTTGAACATAACAGTGATATAGACGAGCGTATTATTCTTCGATACACCGATGAAATTTCTTGAAATTTTAAGGAAGTATCCCAATATACTTATTTAATGATTATGTGAAAGTTTCGATTTCGAACGTCCGACATGCTTTTGCTAAATTACATCGAATCGTTTTCACTAAAGTCTCCTTATGTTTGCAAATAAATGGTAAACACAACCCTTTTTGGGGACGGATGCTGGCATCCGGACTCAATTTTAACACTTACAGTTTTTCAGTCACGTCGATTTTTCACCCTTGCCAGGCCATACATTAAACAAATGCTACACTCCTTGCAAATTTTCAGACATATAAGTTGCATGGTTTCAATATTAACAATTTAATTAGATGCATGATAACGAGTCGTAAATATCCTGACTAGTTTGTTCCTGAGAAGCCAACTGATCTGGATCTACAATGTTTTCCAGAACAGGGTATATCCGGATTCCGCAGGATAAAGGCTTAATGCAAACCGAACAACTTTCTGGAAAATATTACGCGTAAAAAGTAGTTCTTTTTTTCGTTGTTTTTTTATTGTTTGTTATGCTTTGCAGTTTAGAAACTTCAGTTTGGGTATCGAAACAATGATTTATTGCCAATTGCTAATTCAAATACAAATATATCTAAAAAATAATACCTTGCGCAGTAATATAATAATGATAGGCATATCGTAAAAGACATAGTGGACTTGCCATTGTAGTCTGCTTTCATTGGCAACAAACAAACAAGTCGGCGTGTTTTTTACGCGGCTATGTATGTAAATAATATAACATTCATATAAATCAAGAATTATCTCAGCTGACCCCAAAAAGTCGCTTAAATATTGGGGATTAAATAATCTTACTTGTATGATTTCATTCTAAATTTAACTCTATGCCTATCCCGCCAAAACGGTCATGTGATATACTCACTACACGTATATGTAAATTATTTATACACAACCAATCGCAACGCGATTTAGTACGTTCTATTTATATATATACAATCGGTCAGGCATTGATCAATTTTATGTTTTCGACAACGCTTAGAAAGTTGAAAATGTAAGAACAAATCTAAGTTTTCCCTTTTAATTCAACAAAGAAAACGATGATTAATTGTAAAAGAATAAATAACAGCTCAGACCCAGTAATATAACAGGCAGATAAACTGTTCTCGTTCATTGTTTCCTATCGATGACGGATGTAGGTCACCACTGTTCCACCATGATTAATAAGTATTGGCTTTTACTAAAGGAAGTGTGTATCAGTAAGCTAGGAGTACAGTAGCATAATCATTATTCGGGTTGCTATGTTGACATCAAGGGACGTTTACAAACAGTTGCAAGGTTCCATTGATGCCAGAAAATATATAATTGCATTGATTATGTAGGCTACTGCGTTTGTGTTACATGTTGTGCAATTTTCGACACAAAATGGGCCTCAACGCGACAAAAACCTGTCTTTGGGGCTTCTGAAAAAGCGAGTCTAAAAGCAGTCTCCTCATCTACAGAGGCTAGCTAGAAAATTGAAATTTCACTTGTAGCAATTCTAGAAATGATACTTCCCAAAAAGCAAATGAAAAAGGCGCTGATCAGTCTACGCTAATGCGCAGGCTATTCTGCGCATTTGTTTTTCGCACCCCCAAGACAGGCTTTCACGTTCCGAGGCCCAAATATTTTTTTTATCTCAATGTCAGTTTATAGGGTGTCGTGTGTGCGAAAAACATAAGCATAGAGCATTATGTTTCATACGACGAAAAAAATAAAATTGAAATTATCCTATTGTCTTTGATCCCTATTACATGCTACCTGCCGCAAACAGATCAAGAAGGTCTTTTAACTATCGGTCTTTATACTAGATAAATCAAACCAAAAGTAATTACTGATCATTACTCTTTCATTCTACAATTTGACTCAGTTTCACAAAAGTCTTAGTTTATATTGTCAGAATGGTTCATATTTGTCACATTGGACCGTACATTTGAACACTTAAGTGCATTTGAAAATGCCATTGAGCGCTACCAAAACTATGCCCGGTTGTCCACTGTCGACCCGCCAACCAAATGCTATAATGGAGTTTTGGTGACGGGCCGATGGTGGCCCACTTTATATGTTTTCTGAGAATGTAGATTACGTACTGTTGTATAGAGATCATAGAACAGTAGCCAAAGCTCCTACGCATAATGAAAAGAAAGCTGGACAAACTGTTAACGTACTACGACATCTCTTTCAGCTGTACACATGACAGCAAATAGGCACCGTGTTTAGAGAACAGATCTACCTACTCAAGAGGTGCAACTCATGACTTTAGATCAGTCTGCACATCGCCATAATAACATCCAGACCACCAGATACTTTCAGGGGTGTTTAATAATAATAATAAAAACCTTTCTTCTAAATCCAGAAATACATAGTAGGTATTCAAAAAGAATCACCTCAATGCCATTGAGACGGTTCTTTTGAGCACCAACCCTCAACCCTAGCTGCTGCACTTGAATTACATATTGCACCATCCTCATGCATCAGTCCATTAAAAAGATATCTACTGCTCTATCATAAACTCGGTAAAACCATTAATGAGCCACTTAAACCGCCCCAGTATAACATGATATTTCATGCTTTAGTTTTTCTTGTTAATATGGTTTTTAGCAGCGGCCACTGTTTTTTGTTGTTGATTTTTTTTTCAATTTTAAATAGTCTGATTTTTTCTTGCTCGCTCCGCTCGCAAACGTACATATAGAGATCTAAATTCAAAGGTGCCAGATCTGCGGCGCCCTGCTAAAATCCTGTCATTTTATTGTAGCCTACCATATCTTTCGGTTCCTTTTTCTGAATGACGTCTACTGGAGTCATCTGAGCACTATGTGTTAATGCTCACAACAATTGCCAATTTTTTCATACGGTCAAGCATTGTGGCACCGGATCAGAGCAGTCTGAAGCCTGATACACACGATGAAACTTTTGTCTGCAACTTATGTCTGCAACTTTTGTGTGTACCATACACTACTGTACAGACGATGCAACTTCACATTACCTGTTGCTCTTTCCCGCTAAAATTGTGCATACTTTTTCAACATGGTGCTTACTGAGCATGCTGAGGAGGACGAAATTGCTGTCCCATTGTGTCTGATGATCATTGCACTTGCAACGCAACATTTAAATGGACCGCGAATAATACGAAGTTTGGATTCAACGAAGAAATGTATATAGGGCTCACCATATTGTACCAAGCTAAAAGACCCCTTTCTTAATTGTGTATGCACATTTGTGGAAATTACAGGTAAACTGACCTTCAGAAATAGCCGAGCTGTGATTGGCTAATTGTCTGGAAAAATATGAGACAAGTTTCAGAAAATATAGCGATGTCCTATTCGATGAAACTGTTTCATGAAACTCCAAAAATCTCTTGAAACATGTTTCTCGGACGTACACACGATGAAACTTTTGTCTGCAAATAATTATGTTCTTCGCATTTTCACAAAACAGTCTTTTTCCAATCGCGCATGATATAGTCTACAAGTTCGTTTAGAAAACCATTTGTAAGTTGAAGAAATGACATTGAAGTTCATTTTACCCATTCATTTCAAAATTTTATGACTTTGCCTGTTGAAAAAATGAAGCTTTCTGATAAAGAATTAAACTGCATGAAAATGTGCCAGAAGGCACCAAAGTGCGCGGATTTTTCAATAAATCCTGGGGAAGCATGCCCCAGACCCCCTTACCCGCGCTTGGCACCTACAGAACTTGCATTCATGCATTCTGTGAATCAAAACACTCACATTAACTCTCAAACTCGTTGCTACGACCCTGAGTATAGGTTGGAATTATTTTCGGTGTGTGAAAGTGTGCCAAAGTCCATAACGACCTCCCCACGCCCTAGCATGGCTTCGCGTCTTCTGCGCTCGCATGAAAATATTTCATGTTTTAAATATTGCCCCCCCAACATGGAATCCTGGATGCGCCCCTGCGGTTCTATCGCTACAGTGTCAAACATTTGGGATCCAGATCAGGCTCGACGTTTTGTTTGGTCTGATCTGGGTCCAACCTGTTAGCAAAGATTATTATTTTGCGGGCTTCACCACTGGTATCATACCGAATTCTTGGCCGCGGATATTGTTCGACTAGTCTTTTCGCGGAGAATAAATAAACTGAAATTGAAGGTAGGGGCTCTCATTTGAAATAGTTAAAACTTATTTACGAACTCTTGTCAGGCGCGATTAAAGGCATATACATATTCTTGAATAGTCACTCTAACATCACATCATGGCTAAGGCATTACAGTACTTAACCCTTAAAGCGCCAAGAAAAAATGCATCTGAAAATGTCGTCTGCTGAAGACGTCTGCTTCATATAATTCAAATAATTGCCTAACATTACTGACGAATCAAGTATAGAAGCAAACAGCGTTGACCCAGAACAGACTGCTCCTATAGGAGCAGTCTGATCTGGGTCCACACTTTCTGCCATAGATGCTTCTTAAACATTTCGGCAGACGAGCTAAAGCAGACGACTTTTGTTGCGATTGGCGCTTTAAGGGTTAAATATACGAGAAAAAAATGCAAATAGATCATGAACGAGTCCTTGAAATCGGGACACTTTTGGATTGATTGACAATTACACATTTTTACAGAAATGGTTTCTATATTTTTGCGTTTTTGGTGAAACGACATTTACTTTTTTTTACCTGTATGTTAATGATTTGGCTTAAATAAGCGTCGATTGTTTATGAGAACGGGATTTCTGCCCCTACCCCTTCAACGGTTGCAAGTCTAAACCATGGAGGTGCGTGGAAAAATACTATAGCGTCCGCGGGGTTTTGTTATCTGGCCGCGAGGCAGGGCTTTTTAGAACCGTTTTCCACATATTAATTAAAGTGGCAAGAACTAATAATGGGCTCAAAGGCACTTACATTTTGAAAGCCTGTAGTTTCTACCAGCAGGGACAGCTGATACTGGTTCTATTGCGAGTTTGATGCAAATCTGAACCACGGGTTGAGAGCATGCTCCTAATCTTACCGCGGATGTGACCATTGTTGGCGTTGTTCATGGCCGTGGGGTTCTGCAATATGCTTTCTTGTCCACGGAAATCCTAAAAATCAAAACGTCAGAATCATCTATGACAAAAGATAGGTAGCTGGTGTGCTGAAACGACTGGATCAAAACCCTGTTAGATAAGAATGTAGCCATTGGGTTTTCGCTTTTTTTTTCTGTATGCTGATTTAGCACAAGTATCTAGTTTCTATGGTAGTAGGATCGCCTGACCAAAGTGCTGAAGGTTGTGAGCAGCAAAATCTAGCTGTTTGTCTGTCTGTCCGTTAATCCGTCCGTCCGTCTGTCGGTCTGCATTGGTTCTTCCTTCTTTTACTTATATGCTCGTTTAGCCTGCTTACATGTGTCTAGTAGCTCAGGTGGTTGGAGCGCCTGTCCAATGTTCTGAAGGCTGTGAGCAGCATAATCTAGCCATTTCTCTGTCTGTCCACTTTCCAATGGCTGTCTGTCTCGCTTTTTCTGTCTGTTTCATTCTTTGCACTTTTGACTTTTTTGTATGCCTGTTTTGCTGGATCATCTAGTATCTCAGGTGGTAAGTGTGCTTGACCATATTTTGGATACTTTCAAGTTTTCTAAATACCTAGGCTTGGCATTGGACCCAGCATTTACTCTTAACCCCCAAAATATAAGGAATATCAGGCATACCCAAAACATATTCGAACTTTAGCGACCCCAAAAACATTTTCCAAATCTGAACATTGACCTTAAAAAGCCCCAAATTGATAGAAATGACCCCCCAAAACGTACAAAAAATAAATCATAATTTCATCATATCTCCAAACATATTTATTTTTCTGATCTCCTGCCCCCCCCCCCCCCAACAAAAAATGTAATTCAAAATTTTGATTCTCCAAAAATGGACAGAACCTACTTATATATGATAATATCAGTGTGCCATACACCCCCCCCCCTCCCGCTAAAAAGCTGACCAGTGTTTTAGAGCAGTCTGCAGCAAAATATAGCTGTCTGTCTGCTTGCTTTCTCAGTCAGTCAATCAATCAGTCAGTCAGCCAGCCTGCCCAATCAACCGCTTCAATTTCTTAGTGTAGACAGAGCCTCTTTGTAAAAGTGTATTCTTGTCACAGAAGAGTATTTGCGTGCCCCAGGGGGCTTGGGAAGGGTGGGTAACTCTTTTTTTCTTCATACGAAGGGTCTGGCCCAGCATCTACCATTCACCCCCAAGAAATATCAGGAATTTCAAGGACCTCAAAAATATTTGAAATTTTAGCAACCCCCAAAAAATCCTTGACGTAAAGAAAAGACCCTAAAATGCATAGAAATTACACTTAAATATAGTCCAATTTCGTGGTGAACCCCCCCTCCCCCCTCCAGAAAAAAATATCCATATATCTTCATATCCCGAAAAATATTCATTTCTCTGAGGCTAGAGGTCAAAATCTAGGACATCTTATTTCCTTTTTAGAATCATTTGGGTTTGAACAATAGTGGCGAGTTCAACAATGTGAGCGTTTGCGGGCACACTTTAATGATGGTACCTACGAGGGATGTTCGAAATGAATTGCTTATTGTCCTATATCTCAATATCCACGTGGGACACGATAAAAACCAATATATACCTATATAGGTTTATTTAAGGTCTACACAACGGTGTATAAATGTACACATTAGACTTAATGTAAGACACAACATTTGCCATATTAACACACGCAGTTATTGACCACTGTAATAAAAATAGTTGTTACATGTAGAAGAGTCAACCAGAAACATGAAATAAGGGGTTACATCAAAGCTCGCTCAAAACTTGTCTGTTCTTTGAAGCAGCTGATGATTGAACTTTCTACTACTTACCGACCTTCTTGTGTGTCTTATGACACAGTATAGGCGCTGGAAAAATAAAATTTAATCTGGCTTAGAGTCCATCAAAAATGCACCAAAATCAGGAAGACGAAAATTCGCAGCTTGTAAAGAAATCGTTTCAAAAATGAAGGAAAACATTTAAGGAGATGCCAGATTTACAGTTTGTGATATTGCATGAAAAGTAGGCATGTCACTATCAACGGTTCACTTTATTTTGAAGAAACATTTAAAAGTCCGAAATATTTTTGCTAGATGGGTGCCACATCTGTTGACTGATGAGCAAAACAGACAACTGGTTTTAGTGGCCGAAAAGCTGCTTAAAATGTTTCAAGCTTATGACAAAAAGAAGTTTGCCAATGTCGTCCCAGGTGATGAAAATCGGGTCTATTAATTTGAGCTGGTCAGAAAGGTTAGCAATAAAATCTTGGCCACTAAACATAGCAGACGCTCAATAATTGTCAAACGGTCTTTAAGTGCAAGGAAGGTTTGGTATGCAATTTTCTTCTCTGGTGAAGGAGTCGCAATAAAAGTGCTGGTGGAAAAGGGCAAAACATCACTGGAAAGGACTACAAAGACATATAGTACTGGAGAAGCCTAAAACATATCAGAAACGACGCCCTGTCACTGGTTTTAAACATATCTGTCTTCTACATGGCAATGGCCCTGCTCATGCCTCTAAAATAGTTACAGTGTTTTTGAAGAAAGAAAAAGTAACTATTTTGCCTCACCTCCTGCATTCCCTAGATCTTGCCCCATGTGATTTCTTTATGTTTCCGAAATTGAAATAATTCCTTGCTGGGCAGAAATACCAGTTATTTTAAAGAACCATTTGTATTTGAAGAACATGTACTATTTCATTTTCTTACTTCCTTCAGGTTCGTGACCAGATGTTCCACTCTTTTGAACAAAATGACTGCCAGAGCTCTAGCTCAGAAACTTCTTTTAACAGAATTTCCTCCTGAACAACTGGCCCAAAAGCAAGTTAATTTCACAGAACTGTCCCCTATAGTGTCTTCTACCAATTTTGCACAAATGGTTCCACTCCACTGAACAATGGATCCACAAAAGCTCCAGATAAGAAATGACTTTGAATGATTTCTCCTCCTGAACCAATGATCCAAAATTTACAATAATTTCACAAACTTGGCCCTAATGATGCACTCTACCAAAATTATACAATTGGTTTGGCTCTGCCATTAAGAGACTTCATTCAAGCTTGCACATAATGTCTATGGTGGCGATTAAGTAAAAGTAGGAAAAACATACACAAAAGTGGACTGAACTTTATCAAATCAGTTCTTGATTATCATTGATTTCTTTGAATAAGTGGGTGGATTTGTATTAGGTAAGATACTAGGAAACACTTTCCCTCATCCTCATAAGATCTTTAACTAACAGAAACCAAATGGAAATCTGAAGGAGAAAAAAACATGCCACGGTATTAGGAAACAAATTACAACTGTTTAGTTTTGATTGTGCCAAACAAAGTTAAGAGAAAATTGTATACCGCTTACCTGCCTGAAGAGCTTTCACGAACATTTATTGAGGGATTATTTAACACTCTATAATAAAAGCGTTTGAAAATAAAGTTTGATTATTCACTTCTTAAGTTAGCAATTATCATCTGGTTTCTAGCATTGTTCAATAATGGATTACATTTGATAAACTCTCCCCAAAAAAGGCTGTTTTTGTCCAATGAACAAATGCCAATGTCGTCAGAAAGGTTGCTTTCTCATTTCACTTTGTGGCAATATGTTTGACCCTACATCAGAGACGGGACTTCCAGTTTCCATTTGCAGGTTATAGAAAAGATATCTTACTAACAACCTCCCTATTTGAACGCTTCAATGCAGCCGTCCCCACCAGTGCTCTCAGTGCTTTGATTCTCTAACGAAATGCACGAAGCAGCATTTAAACTAGTTTTAACCCAAAGACAATATGTTGATCGCTCATACTGAGTTGTTGCTACAAATCATTGAAAGATAGTGGGTAATTTTTAAACGCTGAAAAGCATTTTTGCAGTTTTAATCTAAATTTGAACGTTAACTTTAAGTTTCACCAAAATAGGCATTATTTACAATAAAATTACTCACCTGTGGTCTTGACGACTAGACAAATTAAACATATTTTAATTAATGTAGTTACGTAGAAGCAGAAAATGCTTGAAAAATTATTTTAAATGGCATAACTCTGTAAATAGAGGACGATACGTTTGAAAACTGCCTTATGACATATTAAGCAGGCTTTAAGCAAAACGTAAAGAAAAAGACACAGCAATGTTCATTATTGCATTACCAGTAGATAACTCAAATTGACGTTTATCATAAAATTAATGACGTCACAAACGTGCCTGTTTACTCGAGATTGAAACAGGATTTTATAAAAAAAATCTTTGCCAATGCCTCTTAATCTTGCATCTAAAATTTGGTGCCATTTTGTCTCAAACTTACAGAGATATGACACTATATCCGCACATATAGTGTAGGCCGCTGTGTCGAAATTTGGGCTCCCGTGGTAATTTTTGGGTAAAAGTGTTTCCTATCGATTTTCGTCTAGAGAAATATATTCCATTTAAGGAAAAAGATGTTTCTATTTTTCGTCACAGTGACGTCACAAAGTGACGTACCGTTTTTGCACATGAATCAAACATCTTTTATCGGCTAGTGCTGTATACACCTAAAATAATCACATTTTAGTGTTGTTTATTGCGTTGAAGTGGTTGAAAAGTCTATAGGAGGACCAAAATGAAAATTTGATTCAACATGGACTTCTAACTTAAGCCAAATTGACGTCGGTTTGATGTCAGTATGCAGGAAATAAACATATTGTGTACAGAAATATAATTCAGGAAAATTGTGTGTGCCTTGCGATTAAAATCTAAATGTTAGCATAAATTAATTTTTCTGCGGAAGCTTTTTGAAACATGTTTTGAAATCTGGCGGTTGTAGAGTTTGGCTGTTACAGCATGTTTACAAACTTACCCCTCGTATTTTAAAACAAATATAATGTATAAAAAATAGTAAGTGAGTATAATCAGGAAATACCACAATCACAAACCGCAGACAACCCCATGGCACCGCGAGGAAGAGCCGCTCAACCATCACGAGACACTAGGAAGACAAAGCAACCAGCTCTCTCTTCCCCATCAAGATGATTGTAATACCAGAATGGACATAAAGTAACGTACAACAAAACAAAGAACAGTTACAGACTCCCACAATAGGAGTAACAATAAACAAAAAGTCAACAACAACAGAACTACCGCCTTAGAACGGACAGCAGCCTAAGCCATCGGGGGGGGGGGGGCTTAAATGCATTTTACTGGTACCAAATCTTCGCCCTAGATTCTGCTGTTGTTGAAGTACAAGAAATGTTTAGCTCGCATGGAGGCCATCTAACTAATACAATGTATCATCATGGAGAAACACTCTAATCAAATTAACTCACTATGATGAAACAAAGAGAAGGGCTCATGACTCACAGATAGTGAGAGCTAAAGAAGACTTCAAGTTGAGCCACGGTGGGTCCAGCTACAGATAAGTATCAGGCCCCAGCCCGACGATTAAAGCTTTACGTCAGAGATGTCATAGAGTCTGAGGCCTGACCCACCGTCGTGCAATTAAAGAGGAAACCATAGCCATAAACCGTGATTGGGTTTAAAACTAGGCATGCAGACTGTCGCATGATATCCAAGTTATATCCAACCCTTATATAACGTTTTACTATCTTTTTGAATTGATCACTAAAATTAGGTTTTACAACAATTCGTTTGAATTTATAAACTAAATCACCATAAAATATAGGTTCTGATATGCCTTGTTGCAGAAGAGTTTTTAACCCAATGTTGTATTTAATAATTAACTCTGAGTGTCTGTGGTAGAATTTAGAAAATGCTTTTCGAATTTTATGATATCTATAACCTTGTTTTAATAACTTAGCAGTTAAAAATAAGTTTCTGTTGTTGAAGTCATCAACATTAGAACACACTCTAGCAAAACGAATAAGCTGAGAATTATATACACCATAGGAAGGAGAGCGAGGAACATCTCCATCAAGAAATGGGAAATTTACTATTTCAAAATTAAAATCATCCCGTTTATCATACATTTTAGAAGAAACTATGCCATTTGTTATACAAATCTGCAACAAGAGGAGCACAATTAGTACCCATTGGAAAACCTACAATGTTTCTATATAATTTCGAGCCAAATCTTATAAATATATTGTCCAAAAGATAATGGAGCGCATCACACAATTTCTGACATGACCATTATTTATATCGTTTAGGTTGTTCAGAAGTAAAAAAGGCATTTTTATCATTAAAAGGTTGTTAAGGTAGTACCTGAATATTCAAAAAGGCTAAACTTTCATGCAATATACAAGAACATATTATTCCCTACATATATTTATGTTTATAAAAGTTGTTAGGGCCCATTGTGTCACGTATGTTACATTTAAACTACCCCCTGCAAAACCATTGAAATTTTGTTAATAGGTTCATTCAATAAGCTTCTCATTTTTTACATTCATGTTTTTAATGTATATTCCAAAAGACAAGTAATGGCCATTTTATAACTGCAAGCAGCTGGTTTTTATCACAAAACTTTTAAGAGTTATTAACTACTTAATATTAAAACCCTGACTAACGTGTGAAATGTAAGAATATTTTCATTCTAAAATTTAGCATGTAATGCTATATGAAAACCTTTTAACACCATATTTGCGCTTTATATTGAAATTCCAAAAGTGAAAGGCTGTACTCAACATAGTTTCTGGTGTAAACTATCATTTGTTATTTGTGTGACAATATGTAACGAATATTACAACCCTCACGACTGTTTATACATTGCTTAAGGTTGTGCGGGACCCATGTCAAAAGATAACCTTACTTTTACTTAAAAGTAAGAGTGTAAGAGTTATCGTTCCTGAATCTTGTTTTTTAAAAGAGAATACTTATTTGTAAGACGGTAGATATTATTCTCCCCTGACAACTCTTTGATGCTTGAAACGTAATTCTGTAAGTATTTTGCTTTCACAAAAAGAAGGAATGCAAGTATTAGCTTTTAAAAACATCACCCAGAGTATGAAGTCATTCAATATTTTGATGGTTAAAAGTTGCGGACCGTATAAATATACATACTATAAACATGTCTCGGTTGCTTTTTCTGCATGCTGCCACTAACCTAAGACCCACCCCACCCCAAAAAGGGGGGGGGATTGTAGACGTGCACACGCCTTGTATGTGACATTCTCATGTTTTAGGTCCCATGGAGATACATGGTCACTAATGTTTAATGGAGAAATGACGTAACTATTTCAATTACCTTATCACACCGGATAGGCAGCAATAAAAACAGTCTAAACAATCGATGAATGCTGATAACAAATTGCTAGAAACAGTGTTTGTGATTGCCATTTGTTGCCTATCGAACTACAAACAACAATCCAAAATTCTGTTACTTACAATATTTAACTACGTTCGTCGATAGCATTAACGTTTTCGATTGCCGCCTATCTAGTGTGTTTTTGATATACTGAAGACGTAGCCAAAACAATCTGATACAAGGGCTAGGAGTTATTTCATGTTTCTGTTGAAAAAAATATTTTGTTTCGTTGCATGTTTCATGATGATAAAATGGACATTTCTGCATACATTTTAATAAAATTAATTGGAACTGCATGTGCCTGAAAGGAAGATATATGACAATATAACATTCTTTTCTGTATATTAACGGTTGGCAAGCATGGTACAGATGCACGGATCCAGGAATTTTCATCAGGGGGGGGGGGGGGGGGGGGTAGGGTCCAGGTCAGTCTGACAAAAAAGCTCTGACAACGATTTTTTTTAGTCCTCAGCTTATTTTACAGAAGTCAAATAGTCAATTTCAAAGAAATCTATCGTTTTTCAAGGCTCCAGATGGGGTCCAATTTTTTCCGGGGTGTCCAACTTTTTCCAGGGGGTGTCCAATTGCTTATTCCCTATAGAAACCCATTAAATTTGTGATTTTCCAGAGGGGGTCCGGACACCCTGCCCCCCCCCCTCTGGATCCGCACTTGATGCAGCCCTCACAGCTTCATGGTTAAGGCTACAATACATTATCTCATTTGGGCTTGGCAAACGTTAATTGACAAAAGAATGTATCATCCTTTTACTGTTATATACCTTATAATAAGTGTTTACTATAGAAACTTGAGGTGTTTCAATCGCTGACAATTGTACATTTTATTTAATAATGTGTCATATTTTGGTTGATCGTTGACCAATCACTGACCGCGGTCTTGTGATGGTTGAGCGGCTCTTCCTCGCGGTGCCACGGGGTTGTCTGCAGTTTGTGATTGTGGTATTTCCTGATCATACTCACTTACTATTTTTATTTCCGATAAAACATGACTGCAGAGGGCTTAATTGCCATTTCAATCTGCTCACGGATATCCTCTGCGAGTTAAGATGCCGTCGCTTATGCTTTATTGAGAAATGACCAAAATATTCAATTATCATAAGATACGCTACTTTATTACATCGGATAGACGACAATCGAGAAGGCTCTGAACAATTGATGAACGTGGATCGCAAATCGCTAGAATTTACCATTTGTCGCCAGTCAGGCAAACAAACTGCAATCCAAAAAGTCTGTTTCTGATGGTATTTGATCTACGTTCGTCGATAGCATCAACGTTTTCGATTGCCACCTATCTGGTATGTGTAAATGAATACGTAACCAAAACAATCTGAAACAAGAGCTAGGAGTTATCTACATTTTTCAGTCATGTTTCTGTTGAAAAAAAAGTTGTTTCCACACCGGATAGTGAGCAATCGAAAACACTCTTAACCATTGACGAACGCAGTTCAAAACTCGCTAGAAACAGTGTTTTGATCGCAAAGTGTCGCCTGTTCGATGAGTGATGGTAATAAAAAAAACTATGATTCTAACTATTTTTGGTCTATAATCGTCGATAGTATTGATGTTTTCGATTGCGCCTATAAGGTGTGGTTTTGTTGTATGCCTCACGATGTTACAGTGGACATTTTTTTTGGAAATGCTTTTGCTTGAAAGGAAAGTATTCCAGAACTTTTTGGATACTGTAAAGGCGGCACCTCGTGACTACCTTATTAGTCTACTTTAGACATAGGTAAAATCGGAAAAATGAGGCGTCATAACTACATTCGAAAGTGTTTGTTTATTGTTTAACATTAGTATAGAGACAAACAGTGTAGACCCAGATCAGACTGCTCTAGATCTACACTGTTTGTTTAAGAGGCTTCATAATATTTCAATAGACGATAAAAACATACGATTGTGTTGTAATATATGCTTTAAGGGTTAATAAATGTGGGTTCAGTGCATTAACGGACAGGACTTTCATGAAATGCACGCAGACCTGCGCGGCTCAAGCAACTTTTAAACGCTTAACCAATGGAAAGAGCCTGATTTCCATTCTTGAGCAGTTGAAATAACCGAACTACGCCCAGATATGAAAATTAAAGTTGCCACCTTTACAGTACCCAAAAAGTCCTATAATATATAACAATGACAATATAACATTCCTTTCTGTATATTAACGTTTGTCAAGCCCTTGTGCGATAATGTGTTGCATGCCTCACCGCTGTGTGGTTCTGGTTGCAACACATCACATTCAGGCTTGCCAAACATTTATACAAGGAAAAGAATGTTTTATCCTCTTATTGCATATTTGTAAGTTTATTCTTTAAATGACATTTAGATCTATGCATCAGGAATAAAGCTATAATTTTTAGCTTTTATCTACATAAATCCTACGTGTAAGAAAGCATCAAAGTATCAAGACATGCTAGCCATGCTTTAATGAGAATCATAATGTAATGTGCTGGGTCACATATGCTATGTCAAAAAGTCATTTTCTACGCCCATTTGTCAGTGCTTAATCAATAATAGCTATGTCTCCGCCCAGTGATATACATAGGGCGTAGACAAACAAAAAAATTGGCTGAAAGGGGAGACAACACTTATTATAGTCTTTATTTTTTCAGGATTTTTCAGAAAAGTCACCAAAACAAAAAAACGAGCACGGTGACACATATTTTTTATTCAATAATTAGATTCTTCGTGAAAATATCTTTGTAAAAATATGTTTTTTGTTGTTCCAGTTACATTCTCTAATATGTTTATTTTGAATATTAATTTTTTTTTTGGCATTTATTCGTTTGACTGAATTAGGATTTTGCTTAATAAATTGTGTAAATACATGTTATTTCACTATTTTTTTTTGTTTTTATTTATATCTCTGGTGTGAGTAGTATTTGTTCTGAAAAAAACTGTATTGCGTTTCTTGTTAATTTGTTAACAAAATCTGTGTTTGTTTATTTCAAAAACCTGCGATTTTGCAGTTTTTGACATCAAATAACTTTTTAAAAAGAACCGTGAGGTAAGTAAGTAAGTAAGTAATCTTTTATTATAGTGACTTGTGTAACATCGTAATACAAATAGGAATAAATATACATAATTAATACACCCGGCCGCATGGGCCTATAAGTCACTTCAAACTTTGTAATTTTTCTGTACAAAATGAGCGTTTTTAAAACGTATATCGAGCTTTAGTTGTGTCAAAAGTAGATCCATCACTGCCTTGTCCGTTATTGGACTAGTTTGACTCAACACCGCAGAGCCAGATCAGATCCACAGCGTGGTTTCTCGATCTGAGTCTACTGTGCTGGTCTCATAGACTTCAAAACAAATCTTTGAGCAACAAACAGCATAGGTTCATGCGCGACACTTAAATTGAAGCCCCGCGCATGGGCCTAGGCTGTGTCCGTGCTCTAGCCCATAGTAATGGCATTAATAAAGAAGCATAACGGAAATTAACCCCTACCATGCCGATCGCGGACATATCTCGCTTTGAAAACTGTGTAGATCCAGATCAGCTGGCTTCTGAGAGGTCAGCTGATCGGCATCTATACTGTCTTCAATTTGGCCTCCGCATCCACGGCAAAAGCCGGTTATGACATGATTGGTTCAAACAGTGACCTATATAAGATATATAGGTCACTGGTTCAAATTCGGGAAATACGGCATACAGACTCAGCACGTCAATGGCTAAGAATGCAGTTCAAGCTTATATATTAACGTAAGTTTGTATTAAGATTGATGTGGAGAGGGAAAAAAACTTAAGGAACAAAGCTGTCTTTTGTGAAAGTGGGTCCAGTCTTATGAAACGCACAAATCCATCATGCACACAACGCTGATCAGCGTCGACGCAACGTCATGACGCTGTGTTTACGCTGAACCACCGCCGTGTGCCTGCTAGAGTTCATACGGTAAGTAAACTTAGAATCTGGTCCACTTTCGCCAGGCACATCTTAGTTATATAAAATAGTTTTTCTTTGCATAAAGGACTGTGAAATGAATTAAGCTGTCTTTCTATACTCCTGAGTGACCAAGTATTTGAGTTGATCGTTTGGCGGTAACGCATAGAAGTATTGGGTATTTATTTGTCTGTACAGTGACTGTCTAAAAATTGTGTACTGATTGCATTCCAGTATGAAATGTTTTTCGTCTTCTATTTTACCACTATCGCAAACTTGGCAGATTCTTTCTTCAGGCTTTAGCCCGCAGAAGCGTCCTGTTTCTATTCTGAGAGGTAAAATACCACAGCGTAATTGTGCTAAAAATGAACGTTCTTGTTTTGGTAGAAATGCTTTCACATTTTCTTCAGTTTTATACTCCGTTTTAAATGTTATGTATGTTCGTAGTTTTGACACGTCCCTAGATTTAGTTGACCATTCATTGCAGTAGTTATCGAATAATGACTGTTCACATACTTTGATTTCACATTTAATCATATTTTGGAAGCATCGTGTTCTAAGACCTATTTTTTCTAGGATTGATTTCACTTCTGAGCACCAGGTACTGTTTGTATTTTTGTTAAAATCATAAACGAACACTTTTTTGGTCAACCGATCGTCATCCATATCTACTAAGCGGTTCCAGAGACGGATAATATTTAGCCAACGTCTGTGTACTGAAATAGTCCACCCCATGTCACCGCTCAATGCGAGGATAGGGGTAAAACGGTGAACGCCCAGGTAATAGCGTAATGCGCGATTTTGCACCATGTCACTCTTAGGAAAGTTCCGAAAGCCCCAGACACCTGAACAATAGTCTGTTACTGGAACTACACATGAATTGTATAATTTAGAGTATACTTCAAAGCCTATATCTTTAAAGTTATGTATTTTTGAAATCATTGATCCAAGGGCTCTGCCTCCTGAGTTAAAGAGCGTATCAGCAGTTACAGTGAAGTCAAGGTTTTCATGTAAAACTATACCTAGATATTTGTATGTGGTGGTATATTCAATTGTTTCATTTCCAACTTGAAAAACATGATTACTTCTGTTTTTTCCTTTGTTTCTGAAATGTATCACTGCTGATTTAGCGTAGTTAATTCTTAAGCGCCACTTCCTGCACCAGATTGATATATGATTTAGCATACGCTGCACGTTGTCCTCATTTTCTGATAGCAACATAATGTCATCTGCATATAACAGGCAGCATACATGTGTGTTGTCAATTTTAATTCCACAATCCATGGATTTTAGTTCAAGGGCTAAGTCATTGATGAACAGAGCGAAGAGCGTCGGAGATAAATTGTCTCCCTGTTTTACACCGGAAGTACATGGAAACCAGTTAGTTAATGAGTTATTCAGTTTCACAGATGCTTCAGTACCTGTGTACATAGCCCTAACAGAGTTATAGAACTTTCCGTCTACTTTATTGATCAAAAGTTTATACAGAAGAGCATCCCTGTCGACATTATCAAATGCTTTTTGCAGGTCAATAAATGTCGAAAAGGTACTTTTCTTTTGTGCGAGTCTATCTTTTATAATAGTACAGGCTGTGAACACATGGTCCTGACAGGATCTGTCTGACCGAAAACCGTTCTGCTCATCTACAAGAAGACCGTTATTTTCTTAATACGGGAGTAAGCGATTGTTTAAGACAGACGAATACAATTTACTCACAGCACACAATAAGCTGATACCACGATAGTGTAACGGTATACGTGGGTCTTTCGTTTTGTCTTTGGGCAATGGTGTTATAACAGCCTTTCTCCAGATAGATGGTATCAAGCCACTATCCAGACAAAGATTGAATAAGGAATGCAAGTAGTCAATGACAGGTTGAGCCTTCAGCACGTCGTATGGAATCTTGTCAAAGCCAACAGATTTTCCATTTTTTGCTCGGTGTACAACTTTTTCAACTTCACCTCTACTAATTTGGGAATTCAGGGTTGGTGATTGTTCATATAATGGATCGTTTAAATTATCTTCAAGCAGCCGTTTGTGTTGCAACATCTCATCATAAAATTTAGAGTCAAAATCTGTTTGATCCTGTGTGTTGTATAAGTTCGAAAAATCACGTGACCAAGTATGATTTACAAAATTTCTGTCCGTTTGTACGTTTCCGTTCTCGTCGTAGACGGCGGTAGGTATATTTTGTTTCCGTTTTGGACCGAGATTTTTCAAGTGTTCCCAGAATTCTTTTGGATTATTGGTGCACTCCGTTTCAATATTTATCATTAAGCCCCTCCTATATGCGCGTTCAGGTATTGTTTTTTTTGTCTTAGATTATAAGTATAAGTCTATATTATAATATATTAAAAGATAAAACACTTTTGGACATATGCCGGTGAGTCCGGTACTACCTTAATTCCTTATATTATACACCATATGGTATTTTATATTATTTCGAAAAAGCTAGTAACTAGTTAGTATGATCAAGAAATACAATCACACACTGTTAACCAACCTACGGCACTGTGAGGAAGGGCCACAGAACACTAATAGTCACAAGACACCAGACACAATTTAAGTCAAGCAGCCATCTCTTTCTTTCTCATCAATGTGATTGCAACACTAGAAGGGCATAAAGTGCTGAGTAACTAAAAAAGGACCAAACAAACACAACAACACAAACAATGGGAGCAAAAATTATTAATGAATCGTCAACAACAGAACCACCGCCTTAGAACGGACAGCTGTCTAAGCCACTGGGGGGGGGGGGGCTTAAATGTACCTTCGTCCGAGATACTGTTGTTGTTAAAGCACAGCAACTGTTAAGCTGGCATGGAAAAAATGATTGTTTTTGTTATAGATATCCAGATTCTAGTTCGTCTGAAAGAGAAGATTTTTCAATTCGGATTAAGTTCGTATTAATTATTCATGCAACAATTGCAAAATAGTATACATTGTATCTTTTAACTTTTTATATCTACAATAATGATTTGCCCAAAATAATATATTTTGATACTTATTAGCAAATAAAATGGTAGAGAAATCAAAGTTTAATTGAAATAATTCTTAGCAGTTATTCAAAAAAAATCTTTTTTGTAACTTTTTCATCTTTAGTTGTTAAAATAATGGGTAAACTTATTCAGTTACGTTACATGTTAAGGCCAAATTCTATGTATCCATGTACATTTAGGTTAATTTACCATAAAATAATACTAAACGTTTTGAGGGAGGTAGTCAAATCTTATGCATTATAACTGTCTCTGATCAGTTATAGTTTAAAGAGACTGTCACCAAATAAATTTGTATCCTGGCTTCAATAGCGTATGCAAATGGCGAGGCATTACTTAAGCTTTTAAATTAATTTAAGTTTACATTCAGCATATCTTTCGTTGTTCAATTAACGAGACTCTCAATCACGTCAACTTTGTACTTCTGATCACTTGCTCAACCAACAATGGGAAAATTAGTTATAGTGGTGAGTTTTACTCTGTGGCAATGACCACATTAGATATAATCATATCCAAGGAAACAGGTCAATTGTTACTTTAATACCAATTTGAATAAAAAAAAATGTATCAGCCAACATTATTTCCAGCCAAATTGGACCAGGTGACATTAAAGTTATTGTGAAATAGATTTTACAATGTTCTGATAGAAAAGTGAAATATTTAATAAGAAAGTGCAGTAATGAGATCTGACTTAAATTTGGCAATACCTGAACAGAATGTGACTTTGGCAAAATATTACAGGAACCCTATAGGGAAGGGAATAATAACAAAGAGTTATATGTGTATAGAAGTTTAGAATAAGTTGTAAACTCGACAGGATATAGATTCAAAGAAACATGCAAAAATGTCAACTGCTCCAGCAAAACAACATTAAGGGAACACTCTACTCAGTATTATACTGACGCCAATGATAGACTTACTTACCAAAATCAAATGAGCTTGTTCCTTCTATTTTTTATGATAATACAATTAGTTTATTTTGTTTTATTGGAAATATGCAAAGAATTAATTGGATGTATTTCTGTATAAATAATGTTCACATTTGGTTGACTAAATATCAAAATGATATTATCTATTATCTGCAACAAAATTCAATTGCAAGGCTAAATCTAATTTATAGATTAATGTAAAATAAATTAACCAATAATTTATTTGAGTCCATAAATTTAGCAATGGGTGCTATATACGTTTATATAAGCATGGTCAGGGAGCTTTTCTGGGTGATAACTTATTTCTTTCAAATGTATGACTATAATAAACTATAAAGAACTAATTTTGTTCTGTTTCAATGCTTCACACTATTTTAGAACCAGCCAGAATAGATGATAGGTGTAATACTTTCCTTAAAATTATCTTGTTATAAATGGGATTCTGACCTCACCAAACTAGACATCCTTCAGATATAAAGCGATTATAACCATAGGAATAGGCTTGGTGTGTGTCATATGTGAGTTGAAAGTGGTTAAAGTTTAAACAAACCACTTCAGTTTATTTTTTCAAAAGACAATGATAAATTCCTCAATTTTTACCTACGTCTGAAATAACTTACAATTTTAACGAATTCTGGGTAAGTTTTTGTCTTTGAATGGTATCAATATAGTTGTTGTAATCACTGGCTGGTTTACACAATGATAACTTAAAGCTACTTCATGCTTAATTTTATTGTGTCATCTAAAATGAGGTGAAGCGAGCGACAAAAATCGTGTTTTTATATATCGTTTAATGTATAAAAAGAAGCAAATACATGAGTGTCAGTGAGATAAAATATATCATGTAAGCATTAAAAACATTTGATCAAATACACCGACTTGATATGATGACACTTTATGCGATTTAGGCTCAAATTTCATCCCATAATTAATAATGCTTTGTTAATATTTTCAATTTATTGCAGTTTAATTGCAGTAAATAAACCACCAGCAGTGCTGTTTTTGCTTTAACATAATGTACATGTATTAAAAAAAAATAAAGTGCATAACAGTAATAACAGGTCATTTAATTGGATACAACCGTACTGCTAATAATTTGAATACAATTAAAATATATCACATTGTCACGTAAGAATAAGGAACAATTTGATAAGATTTCCTGTTATTTCAGGATAACAAAGTAAATTTTTGCTTTTACAAGGTAACGCTGTGGCTTTTCTATTTTAGTTTCAGAAAATAGTAGCGTAAAAACCCACTTTGAGGTCTTTTTGCAGCCCATTGTTTAGTGAAAGAACTGCGTTAAGTAGTAATACATTTGAAGTAAGTAACACATATACCTGTAATAGCATAGGAGTACATTGTTTAAACGCATACTGGTTGTTTGTTGCTTTTAGATAAATGTGTTTAAGGCAATCAGCAAGTCGATAAATAAGAATTAGATATAGCACAATATGATTTGAAATTACAATATGGTAACGCAGCTAACATAGCTGTTACAAGTCAGAGCGCTAATCTGTGTCATTTTGCATCTTATATAATGTAGTTTCAGAAAGTCATAGTGCACATTATCCCAGCAGTGGGAGAGGAGGGTATATTAGCATATTGTGATCTAATGTCATTTGAGCTTTCTCTATAACAGACTTTTCATTTTGATACTGACGTCATTTTTTGTACTGACATCATTCTGAATGTAATGTAACATCTGAGTTAGGGTCTATGCTCCAAATACAATATGTCACCAGTAATTTTACCATAACTGATCAAACAGTACATGTTTATGCAAGCTGGAATTCATAGTACTCAATTTTCAAACCCTAAATAAGTCGAAAATTGTTACATCACTGTGTGACTTTACCATGACATAAAAACAGCAAGAAAAAATTGGAAACATATTTTTTCTAAAACAGGATACATTTTTCTACAAGAAAATGTATGTTTGACACTTTTACCCGAACATGCACACGGGATTACACAGCGGCCTACACGTCATTTTTCCTATGTTGACGTCATTTTGACGTTAATGTAACCTGTATATAATTCTGAATTGGTGTGTATTTATTTTTCTGTTAACAACATGTTGATAGAAATCTCTTTACAGCTGATAAAATAGTACATGTTTTCCCGCTGGAATTTATAGTATTAGATTTTTAAGCCTTAATTAAGCCGAAAATGGATATGCTACTTTGTGACGTCACCGTGACGTTAAAACAGCAAGAAAAAATTGGAAACATATTTTTTCTTAAACAGAATACATTTCTCTACAAGAAAATATATGTTTGACATTTTTACCCAAAAATTCCCACGGGACTACACAGCGGCCTACACTAATATACCAAAATATGTATGGCAATTTGCTTCAGAAAAACTTCAGTATACAGGAATGACCTTCATAAAATTTACTGATATACATGTGAAAATGGACTGAGTCCAGATGTACATACATACATACTGTTGCATCCAATATTATGCGATCAAACAACTTGCACTTTGTTTTAGCGCTTTATGGTCATTATAGTTTGCCTTTTCTTTCAAGGCTTACCGCTTTCACGCTTCAAAAAGACAAAAATGGCTATACATTTTTAAATCAAGTTTTGCTAGTACAAACAATTTACATTCCAAAACAATGATGAAAGTCTGGAAAACAACATTTATTATACATAAGTGGCGTATATCTTTCAACCATGTAGTACACTATGTGGTAAACTGCATGTCTTGTTTCTGTCAACATAATATTGGTCATGTATCAGCATATACAGAAATAATAGTCTCTTATTTTTCAATTTGCCCTAAATTTTCCCAAATTGTGTCGGACACATTTTGCAACATTTTGGTCTAAAATAACCTTTGTTAAAATTTTGTATCCACCCTATTCTAAAAAACACCTACTAGATAATGAAAGTCAACCTACAATCAGTTTTACAAAATAGCCATAGGCGGCATTGAAAATAGAGTAAAGCATATTAAGAAGCCAGTCGATTAGGCATGCACTGCGATTTTAAAATGGATGTACTTATGTACAGCAGGACAAAGCTTAATTGTAATTAATGTGTATGACAAGTAGAAAAGTCAAGCTATTACGATCGTTGCTTAAAGACGTATACATTTCATGATACAGCTATTTTCTGTCTTTATTATAGTTCAAACTGTTTCAATAATCTATTTTTGAAATCAGAATGAAGCAGTCGAGTGAAGCAGTCGTGACAATGAGTGTTGTTCATGTGCTGTACACGATAGTGATAGGTGCAATGCTCCTGTTTGCTGTTCTTAGCAACTGTTTAGTGGTATACTGTGTTGTGAGATTAAAGAAGCTGCGCACGGTCACCAATGTGTTCATATGCAACTTATCAATTAGTGACATTCTATTAGCTGGCTGTATTTTGCCTATGAAGATACACGACATATTCCACGAGGAAGATTTTTTCGAAGGTTTGTATATTAACCGTTTGTATATGGGAAATCTCCAAACGGGTACTTTTACAAACAGTGAAGACCAAGATGAAATGCCGCATCATGCGGCATTTCATCTGGGTCTACACTGTTTGTAAAGGTAAAGAAGAGTTTCAGACAAAAGAAAACAATAATTTTAAAATTATAACCTGGCCTCCCTAGATATGTATAATGGACTATCATAAGTTTATTGTATCAAGCCAGAAGGAAAAATATATTAGTGTACAAAGGGTTAAAATGATGTAAAACCGTCGATACCTCGAGCTTTGATAGTTTGATGCACCTGCTGAAGTTGATTTAAATTTGGAATATTCTTGATTCAGATTGTAGGATGTTTGCTGTTAAAATGTTTGTCCTTATTCCAAACCAAAATAAACGATTTTTGGTACTTAAAATCTGTCCTAGTGAGACGGTTCTTTCAAATACAAAAAACATATTTTTTGGTAAGAAATTCGAAGACGTGAGGTGATTGTAATCAGTTATTGTACTTATCTGCAATCAAATACAAAGTAATAATATGTTTGGCTCAAATCACATGTAATGTAATTGTAATACTTACTGACAATATTTTGCTGTAATTATAATTACTTTTAAATACATTTGGCTATTTACCTAGAACATTTGGTCATCACTGACTGACTATCTGATGACTTATAAAAATGACATTATTTTAATTCAAGACTATTGAGAATAAGTGCACTGTGGATAAATTAAAAGATTGAAACTGGCTGACAACAGTAAAAGCACACTTAAAAGTGTTAGTACTTTCATAATTAAATCAATTTTAATTCAGATGCCTAAGCTAAATGTGAATTGTTTGTAGTAAAATTAAAATCAGTCTGGTTTGTTTACATAATTAAATTAAAAACTTCAAAATACTCCACTATATGTTCAAACATTGTAAAAGGTACATATATCTCTGCAAGATTCACAATTACACCATTTCTATTTCCCTACATTTGTTGGAGGCCTTTATGGACATTGGACACAATTAGTTCTGTTCATGCTGATATGTATAGTGGATTTCATGTGCTTATGGTCTGTTCTTTTTACAATATCATGGTTTATTCAGCTTGTTATAGCTCTGAAGTGCTCTGGCCTGCGATGCAAAGGAAGGAGTGGCGTAATCACTTTTTTTCTTCTTTTGCCATGTTAACCTTTTTGTTTAATTGAGTAGAACCGGTTGGGCAACTGTGATAGAGGGGTTTTCAAGGAAATTTATATGTTATTCTACTTAGTTTGACTAGAGTTCCAAACAAACCGTTGAAATGAGGTAGACAAATTATTATGGGGAACATTTGCGTACAAGGCTAATTTTGAAGGTAAATAATGTTTAGTTTTATCCCAAGCCGCGATTTTGACAAGGGAATTGTTATTGTGCGAGCAATTGTGGTAAAATGAGACGTGTCAAAACACTTATGGTAGGCAAATCCTGGCAGGCCAAAGATGCAGTAATCGATGATGTTGAAGCTTTTCTCTTTTTAGCTCTGACGACAACTTGTTTGGTGGAGCGGAACGGTTACGCAATTTTTGTGGAGGGTTAGATTTACAAATGAGCGCGGATCTGAGAAAAGGGTCTGTAAGGCATTTAAGAAATCATTACATAAGAGACATTTGAAAAATTGCAAAAATGTACATGCTTTTATATTACCATGAAAATGTTTCTTAAACTTGATTTTACCAAAGTAGAAAAGTTTCTGATTATATTTAAGGTTTTGTATATGTGATGTTACCATTGTAACAATCAGACAATTACACCAACAAGGGCGTATAATGAAGAGCGGGTCTTTTTAATTGCCTATAAAACGACTTTAAAAGTATGAATGAACCGAAGATATAAGTGGCCACCTACACATTTCTTGCATCTGTTCAGAAAGTAAAACTCGCTGTTATGAAATTTTAATTCCATGAAACAATTCAAGTAAGTAAGGGTGCAAAGATCAGGAATCGATACAATCAAGTACCACACCTGACCAGGATACCAATGGGAAAGTAACAAACTCACAATTAGACACCATAAACGAGAGCCAAGAGGTCAGCCCTTTCCTAGCAGGTGACCACAAGGGATATAAAAACAGACGCATTCAAAGGCATAGTAAACACAAGACAGAACTCATAAAAGATCATAGCAAACACAAGACAGAAAAGACAGAAAAAATCAAGGCCTTTTCGAGACTCTGAAAATTATACAATTTCAAAATGACTGGTAGATCTTGCACCAACGAAGTCAGAGTTAAGGTACCTTCATTTCAAAAACTCACACTTTTTACTGTGATATAAAATACTCCTCAAATATGTTATCCTTACATATTATAATAAGTTTGAAGCTGTTATAACAGCTTTGATATAAGATAAAAAAGAATCAAAAGTTTTGTGACAATTGAACTCCCCGTTTCTCTTCTACGTTAACATGAAGGCAGCCCCTATCATCGGATATATCAAAGAGTTTAAGCTTTAGCCATGCAAGTTGCATATCAACTTTGCACTGCTCTGTGCGCTTTACTATCTGTGGCACGGCTTTGAAATTTCCAGTGATTATCTATTATGAATAGGCTTCACTGTTTTATTAAAAGATCAAAAAATATCTTTGGCATATGCCATTTAAATGACCTCTAAACTTTCACGTTAAAACCGCGAGTGAACACCAGTCTTGAAAGAATAACTGTTAAAAAATGGGATGATCAAGCTGTATTGTGCTTGGTCTAACATGCTTACATAAAATAAAACGCATACAATGATTTCAGTATGTGAATTTAATTATACTCGAAAAAAATCTGAAAATGTAGAAAATAAGCATTTTTTAAAATAAATCATGAAAATTGTTTATAAGCAAAAATTTAGAGGTTTGGTGTTTTTCAAGTCGGCTAGATGGGTTTTAAATCAACTGTACTTCAATTCGTAAAAAAAACTGCACTCAAATCCCTTATTTTCATTAAAATTGTGTTTTTGCATTTTTGAACTCAAAATTGTAAAGTGGTAGAAAACTCTTCCAATGCACTACTAAACTTTAGTCCATTGAATTGCACATATTTGGGCAAAAAATCATTTCAATATCATTAGCGCTAATCAGAAAAAAATGAAATTTAAAAGTGGCTACTTAGAACTTCGTTTCAGTGTTCATTATAACATAGATAATGCATGTGAATTGCATTTTCTCAGATATTTATACTGAGCCAAAAATACCCGACAGTCACCTGGAGACCGGCACTCTGGCGTCATATTTGGGTGACGTCCTTCTTGACGTCAAGTTCTAAACTGGGTTGCATAGGTGGCTTTTAACCTCCATATATTCGTCAATATTGAAGATGATTGCTTCAAATCTTCAGGAAAAGCTCTTTAGAGATTGCACTTTACAGACTTAAAATTAGCTAGATTATGCTTATTACAACCATAAGGTTACTTTTGTCATATCCTGGCCCAAATGTATGTGAAATTATTTAGAAATTTTGGAGAGAGAACTGAGAGGGGAAATCTTATTTATGTGTATTATCTTTTTTACTCGATAGGAATTTATTGCTTGAGCATTAGGTAGAATGCAATATAGTAAATATTTGTGTGCAATTATTTTTAATTTGAATTTCCACGTATCAAACTTCGAAAATGGCATGCCCTAGTCATACTCACTTTCTTTTTAAAGTGATTCAGAACAAATCCATTCACGAAATGTGATCGAATTCTAGTCTGCAGTTCGGATGTTTACTATGGATATCCAAACAACCTACCTTCCTTAGATGACACTTTTGAAGTCTTGATTGGTATAGGAATATATACAAATTAGAATAACCCATTGTTCTTTATGTCCATCTTTGTCCATACTGTTTGCATGCACTTTAACATTTAAGAAGATGTTAAAACTTGAGGTAGCATATTTACAAATGCATTTTGGCTGGCAGTGAAAATATTGTTTTCTTTGAATTGTACCATTCCCATGCATGTTTATAGATAACAACAATAACACATGTACATTGTTTCCTAAAACTGCATAATGTTTGTGAAAAGTTGCCTGAACCTTCACTGGCCACCAACATATACTTAACGCCATTAAAATGCAAATTTTACAGTACAGTCTTACTCGAGATTTAATGCTATTTTATCATTCTAATAAAATTAAAGCATAAACCTATGGTCGCGATATCAAGCCAATACTCTTTTGGTGCAGATAAAGAAGTCCAGATAAGCCAGGCTGTATTTTTGATAAAGGGACACAACCCAAACTTCGACATAAAAACTGCAAAATCACCTAATTAATCTGGATATCAGATCTTCATTATGAATGGCCCTTTTGGATTCTAACTTTCGAAAAATTTCAACATTGCTCTACTTTCTATGCACACGCAACAGATTTTTTGGGCTTGAAGATTGATCTTCAAAATGGTAATCAAAATTTCAGCATGAAAACCGGAAGTTAACGAAAATGTGACACTTTCGACGGTAAATTTTGCGATGAATGATAACCAGAGATTATGACCTTACAACTTACGTATGCCAATTTTTAAATGATTCAGTTTAATTGAAGCTTCGGTGATTTCTCAAAATTTGGGGAAATTTCACGAAAATTGAAGTTTAAAACATAAAATTTAGGTCCTTCCAGCAAAGTGAATTTTGTGTTGTAAACCGGTTTTTTTTGTTTGTTTGAGTGAAACACAGTACTTGCACGCTGAAATTTAATAAAATTTCCAGATTTAATATGGGTACCAAACAAATTGATGAATTTGTCATTTTTCACCAAAATTTTTGACAGAAGTGTGCAATTGAGCTCAAGTTTTGGTAAAACGTTCTCCTGCGTTAGGGGCGCTTGTTAGTACAAAGACAAAGTGTATCAAGCTGATATTTATAGGAAAAATAACACTTGTACCAGTTGCGTGTTTAATCGCTTTAAGTATATATACCAAAATACAGCAAGCCTACTCATAACCTTGGTCAAAATATTATTACACGACCTGTACAGTATAATCATTTTGTGAGTACCCGTCCACGGTAAGTTAGTAAAAATGCTCATAACTCTTGAACCACATGGTACATTTTTATCAAATTTTGCATAATATGCTGTTAACATAGTCTAACCACTGGCATGAGTGAAAGCCTTTTTTGATGGACGAGGTTTTGCTGTGCATCAGTCGAGTGGGTTTTGGCCAGTTAGTGAAAATGCTCATAGCTCTTGAATCACATGGTATATTTGGATTAAAGTTTGTTGACTTATTTATTTAAGATCGTCCAGCCACTTGGAAGGAAAACGTTTTTGCACGACCCACAGGTGTGCAATATAATAACTGTGTGAGTCCGTTCGTCCATGGTCAGTTAAAGCTGCAAAGTCTGTAACTTTTGACCTCTATTTTAAGTAATCATGTTTCTAGTTTTCAAGAACACAGTAATTATAGCTTAAAATCGGGTATACATTTTATCAGCTTCTTATACGTTAACAAATTATTACTCTCAAACAACAAAATTCATGTTAAAATTAACTGTCCAGAATTTCTGGACATAATACCTTAATTCTATTTTTACAAGTGATTTAAAAAGAAAATAAAAAATCAGAAATGTTCAAAATTGCCGACTTAGTCACTTTAATGAAAATGCTCATAAATCTCGAACCACATGGTAAATTTCAATATTGCCTGACCACTGGCATGTGTGACAGCCTATTTTGATGGACGTGGGTTTGCTGAGCGTCAGTCGAGCCGGAGTACACTTGTAAAGCTCGTTCAAACAAGCTGATGGCTGCAGCCGATGCAAGGGACATAACCTGAAGCAACGTTATAAATAAGAAGTAAAATACTTCGTTTTTTAATCCAACTTGTAGAAGCACATGCCCTACAAATGTTTTTTCTGTCAAATTTATTCAAATATCACACTTTTATTCACCAAATAGGACCATTGTTACCCCTCAACCAGAATATCTTAAAAAATCATCATCTCTTAAATCCGAACCTATTCCCTGATTCCATAGAAAAAATGCACAAACTTGTATCTTGTCTTGACGTGATAAGGCACTATATGCCTCTCGCTAGTATGTATTGATACAATTATTTAATATTAAGCATATTTCCTAATAATAGAGGGGACTGTATAATATCAAGTTAGATGTTGGAATTAAATGATAAATGTAGATAGTGAGCAAACAGCAGTTCTTTTAAAATTGGCGAGACATATACGCCTAGAGTTTCACTTCATCTGGGTCAGCTCTTAAACCAGAACACTACCAGTCTGTTCGATGAGACTTTAAGCAGTGCTCCGTCATTCTGAGATATTTTAAATCCAGAACCATTGCCGGTTGAGCTTTATCAATGCTACAACATAAAACATAAACAAACCTAGCCTAGTACTGGTTACAGTCAAGGAAAAGCCACAAAAAAGTTCTCCTTATTGAACGGACTTTGGTTTGCTTGTTGGTGGGTGAAATCGTCACTTTAGGCACAAATACACTATCTGCAATGGGTGAGTCCGTCCAGTTACTGAAGATACACATAACTATTGGATCGAATTTCGCTTACGTATGCATGTAAGCATTGTTTAATCACTGACATGCGTAACAGCGGATTTTTGATGCACGAGGTTTTGCTGAACATAAGTCTAATCGATCATGGTCAGTTAGTGAACTGCATATATCTCTTGAACCACATGGTATGTTCGGAATAAAATTGCATACTTTTTATTATACAATTGTCCAGCCAATGGTGTGCAAAAAGGAAACGAGGCCCCTGGGAGAATTTAAACGTAGAAATCTGTCAAAAGTCACAAAACTATTTTAAATTGAAAAATGTGCAAATCGAAATCATCAATAACTACAATATTTTAAAGACTTGGTATCGTAATTTTGCACCACCCGCAAGTGTGCACTATAATCACTGTGTGAGTCCGTCTCTCCATCAAATTAGTTTTCCACATATCCTTCTGACACTGGACACTGAATAATCTGCGTTCACAACGGGTCGCGCACATGACAGTCAGTTGATTTCAAATACCAGTTAATTACATACAATCCCAAACGAGATACATTAGCAAATGCTTCATCCAATAATACAACGCACATTTTAAATGTTCATCCATTTGATTCGAATGGAATTTCCCATCCTAATCAAATTAACGAGCCTTTTTCCAATTAAGGGCTGTTGATTGGTATTTTAGCCCCACCTGAGCCAATGGATAAGTTGAGCTATTGTGATCATTGAATGTCCATCGTCCGCCGTCAGTCATCCGTCGTTCGCCGTCCATCGTCAGCAATTGCTTCAAAAGACATCTCCTCCTAAAGTACTGGCTTGATTTTAACCAAGCTTGGCAGGCATGACAGAAATGATCCTTGTATGGCCCTCTTTAATAATTGTCCAAATGGTTCCGGTATGTTGCATATCTAGGTCACACAGGCTAAAAAAAGATTTTCGAGATGGAAACTTTAAAAATCTACTAGTCCGAAACTCTTGATATTTGGTATGTAGCATCACCTAGTATACTTCTACCAAGTTTGTTAAAATTATGATCATTGGGCCAAAAGCGGTTCACCCTGGGGATCACATGTTTTTTTTACATATAATTATACAGGGAAAACATGAAAAAATCTTCTTGTCTGAAACCACAAGGCCTAGAGTCATGAAATTTGGTATGTAGCATCACCTTATAGACCTCTACTAGGTTTGTTCAAATTATTACCATGGGGCTAAGAATGGACCCGCCACATGGGTCACATAGGCTTTTAAGGGAAACATGAAAAAAACTTTTTGTCTGAAACAGAGCATAGAGCCTTGATATTTGGTATGTGGCATGACCTAGTGGACTTCTACCTAGTTTCTTCTAACTATGCTCCCGGAGCCAAATATGGCCCCACCACGGGGTCACATGTTTTGCATGGGTTTTATATGTAAATAATAGCCATTGGGCCAAAAAATGGCTTCATACCTTGATATTTGGTATGTAACTTTACGAAGTAGACCTCTACAAAGTTTGTTCAAAGTATGCCCCTGTGGCCAAATATTGCCCAACCACAGGGATCACATAGGCTTATATTGGGAAAACATGAAAGAAGTATAGCTTAATCAGTTGTCAATATTATAAGAGAAATTGCAAACAGTGAAACAATAGGTATAAAACAAATCAAGCAGGATTTTAGTTTTGAAAGCCAGGGCTTAATACCCTGGGTGGACCTAGAGGGTTGAGCTGATGCTAAAAATCAACTGTTTCGAAACAGGGTCATGTTGTATATCGAATTAAAGGGAATAAAGCATACAATAACATGCTAGCATATATTAGGCCCTTACACACACCCTTGACTCCTGGGGTTGGGTCAAAGTTCACTTTTTTCTGAAAAGAGTCATATTGCATATCAAAATAACAGGAATGAAACATTGAACACCATAAAGAAAATATTCTGCCCTTTACACACCCTCGTCCCAGGGTAGGGACACTAGGTTAAAGCTGTTTTTTCTGTAGGTGGTCATGTTGCATATCAAATTAAAAGGAAAGTAGTGTAGAACATTATGAAAGTAAAATGTTTGACCAATTTCAATGCCTGACCTTTTGGATTGGGTAAAATGGTCTAGCATTGATATTGTGCAGATAAGTATCTCGATTGAACTTAATAAGTTGATAGGCTTTGGTTTAAGATCTGAGTGATGCCCAAGATGAACTTAAGTGCTGGAGAAATGGGATTTATATTTTGTGGTAAACATACTCTCCTCATGACAAGGATCCAGGTGAGTGATCCGGGGTCCAAAAGCACTCTAGTTACAATTTCATTCCCAATTTATTAGAATATATTTTAAGCAAACAGTAAAAACCCTGATCAGACGCCGCGATTTGCCTATAAAAATGGTGCTAACGTATTTAGTTTAAGTGGTACAGTAGACTATGAAGGTTAAACGGCGTTAAAAGCAGTCTATGGCATGCATGCACTAAAGTAACATAAAAATAACTGTACCGGCGGACTGATATTAACGAAGATAAAGAAATGTATCAATTACAATTAATCAAGCGATGAATTTGCAATCATACAATAGCTCAAGCTCTTCATTTCTACCAGTATTGAAATCTTTATTAATGGTTCATATAAATTCTCACATTATATGGTGAATAATGAATATTTATGAAACGATGGACTTAGAAGAGTCACGTGCATTGGCTATTTTTATCCAATCTTGGGCAAAAAAGAAGACAAGAAATCAGATATTTTCGCTTGAAGCTTTTATAAGATAAATACTCAGTTCGTTTAATTAGTGCGACTATACACTGAACTGAAGTTATAAGTGTCCACCTTACATTTTTGCGCTTGTTCAGAAGGTAAAAATCGCTCTTAAAAAAATTTATTCTTTAAAAAATCCAAGGTTTTGTCAAAACTCTGCAAATTATGTCGTTTCAAAATGACTGGTAGATCTTGCACAGACGAAGTCAGAGTAAACGCACCCTCATTTCAAAAAGTCACACTTTTAAGTGTGATATAACATATTCCTCAGATACGTTCTCCATTTATATTTTGATAATTTTGCATCTGTGATATAAGATAAAAAAAAATGTATCAAAAGTTTTTTGACAATTGAACTCTCCATTTCTTTTCTGCAATAACTTGAAAACAGCCACTAGCAACAGCTTAAGCTTTAACCATGCAATTTGGATACAAACTTTGCATTGCTCTGTCCGCTTTATTACCTGTGGCAGGGCATTGAGATTTACAGCACTTATTCATTATGAATAGGCAAAAATAGTAAGTGAGTATGAGCAGGAAATACCACAATCACAAATCGCAGACAACCGCGAGGAAGAGCCACTCAACCATCACGGGACACCAGGAAGACAAATTAAGCAAAGCAACCAGCTCTCTCTTCCCCATCAAGATGATTGCAATACTAGAACGGACACAAAGCAACGTACAACAAAACATAGAACAATTACAGGCTCCCACAATGAGAGTTACAATAAACAACAAGTCAACAACAACAGAAGCACCGCCTTAGAACGGACAGCAGCCTAAGCCACCAGGGGGCTTAAATGCATTTTACTGGTACCAAATCTTCGCCCTAAATTCTGCTGTTGTTGAAGTACAAGAAATGTTCAGCTCGCATGGAGGTCATCTAACTAATGCAATGTATCATCATGGAGAAACACTCTAATCAAATTAACACACCATGATGAAACAAAGAAAAAAGCTCATGACTCATAGATAGTCAGAGCTAAAGAAAACATCAAGTTGAGCCACGGTGGGTCCAGCTTCAGATAAGCATCAGGCACCAACCCACCGATTAAAGCTTTAGTGAAGATGATGTTTTTTGAAAACATCGCAAAATGAAGAAAATGAGCTTTTTTTTTAAAAAATCATAAAAAATCTATCATAAGCAAAAATTCAAGTAATTGGTGCTTATTTCAAGTCGGCTAGACGGTTTGTAACCACATGCACTTTAATTCAATAAAAACTGCAATCAAAAACGCTTATTTTCTTCAAAAAAATGATTTTAACTCCACCTCCAAATAATTAGATGACTTACTCAATATTGATACTACTTATTTTGAGCATATGGTAGGTCAGATATATCCCACCGAACTTTAGATAAATTAAGTGAATTATTCTGATACATAAGCCCCGTGTTTTGGACTTGGGCTTGTCCTTAATGAATGGCATAGTTTCATCTAAGATTTATGATAAACGGGATGATTTTAATTTGAAATAGTAAATTTCCCATTTCTTGATTGAGATGTTCCGGGCTCCCCTTCCTATGGTATATTTATTTTGCAACGTATTCGTGTTGCGAGAGTGTGTTCTACTGTTGATGACTCAACAACAGAAACCTATTTTGACTGCTAAGTTATCAAAACCAGGTTATAGATATTATAAATTCGAAAAGCGTTTTCTAAATTCTACCACAGACACTCAGAGTCTTCTACAACAGGGCATATCAGAACCTATATGTTATGGTGATTTAGTTTATAAATTCAAATGAATTGTTGGAAAACCTAATTTTAGTGATCAATTCAAAAAATATTATCAAACGTTAAAAAAATAGTTGGATATAACTTGGATATCATGCGACAGTCTGCATGCCTGTTTGTAAACCCAATCACAGTTTATAGATATGGTTTCCTCTTTAATTGCACGATGGTTGGTCATGCCTCAGACTCAATGACGGCTCTGACGTAAAGCTTTAATCGGTGGGTTGGTGCCTGATGCTCGGCTGTAGCTGGACCCACCGTGGCTCAACTTGAGGTTTTCTTTAGCTCTGACTATCTGTGAGTCGTGAGCCGTTTTCCTTGCTTCATCATAGTGTGTTAATTTGATTAGAGTGTTTCTCTATGATGAAACATTGCAATAGTTAAAAATCCTCCATGCGAGCTTAATATGTTTGTGCTTCAACAACAGCAGAATCTAGGGCGAAGATTTGGTACCAGTATAATGCATTTAAGCCCCCCTCCCCCTCCAGTGGATTTGGCTGCTGTCCGTTCTAATGCGGTGGTTCTTTTGTCGTTTATTGTTACTCCTATTTTGGGATTCTGTAATTTTTCGAGCATATTGGCAAAAATTCAATTTAATATCATTTACGCTTAATCAGAAAAATGAAATTGAAAAGTGGCCACTTATAACTTCGTTTCAGTGTATAATATAAAATGGCTGCTAAAATAGACGAAAATCATGAAAACAGGTACTGACCGTTCCAAGGCGGTGCTTCTTTTGTGGATCATTTTTTGTTATTTATGTTTTGTGTTTGTCATGCTTTATTGTCTTTTCATTGCAGCCATGTGGTCACCTGCTGGGAAAGGGCTGACATCTTGTCTCGCTTGTATTTGAAGTTTTCTTGTGTTTTGTCACTTTTCCTTGTGGTGTCCTAGGTCAGGTGTGGTGCTTAATTGCATCGATTCCTTATATTTGCCTTCTTACTTACTTTTATCTAAACTAACCTGAACCGAAGGCTTAAATACAGGGTTGATCCGTCGTCTGTCTGTCCGTCCGTCATGCCCGTTCAAGCTTTTGAACTTCAATATCTCTGAGGCCAGTTGGTAAATTTCAATGAAACTTCATTTGAACCATCAAAGGTTACAATATGTGTTCAGTTAGAAAGGATTAAACATGAATTTGGCTGCAAGAAATCATTTCTGAATACACACCACAACACTCTGTTCCTCTTTAATTTGCTCCAAAAATAATAAGTGAGTATGATCAGGAAATACCACAATCACAAACCGCAGACAAACCCATGGCACCGCGAGGAAGAGTCACACAACCATCACGAGACACCGGGAAGACAAACTAAGCAAAGCAACCAGCTCCCTCTTCCCCATCAAGATGATTGCAAAACTAAAATGGACATAAAGTAGCGTACAACAAAACATAGAACAATTACAGACACCCACAATGAGAGTAACAATAAACAAAAAGTCAACAACAACAACAACAGAACCACCGCCAAAAACGGACAGCAGCCCAAGCCACCGGAGCCTAAATGCATTTTACTGGTACCAAATCCCCGTCCTAGATTCGGCATCGTTAAATTTGGCGGAAATCAATCTGTCTTAGTTCAAATGTACCAAACAAGAAACCCCTGGTGGCTGGAACAAATTATTTTATATAGATGAGGTATAATAATGTGTAATGACAAATAAAATGGCCTGGGACAAATGTATAGGTCTGGTCAAACATATTCATTTAATTCAGCTTAAATTTATAGTACAGTTTCCATTGTTAAACGAATGTTTATAAATATATGTTTTGTTTGCTTTGGAGAATTTGTCACATACATATTTGAAATTGTATACAGACGCATCCCTTTAACATGCATTTCATTTACTTCAAAAATATTGAAACATTTGTATAGTCCTCGTATAACTTGGGTCTCGGCGCGAGAAACCCTGTCTTTTTGGATTTGCGAACAGCAAAGGCGCAGACCAGCCTGCGCAACCGCGCAGTCTGAACCGCGCAGTCTGATCCACGCCTTTGTTATTCGCTTTTTGGAAAGTAACATATCTAGATTTGCTACGAGCGAAATTTAAATGTTCTAGCCAGTCTCTGTAGCTGAATAGGTTGGTTTGAATCTCACTTTATCGGAAACCCCGAAGACAGGGTTTCTCGTGTCGCCACCCACTTACCAGTTGTTATTTCTTTGCAGGTGAAATTCTCTGTAAAATGGTAAATGTTGGTCCAATCTTCATCATAAGCAGCTCCATATATACTTTGGTGTGTATCTCATTTGAGCGGCATCGCTCCATCATTGACTTGCATGGACGTGAAGAGAATTTTCAGAAAGTGAAGGTGCTCATCTGTGTGATTTGGCTGTCTGCGTTTGTCGTCTCTGTACCAACCTTGCTTGAATACTCCGTTCTTACCATATGTAACAAGGGAGGTAACATCAGCGAAATACGTTTGTCGTGTGGGAGTCAAAAGTCGCACCATTTTGCGTTATTCAATGCTATACTTGTGTTCTTCGTTTCCTACTTTATACCAGTAATTTTAATTTTCCGAAATTACCTGAACATTGCGCTGTTCCTGTGGAAACAGAGTAGACGGATCGGAAGCAACTTAGAAACAACGGGAGATAACTCCACGACGTTTCATTTATTCAAGGCTAGGATCAAATTGGTGAAGCTCTTGGTGTTAGTGGCAGTAATATTTGCGCTATCCTGGTTACCATTCTTTATTATGCTCCTCTATGCTGTAAGTATACAATTATTATTGCGCATATATTTTGAGGGTCGCAGATCTAAATAACAATACATGTATTTACACTTGCCGCAGTCTTCCCTTAGATGAACTTGTACCGAGAAACTGTCTTCAATTGCGGATGAAGATATTTGTTTTCAACGGTCTTCATTTACGGAATAACTGTATTTGGGGAGGTATATCGTCGGATATACGGTCTGAAATTTAGTTTTACTGCGACACCGCGTCCTACTCATGTATAAGTCTTTCACGACGATGCATCGATTGCGGATTTCAGATACCGATGATTCGATTGTCTTTTGATCGTCGGTCACATATACGATTGTACAAGATCGGCGTCTGAGCCCTTATGAAGAATGATTATTTGTTTGTTTGTTTGTTTGATTTGATTCTTTACGTCCCATCAACAATCTTTCAGTTATAAAGGGACGAGTCTTCCTGGGTTGAACCAGTACTAAGCTAGGGTTAATGTTCTTGCTCAAGGACACAACGCAGTGACGCCGGTGAGGCTCGAACCCGCGGCCCCTCGGTCTCGAGTCAAGCACTCTACCACTGAGCCACTGCACTCCCTAAATGATTATTACATTCGCCCTCTATGATCAGTTATTATGACGATTGTGACTTTGGTCGTGTATCTGTCTGTGACACTTGACATGCGACCAACAAGACAAGTTTTTTAATGGCGATGCTCGTTTATTATTAGACGCTTCCTTCAATATAAATGTGAGCAATTGATGCGAAATAATGGTAAATTGAATCTTTGCAAGATCCAAGGAAAGAATATGCAGTTTTACTGATTATATCCGGATTACAAGCATTAATGGTAGGCAGAAATAGTTCGTCTAGACATTTCAATGATACCAAGAGCGAGAAAACGGCAATGTATATATGTGCTTACATACTGGACAGTCTGGTTTGGGTCTTTAAGGTTCTCCTTAAAAATAAAACCACTTGGTGTTTTAAATCATCATATTTTGCTGCTATATTTAGCGAGTCTGCGTTGTTCAATTTCTTTCACCCGAGTACCAGAATGTCTTTTTACGCTTGTCTTTATAACTTAGAACGTCGAACCTCGCAGTATACAACTCAGTTAAAAAAAGATCCGAACTGAAAAATGGCATTCTATATATATTTAAGAGCGGAGGAGAGATGCCCGATCGTGATCCATTGACCTACATAAATTGAGAGAAAAATACAGGTATATGGTACTATTAATAGTAACTTGCTATTCGACCAGGCTCCATTTTATCATTTTTATAGTGGCCTCAGAAAATGAAAAAAAAAAAAAAACGTGTCACAGTTTTTAACGGATTTTCACTAAATTTCAACAGTCTAAAGATGAATAAATTTCCAAACTTTTGATTGTTCAGATTTTTTTAAACTGTCTTGAAAAAAAAGTTATTAAGATTTGAAATCAGGCTTTTTTTCTGGTAGTCTGTGATTCCCAATCAGGCTCTTGAGAAAGTTGTGAAGCCCAATCCGGAAACAGTGATTTCTGTTTGTGAACATATGAAACAATCTTTGATCCAGAACGTGATACATTCGAAGTGGACCCAGAGAGTTGCAATTTGGAAAAAAGTGGCAGGAAAGAAGTAAAATTAAGACTATAGCCTGAGTTAGAATAATGTATCAGGAGTGTGAAAACTTATATAGCACAAATTTTAAGTCTTGCAAAAGATGTTGAATTATTGGGTGACCATAGCTACCCCATATGCTAGACTATTGACTTCATTACTTCTTAGAAATTGAAAGAAAAGCTAAGGACCTCTGACACTTTGATAGGGTATCTGCCTATTTTTCAGATGCTTCCCAAAACTTCCCTATGCATTAGATATCACTGGTATCCTTTTTGATAGGACGCTTGATGTATTAGGAACAAATTAAGGTTATAATTAGACAGGCAGATGCCTACGACAAAACAAGAGACACTACCAAAGGGGGTAGGGGTTGCAAAATTTGACTTCACCAAAACTTTTAGAAATCAATTATTTTCAACTGTAAGGTTATTATATCATCAATACTCGGTTACAAATCACAGTGAAAGTATTTTAAAGTCCAAAATCATGAGCATTTTAATGATTATTTTTGTTGTTGTGTTTTCTATCTGATTTGTTAAGAAATATTTTGAAGTGCATCTGTAGTCCCTATTCAACCTTGATGACAATGTATTTACCTGGTGCAATATTATGCAGTTATGTATCATAGCCATTCATCCATGCGTAAAGTATACCTAGTCAGTGGCCATGTAGTTTATGTGTATTGGATAGATACAGTATATGTGCAAAATAATCTACCAACTGAATTTAGTAAAAGGACAATTTTCATAATCTAAAGAAAAATATGCTAAAACGTTGTAATATTCCATGACTAATGGGTTATGAAAAGGAAGCTTACTTGTACTAATTATTTCCTTATACTGGAAAAAAAGATTTTCAAGAGAGCACACCAAAAATCCAAATGCTAATGTTTGGGCTCGCCCAGACGTCACATTTTGGGCTGTGAGATATCATTCCCCCCTGAGTCCCAGCTAGCTTTTTACATATCTTATATATATGAGAACACACTTGCGTGCAAAATGTTTAGTTGGGACTCGGGGGGGGGGGGGAGGGGAATGATGTTTTAAATTTTTATTCTATTTCCTATATGTATAATACAAAAAGAGACTATTTTAGTCCCAAAATAAAGCCGTACATTTATGCAACTAGGAAATCAAATGCAAAATCATAAAATAGAGACAACAGTGAGCTTATATATGAAGATGGAAGCAGTTGATCGACTTTAGTTTTTATCAAAATTATAGGCAGCGATACACTGTGATTCCCATTACCACCGTCAGAGGTGCTTTTGGCCAGATAAGTCATAGTTCTTACAATCTGCATATTGTCTTAAACGCACTTAATCCAGATATGCATACGAACAGTATAAGTTATCCTGGGTCAGGTGTGGTACTTGATTGTATCGATTCCTGATCTTTGCACCATTACTTACTTTTAAAATAATTTACTTTTCTATTACTGTTATATACTTACTTAAAATATGTTACTGTTTATTACAAGACCATGGATTGCCAAACGACCTATGAAGAGAGAGTTTCTAAACCACACAATACGTGGTAAAATAAATGCCTGTAGATTCATTGGATATGTGGTAATTACCGCTACAGTATGAAAACGACTACCATCTATGTGCTCAGTAACCTCAAAATATGTAGTATTGTCTTTTTAAACCTAACATATTACTGAGATTTAACTTAAAAAAGAGAGAGTGCATGCTTTAAATGGAACAAAATCTGAATATATTGGGCAAACAAAATGCCTTTTAAGATGTCTTAGCAAATCCAGTAAACAGCCTTTTTATTACATTTTTATTTTTTCATAGTTAAATTATCACCTGAAAGGCTTAAATGGTTGCTTTTATCTCTGTGTCACTAAAATGTATGCATGTAATGCCGTTCTTTTATCTCTGTGTCACTAAAAGGTATGCATGTAATGCCATTAACCATGCATTTTGCTTCAAGCTGTCAACATCACAATTCAGAATGTAAAATATAAAGCATAAAATAACTTAGGAAGATCAATCCCTTATTGCAAAAGCCATCAACAATTTACATAGACTATCAGCAATAGATTACAACAACTATGTTTATAACAACATGCAAAAAAGCTAACTTAACATTCTAACCCAGAAGTGCAAATCAAGACTTTAAACATTGTAAATACGTTCATCAATGGCATATAAAAAGGGGGAAATTTTAGGATATTGCAATGCTTTATGTATCGCATTTGGCACCAATTATACCTTTATTTTTAGCATCTATACCGTATCCAGATTGGTGCCATAAGAATAAAAAATATTGTTTGTATCGTATATAACAATATTGTTAGGGAGAATACTACTTTTATCATTGTTTTGCCTGGTTCTACAAAAATGTGAAGCCACAAAATAGGAGAGTGTTTTGTATGAATTCCCACTCTAAATTAATCAGTTGGAAAGATCCCCTTGCATTACTAGTATTTGTAGACATTTTTAAATGATTGGACTTCATTAATCAGGACCTTAAGCTAACCTCTTTTTAGTATAGGACTTGATTGGTCATATGTACTGAAACATCCTGAAAGTATTTGCAGACGTGTGCTTTTTTTACCATAGAACTTACTCTGCATCTGGGATAGAAGCTGCTTTAATACTATTTTTTTCTACAGCGCACCTTTAAAATATTTAAACCAACAATGAATACATATGGCAACCGCTACTCGCAGATTTGAATTAAGTAAAATTCATAAAATAAGTACCAATAAATGATACTATTATTATATAAGCACAGATTCTTGACACTTATCACAATTTCCCAATATAAAATTTGCTGTCAAATTTACCATTTGTATTCTATGTAACGTTGTCAATATTTTGTCTCAGATATTTATAAGCAAATCACAGTTTTACTGTTTCAAAGGCCATACTTTCCTAACATTACATCTAAGTCTATCATTAGCGACAATGGTCATTATTAGCATAGTGCATTTTCTATTATGCTTCCATATAAAGCTTGCTGGAAAACGTGATATATTTGCATTTGCAGTTTTTCTCTATGCCTTGACGTGTTTTAAACGTATGTATTATTTAATGTTTGCTAAACCCTGTTAAAATTAAGGAATCAATTCACAGGATTTTGGCAATAACTTGGTGAAACTTGGTTCAATGACTCAACTTATGTAATTGTACTATTGTAAAAGCCAATTTGTTAACATCAGCTATGTAAGCACTTATTGCTATCACTACGTATGATCTTGTCAGATTTTGTTTGAACTTATTCTGCCTATTTAAGTCTTATAAAGTAAAAATGGTATCGTATATCACCTTTCTCTTTTAAGGTTAAGATAGTGCATTTTTTAGCAAATCATTAGCAGTACAAACTTGATATGATTATTACTTTTATTAATTGAATAACAAATGCCACGTTAGAAATAAACTGAAATCATATGAGGAAACTAAAAAAGAACAAAGTTACCATCTGAGTTTTGATATACACAAATAGATGTTGGCAAACAATTTGCATTGGAAACGTTCTCTACAAACAATGACTGATTTTAAACACACATAATGTCTGAATCTGTATTAGCTGTTGAGGCTTAATGTATACTGAAATGTAATGTAACCTTTACAAGATTTTCCTCCTACATTTGTAAACGTTTGATACTGTCTAGATTGCAAGCGAATGTTTTTCAAGAAGTGAGTATGAGTAGAGAATGCCACAATCACAGGCTGCATATTAACCCATGGTATCCTGTGGAAGAGACAGAACATTGACTTCACAACACAAAGTAATTCTCTGTCCTATGACACATGATAACTAAACTTGTGGAACATCTAGAATCACAAAACAAAGGTCCAACACAAAACACTTGCAATCAACGAGAGAAACAACAAGCAAAGTGTTAACCAAACACACATCATTTCAGTAATTTGTAAATATATATCATTATAGAAGAACCCATTTTGACAAGAAGAGCAAATATGTTATGTACTATTTTGTATATTGTGAATAAGTGTAAACTGGGTCTACATACCTCTTTGGTTGCTTTTAAATAGCTACATAGATTTCTTTAAAAGAATAAAATATTACAAAAGTCTTAATCAATATAAGCTGTTGGGGTTCAGTTTATACTGAAAACTGTTAAGACGAATATATAATCATCATATATTTGTAAAGTTATATATGTTGCTTTTTCAAATAAGACAGAGCAAGTGAATGTGTCTGAGTTGGGATGCTGCCCTAGGCCCATCATTTTCTTACTTTATATATTTTATAACATATAATCAAGAAAAATAACAAGCTGTATATTGTGTTTATAAGCTAAGAGGCATACCATTCACAAAAGAAAATTTCATTCATGCTCTTTTACCCATATCCTCTAAATCAGGACTGATACAATTTCTTTTAAAAAGATAATGTAATTCCTATCAAAAAAGCGTCCTATATTTGTTTCTCTTTAACTTTGTTATATATGTGACACATTAGAAAATGAACAACAAAATTATATATTTCACACAGAAATGTTGTTTAGCATGGCGTTTAACCTGGTTATATCAAAACGCTTACCATAATGCGTTTAAAAGCTTACAAAAAGAATTGCAGGTTTAATTTTAAAGTTTAAATTAACGTTTATACAAGTATAACGTTTTATCATTGGTACTTATAACCAACAAAGTATTAAAGTTAGAACGTATCTGTTTGCAGTTTGAGATGGTCAGTTAATTTTCTTTTAAAAACATGGTATAATGAATTAAAATGCCGGTTAAAATTTTGTCAATCAAAAGTTTAAAAAATAGCATTGATTTTATAGGAAACAGTTGGAAGTGTAACGTTAATGACATTATAATGGACATAAACAATTTTTACAAACATTGTTCATTTAAGCATTTAAACTAAATTAAAAAAGACATACTTACATTTTTAAAAGAAAATAAGGGGTAACGCAATAAACACGCTGTTATAAGTACGTTTGCAAGACTTGAATTGAGTGCAATATCCGGCTTCATACTGCCTAAGCAATGTACTAGTAGAGGGCAGAACAAATTGCTCTTTTTGTCATTTCTCTACACGCAGTTTGTTATTGTTTCATTTATTCTTATCAGACATAGAAAGACTAGGGTAACAAAATATTACAAATCAGGTGTTCTTCTGAATAAATTTGTAAACGAAAATCGTCTCTGAAATAATGTACGGTGAGGCTTATATTATGTCTGACTGTATATATTTTCATATAAATCTGAACGGTCAAAGGGTTTAAAATTTATTCATCTTTGGACTGTTAAATTTGGTGAAACTCCGTTAAAAACAGTGACACGTGTTTTTTTTTATTTTCAGAGGCCACTATCAAAAATGATTAAATGGAGCCCGATCGAGTAGCAAGCTACTATTAATAGTAACATTTACCTGTATTCCTCTCTCAAACTTATGTAGGTCAATGAAACCCGATCGGGCATCTCTCCTCCACTGTTCAAGGGCGTTTAGTCTTGTCCCGGTGCCTTCCCCGTCAGATATAAATTCGAGCCCACACCGGGTAGGGGGCAACCGAAAAATAATAATGGAAAAACAGATTATTACATGTAACATTATTTTCTTTTTTTCAGAAGCGAACTGGAGGAGACGGTAGTGAGAATGCTGCAGGGTTTGCTAATCTTTTACTTATTGGACTGGCAACTTTCAGCACAGCATACAACGTGATTTTGTACGTTGTGTTCAATCCAACTTTCAAGCGCGCAATACACGACATACTGAAATGTGCTAAGAGTGATATGGTGCGCCTCGAGTTGAATGATGGAGTAACACCGTCTCCACAGGAATGCGACGATGCACTCCCCGTTGCTACATATACCAGCCGTATATTCACCGTGAAGTCACACGCTGCAACATAGAGTCAAAGCTGACAGAATAGACTAAAGTCAGGTAACTTCGGACATCAGGTATATTCGGACATCGACCATGTTTGATTCATTTTTTAGTTATTGGAATAAAACATCAAATTAACTAAGCAAACAGTGAAAATCCTGATGAGACGGCCCATAAGGAGCCGTCTCATCTGGATCTCCACTGTTTGCAAATGTATGTCCGAATTTACCTGATGTCCGAATGTACCTGGCTTAACCAATACGCGTCGGTAACTCAACACGAACGAGAACTTACTGAAAATCTTGGGCAAATTTCATGTTTCATTTGTTGGTTTAAATCAAGCAATCCCTTTATAAACTAACTCAAAGATGGGCAACAATACGTATGGATTATTTTTAAAATGTTCAATATAATAAATGTTTGCTAATTATATCACTTTATTGAATCACAGTGTGACTCCTGATCAGCTGGTTTTATTAGAAGCCATCTGATCTGGATCTACACTTTTCGATGCAGTGTATAAACCACTATGCTTTTACACAGGGGCCCGAGGTTCGATCCCTGGCTTCAGTCTGTTGGATGAGACTTAAAGCCGTTATCCCGTCTCCGTAAGACCTTAGCTATTTGGGGACGTTTTACACGAACACAAACATAATTTCTACACTTTTTTCAAAAGAGATTAGTTTTTTGAAAACAAAATGTATGTACCGTTTCTTTTTAGCTTCAGTATAAACATGATACTAAGATTGTGAAACCCTATATTTTTGTGATTTTTCAGGGGGGGGTGGGGGTACGGACCCCAGTCCCCGCCCCCCTCTGGATCCGCGCATGACTAGTTGAAATTGCCAAAGTAAGATAAAGACATACTCTCTTTTATAGGCGTTTAAATCAAGGTGTACTGCGTGTTTTAACCCTTATCCCAACACTACATTAAAGCCACTAAAAAATAGACAAAACAAATATCGTTATGACAAATGGTAGCTTAATGAAGGTCGAAAGTATTCCAGAATGCTTGGAGCATTCTTTAATACCTTTGACCTGCATTAAGCGATAGTTAGTCATGAAAAACAATATTTGGTCTTTTTGAGAGTGGCCGTTTTACACCCAGGTTTTGCATTTTTTGTCCTGGAAATGTTGACTGCTTTTGACGTCTTTTGCATATATTCATATACACTGCAGACTATATTTTATCATTGAAGCAAACAATATGATCCCGGTCCGACTGCAAAGGAGCAGTCAGATCTGGGTCCATATTGTTTGAAATATAGGCTACATAAGAACATAAGCAGACTAGAGGAGAAAAGGACAAAAGTTGTGGCTTTTAATGTAAACTACCATAACCCAAGATAAAAACATTTCTTATATTCAAGTAGTGATTAAGCTTGTGAAAAAAACTGTATTCTCAACTGCTACATTGTGAAAATTTCAGTATTTGGCTTATGGAAAATACTTGAATTGATGAAAAAATTCTAGTAGTTTTGCATATCAAAAACTTTTGAGAACTAGTAATCTTGACTGAGGATTTTTCTAAAAATTTCATCTAGTAGTTTGGTTTATGGAAAAAAATTAAAGTCGATCGGATAAAAAAAATTCAATTAGTTTTGCATATCAATTTTTTTGAAAATTAGTGATCTCAGCTGAGGATTTGTGAAAATTTTCCACTAGTAGTTTGGCTTATGGAAATATTTGAAAACGTACTTGTGATTTCTCCTGACAATTTGTAAAAAAAATTCAAGTAGTGCTTACGTTTGATGAAAAAATAAATTGAGAGTAAGTGATCTTAGCTGAGGATTTTTCTGATTTCAGGAAATCTGGGCTTTTCCAGTATAAAAGGAGCTCACATTTCTATTGCAGCATCATTTTACTACAGAACTTCGAACAGTCAATATGTTTAAGCGACAGAGAGATATTACCCCACCCACTTCTGATGATGAAGAGTCTCAACCTTAGTTGGTGGATTATTCAGACACGGAGAGCTCAAATGATGAAGATAATATTAGACCACCACCAAGGAAAAGAAGAGCTATGGTTATTTATTCAGACATAGAGAGCTCAGATGATGAAGATGAGGAAGATTTGACTTCTTATTTTACTATCAAGGCAGTCAAGGAGAAGAGGTCTAGGTTATTTCAAGCTCAAGGGAAAGAGTTTCAACTCAACATCAGGACTTTCCCTGACAATGTTTCGCCATATCAGTTCATACCAAGATTATTTGATCGGCTGGTTGAAGACATCAAAGAACGATGCCAGATGGAATCCAATGATAAGATGCGGATGACTATTCTGCATCCTGGATTGAAGCTAGGAGTGTTTGTGACCTGGAGAGATGTCCCAACCATGACTGGAGAAGCTGTGTTAGAAGAGATCATGAAAGTACACCAGTCCAATGAGAATTTTCCGATTAATGATGGACAGATGACTATTCAAATAACAGTGGTGAGACTTCCAGTAGGCAGCGGACGTAAACCATAACATGCTGATCTATACTTTGAGTCAGATAATATGAGAAAGAATTAACAGAGTATATACAGATCAACAATACCAAAGACGTGATGTGTATGGCAAGAGCTGTGGTGGTGGCGAAATGTAATGCAGACATAGAAGAATCAGAGTCTTGGAAGAAGACTTGGCACATTATGAGACAATCAGATCGACCTATGCAGACCAGAGAAGCAATGAAGTTATTGAAACAAGCGAAGATTCCTCATACTAAGTCTTGTGGTATTGAGGAATACAAGAAGATCCAATCTGTACTTGATCAAAGTCCATTCTCAGTATCCTAAAGATGGACTAATATTTCCACTACAATTCACGAAGAAGCCTGAGACGAGGGTGATCCATATTTACTTCAATGGAGTAGATCACTATGATGCAATAACCAAGGTGACTGGAGTTCTTGGTACCCAATACTACTGCGAGTATTGTGATGTTGGATACAAACAGAGATGAAATCACAGATGTGCTGATGGATGTGAAGATTGCTATAGTGACATTTCTTGTATTGCTGGACGAAAACGCGTTGTAAGGACTGTAAAATAACTCTTCGCAGTAGAGACTGTTTTGCTAAGCATAAGGCGATGAAATCTAAGCAGCAGAAGTCTATTTGTGTATAATTGTGGTAAATGTAATTTTAGGATTGTGGGTGCAAAGAAAAATCATGTATGCCCAGGACAAAGAAAATGTAGGAATTGTAAAGAAATAGTTGGACCCAATCATCAATGCTATATTCAAAGTTATGAATGCAAATCTGAGTTGACTGAAGATGAAGGAGTAGAAGAGGTTTCTCAACCTAAGAAATCTCGTTTCATCTTATTTGATTTTGAGTCAAATCAAGAAACTGGTACACATCAAGTGAATTTCTGTGTTGCTCATAAAGCTTGTGATGATTGCATGGATTTGCCCATAGATACATTTTGTCGGACTTGTTCGACACAAACAGGTCTCAGAGAATTTATCTTTGAAGGCATAGATACTGTACCACAATTTTGCAATTGGGTTTTAGGAGATGAGAATAAAGGAGTGACATGTATTGCACATAATTTCGGAGGATACGATGGTCAGTTCATCTTACACTATATCTTAGAATATGGTACAGTTAAACCTAAAGTGATCATGAATGGAAATACTATACTTAGAATGAAAGTAGGACGTGTCACATTCCTTGATTCTTACCAGTTTTTGCAAATGAGACTGGCTAATTTCCCAGATACATTTGGCTTGACAGAGATGAAGAAAGGTTACTTTCCTCATCTTGCAAATACACTGGCAAACTAAAAGTATGTGGGGCCTTACTTTCCTGTGGACATGTGCAACCCTGGTCAGATGTCTGTCAAGGATCATGAGGTATTTTAGCTAGGCATAAAGGGAAAATTGAGAGTGGTGCTATATTTGACTTCAAATGGGAGATAGAAGAATACTTTCGTAGTGATGTGGATATTCTTAGACAAGGATGTGTTTGTTTCAGACGAGAATTGATCAACATTAGCGAACTCGATCCTTTGTCTGAAGCTTGCACTACCGCTCAAGCTTGTTCAAAAGCATGGCGAAGAATCACATGTCTGAACAAAGTATTGCCATCATTCCACCTGAAGGCTATCCTAATCAAAAGAACTACTCTATCAAAGCTGTAAGATGGATTCAAAGTGAAGCTAAGACAGGGGGTATTGAGATCAAACATGCATTGAATGGTGGTGAACAAAGAATCAATGGACATTATGTGGATGGCTACCATGAAGAATCTAGAACTGTATTTGAATTCTATGGATGTTACTAGCATGGATGTCCTACTCATTTTCCAGACAGAAACAGAGTTCAACATCACCAGTGTTTGACCATGCATCAGTTGTATATAATGACTATTGGCAAGAATGAAGAGTTACTAAGAGCAGGATAGCAGGTGGTTGAACTTTTGGAATGTGACTATGACAAGAGATACAAAGATGATCCACACTTTAGAACTTTTGTGGGCTCAGAATTTACAAACATGGACCCTTTGAGACCAAGAGATGCTTTATTTGGTGGAAGGACTAACTCAACAAAACTCTATCAAAAAATTGATGAGACATCCAATTAAGAAATCAAGTACATCGATGTGTGTTCACTCTATCCAACTATTTGCAAGTACGGCAAGTTTCTACTTGGCCATCCTACCATCTATTCTCAAGAGAATATTGACAAAGACAACACCAGACAGTACTGTGATTGATCAAGTTTATATAGACAAATTGTAGGTATTCCAATGGGTACTAATTGTGTTCCTCTTGTTTCAGATTTGCTTTTGTTTTGTTATTAGAGAGACTTTATGTTGTCTCTGTCAGACAATAATCAAACTGATATTATTGAAGCTTTTAACTCAACCTCCAGATATTAAGATGACTTACTTAATATTGATAATCCTTATTTTGTACAAATGGTAGGTCAGATATATCCCACTGAACTTAAGTTAAATAAGGCGACTTTCCCTTGTTTAAGCCCAATTCTCACTGTGCCGATGTAGCCACGGTTCATCCCGATGCAGGACAGCCGGTATACCGTGATGCACTGGGACACATTTCATAAAACATAAATTGCGTTCTCACCTTGCCGACGTTACCCCGGTATAGCCCCGGTTCTCGAGAAAGCAAGACGCCGGTCCACCACAGAGCACTTAAGGTGCAGCACTGTGGAGCCACGGTTCGTGCTGGTATACCCCGGTGTTACCCAGGTCGTTTACTGTGCTGTCCAGGTAACTGCCTGTTGCGCCACGGTTACAGTTTTCTTCTGTCTCTATCGCATAACAATTATGACACAAATTGGACTGCACAGCCATATACGAGTTACTAGTAGCGAAAGGAAATGCCTAGTAACCTCGCAGCTCATTTGCATGACAAATAAGCAGAAGCAGACCTGTTTTCGTACGACGAGGTTTAAATGTTGTTGATCTGGGCCCAGAATTACAATGCCTCCTTAAAGTTAAGGGAGACTTAATTTAAGTATTGATACTTCAACATGTACATTAAATCCTTAATAAATTGCCAAGACCGATGCAGTACTCATGGTCAAAAATATAATTGTGATCTATAGAAAAAATGAAACTATTTGGTTTTAATCAGTTTGGAAACGTTATTTTTCGCATCCTGGAAATTCAATACTTAACTTAAGTACTCCTTAACTTTAAGGATACATTGTAATCCTAGGCCTTTTCGTAAAAATATACAAACACTTTGAGCGGGGCATGTGATTTCCAACAGTGTGATATTTTGAGAAGTGTAGACTCAGCTTTAAAGTTGTTCGGTCAGTAGCCCAACAGTCATAGAATAATCAAGCGACTAGCAAAGGCTCTGATCATACTGCGCCTAGGCGCCGGCTGATCTGAGGCTTTGCTAATGGCAAATACCACATTGTTGGAAATCTCATGTTTTGGCTCATATATGCTTGACTCTTCAGTAACTATAAGTGCATTTATTCATAAGCTTTGTAAATGAGCACATTTATACTGCTGACAATTTAACCAACTTGTGACAAATGGACTTTCCCATCCTTATCATTTAGATGAATCCACTTTCATTTTAGGGACAGCAGGAGTGACTTTTCATTTTTATTTTGCATTTTATTACATATACATAGGCAGTGGAACCGCACGGTTTATCACGGTGGAGACACGGATGTTCCCGGATTGCGCCAGTATCGCCTCGACGCCTTCCCGGTGAAGACATGGTTGCTCCCGCTGTCTTCCCGGTTTATCACGGTATTTGACAGCCTTCCCGGCTACTCCCGGTGAGTCCCAGTTGTTTTAAACATTTTAAAACAACAAGTGACACGAGCCGGTTCAACACGGTTCATCCCGGATCTCCAAGGTTGTCCATGGTGCTACCACGGTTGTGACACGGTTCATCACGGTTCATCCCGGATCATTAAACCGGGATGAACTGACACCTTAAACCGGGACAGTGAGAACGGGGCTTTAGCAGATGAAATAGCCGAACCATGCCCAGATATGGATATTAAAGTTACCGCCTTTAAAAGAGAGCAAAAAGTTCTATTATACAACTTTTCAAGAACCAATGCTTACACATACCACATAAGGAATTGAATGTCGAGCCCAAATAAAATGAGAGTTATCCGCGGTGGGCGAGTTATTAGCGTCGGTTTAAGACTCAGTCGCCCGCTTACTTTGCTGGTATCATGTCTCACAAACTGGCCGAGTTTCTGAGCCAGGATACCAGGAAGGGGGTGCTCGCTTGCAGCTTGCCTCTTGAACGCGCTACTCGGTTGACATCCGGCAAGTGGTGAGAGACGAATTTATCCGGTCTCACCATCGGAAGGAATTGTCGGCTGGCCCGAGGCTCAAACCACAAACCTCTGTATATCAGTTGACTGGAATTCACCGACTCTACCGACTACGTTTCTAGATTCCCCTATGACTGAAAAGGTGTATTAAATGTTTGCATAACAACTCATAACAGTATTCTTGCTGTGCGAATACGTAGCTTTGGACATCTGCGTAAAGTGCTTGTGTAGTTAGCACAGACTGATCAGCAATGACACAACCCGACCACAGTCTAGGAACAAGATTCCCTGTACTTTAAAACAATCACTGCAGTAAAAACATAAATCAACACCCTATCAGTTTGGCTTTCAAAATAAACAGTTTGTTCTCCACAGTGAGATAAAATAAGCTTGCCGTATCTCCATGCATGTAAAACATTATGCCAGTGAGTGATCAGCTTTGGATACAAGTAAACTTCATTTAACAGTGAAGACCCAGATGTAATGCACCATCTGGCGACCTTTGATCAGCGCTTGCACTGTTACCCATTGAAGGACCAGCAAAACACATCTGAAAATAGCGTCTGCTAAAGTTGTTTGCTGTATAATTTAGTACTAACATCCCATGTAGATGAAAGATTCATTTGGAACATGAAGGGTCAATAGACTTACCTCTTTTGATGTATGTGGCTGTTTGTCGCATACTTTACTGTTTCTATACAGTAGGAACTTATTAAAATTAAGTTAGTTTCTGGAAAAGTCTAGTCTGGCTTTTGATAAAAAATGATTCAACAAAAACAAGGTTATGTTTTGCTGTATGCATGGAGCTAACTTATGACAGAGTAATTACTAAATTCAGATGCTGAACAATTAATCTCAGAGTGTTGATAACACATTTATAGGCGAAATTAATGAACTCGGATCTGAGTTCCTCAAAAGCGCTAGTCCCTAGAGTGACCACTTGTTTTTTTCTGTTTTATGAAAGATATCTCTAGTCTCTACATACCTCTGAACCGTCTACAGATACATCTACGAACACCACGAATAAGGTCAATAAGGCAAACTGATTGGATTGGGAGTGGAACGTTTGGTCAAATGGAATCTTGGTAGAGCGCTTATTGAGCGATGGACTGGTACAATGTACGAGAGATGACTATTCTCCGATGGCCGATGGTATGGGTACCTGTCTAATAGAGTGGTTGCAATGACGTATTAATTTATCAAAATAATTGAACGTTTGTGAGCGGATGGGATCGGGAGCGGATTTAGTGTCAATTTCACAATGTTCTTTTCTTAAGTATACCTCTGCAAAATTAACCTGATCCTGACCTTTATGCATGAAAAAATTATTACGGTATAAACACTGAATATATAGTTTTTCGTGATGGATCGTGTGCAATCGGTATGTTTTGAGCAATTACGGAAATAAACGCCTTGGTACAATTGCGAGCAGATCCGTTGATAACTCATTGAAGTTGTACATTCCACGGTAGTCGTTTGTTTAGTCAGAATAGCTCCAGATGCGTAACTTGTGGGTTTGAATCCTGGTCGCCCCAACTTTTTTTTTTATTTCATTTTATGAAATCGTAGTGTACAAAATAACTCCATAATGGGTGGAGGACTTCCATTAGCAGATTTATGGATGTCACGTATGTTACTATTTGCATTATGGTTTCAAAATAAGCAGGCTACTCATGTATAGTTTACTGCTGGTAAGCACTCTCATAACATACCAGCTGAATATATTTGTGTTTTTCTTTAAATGACATGACTTTATCCCATGCTCTTTAGCTAATAATGTGTTTGTTAGTATTGAAAATTATAAAGTGGTAGCTATTTTCAAATGTCTACAAAAGATATTCTTAAAAGATAGGAAGCTGATCTTTGCAGTTTAGGAAAGGTCAGTTAATCGTATTTGTAGCACCATCAAAAAGTGGACCCATTAATCAGTTATAAACATTTTAGAAGAAACGACAGGCATAATTATTTCCTAGAAATAGGGTAGTAATGCGAAATGTCACGTAAGTAACATCATGGATAGCATAATTTTGTTTTAAATAATAAGGTTTTGTTGCATTATGATTGGGCTATACAGAAATGTTTAACCTTTCCATGTAATTTGAATGAATTTTGGTGGGTAACGCGTGTAACAGGATATTACAGGCTTAGGTGCCACTTGTCAGAGGGCTTACATATTTCAAAAACACTTGTAAGACATTGGGGTATATGAAAGTAAGTAAGCGTGCAAAGATCAGGAATCGATACAATCAAGAACCATACCTGACCCAGGATACCAATGGGAAAGTGACAAACTCACAGTTATACACAACAAACGAGAGCTAAGAGGTCAGCCCTTTCCCAGCAGGTGACCACAAAGTAAGTAAGGGTGCGAAGATCAGGAATCGATACAATCAAGTACCACACCTGACCCCGGATACCAATGGGAAAGTGATAAACTCACAGAAGACACCACAAACGAGAGCCAAGAGGTCAGCCCTTTCCCACCAGGTGACCACAAAGCACATATAAACAGACGCGCACGAAGACATAGCAAACACAACACAGAACAAAAACATAAAAGATCCACAAAAGAAGTACCGCATTGGAATGGTCAGTAAAATATTTTACTGGAGAGCTTAAACCAGTTTAACGGCACCAACCTCACCCTCAACTCAGATGTGGATCAAGACACATATATGTCTAGTTTGCATGAAAGACCCCTAACTTATCAATGCATCATCCACCAGAAGATATAAAAAGGAGATAAAGCAAAGATAAGGACTCAACCTTAAATAAAACTGAATACCGGAGCAAAAGAAATCAAACAGGTAAACCCTGGTGGGCCCGACAAACAGCCAAAGCATCAGGCCCCTACCATCTTAAATAATCATAGTCTGCTGACTTCCACTTGGGGGCGGAGGAAAATCATATCTATCACATGGCCTTTTTCTTGTAAATCTGAAAAGTGTCCATCTCAATTTTTATTTCATAAATTGAGATAGAATTATAGCAAATTACTGTTTTGAAACAATGGCACACAGCCACGAACTAACATGAAAACACACATAATGAAAGTAAAATAAAACAAAAACAAATGTAGCAGATCTTATCATAATGTGCACCTTAATAATTGTAGTTTTTCAAACATATAATACAAGAATGTTTGTCTTTAATTTCAGAATGAGTTCAAGTGCACAATGTCTATGCATATACTGTTGTAAGGTGAATCACACTATCTCAGGTCTGCACAACCATGAAGCCTTACACCGGGACACAGCACCATATGAATGGACCATGGAGTGCTGTATTTATATTATTTCATGTTCATGATCATTTTCATCCCATGGATATGATCATCGTATTTCATATCGCATACATGATCATTTCTAACAGCAACTACAAATGGTTAATATGGGCCATCTTTAACTAAATTATTTGATAGATATGTGTTTCGGTGGGGCTTAGGACATGTTGCTAGCAAGGCAATGAGTAGAATTCCAGTAAAACAAGTGCAAGAGAGATTTTCGTCTGAATTCGTGGATATGATCTCGGAAGCCCAAATGCCGAAAAAATGTTGTAAATGATATCGAGGACCAGATCAGACATAAGATTTTCGATAACTTTGCTTACAGAGCTCGTTCTGGGTTTTTCTATGCACTTTGTTTGAATAAAATCCGTAATGTATCGAAAAGTCTACCTTGAAAAACAAGTTTCGCGTTCCTGATCAAAGGGTCACGTGGAATCCCCACACTGACTTTTCCTCTTTACCATTTGAGTAGAAAGGTTAATAATATACTCCTCAAAATAATTAACGGACCAACATTTTAGAACCTGAGTATAATTAGCTCAACAGTTTTAATTCTGTAAAACTTGGCCAAAATCTTTCTATTCTTTATGTACATAAATAAAGAATCACTTTTACTGATTTCCATGCCTAATTCTGCCATAACTGTGTCTCAAGTTCACATACCCTCAAAAACACACTTTCAAATGGCAGTGGGTGGGGTGAAGAAATTCTTCTTTGGTGATTCAAGTAGAATGAAAGTGACATCAAATTAAACTTTGTTTCAAACAGTTCATCTTACATGCAAAACATTTCTTCAACCAGTTTCAATATACTGGGAAGAAAGCATTTTCATCTCTGACAATGGAATTTTGACATTGTTTTGTTTTCTGAAAACAATGTGCGTATTGGCCTTCAAGAATCAGATTTTCAATCATCATTCTATGCCTTTGAGTGTTAGAAAGATATCCATGCGAATTGTTTAAAGATTGTCACAGACAACGCCAAAACCAGTTGTCTGAACCCATAGTCTGGCTATTAGGCCACAGCCAAAAGGGGCAATTTTCTCTCACAGGAAGGGGTGGATGGTATTGACGGGATTAAAACACCATAAATTCATGCAAAAACAGAGATTTCAACATCTAAAAGCACTTTTCATTCATTTCATGCAGTTTTGTGGTCCATGGCTCACACACAAAAATGGCATCCCAATGCATTTAGGTCAAGTTTTAAAATGACAAAAAAAATCCTTGTTAGTAACATTTTCTACCAGTTTCTTTTTGCTGTTTCACTTGGCAATAGGGCGTCAAAGATGTCGGAAAAAATTAGGCTAGATCGTAAAATTGATTTTCAAAATACGTTCTTCACAAAACCCATCTATGTTACAATTGATAGTATTGGTCCTTCAATTATTTTGAGGAGTATATATTCCAAAAAGACTATACTTCAGCTCTCGACAACTTCTGGACTAAGACCCATTTTTGCCTGACGCAGCTTTTTCCTGCTATTTATGAATGGTCTGCTTTCACTTTCCATTCTTAGAAAACCGGTCTCTCTTTTTGTGGGGTTTTCCCAGGATTTCCGTGTTACTAGATCAAACCCTAGTCTGTCATCAGAGTTCTAGATAAGTTGCTTTAAAATTGACTGTTTGGCGATTGTACGGAATATCCACAACATAGGTTACATCTACTGATGGGAAACAGGCACGTAGGGAGCATTTTCAGATTGACGGGGAGCTAATTCTTTTTATTGATTAACCCATTACTCCCTCGATACAAATTTAAACTTGTCTGCAGCAGATGACTTTAGAAAATAGAAATTGCTCGTGAACAGAAATTTCTCCGTTTTCTATTCTATTGCCATAGCATCATCTGTAGGGATTGCTGATTGACTACTTCTACTGCTAGCCGCCCTCCCTCCGTTGCTAGGGGCCTGAGAGATAGAGGCGAATATTTGGGAAACGATTCTCTATTTATCTGCAGTCCTGTAAAAACGCCTCGGTTCCTAAGTCAAGACAATATGAACATCACCGTGCGAATATGAACCTTTGAACCTGCATACGGTGTCGTCCCGGATCAGCCTATGAAGCCCGTACAGTGACAGGCTAATCCAGGACGGCATTTTCCACTTGAGTGGTACAGTTAAAAACATCGTAAACTTGACAAACGGAGTGGATTGGGAGTCTATTAGTCAAATAGAATGATGGTAGAGCGCTTTTGAGTGGTGGACTGGTACCCATCGACTATCGGAGAATAACCAAGTGGCTATTCTACTATCGGAGAAAAGTGTCGTCCCGGATCAGCCTGTGCGAATTCGAACAGGCTGATCCGGGACGACAATTTACGTAGATGTCCAAAGGCACGTTTTCGTACAGCAAAACTCGTATCTTCCTCTCCTGCTTGCTGGAGCAATGCCGGGACAAAAGATCAGCTGACGTGGGTAAGGTGAGCAAATCGACATCTTATACTTACAGGTGGAGTTCGCGCGTTAACCATAGAGACTATAGTTGCTCTTCCGACTAGCAGCGTTCCTCCCCAGTAAAACAGTCAACCAATCACAGTCATCGATACAAAACATGCAGGTTTCCGGCATTTCCAGTTTGCATTGGAGGACGGGAACCAATCAACTATGGTCCGGCCACAGATTTGGTCTGGTTTCTCTAGTGAAACTAGACATGCGCAGTGCATAAAACCAGAAAAGGTTTTATCGCTCTATGGTCCGACTATAGGGACTGGACTATAGTCTGGTTAACGCACGAACTCCGCCTGTACAGTTATACCTTGAAAATATTATTTATCATTAACATATTTCACAGCCGATTGAGTTTCTAAATATATCTTCGGCGTTCATCGTATAACTAATACGCAAATGCACGTGGTACCTTTTAACACAATAGACATATATACCGCTATAATGCTCAATTGGCTATCAGCTGCCTGTGTGGCTCAGTGGGTAGAACACGTGAATATTGCACACTTATATTTTTAAGCTCTACGCTGTTAGTTCGAATCCCGTACGCCTCATTTATTATTGTAACTATTGAAAAGACTATTGTTTTTATTTTTATTTAATTTTCTCCTTTTGTTATATCGTTTCTCTTTTTTAATCAGTTTGATCTCTTTGGTGACAACAACATTCTCTCGTCGGATCCTTAACACTGTACTTCAACTGTCGCCTGTCATCTAGTCAGGTTTTAAAAGCTGCGACATGAGATTTCCAATTAATGTGACATTTTGACACGAATAGGCACAGGTGAGCCTGTGTACCCTCCTTTTAAGAATTGAAACTAAATGCTGTTCATTCAGTAAATTACCATCCATAGAATATTCAAGTGACTAGCAAAGGCTCTGATCATACTGTGCGTATGCGTATGCTGGTCTGGGCCTTTGCTTGTCGCACATACCACATTGTTGGAAATCTCATGTCTTGGCTCATATATGGACCTCCTTGCTGCTCTTTAGAGAAATGCTTCGACCTGCTATAACTGATATACAAGAGCACGAGTGTAGACCTATATTCGCAAACTAAATTCTAACTCAAAGCAGTCATTACATTTCAAAGAAAGCGTGAACTTACACGTTTTGTGTTTATGTGCATTTCTTTGGCATGAAGACAAAGAAAAATGCAATAAAGCACCACTTTTTTTATTTTGCCGTAGCTCAATGCCAGCAAGATTACTGGGAGTGCAATGGATTGTTCAACCTATATTTTCATGGAAGAAAATGTAATACGGCAGTCACTGATACAGTTCTATCCTGAGAGCGGCATCCAAAATAACAAGTGTAATACCGTCAATATCTGTGAGCACGGTACCAAATCAACAAGTGCGATTACTGATCAAGTTCTATACTGTTCCTCTGCGTTGTGTATTTTTAAGTCAATGATTAACAACCCTGAATTTTGTCAATTTATTTTACAAGTCCAAAGTGGAGTGATTTATTTTTATAATTTATATAATAATTTTTAGAAACCCGACTGTCCAAAACCTTTCCCAATTTCACTCTCTTGTGTCAAGCCCAAAACTGAAATGGGGAAGGGTGCACCCCGGTTTTGAGGTATCTCCAATCCCATCATGCATTTCTCTGTTCGTAGAAGCGTATATTCCATTGGTCATCGGTAAAGGTTAGGATAGTAGAGCCATTTCGATTGGTCGAAATGAAATTCACAAATATCATGGTCAAATTAAACCCTTGCTACGCCAAATAACCTGAACTAATTTATGTTTTTATCAATTGTCATTCTAATTACGCCAAACTATGGCAAACGTTTCCATTCTAAACACAAACAGTGCAGACCTGATCAGACAGCTTCACCAGAAGCCAACTGTTCTGAATCTGCAGTGTATTGAAATATTGTATGGCGCAGCAAGGTTGAATATACAACCCTTTACTTGAACTTTAAAGTTTCTCATTACACCCTTCCAGCTAGCTATATAAGTGTTTATCAGAAGGCACTAAAAATGAGATGAAAGGAAGCGTGATATTTCTAATAGGTTGACCTTTGTTATCTTCCGTTTAATGAGATGTCCACTTTGGTATTTCATAACTGCAGAAATTGGGCACATACATGCCATTACATGAATAAAAAGTACCTATACACAAAAGTGTTACAAAAACATTATGGATCAGACTGCCCCTAGAAAGAAGTTGATGTGGCCTTCATCTTGCCCCATATTATTTGTGATATAGGCTTCCTAAGAACATAAGCGAACAAGATGAGCGCATTTTTTTTATTGAAAACATTACATATTTTTATTCGATAATATTACATATGTTTGTTTGCATGAATGATAAAAGATTCATTATTAATTTTGAGTTTTATTTTCATTCTCTGCCTGACCATATGCGCTGGTAATTCCAGGAGAAATACTTTGTTGATAAAGATCTATCTAATGGCTTTATTGTGGATTGGTTTACATAAACTAACATTTATATAATGGTACCTTCTCCAGAAAGCTTCCCTGAGATTCAGGCAGTTCAGTGGCGAACTCTGAAAGAGTGCATATCAAAGTTTACTACGCTACCCTAAAAATAATATGAACTTCTATAGTCAAATAGGAACTCCTATAGTGATAATATCAAATTATTTCTTATTCTTACATGTTAATATTATTTTTATTGAAAGCAAATGACTAGCAGTATAATTGTTACTAATTTATTTTCGATTTGATTCTTTTCGTCCCATCATCAATATTTCAGTTATATAGGGACGGGTCTCCCTGAGTTGAACCAGTACTAAGCTAAATAAATGTGTCTTGCTCAAGGACAAAAACGCAGTGACGCCGGTGAGGCTCGAACCTGCCACCCTTCAGTCTCGAGTCAAGCACTCTACCACTGAGCCACTGCGCTCCCAAATTGTAACTAATGAAGTCACCTATTTGTACAGTGATTTATTTTATTTTTTATATTTATCATTTAAATTATAATAAAAACACTATATGAACTAAAACGACAAATGGATATAAATTGCTGCCATTTGAAGGCTCACTTATTGGAAAAATGATGAATATAATCCTAAGTAATATAAAGCATATTGCAGAAAAAAACTGATTGAAGCGTGGGTGATGAAGAGGAATATACTCGAACTTAAAGCTCATAAAGCGTCATAGAAGTTTTTTTATCAAATATGTTATCAGCATTTAAAGAACTGCTTATTTTATTAGTCAAATTACTTTTCTTAAGGCTAAATGATATTGTTTATCTGAAGCGTAATAATTCAGTCCACATTTGACAACCTTCATGCCTATCCCTTGTGTACTCATCTAGTTGTATCTAAAGCATTCCAATTTGGACTGATTTAATGTGAAGAATAAATTTTAAAAAAGCAGCATATTTGATTTTGGTACTTATTGCAGTGTCACAATAAAGGCTCAGTCGAGCAAATGCAAATGTGTAGATTTGCCAGTCATCGCTGCTCCAATACACACTATTTTAAATTAACTTTTAATGTCACCTGGTCAAGTTTAGTCTTTCTAGGTGCTTGATTGTATTAATTCCTGATCTTTGCCCTCTTTCCTACATTCAAAATGAATAAGAACACTCAATGATGTATAACTTAAAGCAAAGACTAGTCATTAAATGGAATTTATTAAAGTAAGTAATGTACGTTACATAGTATAAAACAAACAACAGAATGGTAATTTACACCAGATTTTTTTCAAATATCACCTTACTCAAATCTTTATTAACAGAATGGTGTTTAAATGCTTACAGATATTATTACATGCTCAATTTAAATGAAAAGGTCTTTACCTTATAAAATATACTATTCAGGATCATTTAGAGTCAACATACTCAGCAGCTTATAACACTTACAATAGTTGTGTTATAAGTAAGCTATTTGCAGTTTTGAATATACCAGTTAATTGTCTTTATGGTCATTATATTGTGATCTAAAATACACTTTAAAAAATTTTCAAATGAAAGTATCAAATGAAAGTGTTAAGAAATAAATGAATGGTTTTATAGGGTGTAGTTCATGAATATAACGTATTTAAGTAATGTAAGTAACGTTATTAACACTCTTCTGTTGGGATAAAACACTTTTAGAAGCCATCTCGCAATAATATTGATCACATACAAGCTTGAAAACAAGTATGTAACTATGTCTAAGAATATTTTAGCATTTTCGTACTGGCTTGATTGTCGTACTGTTCGGACGTGTTTTTTTCTTGCTCTTCAAAATTCCAAATTATCAGTAAAATTGGGCTTATATTTTATTCCCTTTTACTGGTTTTAATGGGATATGCGCTTTAGATGTTATTTGTAAACTACTTCTTATTTAAGAAGGATAATTATATCCGTATTTTGTAAAATGCCTTAGCGAAAAATATTTTGTTAAGCCACGTGGGCCAACCGCCATGTTGTTGTCTAATGTTCCAACATCTGGCTTTAGTGCCTGGCTTATGTTTTTATCTGCGACTGGCATTCAATCTAGTAACCTGAGTGTTACATTATTGTAAAAGAAGTGGTTTCTCTACATCTTAGCGCTTTATTTGAATGTAATCAATTTTCGGACTTTTCTTTCTTTTTTAGTGGGTGAGGGGTTTTCCGAGCACGTGCGACTTTTGGGGTTCTTGCTGAGAACAGTGTTGTTCTATGACGCATACGCTGAGGCTCCTGTGTAAATTTAGTCTAGCTGATGATGCAGTGTACCCCTCCAGCTTCAAAGCGGCTTGTTCTGGTTTGTCTGTTCCGAGCAAGCTCGCCGTGGTTCTTTTCTCCAGGCACTCCGGCTTCTTTCCACAAGGTAAAAAAAGACTCCGACCGTTACGCTGGCATGACCTATTCGTGTCCAGTGTACGGTTTGGAAACTCACATTAAACCCCACTAGTTTTTTGGGAGTTTTTTGACCGTACAATGGTCTCGGGGTGTCAGATGCTAGCGTGGCGGGCCTCTCCCAGGCTTTGGGAGTTTGAGCCTTCTCAGGCTGGATCCCTAATACAACAACAACAACAATTGGCATCAAAATAGTATTTATTATTTCAGGGAAACATATGTAATTGTGATGTAACATGATAACGCTGAACTCAAAGGGCTTACATGTCTTATTCTGTGGCATATACATTGTAGTATTAGGAAATTATATCCGCCAAAACGCCCCCCTGGGGGAACAGAGTCTATAGCCATTCCAAGATCTAAAATGTTTGTCCTTGTCAAAAAGGGACAATACATAAATCTGTAATACAAGAGGCGTTTCATGTTTATTTGAAGAAATTTGAAATTGCGGTTACTCATTTATTTCCCATTATGTTTTGTAATAATTAATTTACATAGGTGTGTCTGATCTCCAGAAACAGGCAATTACCAAGAAAATAGATCTAAGGTTTAGTTGCTGGTTTGAAACAGTCTCTGAAGATGAGCAGTCAAATTTAAGCGTTTCAAAATGCTGTTTGAAGCAAAATGTCCTGAATTGTTCTCAAACGATATCTTTTAAAAAAATATTTTTCTCTTGGAACCTTTTATATATTGTACATAAATTAATAAAGTATTTTCTGTTAGAAAATAGTATTACAGTTGGGAATTTACTTTTTAGAAGCAACTCACATTTTAGGGTTCACAGTTTCCAAAGCAGCACTAAATTGTATGCAAAATACATGAATGTAATATTTGGCGATCAGTTCTTTCGGTGATATATACTTACAGCCAATCCAGGGAGATACCCATACAGGCCATTATGAAAGTTTCTTCCAAATCTCTTAATTATCTACTAATATTCTTTTCAAATTCAATGGTAGGCAGGAAAGTTGACTCTTAACTTTTGAAAAAAAACATTAGAGCTGAGTCCATTTATCTTCATTTCAATCTTCAAGTATAATATGTACGTCACATGTGACCATACAAGGAACCTGTTGGACATGAAACTATTTGTCTAGGTTCTATTAAGAAGAGATTATGGACATAGATTGATGAAGAGAAGAGAAAACTACCAACAAAATTATTTCTCAAGTATTCAAGGGAGTTATAAACCTACCCCTAGCCTAACCAAATTTCATTGTTATATCAACACCTTATGATAAGTTGAAGAAACACATATAAAAATCTTTTCTCTATGCTTGCCAGTTAAATTTATAATCCTTCAATGGGTATGAATAGTAAGTTCATAGTTTGACAAGAGGTTAAGAAGAAACTTTCATAATGTTTTACACGCATCTCTGGATTAGCTGTAAAATATCTAAGAACTTGAGTCGGCTGTGAGGTTTGAGAATTTGTCTTTCACATTTCTTCCAGGATACATTTTATACATGGAATACCCGTTTGGGAACTTGTATGGTAAAACTTATTAAGCCCAGTTGTCAAGCAAAAACAGGCACATAGATGCTCTTTTTCATTTGAATAAAAGACTGAATGTTCCTCTAAACTTTAAACAAATTGCACACTTAGATTATGCATTTCTACGAAGGTACACTCGTTTTAGCTCTTAAAATCATTTAAAGGGGGTGGGCGTGTATTTCGGGTCGCAGTGTTATGGTTATGGTTAAAAATGTCATTTCGTCTATTTTGCTTTTTTTTTAATTTATATGCAACCGCAAAAAGTGAAATTCCCATCTGTTCAAATAAACATGAAATAGGTCTCATATTAGCCTTAATCTATTTCATGAAACGAACAATGAGCGCGATATTGGTAATATTTCATGTTCATGATCATTTTCATTCCATGGATGTGATCATCGTTTTTCATATAGTGTGCACGATCATTTCTAACAGCAACTACAAATGATTAGAACGGGCCATATGTAACCAAAATCTTTGACAGATATGTGTTTCGGTATGGCGTTAGAACATGTTCCTAGCAAGACAATGAGTTAAATCTCACTAAAACTAGTGCATGAGAGATTTTCGTCTGAATTCGTGGATTCGCGTTCCTGATCAAAAGGTCACGTGGATTCCCCACACTGATAGTGCCGTACCGGATCAGCCGGTAAGGATTATAAAGGCTTATCCGAAACGACACTTTCCGCAGATGCCCAACTTTGGTACGTTTTCGTACGTCAATGATCGATTTCTTCAAGTTGCGTATTCCTACGCTGGCCTGAGCCCTGTAAGTGAATACAAAGATTTTTATGGACTACGTTCCTTGACTTCTAATGTTACCTCCCTTATCGGACAGAATAACTGAAAGCCCTGTCAAAAAACAAAAAATTATTGTTGATGTTTCAAAGTGATAAAGAACACTATGAGTCAAGTACATTGATAAGAGCTACGTTCGTGCAAACATACCGCATGCACCGCAAATTTATTTAGGACACTTGTTTAACCTGTGCTGGATTATGATGGAGTTTTTATGCGTTTGTTTTTCAATTTGAGTTGAAACGTTTGAAAATAGGTATCTAAAAATTATCATCTTCTGTGTAAAGTCGTCGGTTCCAAAAAAGACGGAACTTCAGATAGTCACAAGCTGAAGTTACGTTCTTTGGCAACTGAACAGACGAAGTACTTAGACTTGTGCAATTGTTTCAGTTAAGTTTTATCCTGATTATACTATTATATTATAGATATATACATTTTCTCTTCTCTAATACCCCAATGAAAGCTAAAACTGCAAACAGTTTGAATGAGTCTAAGTGCTATTAGAGAGAGTATGAGGTATTGGCTGAGTATAGGCACATTTCAACTGCTTGGGCGGTTTCCAGTCTAATGAAGTACATGATGTCCCGGATCTTACATGTTCCGTGTAAAAATCTATCATAAAGGTTGAAAGTGCACTTCCGGTTTCGCATGCGCAGATGATAGACAGTCCGGAAATGTTTCTTTACCATGATTCTTTATGTTACAAGGAATCTGGTTGAATTGCATTGTCAGTCTGCATGCATAATCTGATCCGGGACGACGTTTTCCTCTAAGAACTGTGAAAGGTTGTGTTTCAAGATATTTTTTAGTCTTTAACCTATTACCAAACAATAACGGCATTGCTGTAGACGACTCTAGAAATTACTGTGAGAAAAGGACCTTTCCCACAATGATTTCGACACTTGCAGAACAGTATCTGCCAAAGTTAACGCAATTTTAAATGTCTGCAAACTCTTTCAATTTGGAACAGTTGAAAAATTCAGTATGTGCAGCCCGCACAGGCTGATCCGGGACAACATTTTCAGCTTTGATGTTACAGAGATATACAGAGGAATCCTTCACAAAACGGAAGACAGACTGTAGAAGATAAGTTACGCGTCAGATTGCACAAGCCCAATCGCGACGACACTTTACGGATATGTCAAAAGGTACGTTTCCGAAAGGCAAGGTTACTTGCGCATTTTAGTAGTACTTTAATAATGTGATAATGTGACAGCGATTTACTTCCAAAAGGGCGTAACTTCAACTTGTAACAGGCAGAAGGTACTTCAATTTGGAACTTAACCGACGACATGTTTACTTCAGGCATTTATCAGCCAAAACGAGTTAAGTTCACCAATTTGGTCTTTTTTGTGTCCCATCCCCATTTTAACATGTAAACAATGTATTTTCTAACACTTTAAGGTTTATAAGTTTAGTTTAGGTAGACCTAAATAATACCTTCTTCAAATATACTCAACAAAAAATCCAATACCTCTTCTTTGCTAGCATTTTGAATACTTTTTTACAAACTGAAAAAGACGTTGAGAGACAGGCGTATGAGACATATTATTTTATTTATTTATTTATTTATTTATTTATTTATTTATTTATTTATTCATTTATTTATTTAATTTGTTATTAGGACAGTATTTAGAGTTGCATTTGAACACTACTATGTACTACATGTTATAAACTATTTGATTGGCAAGTCACTTTGTATGTGATATTCTAATGAGTACCAACATGATTGAAGAAATTGAAAACGCTATCACCATTACAGTTTAGTTACTTGGTAATAAAAAAAGAAAAAGAAAAAAGAAAACAGCAGGTATAAAGGTGTCTATATATCCGTATTTATTTATAAATAAATTACACCAATCAAAACCTATCGATAAGGTACATTCAGTTGTACTTCTATCTCCTCTGTCATGTTGGTTCTCGTTTCTAATAAAATATTGTTCCATCGTTAGATATTGTTATGCTTAAATTGTGATACATATATTGTACAGATGTAATTCTGAATAAAAAGTAAATAACAAAAAAAAAGTTAAGGTTTATGTGTTAACAATTAAGCAAAAGAAATTCATTGGAAACGGCCAATAGTCATTCCTTCGACGTTTATCAACAGCAAGACCCTCAAAAATGCCAAAAAATGCAGTCCCATTGTCATAGTATGTAATTTTAAGAATGTTTTATGCTCAAATGGTGGTTGTTATAGGCAGTTTTCAACTTTATTTTATTGACACACATATATACCTTTCATTTAATGTCCCCCATTTGATTGATAAGTGCAAAACAAATTTTTTTGTTGTATAGATGATTAATGTCCCAAAATCTAATGTGAATTACGTAACCAATCAAACCATCTCACAAATAATAAACCATGCATGTTAAGCTCACATCAAGCATCTCTTTGTCAAGAGGATTAATATGTGCATGGACAAATAGAGCGAATTTGGGGAAACGTTTGTTAATTTTTCGCAGATGTAAAGATATCTGAGGTTGTCTAAAAAATCTGCAGTTTTGTGAATTACGTTACCCTATGTGTATTATTTGTATAAGAAGAGGTACTGACATTGCAATTGACGCCAATGTAAGAACTATAGCCTAACTATATAACGAACCATACGAGAACTTTACAAGAAGTTGTTTGCTTAGAAAAAAATAAGTGGAAACATAAATTTGTGAATTACGTTACTGTGAATTAGGTTACTTTAATTTTACTAAAATCAAAATACCTCTCTAAATGCATACACTAGCTGAAACAAAATGTTTGTTTTTTTATCAAAGCAAATCTTTCGCAGTTAATAAAGATCAATTTAAACCATATTACAGTTGTCATTTTACTTTAACAAGGATATACCTATATGCTCTGGGTACATCAACTTCCCTGTTCATGTAACTACAAAGATACTCATTATATCAACACAACATATGCAAAGTAATCTGTTTGAAAAACAAAATCGAATAGTGTAAATCTCTAAGGGATTGTTCGTATGGTTTTTGAAATGAGCTGGATTAAACATAGGTAACGTAATTTACAAGTAGGTAACGTAATTCTCATTCTACAAAAACCCAGATTAGTCCAATCAAAGGGCCAAAGGCAACAAATCGGCGGTGATTTTAAGTTTCTGACTTGTTGTTCAATGTTATTTTCTCTTTTTCAAACCATTTTATCCAGTTGCTGCTACCGCAGGAGGTTTATTGGTGAGTTTATGTGTATACTTTGAAATTGGCACTCTTGCTTTTGCATCCTGGTCCATTCCCGTTGATCATAGTGACCTCAAATGTTAACATGACTTACTATGTTGATAGCTTCTATGGTTAATATGATAGATATCCTAGTTAACATGAATTTATAACTTCTTATCTTCAACTGAATAGAGCAAATTGGCGATGTGAATTACGTTACCATGAACATTTTGCCATTTTTCTGTGAAGGGCGTATCTTTGTAAATGATGCACACTTTGTTTTTTTTGCAATATATGTACATGAAAAGGCATTTATTGAAGTTAGATTATTAATTCTGCATTGTCTTAGTTTGTAGTGAGCCACAAGAAGTTTTCAAATATACTAAAACAAAAAAGAAACGTCCGATTTTCATGGTACTGTATCATTCGATCCTGTTAAGATGTCGCAACAAAAATAAAACCAAAATGTTTATCAAACGTCGGACACACAAAAATTGGTAATTATTTGATTTTATTCTCTTATCTTGAAGGGTTATTGGGCCTAATGTGCACACAGCTTTTTCCATTATCATCAGAAAGTTATTCATCAAAACGTGAAACATTTTACGTTAAATGGCAGCCAGGATCGTCAGACGATGAAAAACATCTAAAAATCCCAAGTCTGCTTATTGAACGAGCGAAATTGCAGTTCAAAACCTTTAATTTACGAAAATACCTGAAATTACCTCCCTTTGAATTAAACAAATAACAATTTAAGATCTTCCAAAGCTCCTTAACCTAACATTATTTTGAGACCGTTTTTATTTTAACGTATTGCGTTTGTTTATGACAACAATTACACAAAAGAGAACAACATAAACTGTGGCTGAAGTCATGCATCAAAGGTTTACTAAATCTGTGTTTATACCCCACCCCTTACTCTAAAATCATCCGAAAATTTCCATTATCAATTGCTTTGATGCTGACTAGTCTTCATTAATGTTGAAATGCTTGTGATGACGAAAAGCATGAGAAGAATGACTGTAGAAAGTATTTTTATGATCAATCGCCACAAAAATATGGGACCGGCCGGGATCGAAATAGCGACCCCTAAATTTATGTATTCAAAAGAAAGTAACGTATTAAACAGTAACTAAAGGTACCTAAATGTGTTAAAAACTGTTAGTCATTTATTTTCAATTACAAGATAATATTGCTTTGTAATAAGGGAATAATTTTGATATTTACACTAAAGCAGTTCCTATTTTTATTTTATAGTGACATAGTAAACTATGCAATTGCAGGGTAACGTCCGAACCCATAAAGAGCTAACTTGCATTATGTTCTAGCTTATATAATGTGGGTTTTAGAAAACCATAGTGTACAACACTCTTCCAAGGAAATATTTTGGCAGCACATGGTCTAGTGATTGCACAGGGCTTAATAGTAGTTTATTTGAAATAAAGTATCGTATATAACTGCAATATAGTATGCATATGTTGCTTTTAAGCATACTGGCTATTTGCTGCATTTAATTAACTGTTTTAAGACAATCAGCATGTGGATAAATAAAAATCATGTGTAGCTTTATATTTGAACAATAGGATTTGGAGATGTTTTAGGGTAATATAGTAACATAGCTGTTACACGGTAACGCCCCGACTGCCAGATAGCCAACATGTATCATTTTGCATCTTATATAACGTAGTTTTAGAAAATCATAGTGTACAAAACTCCCCCTGGGGGAGTCTATTAGCAGCTCATGGTCTAAAACGTTACCGCAATATATGTTTGAGTGTGCACATGTATTTTTGGGCCTGGTCTCCTTGATCAAGTTTTACTATGCAGTTGGCAGGTTACCATTCTTTTCGTTTTAAGCTATCTAGAAGCGGTAAAAGTTATATTGAATGCCAGCACCGAGCAGTACCGCGCAATTTCGAGTTAAAATATTTCCAGGAAACTATAAGGGAGCGCATTGGTTCAGTGGTAGAGTGCTTGACTCAAGACAGAGGGGCGCGGGTTCGAGCCTCACTGGCGTCACTGCGTTGTGGTCCTTGAGCAAGACACATTTATTCTAGCTTAGTACTGGTTCAACCCAGGAAGACCGGTCCCTGTTTAACTGAAACATTGTTGATGTGACATAAAGAATCTAATCAAACAAAAAAAAAACAACAACAGGAAACTATAAAGTTATCGCGGTATTTGTTGACTCAGATTGATATTTTGTATCTTGTGGCAGAAATATGTCACCATGAAACCAAAATCGGAATTTCGTCGGTTCAGTTCTCAAGGACGTAACCTTATTTTTTGACAATCTAAAGTTACGTCCTTTTGGAAATATACCGACGATTTGAATTGAAGTTCCAAAGATTGCAGTGTCGTACTTGTTATTTACAGCGTGTACAAGATGGACCGACATTCAAGCGAGAACGTTGACTCAGAGGTTGATCATTCTAATACAGACGAAGTATCGGAAACCGACGAACCAAAATATCTTTACCGTCTGTGTAGACCAGATGAAGATCCCGCACAAGGTCTCGTTGCGCGAGACCCGACCGCGACCCACGTGCCTGCAAAATCTCACGTTCACGGCCAAAAGGCGTCCCCGTTCATTTCCACTTGTGCGACATTTGAAGCCATTCAGAAGTACATCGGGTTGGCAATAAACAATAAAAAAAAAGCTTGGCAAAGTTGTACAAATCGATCTGAATAGGTTGCGCAGAGTACCGGGCGTGCGCATCATTGACCTGAGTGACCCGGATGTCGTTGAAAGAGAGTTCCTTAAAACTGACCGCAGAGGCCGTAACTATGCAACAAGTTACAGCGAAGTGCTCGTGCAGGGTGGAATTCCTGCTGATTGTATCGAAGTATTAGAAAATGTGGAGGAATCAGAAGAATTCGAAGCCGATGATTATTCACGAGAAGATGACGAACAAGAAGACGAGTTTAGTAAGGACGAAGATGAAATGGCTTACGAGACAGATGAGGATGTTAACGAAGAGGCTGATCATTCCTCGGAGTGCGTGAAGAGAATTAAACGGCATCAGAATGGTGAGTGTTTCGTTGGTTTACTTCCAAAAGCACGTAACTTCAGCTTGTGACAAGCTGAAGTTACGTGCTCTTTACACTAAACTGACGATTTACTTCTAAAAGGACGTAAATTCAGCTTGTCGCAACTTTAATGTAATCAGTGAGAAACGTGTAAGCTCAATACATGATGCTAGAAAAGTCACGGTAAAGGAATTTTATTTTATTTTATGCTTTTCGATTAAATAGGTAGAAATATCAGTAGATTAATCCCCGATATCTTCACTGGTTTTAATAATAGCTCTTTCTCTGTTTCAAAGGCATATAATGAAAAAAAGATGTGTATTTTTTGTGTAAGATCGATGTTACATGTATTTCATCTCATGCACACAAACCTAGTACTTTCACTCGTGGCTACGCCACTCGTGAAATACAACGTTCGGTGTTTATTGATAAAGTAAACCTACGATCTTACACTAAAATATACAAGTATCCTTTTTGTATCCTTTTCGATGAATTACCTGGAAATATCAGTACATTGTTCTACGATATAATAACCCTATCTGGTTTTAAAAGCATACACAAAAAGAATAAAACAAACTACACATTGATGTTATTTTATCTTGAACACCAAACCTAGTACTTTTGCTCATGGCTACACCACTCGTAAAATACTACGTTCACTCGATGAAATAACATTAGCTTACACTGCATTTATAGAAATGCTCTCTCAGGTGAGTTCAGTCAAATCTGTGTTAAGCAACCATCCTAAAACAACCATGAAGTGTGGTCCGTAAGACAAGTGACTGCTAGTTTTACAGTCGCGCATGCTTAAGGATGGCCACTTTGGACAGGGTCTTTATTGTATAAAGTTAAGAACAACCTGAAATAGACAAACTGATTGGATTGGGAGTGGAACGTTTGGTTAAATATAATGTCTGTATAGCGCTCATAGAGTGGTAGACTGGTACGCATCGACTATCGGAGAATACATTTGTAGCCAGGTGGCTATTTTCCGAAAACCGATGGTCGCAAGTCTAATAGCGTGGTTGCACAATGATTGAACGCTTGCAGAGCGGATTAGATTGGGACCGTCTTTAATTGTATTAGATGATTATATTCGTGTGTAAACTCATGGCAAAGACATAGACATACATCACGGGATTTCAGAGCCGGCTACTTTCCCCTGTTTGCATCGGTTCTTATCTTTGCTTTAGCTCATATTTATATACTATTCACAATAAGTTTAGCAATTGTTTTGTATGGATGAACCCATCCACGTCAGATCTTGAAAAATAGTGAGTATGATCAGGAAATACACTACCGACCGTCTATTTGTCCTTGTCGAATTTGCGATGAAAACGCAGTGAGAACGCACGTAATACGCATTAGTTTTCCAACGCAAATTTCGAACATCCAATTAAAGCCCACTAGTGATACGCGTTGAACTGAAGTGCAACGCAGTTACCTGTTAACCAATCAATAACTTAAGTATAGCAACGCAGTTCAACGTACAAATCACGTTGAAACGCATTGTTGAACAGCCAATCAAAAAGGTTCAATTGCGTTGCCAGACCTGTTACATGTAAATCAATGATTATTTTATTATTGAAACCAAGAAAACAGCGAAAACATTATCCCACAAAACGCTTTGTTTATCGTTTCTTTTTCTTTTTTGTGTCAATGGCACTCCCTCATTTTTGGCCATCGTTGCGAGATATTTCATAACAGCTGATTTCACATCCCATGACATTTGTTTAACATCGGTTACAATTCCAATATGTGAACCAGTTCATCGTGTTCAGTCCAACCATATCAAACATGTCTGTGGATCTTTGTTATCTGGCCAAGGGATCAAGTTTCAGAACCTGAACCTGCTGCATTTTGATCAAATAATTGGCTTGGAGTCCTTATCCATCTATCTCTTCTTACTGGCTCGATTAAATTTGGGTCTTCAGATAGATAGGCTCCCAGTCCAAGCCTCACAGGAGGCAGTGTGTTTGGAGAGAGAGAGAGAGAGAGAGAGAGAGGGAGAAAGAAGGCTGTTTAAACGGTGTCAGAACCTACCTGCCGGGCACTGTTATGCAGGGTGCATATGCTGTTTCAGCTGTGTCGGAATCTACCTGCCGGCACTGTGTTGCAGGGGTGCAGGCTGTTAAAGCGGTGTTGGAACCTACCTGCCCGGCACTGTGTTGCAGGGCTACAGGCTGTTTAAGCAGTGTCCGAACCTACATGCCTGGCATTGTGTTGCAGGGGTGCAGGCCAGGCACTGTGTTGCAGGGGTGCAGGCTGTTCAAGGGGTGTAGGAATCTACCTGCCCGGCACTGTGTGCAGGGGTGCAGGCTGTTTAAGCAGTGCAGAAACTACCTACCGGGCACTGTGTTGCAGGGTTGCAAGCTATTTAAGCAGTGTCGGAACCTACCTGCCAGGCACTGTGTTGCAGGGGTGCAGGCTGTTTAAGCGGTGTCGGAACCTACCTGCCGGGCATTGTGTTGCAGGATGCAGGCTGTTTAAGCGGTGTCTGAAGTTACCTGCCTGGCACTGTGTTGCAGGGGTGCAGGCTGTTCAAGTGGTGTCAGAACCGACATGCCTGGCACTGTGTTGCAGGGGTGCAGTCCGTTTAAGCAGTGTTGGAACGTACCTGCTGAGCACTGTGTTGTAGGGGTGCAGGCTGTTTAATCAGTGTCGGAACCCACCTGCCAGGCACTGTGTTGCAGGGGTGCAGGCTGTTGAAGCGGTGTCCTAACCTACCTGCCAGGCCCTGTGTTGCAGGGGTGCAGGCTGTTTAAGTGGTGTCAGAACCTACCTGCAGGGAACTGTGTGAAGGGGTGCAGGCTGTATAAGTGGTGTAGGAACCTACTTGCCAGGCACTGTGTTGCAGGATTGCAGGCTGTTTAAGTGGTGTCAGAATATACCTACTGGGCATTTTATTGCAGGTGTGCAGGCTGTTTAAGGGGTGTCAAAACCTACCTGCCGGGCAATGTGTTGCAGTGATGCAGGCTGTTTAAGCGGTGTTGGAACTTACCTGCCAAGCACAGTGTTGAAGGGGTGAAGGCTGTTGAAGCTGTGTTGAAACCTGCCTGCCAGGCACTGTGTTGCGGTGGTGCGGGCTGTTAAAGTGTTGTTGTAACCTACCTGCCAGGCACATTGTGCAGGGGTGCAGGCTGTTTAAGCGGTGTTGGAACCTACCTGCCAGGCACTGTGTTGCAGGGATGCAGGCTGTTTAAGCGGTAGCGAAACCTATCTGCCAGGCACTGTGTTGCAGGGGTGCAGGCTGTTTAAATGGTGTTGGAACTTACCTGCTGAGCACGGTGTTGAAGGGGTGAAGGATGTTGAAGCTGTGTTTGAACCTGCCTGCCGGGCACTGTATTGTGGTGGTGCAGGCTGTTAAAGCGTTGTTAGAACCTAGCTGGTGTTGGAACCTACCTGTCAGGCACTGTGTTGTAGGGGTGCAGGTTTTTAAGCGGTGGCAAAACCTATCTGCCAGGCATTGTGTTGCAGGGTTGCAGGCTGTTTAAGTGGTGTTGGAACCTACTTGCTGAGCATGGTGTTGAAGGGATGAAGGCTGCTGAAGCTGTGTTGGAATCTACCTGCCTGGCACTGTGTTGCAGGGGTGCAGGCTGTTTAAGCTGTGTCTGAACCTACCTATTGGGCACTGTGTTGCTGGGTTGCAGGCTTTTTAATCGGTGTTTGAACGTGCCTGCCGGCACTGTGTTGCAGGGGTGAAGACTGTTTAATTGGGGTTAGAACCTACCTCCTGGGCACTTTTGTGCAGGGGTTTAGGCTGTTTAAGTGGTGTCAGTTCCTGGGCGGAACTGGATAATGTTCTACTTTTATTTAAGGAGTGGAGTGAGCAGATGAAGCCTGGGCACATGCATTTTTTTTTTGCTTAGTAGTTCCTTTTTTCTTTTGAGAGAGACCTATTTAGTTAGAAAGTCAACAAGTAGGTTCGATTATTTTAAACAAGGGGATTTTGCATTTAATCTCAGTTGACCCAGTCTTAAAGTTCGCAACTGTTTGATGCGAATCCCCACGAACAAAATTGAATGCAGTGAGACATGTTTTCAATTCATTTGTTTCATGTTAAAGATAAACTTATTGATCTTATTGAAAGAACCTTCCAGAGAGAAGGCTCTCCTTACCTTGCATGTAGTGACAGAAATGCATTTTTTACTTCAGAAAAACCTAAAAAATATCATGCATGGTCGTGTCAAAATGTATGTGATGCGCTGACCTTTTTGTTGGACAACATTTTTATTCGATTTGGCACCAAGCTCTATAGACAAGTAGTTGGGATTCCTATGGGCACTAATTGTGCTCCCCTGGTTGCAGATTTATTCCTGTTTTGTTATGAAAGGGACTTTATGATGTCTCTTTCTGATGATAAGCAGGCTGATGTTATTGATGCGTTTAACACTACTTCCAGATATTTGGACGATATTTTAAATATTAATAATGTTTATTTTGAAAATATGGTTAGTCAAATATACCCTTCAGAGCTCCAACTTAATAAAGCCAATGCCTCTGATACCGAAGCAGCATTTTTAGACTTGCATTTGTCAATTTCTAATGGTATTGTTTCTACCAAAATTTATGATAAACGTGATGACTTTGATTTTGAAATTGTCAATTTCCCATTTTTAGATGGTGATGTTCCTCGTTCTACATCCTATGGAGTCTATATCTCTCAACTCATTCGTTTTGCTAGAGCATCTAGCTATGTTACTGACTTCAACACTCGCAATAAATTGTTAACTCAGAAACTTCTTAAACAGGGCTATCGGTATCATAAACTTCGCAAAACATTTTCAAAATTTTATAGACGATACTTTGATTTGATTTCTAAATTCCAAGTTGGACTTAAATCTCTCTTGCGCCAAGGACTTTCTGAACCTGATTTCTATGGTGACTTGGTGTATAAGTTGAAGAAGATTGTTGGCTCTAATAATTTTTCAGCGCAGTTCATTAAAATAATTTCCCATTATAAAAAGATTGGTTATAACATTAATGTATTGCAACAGACTGCATGCTTGGTAGTCAACCCAATCACTGTTGGCAACTTTGCTTTCCTCTTTAATTGCACGCCGGTGGGTCGGACTTCAGACTCTATGATGGTTCCGACTTAAAGACTTATCTATTGATGAGATGGTAGGGGCCTGATGCTTTGGCTGTTTGTCGGGCCCACCGGGGTTTACCTGTTGGATTTCTTTTGCTCCGGTATTCAGTTAAATTTACTGTTGAGTCCTTATCCTTGCTTTATCTCCTTGTTATATCTTGATTTATATGTTTGAGGAGATGATGCATTGATAAGTTAGGGGTTTTTCATGCAAACCAAATATCTATGTGTCTTGATCCACATCTGAATTAAGGGTGAGGTTGGCGCCGTTAAACCGGTTTAAGCCCTCCAGTAAAAGAATTTTGCTGACCGTTCCAAGGCGGTGCTTCTTTTGTGGATCATTTTTTGTTAATTATGCTTTATGTTGGTGTGTGTTATGCTGTAGTGTCTGTTCCTTGTAGCCTTGTGGTCACCTGCTGGGAAAGGGCTGACCTCTTGGCTGTCATGATTGTTGTGTTTTGTTACTTTCCCAAATGTGTCATGGTCCACATCAGAATAAAGGGCGAGGTTGGCGCCGTAAAACTGGTTTAAGCCCTCCAGTAAAATATTTTACTGACCGTTCCCCAAGGCCGTACTTCTTTTGTGGATCTTTTATGTTTTTGTTCTGTCTTGTGTTTGCTATGTTTTGTGCGCGTCTGTTTATATGTGCTTCGTGGTCACCTGCTGGGAAAGGGCTGACCTCTTGGCTCTCGTTTGTGGTGTCTTCTGTGAGTTTGTCACTTTCCCATTGGTATCCTGGGTCAGGTGTGGTACTTGATTGTATCGATTCCTGATCTTTGCAACCTTACTTACTTTTAAGAAAAATATTTTAGATTGGGCACTAAAAGAGACTAATTATAGATCTATATCTGATGATGTTAGATGTGATTTTACTGTTATATATTCATTTTTCGGCCTTGAGTAACTCCATTCATTTCTCCGCTGAAAAGTCGTGATAGTCGGCTCAAAATATTTATCAATGAATGGAGTGAGATATTTAATACAAACTGGGCTTTAAAACCTCAAAGGAAACGGGAATTGAGATTTGCAAGATAAGTCCTATCAGAAATATTCAAAGCGAAGCTAAACAATAACAATTAATGTACACGTTTAGCAAGGTCAACTCAATTTTAATTGATTAAAGCATTTCCGCGTTGTTACAAAAAGATTTGATTGGCTAAAGACAGAAACGACTATTTTATCGTTGAAACGCGTTAGAGGGCTGCTAATGAATATTCATGAATTTGAAATACGTTGATTCGCGTTTCATACGCAATTTAAGCTCAACGCACGTACAACGCGTTGGTAACGCACATGAAACGCGAATTCGCAGGACAAATACGCGGGCGGTATTGTACCACAATGACAAACCGCAGACAACCCAATGGCACCGCGAGGAAGAGCCGCTCAACCATCACAGACACCAGGAAGACAAATTAAGCAAAGCAACCAGCTCTCTCTTCCCCATCAAGATGATCACAATACTAGAATGGACATAAAGTAACCTACAACAAAACATAGAACAATAACAGACTCCCACAATGGGAGTGACAATAAACAAAAAGTCTACAATAACAGAACCACCACCTTAGAGCGGACAGCAGCCTAAGCGCCACCGGGGGGCTAAAATGCATTTTACAGGTACCAAATCTTCGCCCTAGAATCTGCTGTTGTTGAACTACAAGAAATGTTCAGCTCGCATGGAGGCCATCTAACTAATGCAATGTATCATCATGGAGAAACACTCTAATCAAATTAACACACCATGATGAAACGAAGAAAAGGGCCCATGACTCACAGATAGTCAGAGCTAAAGAAAACCTCAAGTTGAGCCACGGTGGGTCCAGCTAGAGATAAGCATTTGGCACCAACCCACCGAAGTTTGATTTGCTGAAGATACAACCGCCGATCATCTGACAAGAATTTCCATTTAAAAATACGGAATTACCAAACGCAGCGGCCGTGCTAAAGTGACGTCAAAGTTTAAGACTAGCGGGTAACGTGGGTATTTCTGATCATTGGGGGAAGCCTAAAACATATTCAAGCGATTGTTTGGTCACTGAAAACCAAAATAGCATAGCAAATGCTGTATTTTTCTGACTTTTCTCAGAGAAATTAAGGACCAATTTTTCGGAATTTGACGTTTTTATTAATGCTTTTATGTTATCGCCTTTAAACGGTTGTTCTAGTCGGGTTTTCTTGAACAAAATTGACAAGTAAAACTGTATGATGCCTTCCAACACACTCAGACAAATAATGTTGAATGAAACATCTTTACGGCTACAGAGCATGAGCTGAAAGATAAAATCTAACGTCACCATTATCTCGCTAATGCGTCGCACCATTTTCCAGTAACTTATTTTTTTAATCAACCATAAGATGAGTTACATTTTAAGCCTATGACAAATTGTAAACTGAGTCCTTGTTGAATTGAAATGGCAATTAACATAAGAAGTTTAATCAAATGATGACTACGTTTTGACGTCATTGATGGCAGCTGATTTTTTCAGCATGAAATCTCTATCACATCTGTCGCATAACCAATAGTTTTTATAGGCGTATGATGCATGAGGAAGATGTAAGACCACCAGACGAAAATTCGCATGCTTATCATTTTAGCATTACGTCCAACGGATGTGAATTTTGCTTACTGACCCCTCCTGCAATTCTTGCTCTCCTCAAATGTCTATCTAAAGGATAGCGTCTGTAAATTCGTGGTCTCATCTGCTGAAGATCCTGTTCTCGTCATTGCGATTGAAATTTGTCGATATTGCACAAAGATGACTACATAAAGATGCGAAACATAAGAAATTGCTAAACATATTGTGCATAGTATATATCTTGATTTTTATGTTTTTGGAGATGATGCATTGATAAGTTAGGGGTCTTTCATGCAAACCAAACATCTATGTGTCTTGATCCACATCGGAACTAAGGGTGAGGCTGGCGCCGTGAAACCGATTTAAGTCCTCCAGTAAAATATTTTACTGACTGTTCCAAGGCGGTACTTCTTTTGTGGCTCATTTGTGTTTTTTGTGCCTTGTGTTTCTCATGCTTTTGCGTCTGTTCATTGCTGCCTTGGTCACCTGCTGGGAAAGGGCTGACCTCTTGGCTCTTGTTGGTGATATTTATTGTATTTTTGTTACTTTCCCGTGTGGTATCCTGGGCCAGGTGTGGTACTTGATTGTATTGTTTCCTGATCTTTGCCTCCTTTCTTACTTTATATACGAAAATATTATGAGGGAATGAGAACAAAAAAGAGAAATATAATTTTCTTTTATACAATGAAACATCTGTCCAAAGCGGCCACTCTTAAGCAAAGCATGCCCGGCTGTAAAACCAGCAGTCGCCTGTCTTTTGGACCACACTTCATTCAGCTTTAGGATAGTTGCTTAACACGGATATGACGTCGTCTGTCAAAATTTCTTTTTTATACGCCCGAGGGGGTACTATGTAATACCTCTGGTTGTGCTTCTCTCTGTCCGTTCATTGGCACTTGTTTGCACGCAATGTAGCTGTAAAACAACGTGTAGTAAATTCAAATATTATATGGAAGAACTCATAACCACACAGAAACTATGTGCAGACCGCAAGACTTACAGCCGTGGCTCCAAGTTTAATGTGACGTCAAATCTCAAACATACATTTCAGACCATCGTAAAAAAGACAATAAATCCGCTCCCCATCCAATCTACTCAACAGGGTTCAATCATTTGGATGAGTAAATACGTTGTTGCAACCACTATATTAGACTGGTACCCATCGACTATCGGAAAATAGCCACCTGGCTATTCTCCGATAGTCGATGCATACCGGTCTGCCATTCAATAAATGCTCTACCAAAATTATATTTGACTAAACGTTCATTTCAAAATCCAATCCGTATTATTTGTCTATTTCACGTTGTTCGTAACTGTACGAGTAGTGTATTTATTCGTGATTCGTGTCCGCTTTGTAGACCTCTAGAATCACTTGAAGGATGAAACTGGTCGAATCGGTAAACATACTGAGACTATATGCAGAACACAGGACCAAGGTCCGAAGCTCCAATGTCAAGGTCACACTAAGGCGTCAAATGTCAAACGTATTGTATTTTTGTTCGTGATTCGTATCATCTATGCATCGACATTTTATGATCTTCAGCAAAATTTGAAAATATCTATGGTTTGATGTAGATCTATGCAGAGTTTAAGAAAACAGTTTTACAAAAGTAACAATGTTTTCTCAAGTCTTAATTGGATCAGTTATTGCTGTTGACGAACTCGGTTGCTTTGTCTGAACTAAGGTTAAGAAAGTATTGTAACAAAAGGGGAAATTGCTCATGATGAGCAATTTCTCCTGTTGTTACTGTGTTTACTTAAGACGTCTGCTGCAATTTGTTGTCTGCTGCAGACGCAAAATGTCCTCGGTCGAGGATAACAAAAGTAAACACATATTTCGGCGTTATTTTAGAAGACGAAGACCCGGAAGAAGGTGTTGAGGAAGAAATGTCTTCTGACGAGGAGGCTACTTCGACAAAGGAAAATGTCAGAAGGAGAAACCGACAACATGTAGGTGAGTAAACACGAACAGTAAAACACAATGTCAGAAGGAGAACCTGACAACATGTAGGTCAGTAAACCTGGACAGTGAAACACCATGTAAGAAAGAGAACCTGACAACATATGGGTGAGTAAACCAGGGCAGTAAAACACAAAGTCAGAATGAGAACCAGAAAACATGTCAGTCACTAAATAGGACAGTTAAACACAATGTAAGACAGAGAACCTGACAACATGTAGGTGAGTAAACAAGGACAGTAAAACACAATGTAAGACAGAGAACCTGACAAAATGAAGGTGAGTAAACAAGGACAGTAAAACACAATGTAAGATGGAGAACCTGACAACATGAAGGTGAGTAAACAAGGACAGTAAAACACAATGTAAGACAGTTAACCTGACAACATTTAGGTGAGTAAACAACGACAGTTAAACACAATGTAAGACAGAGAACCTGACAACATGTAGGTGAGTAAACAAGGACAGTAAAACACAATGTAAGACAGAGAACCTGACAACATGTAGGTGAGTAAACAAGGACAGTAAAACACAATGTAAGACGGAGAACCTGACAACACGTCAGTCTGTAAACCAGGACATTAAACACAATGTAAGAAAGAGAACCCAACGACATGTTCCTCAGTTAAAGATAACAGAAAGACACATTGTAAGATGGAGAAACGGACAACATGTAGGTGAGTAAACCAGGACAGTAAAACACAAAGTAAGACAGAGAAGCTGAGACCATGTCATTCAGTAAACAAAAACAGTAAAACACAATCGAAGAAGGAGAACCTGACAACATGTGGGTGAGTAAATCAGGACAGTATAACACAATATAAGAAGGAGAACGGGGCCACATGTTGGTGAGTAAACCAGGACAGTAAAACACAATGTAAGATGGAGAGCCCGACAACATGTGGGTGAGTAAATTCAGGACAGTAAAACACAATGTAAGATGGAGAACCCGACAACATGTGGCTGAGTAAGCCAGGGCAGTAAAACACAATGTATGAAGAAGAACCGGACCACATGTTGGTGAGTAAACCAAGACAGTAAAAGCACAAAGTCAGAAAAAGAACTGGACCACATGTTGGTGAGTAAACCAAGACAATAAAACACAATGTAAGAAGAAGAACCGGACCAAATGTTGGTGAGTAAACCAGGACAGTAAAAACACAAAGTCAGAAAAAGAACTGGACCACATGTTGGTGAGTAAACCAAGACAGTAAAACATAATGTAAGAAGGAGAACCCGACAACGTGTTGGTGAGTAAACCAAGACAGTAAAACATAATGTAAGAAGGAGAACCCGACAACGTGTTGGTGAGTATAACAGGACAGTAAAACATAATGTAAGAAGGAGAACCCGACAACGTGTGGGTGAGTATAACAGGACAGTAAAACATAATGTAAGAAGGAGAACCCGACAACGTGTGGGTGAGTATAACAGGACAGCAAAACATAATGTAAGAAGGAGAACCCGACAACGTGTGGCTGAGTATAACAGGACAGTAAAACATAATGTAAGAAGGAGAACCCGACAACGTGTGGGTGAGTATAACAGGACAGCAAAACATAATGTAAGAAGGAGAACCCGACAACGTGTGGCTGAGTATAACAGGACAGTAAAACATAATGTAAGAAGGAGAACCCGACAACGTGTGGCTGAGTATAACAGGACAGTAAAACATAATGTAAGAAGGAGAACCCGACAACGTGTGGGTGAGTATAACAGGACAGCAAAACATAATGTAAGAAGGAGAACCCGACAACGTGTGGGTGAGTATAACAGGACAGTAAAACATAATGTAAGAAGGAAAACCCAACAACGTGTGGCTGAGTATAACAGGACAGTAAAACATAATGTAAGAAGGAGAACCTGACAACGTGTGGCTGAGTATAACAGGACAGTAAAACATAATGTAAGAAGGAGAACCCGACAACGTGTGGGTGAGTATAACAAGAAGGAGAACCCGACAACGTGTGGGTGAGTATAACAGGACAGTAAAACATAATGTAAGAAGGAGAACCCGACAACGTGTGGGTGAGTATAACAGGACAGCAAAACATAATGTAAGAAGGAGAACCCGACAACGTGTGGGTGAGTATAACAGGACAGTAAAACATAATGTAAGAAGGAGAACCTGACAACGTGTGGGTGAGTATAACAGGACAGTAAAACATAATGTAAGAAGGAGAACCCGACAACGTGTGGCTGAGTATAACAGGACAGTAAAACATAATGTAAGAAGGAGAACCCGACAACGTGTGGGTGAGTATAACAGGACAGTAAAACATAATGTAAGAAGGAGAACCTGACAACGTGTGGGTGAGTATAACAAGAAGGAGAACCCGCCAACGTGTGGGTGAGTATAACAAGAAGGAGAACCCGACAACGTGTGGGTGAGTATAACAGGACAGTAAAACATAATGTAAGAAGGAGAACCCGACAACGTGTGGGTGAGTATAACAAGAAGGAGAACCCGACAACGTGTGGGTGAGTATAACAGGACAGTAAAACATAATGTAAGAAGGAGAACCCGACAACGTGTGGGTGAGTATAACAAGAAGGAGAACCCGACAACGTGTGGGTGAGTATAACAGGACAGCAAAACATAATGTAAGAAGGAGAACCCGACAACGTGTGGGTGAGTATAACAGGACAGCAAAACATAATGTAAGAAGGAGAACCCGACAACGTGTGGGTGAGTATAACAGGACAGTAAAACATAATGTAAGAAGGAGAACCCGACAACGTGTGGGTGAGTATAACAGGACAGTAAAACATAATGTAAGAAGGAGAACCCGACAACGTGTGGGTGAGTATAACAGGACAGTAAGACACAATGTAAGAAGGAGAACAACAACATGTAGTTGAGTAAATTAGGGAAGTCAAACACAATGTCAGAAGGAGAACCCGACAACATGTAGGTGAGTAAACCAGGACAGTAAAACACAATGTAAGACAGAAAACGACAACATGTGGGTGAGTAAACCAGGAAAGTAAAACATGATATAAGACCGAGAACCCGTCAACCTGTAGGTGCGTAAACCAGGACAGTAAACCACAATTTCAGAAAGAGAACCCAACAAAATTTAGGTGAGTTAACCAGGACAATAAATCACAATGAAAGACGGAGAAGCTGGCAACCTTTAGGCGAGTAAACCAGGACAGTAAAACACTATGTCAGAAGGAGAACCCGACAACATATAGGTCACAGGGACAGTAAGAGGGTCATCCGATAAATAGAGGGATTTTCCTTATAATGCAAGAGTTCGTACCATTAAAACATCGCAAATGTAATCATTAGGTGGCATAACGTGTTTGGCATGCAGCAGCATATCCAAAACTTTGCTGGAAAGTGAGGTCGCTTGTTGCTAAGCAACGAAAAAGTGATACTAAAGCTAACCTGGCCAGATTTTCCTTATACAAAAACCTTATGCTAAAGAAACACAGTCTGGCATGTAATTATTATCATGTATCTGAACATAGTTTCTCCTGAAATCTGTTATAGTTTAATTGTTCTCAATGTTACATATAAAATATGGTCATGACCATATATAAGTTAGTCATGGTTGCCTAGCATCCAAGCAATTGTGGAAAAATGGACTAGTCTATATTTTATTGTTGCTAGGCAACAAGAGACACATCTGATACATGTTTTTTAAAGATACTCTTTTAAAATATAGAAAATATTTAAAAAATTTATGGTGATTTGAAACTTTTATTCCAACCAACAATAAGTTAGGGGCTTATTCATGAGCCATACCCCTATTTCTGATTCAACAATTTTTCACTTTTGTCACTTTTTATCGCTAAAAGTACCTGCCAATTCGACATTTTTCAAAAGATGTCAATGAATTATACAGAATAATTACTTTATATTATGGTTTATAGAATAGATTCTTTTTTGAACTGATCTGCACATACCAGTAACCATGGCAACCATTTTAAAGCATCCGGCCAGGTCAGTTTTAAGTACCTGTTTGTGTTGCTAGGTGACTAGCGACATCACATTCCATCAAACTTTTGGATATGTTGTTTGCATGCGCAACAAGTTATGCCACCTTATGGTTATATTTGTGATGTTTAAATGGTACAAACTTTAAAATTATAAGAAAATTCCCCCTATTTATTGGTTGACCCTCGTAAAGCTCAATGGAAGACGGGGAACCCGACGGCATGTTAGTCATTTAACTAGGACAGCAAAACAACATGTCAGAAAGGGAACCAGACAACATGTAGGTCAGTAAACAGGTACAGGGATTTATCCAAATGTCTCTATTTAACACCCACCGGATATCAGTGAGTGATAGCGATCAGTAAATCAATGTGGTCACCTGAGGTACTAGATAAATAGAACGTTATGACAATTGTCTTTGGATATAACAGTTATCTGTCATGAGTGAGGAAAATTGACAAATCAACGAGATTTTCCCAGCAGATTTCTCAATAATCCTAACCCCTGACCAATAACTTTGCTCTCCAAAGACACTATCGTAATATTCTCTATACCTATACCAGGCTTGGAGGCAACGCGCAAAGAGCGCTTATTTGATTGTATTCTCACGTTTGCACACAAATTTCTGTTTGTTGTTATAGGGGTTTTCATCGCGTCAACAGTATTTCAGTTATTTTGTGATGTTCAAATGGTGGAGAAAGACGCCCAACTACTTGGCTGCCCATTATGACTCGATCAAGCATTTGGGTAGAACCATCAACCTTCCGCAGGTCAGCCAGTAGACTTCCCTCATGAAAATACGAACCTGACAGACTGGGATTCGAATTCCCTCGACAAGGGGTGTAATGATTTCAATTTAAGTATTCAAACCGCTAGCAGAGACGATTGTAATGAGTACAGGTAAGGGCATCTTGAAATAGACAAACTGATTGGGATGGGAGTGGAACGTTTGGTATAATGGACTGTCTGTAGAGTGCTTATAAAGAGGTAGACTGGTTCGCATCGACTATCCGAGAATAGTCATGCGGCTATTCTCCAAATAGTCGATGTGTACCAGTCTAAAATAGTGGTTGTAACAACGTATTTATTTACTTGCTAAGCAGATTGGATCGGGAACAGACTAAGTGTTTATTTCACGATGTTCTTAACTGTACCAACAATGAAGCATTTAGAGCAGGAATAAAGAAATTACGAGGGGCGAAATGCTTCTTTTTCTGGTACATTCTCATATTGTTTTATTTTCAGACGACCAAAGTGCTTCTAAAGAGTTGGAAAGGTTGACAGAAACATTTAAAGGTACTGTAGTAGTGATCTAGATAAGTAAAAGTAAGTAATGGTGCAAAGATCAGGAATCGATACAATCAAGTACCACACCTGACCCAGGATACCAATGGGAAAGTGACAAACTCACAGAAGACACCACAAACGAGAGCCAAGAGGTCAGCCCTTTCCCAGCAGGTGACCACAAAGCACATATAAACAGACGTGCACAAAACATAGCAAACACAAGACAGAACAAAAACATAAAAGATCCACAAAAGAAGTACCGCCTTGGAACGGTCAGTAAAATATTTTACTGGAGGGCTTAAACCGGTTTAACGGCGCCAACCTCACCCTTAATTCAGATGTGGATCAAGACACATAGATATTTGGTTTGCATGAAAGACCCCTAACTTATCAATGCATCATCTCCTAAAACATATAAATCAAGATATAACAAGGAGATAAAGCAAGGATAAGGACTCAACAGTAAATTAAACTGAATACCAGAGCAAAAGAAATCCAACAGGTAAACCCCGGTGGGCCCGACAAACAGCCAAAGCATCAGGCCCCTACCATCTCATCAATTGATAAGTCTTTAAGTCGGAACCATCATAGAGTCTGAAGTCCGACCCACCGGCGTGCAATTAAAGAGGAAAGCAAAGTTGCCAACCGTGATTGGGTTGACTACCAAGCATGCAGTCTGTTGCAATACATTAATGTTATAGCCAATCTTTTTATAATGGGAAATTATTTTAATGAACTGCGCTGAAAAATTATTAGAGCCAACAATCCTCTTCAACTTATACACCAAGTCACCATAGAAATCAGGTTCCGAAAGTCCTTGGCGCAAGAGAGATTTAAGTCCAACTTGGAATTTAGAAATCAAATCATAGTATCGTCTATAAAATTTTGAAAATGTTTTGCGAAGTTTATGATACCGATAGCCTTGTTTAAGAAGTTTCTGAGTTAACAATTTATTGCGAGTGTTGAAGTCAGCAACATAGCACACGTAAAACAACCTATTTCCTATAAATTATTGAAAAATCTTAATAAAATCCTATGTTGTGGGTAGGGTACTCATCAGTATCCGTCTCCTCGAGACGATTCTAATGAGTACTTACAGCATAGTTTTATAGCAAGAATAGTGAAGATATGATGCAAAATCGCCTTCTTATCTAGAGTCTAGTACACTATTGAAACAGGCAATTTTCTTCTTATATAAACGAGATCGATGAAAACACATTGCCTAATAAAAAATAAGCTTTTTTCCTAAATTTGGTTTACTTCTGATACCGAAGCCACATTTTTAGACTTGCACTTGTCAATTTCTTATGATATTGTTTCTACCAAAATTTATGATAAACGTGACGACTTTGATTTTGAAGTTGTCAATTTCCAATTTTTAAATGGTGATGTTCCTCGCCTTACATCCTATGGAGTCTATATCTCTCATTTCATTAGAGCATCTAGCTATGTTACTGACTTCAACACTCGCAATAAATTGTTAACTCAGAAACTTCTTAAACAAGGCTATCTGTATCATAAACTTTGTAAAACATTTTCTAAATTTTATAGACAATACTATGATTTGATATTTAAATTCCAAGTTGCCAATGACTTTCTGAACCTGAATTCTATGGTGACTTGGTGTATAAATTGAAGAAGATTGTTGGCTCTAATAATTTTTCAGTGTATTTCATTAAATAATTTCCCATTATAAAAAGATTGGCTATAACATTAATGTATTGCGACAGACTGCATGCTTGGTGGTCAACCCAATTACGGTTGGCAGCTTTACTTTCCTCTTTAATTGCACGCCGGTGAGTCGGACTTCAGACTCTATGATGGTTCCTACTTAAAGACTTATTTATTGATGAGATGGTTGGGGCCTGATGCTTTGGCAGTTTGTCGGGCCCACCGGGGTTTGAATTTCTTTTGCTCCGGTATTCAGTTTTATTTACTGTTGAGTCCTTATCTTTGCTTTATCTCCTTGTTATATCTTGATTGCTACGTTCTAGGAGATGATGCATTGATAAGTTAGGGGTCTTTCATGCAAACCAAATATCTATGTGTCTTGATCCACATCTGAATTAAGGGTGAGGTAAGCACGCCTTAAAACCGGTTTAAGCCCTCCAGTAAATATTTTTCTGACCATTCCAAGGCGGTACTTCTTTTGTGGATCTTTTATTTTTTCTGTCTTACGTTTGTTTTGCCTTTGTGCGCGTTTGTTTATATTTGCCTTGTGGTCACCTGCTGGGAAAAAGCTGAATTCTTGGCTCTCGTTTGTGGTGTCTAACTTTGAGTTTGTCACTTTCCCATTGGTATCCTGGGTCAGGTATGGTACTTGATTGTATCGATTCCTGAACTTTGCACCTTTACTTACTTTAAAAATATCTCAGTCCAAAGTGCAAAATCCTCTAAATAAGCAACATTTTTTGTTAACCTGATCCATAGGTACTTGACAAAATCATATTATGTATATAGATTTATATTATGTAGTCGACTCTCGATATATCGTTGTTCGAGAAACCAGACGAATTGTGTTGAAATAACCAATTTTAGAAATATCCGATTTTTAAGATGGACACTTTCCCTTATAGCTTGAAAGTAATGCTGAACTTTAGCTCTATTCAAACCGCATTAAATCGACACTTGTCTTTATAGCCAAGCATTCAAAAAAAAAAAAAGGTTATGAGCTTTTTATGGACTTGATATTTTAGAAGGGACTCAATATTTATATCGAGATATTCTGTAGTTCCAGAAACCCAGCATTGAGATTGCGAGAGTTGACTGTATACAGATAATAACATCGTAAAATTGACAATTAATCTGCTCCCGATCCAATCCGCTCAACAAGCGTTCAATCATTATGATAAATAAATACATTGTTGAAACCAGTCTATTAGACTGGTACCCATCCAATATCCAAAAATAGCCATTTGGCTATTCTCTGATAGTCAACCGCTCCCCTCCCAATCCACTCAGTTTGTCAATTTCACGATGTTCTTAACTTTATGATAAAACGTTGTTGTTTTGTCTATGATCTGTGCCTTCTTCGAGGTAATTTTGTGTGATTAACTCTTTACAACCTACAGACGACTTTTGGCGTCTTGCAGCAGATTACTTGTGAAAACATTCGGACAAGAGGAGAAATTGCTCATAACGAGTAATTTCTCCATTTGCCACAATGTTTTCTTGAATTATTTACATATAAAAGCAGTAGAACTAATAAAAACTTAGCATTTCTACCATGCCTTTTTATAGTCGTCTACTGCAAAACGCCAAAAGTCGTCAGTTAATAGCATAACATTCACAATGGGTATATATTTAACAATAATAAGGCACATGCGTAAATTTAGAAATTGAAATGTGTTTATGCATATCTATATCATTTGAGTTGTGTGAATCAATCAGGTACAAAATTCCAAATTTGAGCGAATTCACGATGAAAAATGTGTTTTTGTAGGTGATAAAGAGAGTAAGTGGGTCTTAACGTTACAGTTTAGAAGTCATTTGCATATAAATATACAGTTCAGAACATCTTGAAATAGACAATTAATCCGCTGCCGATCCAATCCACTCAACAAACGTTCAGTCATTTCGATAACTAAAAACATTGTTACAACCACTCTATTAGACTGCTACCCATCGACTATCGGAGAATAGCTCTGAAAGCCGATGCGTACCAGTCCACCACTCTATAAGCGCTCTTCAGACATTATATTTAACTAAGCGTTCCATTCCCAATCCAATGATTTTGTAAATTTGTTCTTAACTGTACACTTACTAATATACAACCATTTATCTAATATTATAGAATCACTGGTGTCCTTCATTTCGAAGAGGGAACAGACAATTCGATTGCTGAAAGAGCTTGTAGAGCTGCTGAATGCATGCAGATCGAATGGAAACATCACCAAGATTACTGGAGCAGGAGTGAGCATTGTGGGAGCCGTCGCTGCCGTAGCGAGCATTCCCTTGACAGGAGGTATGAGCGTTCTGGCACTAACAGCTGGTGGACTTTTCAGTGTATGTGGCGGTCTCACTGGAATTGGCAGCGAAATGTATGTCAATTCCCGCGAAAAGAGTCTCATGTCACAAGCCGACGAAATACTAAAACACGACCAAGAAGAGGCAGAAAAATTACAACAATCGGGAGCTGCTTTGCAGTCACACATTAATCTAATGACCAGCGCTGGTCTTTGCGCTAAAGTGGCCATTGGATACCTGGCAACAACATACGCAAAGCTGTTTATTTCACGGCTGTTTGGTCTATCCGGAACGGTGGGTAAGATAGGAAAGATGGCGACTAGTGCCACTGGTAGCATAGCCAGGATGGGGAGAATAGCGAAAGGTACAAGCGCTGTTTTGTCCGTTGTGTTTGTCCCTCTTGACATATGGCAGATCGTTGATAGTTCCTCTGAACTAGTTAAACACAACAGCGAGAAGGCCCAAATGGTCACAAACGTTATCGACGATCTTGAAAAGGATTTGTCTGAAAAGAAAGAGCTTCTTGATGAATAGCAATTCAATGACGCTATTAACATTGAGCAGTCTTAGCAAAAATTAATGAGAATACAATATAATAATCTGCAGAACTAAATATACTCAGAAGAAAAAGTTTAGTCAGTACAGACACTGTGTGAAATAATTTTGTAAGACAGTATTAATATTGACAAAAACCTTACTCACAATAATATTCATGTAACGTCTTACAAATATTAACATTTTCAACAAAACATTCTGAAAATATACCCATTTTCTTCATCAATATTACACAAAGTGGTCAATATTAAAATTCAAATTTCATAACTCAAAAATCAGTTTAGCGCCCCTCAGACGATTTCTAGCAGTACCGACGGGAATTCTCGTGCCTGTTGCATGACTAAGGAATTTAAGAAATTTTTAAGCGGTCATGAAACGATTACGTCATTTTGACGTCACTATGACCCTAACTTTAAATGACGTCGTTATCCGTGCTCTCCCCAACGGAGGCTTATCATTTTTACTGCCAGGCCGTTGAAAACGGGTTTTCAGATGATATATTGTTTGTTCATTGCATCCAAAACTGCGTGTTACGTCAGCAACACGTGTACCTGTTTCAAGACGTCAAAACGCGGTATTTCTGTAATTTGTTGATAGTATGGACGGCGACTTAAGCTTGCTAGCACTGAATTTTCTTCGGATTATTGTAATAGGAACAACTTTCTTTCAATATCGAACAGTATATGAGAAAATAAACCTGTCGGTTTACCGCAGTACGTGCACATCGTGCATTTTGAAATTTCGTTGATACAGTCTAACAGAGGCATTATTTGTCACGCAATAAACAGGTACATGTAAAGTTACGATAATACAACTCATGTATAAAATTTGACAATGATATATGCAGTATTGTTGATTTTATGAGAAAACATAAATACTGACTAAACTTTTTCTTCTGAGTATATTTATACATGCTTTATTTGTCAGGGGCGTAGCAAATTGTACGCAAAAACACAGCTTCTTACACTTGCTTAAACATAGAACAATTAAAGTTGTTTCTTGTTTTCTTGAAATTCTTACCCTTAGGGGTAGACTTTCAAGGTAGAAACAAAGAACTTTAATTTAAAATAAAAATATTTAAATAAAATTCTATACAGACCACCAAATGGCGTCTACAAATAAAAAGAAAAGAAAATACCCCTCTCACCCACCTTGGAACTTCGCATCTCACTAATGTCTACGCTATAAGGTTTTGTCTGGTTACGCCCCTGTCGAGTTTTAGCACCTTTGCACAATGACATTGCTTGGTTCTTGCTTGCTAGCTGACATTTAGTCGGAATAAATATATCTTTGTTAAAATAAAATAAAAATAAAATTACTATATTTAAAACATATTGGAGTAATTGTTATTCCCCGGCGAACGTCCGTCTACCTATCCCTGGGCTAGCAATTGCGTGTCCCCTCTGTATCTCTAGAACCGCTATAAGGAATCTAAGTAAGTAAGGGTGCAAATATCAGGAATCGATACAATCAAGTACCATACCTGATCCAGGATACCAATGGGAAGTTGACAAACTCACAGTTAAACACCACAAACGAGAGCCAAGAGGTCAGCCCTTTCCCATCAGGTGACCCCAAGGCACAAATAAACAGACGAGTACAAAGGTATAACAAACACAAGACAGAAAAAGCATAAAAGATACACAAAAGAAGTACCGCCTTGGAAGGGTCAGTAAAATATTTTACTAGAGGGCTTAGTTGCTTAGTTTGTCCTCCTGGTATCTCGTGATTGTTGTGTGGCTCTTCCTCGTAGTGCCATGGGTTAGTCTGCAGGTTTTGATTGTGGTATTTCCTGATCGTACTTACTATTTTAAACATGTTTCACGGCACCAACCTCACCCTTAATTCAGATGTGGATCAAGACACATAGATATTTGGTTAGCATGAAAGACCCGTAACTTATCAATACATCATCTCCTAGAAAATATAAATCAAGATATAAAAAGGAGATAAAGCAAAGATAAGGACTCAACAGTAAATAAAACTGAATACCTTTTGGTGTACATGTTAACCATACTAAGACGATGTGCAGAATGCAAGATCCAGGCCCTACATACACTGACGGACTTTAAAAAACGCAAAAAATGAAAATTATTATGTTTTGCATCAAGAACATTTTTAGCCTTCTTTATCAGATTAAAACGGATGCTAACGACACTCTGCTTCTATCTGTACCCAATACCGGTGTTTTTAAAGACACTGGCTACCACCACCTATGCATTGCTGGTTTACTATGTTTTGCACGTAGCGTCTCCACGAACCAATGAAGCAAAATATTTTATCATTTCACAAGTAGCTTGTAAGTATACATGTATAAAACACAGCAGCTTTAGTTTTATAGCTTTATTATACATGCCATGTTTGTCTGAACATGAACGATCTGGCGCAATTGGAATGTTAAAAACTGGTGTGCGTGTTTCTGACGTCGCCAGATATCATAATTGCCATCCGTCAACTATACAGCGCCTCAAGAGATTGTTACCAGGCCAATGGGACAGTTAAAGATCGACGCAGGTATGGTCAGCAAACAATGGCGACCGGCGTTAAGAAGCAACTTACGTCGATTGTGTAGCGACGATATGTACATCGACGGTATCCGTTCCGGCTGGCTACTGTCAGTGGCAGACGTATAGTAGGGCTCTAAGGGTAATTTGTGTCTGATTTTTTAATAAAAATATTTTATCTCAATAACTTAAAATCTTGTTCAATTTCTAGACAAATTTTAAATTGCAACTTTAGAATCGTGGGGTATTGCTATTTGATAGACTGTTGCTCTAACATTATATATTATTTTGACATAAAATTTAAAACATGTTTTGCTTACATATTGATGTTCTTTTTACCAAATCTCAATAAAACTGAGACATTTAAAGTAAGTAAATATTATAAATTTCGACTTTTGCGTTTTAAAGTCCTTCAGTGTAGATCCTAGGTCAATGTCACACTTAGGGGTAAAAGGTCAAACATGTGGTATTTAGTTTGTCTCCTGTGTGCTTGGTATATATGAAACCACTGCACCTTGAAAAAATTCAACTCGCTTCTAGTTTGCCTTAAAAAGTCCCCTAGAGCTTAACTTTCAGACTTTCTAGTTAGATTTTCTAGTTTTTAGTTAGATGGCCGCAATGCGAGCTGAACATTTCGTGTTCTTCAACAACAGCAGAATCTAGGGCGAAGATTTGGTCCCATTGTGGGAGTCTGTAACTGTTCTATGTTTTGTTGTACATTACTTTATGTCCATTCTAGTATTGCAATCATCTTGATGGGGAAGAGAGAGCTGGTTGCTTTGCTTAATTTGTCTTCCTAATGTCTCGTGATGGTTGAGCAGCTCTTCCTCGCGGTGCCACGGGGTTGTCTGCGGTTTGTGATTGTGGTATTTCCTGATCATACTCACTTACTATTTCTATGAACTTGTATTTTAACTGTATAATATTGAGACTGAAAAGAAAACAACGTTGGAAAAGGAGTAATTGCTCGTAACGAGCAATATCTCCTTTTCCCACAATGTTTTCAAAACATTCAAGTTAAACCAATCTGTAAAACATTCATGCCATTTTGTGAGTTTTCTTGCAAAAGGACGTAACTTCGTCTCAAGTTACCTTCGTTCGGACCCCCGATGATTTGCAATTCACTTACAGTCAAGAACATAGTGAAATATACAAACTGATTGGATTGTGAGTGGAATGTTTGGTTATATAGAACGTCTATAGAGCGCTTATAGAGTTGTAGACTGGTACAAATCGAATATGGGAAAATAGCCAGGTGGCTATTCTCCGATAGTCGATGGGTACCAGTCTAATAGAGTGGTTGTAACAATGTATTTATTTCTCAAAATGATTGAACGCGTGGTGAGCGGATCCATAGGGAGCGGATTATTTGTCTATTTTAAGATGTTCTTTACTGTACCAGTTATTTTCTTCGGAGATCACTGTTGCCTCCTTTGATATTGCGGCAATTCAGTAATCAGACCATCTACTCTGTGTCGCATGCATCAGACCAGGAAGTAGAGGATTGCGGGAAATGGAGACATTGCTCGTTATGTACCTTTCTTATCGAACATCTGCGTAAACTTTCGTCCCTGAGCAGCATGTGCAATCTGCACAGGCTTATCCAGAACGACACTGTTCGCGTTCTGCTTTGATGGCACAGATGTACAAAAGTCTACTTCCTGAAACTGAAAATACCCACTAGACTGAAAGTGTTGTCTCAGATCAGCCTGTACATGTTTCTCATTGATTGAATGTTTGACTAAGCAGTGTCTTGTCAACTGGAGGAGTAAAGCATGCAGGTTTTGTTCAATTGTTTTCAATATCAAATTACATTTTAACTACACAATTTCATCCTAGACAGCTTTTGTTTCTCTGATATGGCTGATCTATACTTCAGACCAAAAGGGAGATAAAAAACTGAAGAGGGTACACCCCTGACAAGTTCTTCTTCTTTGTAATAGCTTACACTAAATCACAGGGCCTAAGCCAAGCTATAGTACATTTACAGTCAAATGTGTCGAGGGGTAACTCTTAACCCTTTACCAAACGCCAAATTTTCGACTGTCCCAAATTGAAAGAGTTTGTAGACGACATTTAAAATTGTGAAAATCTTTAAAAGTTTAAATTGGTATCATAAGGAATTGACATGTTCCCCTTGATACGATCATAATACATGTGGTCGTTGTCGTGTTAAGTCGACCAGTAAAACTGATTTTCCCATTTTTTTAAAGAATTGTTTTGTTCTAAATTAATCATTTATTATCAAGTTCACATTGATCATTGACAAGCAAATGATCAGAAGACTAAAGTTGATTGTACTTGATTGTATCGATTCCTGATCCTTACTGTCTTCCTTACTTTGATAACAGTTGTATTCATTAAACAATGAAAGTTATGCTGAAGATATACTAAAGTATATATTTTAAAGCTAAATATAAATTAATGAGTCATCATCTGTATATGCAAATGTGGATATAACATTTGATATGGAGACAGTTTCTCTTAAAAGTAACTGACAATTATAAAGCATATTATCAAAAGTAATATATTTTTTATTCTTCAAGCTTAAAGATGCTAAATGCTATATATAAGCAAATATTATTTGTGTCCTACCACGTTTAGTAATTTAGTAATTAGCAGTTTTGTATCATAAATGAACTTAAATATGCAAGGAAATTAGCCTGTATTATGTTACTGACTATGTTTGTACAATGTGAGCAACAGTTAACTGAGTGCACTAAACTATTCAGTTGCTTTTATAGTTTTAAATAACTCATCGAAGCAAACTAAGTTTTCTTTAGGTAAATACTGTGGTTTGTAAGGAGGTTCGATCTCTGCTGCAGCTTTCAAAGAGATGACCCTGTCATATTAAGCTTGCTGACAGAATGAAATTTGTTTCGCTCGAGGCAATTTTGAGTTTGGATTGGTGCCTAAAGTCAATCATATTCTTCTTTCCTTGACTGAAATAGTGTTGACTTGTATGTTAAACATTAACTCAATAAATCCATCGATCCAAATAAATATTACAACAAACTAGATCGACCATATCTTAGCATTCCAGACATTTATTTTATCTTTGACAACATTTGGGACAACAATAGGACTATATCATATAGTTTATATTGTCATATATTATGTTACCTTAACAGATTTGACAGAATATGGGAATTGTCTTTATTTAGCTGTTACTTGAATTCTATCATATTATCTTTGTTTATGAGCTTTAAAACCTATAACTTTGGGCAAATCAGAAAAATTACTATGTTTTTTTTTTTTTCAAAAAAAAAAAAAAGATTATGTTTTGCAAAACTAAATCACATTGATAATGTATTTTAATAATAATTATTAAGTTATATTTTAGACAGACAGGTAGCTATATATCTATTTAATGTACAACAATAGGTTTAGAATGAAATAAACATTCAATGATGTATAAATTAAAGCAAAATTCAGGCATAAAATGGAATGTATTAAAGTTAGTATTATACGTTACATATAATAAAACAAACAACAGAATGATAATTTACACCGGATTTATTTTTAAAAATATCGCCTTGCTCTACTCTTTATCAATAGAATGCTCTTATTGTGGTGTTTAAATGCTTACAGATAGGATTACATGATCAATTTAAATGAAAATGTCTTTCCCTTATAAAACATTTTATTCAGGGTCATTCAGGGTCATCGTGCTCAGCAGCTTATAATACAATTTCTGTGATATAAGTATTTGCAGTTTTAAATTTGCCAGTTAATTGCCTTTAGGGTAATTTTATTGTGATCTAAAATGCACATTACAATTTCATCAAATAAAAGTATCAAATGAAAGTATTAAAAATAAATTTATGATTTTATAATTTCATGAATATAAAGTATGCAAGTAATGTAAGTAATGTAAGTAACACACTTTTCTTAAAACGTAACATTTTTAGAGCCATCCTGCAATTAAATTGAGCACATACAAGCTTGAAAACAAAGTATGTAACTATGTCCAAGAGAACTTTAGCATTGGCATCATAATAGTATATAACAGTTTAGATTAACGTATGTAATTTTGGTGTTACGATAACGTGACACTTCTTAGAGGGCTAACACGTCTCAGTATGTGGCATTTATATGCAGTATTAGGAAATTATATCGGCTAAAATTCCCCCTGAGGGGAACAGGGTCTATAGCCATCCCAAGTTCTAAAATGCCCATTCTTGTCAAAAAGGGACGATGCATAAAAAGGTAATATTAGCCTTAATTTATTTCATGAAGCGGACCATGAAGTGCGATATTCGTATTATTTCGTGTTCATGATCATTTTCATTCCATGGATATGATTATTGTATTTCATATTGTGTGCATGATCATTTCTAACAGCAAGTACAAATGATTAAAATGGCCATCTTTATCCAACATCTTTGACATATATGTGTTTCGGTAGGGTGTTAGGACATGTTGCTAGCAAGACAATGGAGGGACCCACCATCCAAAGGTATATCAAATTGAGGGAAAGCTGTTTCTAGCTCTCCTATATACAAGCTGACGTCATGAGAAACCTTTATTTTTGCATTTGCCAAAAGCCGCACAGAAGCTCTGTAACCGCTCAGGTGGATCAGCGCCTATGTTTTTTGATACACTGACTAAATATTTTAATGCACTGATTGAAATATCTATAAAGATTCTCAATCCAAAATTAAAAGACTAGTGTTAGTTTCTGTATCTACATGGACGCAAGCTTGTGGATATGGAACGTGAACTCCAAAGAAACGTTTTCTCGCGACGAGACTCATATTTCATTTGAATATTCTAACTCCTGTGCCAGAAGTTTTTGGAATGTATCTGTTACCGGTTTTAATTTACGTCCACGTTTATCAAATCATGTTCAAATCATGTCCAGCATGTGAAGAATTGGAATCGAATGCAAAATGCAGCAGATTTGTGGGTATTTTTATCAATTAAATGTCAAGAATACGCATGTATGCTACATAGAATTATTTGACTTCGTGCGCATTTTTACAAATATCTGGGCGTGGTTTGGCTATTTCATCTGCTAAACAAGGGAAATCAGGTTCTATTTATGATTTGGTGAAGAAATAATAAGTTGCTTGGGCTACACAAATGTGCGTGTGTTTCATGGAAATGCTAAAAGTATACACACTGAACCCACATTTATTAACCCTTAAAGCGCATAATCACTAAATGTATGTTTTTGTCGTCCACTAAAATATTTGAAGCCTCATAGACAAACAGTGTGGACTCAGATCAGAGACTGCCCCTACAGGTGCAGTCTCTGATCTGGGTCCACAATGTGTGCCTCTATCCTTATGTTAAATAGACATTTTCAGATGCAGTTTTTTTTGCTGGCGTTTTAGGGACTAAATAATGTGGTTTGCGTCTACATGTATACTAAGGTAATGGCGCAAGATGATATAGTTACTTTTGAATAAAACCACACGTCATTTTTCAGCTAGGTTAACCAGACCTAATTACGCATTCATGAGGTGCCGCCTTTACAGTAACCAAAAAGTCATATAATACGAAATTCGTGACGTTATGGTAACAATTTAATTTTCCACGTGCTGTGAGGATTGGTACCAACTTATCACAGTGTGAAATTAACGAATTGTGAAATTTGCGGTTCAACATAGCCGTTTGTTTATGTTTCTATATTGTCTCCTCAAGAAAGTTCGAACAGCGTGCGGAAGTGTGTGCGTGCGTGTGTTACGATACAGAATGGCTGGAATAACAGAATCAGCTATGGTTGCGTATACGCACAAATACGCAGTGGTTTAGGTATGCACCTGGTCACCTATTCGAACCATGATACGGTACTCTTTCTTTTGATAGTCCCAATAAAAGGTCGGTTTGTCTGAGATGGAATTCATTGTATCTATATTTATCAACGCTTGCACGTTTTCCTTATTCTTCTTGAATATCTCGGAAATCTTGTGCGTTTTTCAATATATAAAGGATGGAATTTCCCATTCTTGTTAGGGGACATTTTAAACATACCGATGAAAGGTTCGATATAGAGATGCTATTCATTATTATAAAAGGTACGTGAAGTTATATATATCGTTACTGTATTGATATTGTACATGATAGGGCGATGGCGATCCGTGTAATTGCATTGAATCGCGATGTCTCTAGCATGTCACATTGTATTGAAATAATAAGTCACTCGTTTTCTATTTTGTCGTCTGTTGAATCGGCCAGCATTCCGTGTATGTGTTCTTTCGGGTGTTATCAATAACGTCCCGTTTTTTTTGGTGAAAATAGCGATTGTTACGCACTTGCGTATGAAGTTACGCACATGCGTATTGCCTAAAAATCTGCTGGGACCATTCTTGCGGCTATAGTAAAAGCTGTCCGGATGGACTCGTCGGGTTATTTCGGACAAAAGTAGTCACAGGCCATGTCGGGCCGCACCTAAAACTATAACGGCATGCTGAAAGATTTACCAGGGACCGATAGGTGAAAAACAATTTTTGCAGCTAGATTTTAAATTGTTGTGATTTGTACGGCGTTGTTGGAAAGACGATTTAACTGCCAGTGATAATCGACTTTCTGTAGCGACCTGTATGTGTCACCTCGGGTTATATCTGACGCATATAAGAATAAGGGTTAGGTGCATACACTACAACACACTTACATAAATAAGGTGATAGCTGACATGTATGTTTAGAGATTAGGTAGGTGTAATGTTACACCAAAGTAAATGTAAGATATTTTTGTTACACCAAAGTAAATGTAAGATATTTTCGTTACACCAAAGTAAATGTAAAGCATTTTGTGTTACACCAAAATAAATGTAAGAAAGCATTGTACGGTTTTACACACATAAAACAGCAGAATGTAATCTCTCAATATTGATGTATATATTTTGCCGAGAGGTCATAATTAGTTGTTTACAACTGATACGTTATACATGTACGAAATTAGTGCGTGGGCAGGGTGATGTCCGACGTAAACGTCCAAAAGTTACGTCGGCACCACACTGTTCAACCTTTTTCCTGGAATTTTAAGAGAATTAGTATCAGTATGTGTAAACCTCGAAACTATCTAGATAACGTGACCTTGAAGGGAAAAAGGGCCACAGGATCTTGATGTTTCGGCTGCGATAGCGTCTCAACCAGGGTGACGTTACGACAGTGTATAGAAGAGTTTGTTACGTATGGGTTTGTTCGTTTGGCATAAGAGGTATTGTTTAGCGCTGACATAGGCCAGTCACTAAAAAATACTTCTCTATTATATAAGTTTAAGTGTGGGTATTTAGAAGAGCCGATCCATCCTAACCGCATGAGAGCCGTTAGCCATACACCCACGGGTGTGGGCTAATCGCGCGCTTATAGGGTTAGGCTGTAATTTAAAAGAGTAAGACCACTGAAATTATTTCTATTTTTGTGAATTTCGAACGAACAACCCCATTATCGACGCAAAAGAGTGATTCTGAGATTCTAAATATAGATTGTTTTTTGCAGAATCATCTCTTGTGTCCCCTCCTACGTTGGAGGCTGAAAGTTGGTGAGCCATTGATAAGTACCTGAGGGCACATAATAGTTGTCCCCCTTAGGCCACGACCAGCGTGGATCAAAGCCCCAATCGTTACAACGTAGTACCACCAAATGGGAAGCCAACCGGCTCGAATGGTTATATGAAAAATCTGACGTCCCAACGTGGGATTCGATCAGGAGGACATAAATAAATACTGACGTCTTGAGTAACGTACGAGCAGTACGCATAACAGATAACACGAATACGTTAATCCAGTGACGACCAAAGTACAGGTTCGATCACCTCAGCGCCGATGGTCTGAAATAGACACACGTGCAGCTTAGAAGACATAGTGTTCGCGAGACGCGTATAATCTCGAGATTTCTCGTCAATACGAGAACTTAAATATTAAAGGATCCAATTGTTTTTTTTTTTTCTTAAGTTATATGTTAATCATATTCTTTACGTCTCTTATTTCTGACTAGTTGACGTACATCTAGAACAGGACAGTCCAAGATTGGTTCTAATTGAAACGATCTTGGAGTGGCAACTTGCTCTAGTATAGGATGGTCAATTAGCCAGAAATAACAGCGTAGGTGGTGTCATTGTATATTAATGTGTTGTTGATGTTTTCTTAGTACATAAAGTACTGAAAAGTTTTTGCTAGTTGTGTGCATTATTTTTCCCTGGTAGCATCGTCATCGCAAAAAGGAATTTTCCAATAAGATTTCCCCTCTTCCTTCCTGACCGGCATTATGTCGTAACAATGGTGTCAGAAGAGTGGGATTTTTGAGGTTTTATTGGCAAATTTCTCTGCTGTGACGTTGCTACGGGCGCACACTAGTAGTTTTCCTTTACAAGAAAGGTTGTGAGTGTCAACACACAGTACCGATTGCATGCGTTCCCCTGTGATGAAGTGCGACACATGTAAATAAGTCATCACATAACATTCTGAGGGGACCCATACTTTCTTGTTCTGTGGATTGCCATTAGGGTATAAAACCCAGGGAAAATTTGTCAGAGTTTTATTATTAGACTTGTCCACCTTTACTTTACCCATATCATTGTGTATTGACTTATGCCCTGTATTCCTATTAATTAAGGATACTGATGTGGAAAATTTCATATCGTTTGGGGGTACTAATAATTTAAATCACCTCAGTGACGTCATAGTGTGTGACGCCACTCAACTGATTTCTATTATTAGAAGAAGTCCATAGAAAGATTAGTTTAGTCAATTATTATGTCTTGCTATGACAAGTGACTGTTGACTTGACTGTAACGCGTTTATATTAATATCGCGTAGGTATACATTTCTTGACGTAAATGCGAGAAAATGAATGACGTTTTTTAGTCAAATGCGTTTAGTGAAGGCCTATTTAAGGTTGATATATATCCTAGGCACCTTTCCGTGGTGATCTCTTATACGTTGTACTTTACGTTACTCATATGTAACGTCATTTAAATCCCTAGTAAAATTATTAGTTTACCAGCGCGAACGTTGGTTAGCCCATACCTATTTAAAAGGGACAAAGCGAACCCTTATTTATTTTCAACAGTATAGTTGACTTATACCATTCCCAACAATAGGCTAAAATGGATAAAATCATTGATATGGCGAGGGAATTAGGTTATGAGGGCCAAGAATTGAGGGATTTCATTAGTAGGCAGCAAGATAGGGAGTCAGAGAGGTTAAAGTTTGAGGCCATACAAAAGGATAAGGATTTAGAAAAATTAAAGTTTGAGGCCATACAAAAGGATAAGGATTTAGAAAAGTTTAAAATTGAGACCGAAAGGGAGATTGCCATGAAAAGGTTAGAGTTAGAATCATTGTCACATTCGGGAGGTCCCAAGAGTACGGAGTCAAATGCCCGTTTTCCCAAGTTACCATATTTTGATGAAAAAACGGATCAGATGGATAGTTACTTGACAAGGTTCGAGAGCTATGCCACTGCATGTAAATGGGATCCTGCCATGTGGGCTTTGTATTTAAGTGCTTTATTAAAGGGGCGTGCTTTGGAGGTCTTTGTGAGACTTTCCAAAGACGATCAGTCTGATTATGAACAAATAAGGGAGGCCCTTCTTAATAATTTCAACCTTACAGAAAGGCAGTTTAAGAGAAAGTTTAGGGAGAGTAGGCCTGAAAAATCAGAAACATTTAGGCAGTTTAGTAGTAGAATGGCGAGTTATTTGGAAAAGTGGTTGGCTATGGCCAAAGTTGAAAAAACTTTTGAAGCCGTTTGCGATTTTTTGGCCCGTGATCAGTTTCTTGAAATTGCTAATCAAGATATGTATGTTTTCCTGAAACCCAAATCATTTAAAACTTTAGGAGATATGGCCAGGGATGCAGATTTATTTGCAGACGCATCAGGGGGTGTGTCTTATTGTCTCGCAAGCGGACAACGTGATTTCAAAAGTTCAGGGCAGACTCGTGTTGAGACCCCATCAGTTAAGAGGCCTAAATTGTCCTGTAATATTTGTGGTAAAGCTCATTCCACGCATGAGTGTTGGTATAATCCGGATCAGAAGGCGGCATCGAATGTTGATGTTGCCGTTGTTAAGCCCCAGTATAAGGGAGATAATTCAATCAGGCGTAGCAAAAGTTGTGAGAATTATGATGGTAAAATTAAGGGTGTACTTAAAGGTGTACAATCGAACAATGTGACCGAACATCAGGTCAACTTTTGCAAAATTAAGAATGCACAGTCGGGTAAACACGTAGCCAGAGTTAAGAGGGTTCATTTTGCTGAGGACATTACTTGTAGTAGGGAATATCAAACTAAGTTAGAATCCCCTCATTCTTCCAAGGAAGAATCACCCCACCAAGATAAAGAGGGCGCTTGTCATTTCCCCAGATCAAGGTTGCCTACAGCGGTAGGTACCGTAAATGGTAAAGAGGTCAGGGTGTTAAGAGACACGGGGTGTACTGGGGTAATTGTTAAGAGAAACTTAGTTTCTGAAAATCAGTTCATAGGTAAGGAGTGTGGTGTAACCCTTATTAATGATTCCCAGCATAAATGTCCAGTAGCCCGTATCAATATTGATTGTCCATTTTTTAAAGGAACAACGGATGCATTGTGCATTGATGATCCAGCACATGACTTAGTCATTGGTAATATTGAGGGGTCAAAATTTCCTGATATAACCCATTTTTCATCAGGGGTAGTCAGTCAGAAGAGGTCAAAGAAAAGTAGAAAGAATAGAAAGGTCAAGGTCGCAGACAAGTTTATTAGGCAGAACAGGCAAGAATTGGTATTGAAGCAAGCGTCAGATGCTAAGTTAGCAGATATTAGACGCAGAGTAGAGTCTGGTAGTGTGACTAAAAGTCGCAGTTTCTCTAGTGGTGAAACCAAGTTCATTCGTAGGAATGGCTTAATTTATAGACATTTTAAGAAAAATGCAAATGTTTCACTTCAGTTAGTAGTTCCTTCGAGTTTAACGCATAGCGTTATGAATTTAGCCCATGAATCACAAAAGGTGGTAAATCATAGAGGCAGAAAGGAAACTATATCTAAGGTCTTAGATGAATTTTATTGGCCCGGTGTTTGTAGGGAGGTAACTCATTTTTGTAGATCTTGTGCCATTTGTCAAAGGACAACTCACAATATAAAGGTCGCAATGACTCATTGTTGTAGTGTACCCCAGAGAAACATATCCTCTAAGGAGGCAGTAGTTAGCCGTACAAGACGGACTGACAGCCAGACAGAACGACGACGTTCATATGGTAGTGGTAGACGTTGCCCAATACCATATTATTGGCGCAATATGACTGAGACTGAAAGCAGTAGTCAGTATAAGTATTAAAGGTGTGCGATGGTGTAATGACCCAATTGTCTCGGATTGTTGACCTGTATTTTAATTTTAACTATGGTAGCATAGTAGTAGTCACAGAGGTGTACTATAGACGTGAGGAGTCACGGAATTTATTTAAGTCATGACGGATGACGGTAGACTGTTGACGTGAGCAAGTCACGATAATATATTTTAGCAACAAAGGTTGGCTGCAACGTGATGGGTCACGTTAATTTATATTCGAGCAAAGATTGTATTATGGAGGAAGTTATTAATAGGTATACTTGGCATAGGAATGCGTAATCTATGGATCTTTGCAAAAGGTATTAGCTATTAAGCCATATATAATAAATGTCATAAGACATAAAACTTCATAGGAAGTTAAAGGGGTACAACCCCATATGTGGAAAAGTTAAAGGGGTACAACCCCATACTTATGTGTTGAGCATTAAAGCTCAACAATGAATACAGATTTAGGATTGTGGCAATCCGAGGACAAGACAATGTGGGGGCAGACTATCTTTCCAGGTAGTCCGCCATTGAAATCGCACGTGTATATATGTTGTATTATATATTTATTCTGTATTATTCCTTCTTTTCTGCATCGTGTATCGTAAGAAAAAGTCATTCCTTTTTCTCCCAAAAGGAAGGGCCTTTGTTACGATACAGAATGGCTGGAATAACAGAATCAGCTATGGTTGCGTATACGCACAAATACGCAGTGGTTTAGGTATGCACCTGGTCACCTATTCGAACCATGATACGGTACTCTTTCTTTTGATAGTCCCAATAAAAGGTCGGTTTGTCTGAGATGGAATTCATTGTATCTATATTTATCAACGCTTGCACGTTTTCCTTATTCTTCTTGAATATCTCGGAAATCTTGTGCGTTTTTCAATATATAAAGGATGGAATTTCCCATTCTTGTTAGGGGACATTTTAAACATACCGATGAAAGGTTCGATATAGAGATGCTATTCATTATTATAAAAGGTACGTGAAGTTATATATATCGTTACTGTATTGATATTGTACATGATAGGGCGATGGCGATCCGTGTAATTGCATTGAATCGCGATGTCTCTAGCATGTCACATTGTATTGAAATAATAAGTCACTCGTTTTCTATTTTGTCGTCTGTTGAATCGGCCAGCATTCCGTGTATGTGTTCTTTCGGGTGTTATCAATAACGTCCCGTTTTTTTTGGTGAAAATAGCGATTGTTACGCACTTGCGTATGAAGTTACGCACATGCGTATTGCCTAAAAATCTGCTGGGACCATTCTTGCGGCTATAGTAAAAGCTGTCCGGATGGACTCGTCGGGTTATTTCGGACAAAAGTAGTCACAGGCCATGTCGGGCCGCACCTAAAACTATAACGGCATGCTGAAAGATTTACCAGGGACCGATAGGTGAAAAACAATTTTTGCAGCTAGATTTTAAATTGTTGTGATTTGTACGGCGTTGTTGGAAAGACGATTTAACTGCCAGTGATAATCGACTTTCTGTAGCGACCTGTATGTGTCACCTCGAGTTATATCTGACGCATATAAGAATAAGGGTTAGGTGCATACACTACAACACACTTACATAAATAAGGTGATAGCTGACATGTATGTTTAGAGATTAGGTAGGTGTAATGTTACACCAAAGTAAATGTAAGATATTTTTGTTACACCAAAGTAAATGTAAGATATTTTCGTTACACCAAAGTAAATGTAAAGCATTTTGTGTTACACCAAAATAAATGTAAGAAAGCATTGTACGGTTTTACACACATAAAACAGCAGAATGTAATCTCTCAATATTGATGTATATATTTTGCCGAGAGGTCATAATTAGTTGTTTACAACTGATACGTTATACATGTACGAAATTAGTGCGTGGGCAGGGTGATGTCCGACGTAAACGTCCAAACGTTACGTCGGCACCACACTGTTCAACCTTTTTCCTGGAATTTTAAGAGAATTAGTATCAGTATGTGTAAACCTCGAAACTATCTAGATAACGTGACCTTGAAGGGAAAAAGGGCCACAGGATCTTGATGTTTCGGCTGCGATAGCGTCTCAACCAGGGTGACGTTACGACAGTGTATAGAAGAGTTTGTTACGTATGGGTTTGTTCGTTTGGCATAAGAGGTATTGTTTAGCGCTGACATAGGCCAGTCACTAAAAAATACTTCTCTATTATATAAGTTTAAGTGTGGGTATTTAGAAGAGCCGATCCATCCTAACCGCATGAGAGCCGTTAGCCATACACCCACGGGTGTGGGCTAATCGCGCGCTTATAGGGTTAGGCTGTAATTTAAAAGAGTAAGACCACTGAAATTATTTCTATTTTTGTGAATTTCGAACGAACAACCCCATTATCGACGCAAAAGAGTGATTCTGAGATTCTAAATATAGATTGTTTTTTGCAGAATCATCTCTTGTGTCCCCTCCTACGTTGGAGGCTGAAAGTTGGTGAGCCATTGATAAGTACCTGAGGGCACATAATAGTTGTCCCCCTTAGGCCACGACCAGCGTGGATCAAAGCCCCAATCGTTACAACGTAGTACCACCAAATGGGAAGCCAACCGGCTCGAATGGTTATATGAAAAATCTGACGTCCCAACGTGGGATTCGATCAGGAGGACATAAATAAATACTGACGTCTTGAGTAACGTACGAGCAGTACGCATAACAGATAACACGAATACGTTAATCCAGTGACGACCAAAGTACAGGTTCGATCACCTCAGCGCCGATGGTCTGAAATAGACACACGTGCAGCTTAGAAGACATAGTGTTCGCGAGACGCGTATAATCTCGAGATTTCTCGTCAATACGAGAACTTAAATATTAAAGGATCCAATTGTTTTTTTTTTTCTTAAGTTATATGTTAATCATATTCTTTACGTCTCTTATTTCTGACTAGTTGACGTACATCTAGAACAGGACAGTCCAAGATTGGTTCTAATTGAAACGATCTTGGAGTGGCAACTTGCTCTAGTATAGGATGGTCAATTAGCCAGAAATAACAGCGTAGGTGGTGTCATTGTATATTAATGTGTTGTTGATGTTTTCTTAGTACATAAAGTACTGAAAAGTTTTTGCTAGTTGTGTGCATTATTTTTCCCTGGTAGCATCGTCATCGCAAAAAGGAATTTTCCAATAAGATTTCCCCTCTTCCTTCCTGACCGGCATTATGTCGTAACAGCGTGCGCGCGTGCGCGTGTGTGCGTGCGTGCTTGTGTGTGTATGTGTGTGTGATGACCAAGTGTTTTGTCTTTTTTTATCGTCATGACCACGCCTAATACTATCTCTAAGCTGGTAATTATCCGTAATTATAGTTCCGTATTTATAGAATATAAATTTATATTGAAGATTGATCTGTGACCTACTGAATGTGAACTGTGTGATGGCAATTCATAAGTACAAGATACCGGTTGTGACTACAATTTTAACGAGGACCGCAATCGTCCTTGAGCAAGACACATTTATCCTAGCTTAGTACTGGTTCAACCCAGGAAGACCCGTCCCTGTTTAACTAAAAGATTGTTGATGGGACGTAACAAAATCAAACGAGGACCGCAGTGTATCAGTGGTAAGTTGGTAGACTTGAAATCGAGGGCCTGCAAGTTGGAGACTCTCTAGAGGCACTGTATGTGTCTTTGAGCTAGACATTTGAGCCGCGACATGTGATTTCCAACAATGTGGCATTTTGACAAGTAGATTCAGACTAGTCTGTGCAGCCTCTTTTTAAGATTAATAACGCCATATGATATTCAGTCAGTAGCTTAACACTCATAGAATATGCAAGAGACTTACAAAGGCTCCGATCAGAATGCGCGTATGCGCAGGCTGATCTGAGGCTTTGTTGGCCGCACATGCCACATTGTTGGAAATATCTCATGTCGCGGCTTATTTATCCTCTGCCTAGTACTGGTATAGCACAAGAAGACGGTATACCATGGCACCGTGAGAAGGGATAAAGCAAACGACACATAGTAAAACGGTCAGCTCTCTTTTCCTCAGTGCCTGAGAGGAATACTGCTCCAGCATAGACACGAAGAACTGGAATATCAAAAGAACAGTACCAAATTCCAAATATTAAAATTACAAACAATGGACCAACAACAGCAAAGGCATCGCCGTAGATGGGACAGCAGGCAAAGTCATCGGGGTTGTGGGGTTGCTTAAACATATGGATTAACAACAAAACAACAACAGAATCAGCCCTAGAACAAACAATAAACGCAATCTCGGGGAGCCTTATATAAATGCCATATCTGCACCCTAGATTCTACTGTTATCAAAACACATAAATAACTTAGCTCATATGGAAGCTTCCTAACTCATTCAATGTATCTACAAAAGGAAACAAATCATATATACCAACTGTGATGAACCAACAATAATGGTTCTTAACTCAGAAACAGTCACCCTTAGATGAGCCAAATCTTCATCCACTTTATTTATTGCTTGGTATGTGTGAGGAGCCAAGCCCTGAAAACGACTGCACGTCTACACCATGTCATCGATGATTTTCTTTGCGCTAAGTACCAGCTCATATATGGATTCCCAAATATTCACCACACGTTGGTGCATAGTTATCTTAACCCATACAATATTAGCTTTTGAACAAGCTTAGAACCATCACAACTAAGCGTACTATAGTTACTATAACGAATTTGTATCGTGTATTAATATAATTGTAATTGCTGAAATCACTCTTTTTCTGTTTACTCACATAATTTTCGTTTAAAATTTAAATAGTGACAAATAACACTCAACAGCCCTTAAAACGTAATTGGAATGTTCCAATTAATAAGAATGGGAAATTACATTCTGCTCAAAAGGGTTAATTTCCTATAGCCGCCGGAGCAAGTATAACAGATCTCACGGGGCTAGTACAACAGTTCTCTATAGCTGGTTCTTAAAATCGCTGGCTTGGTAGTAGGTCATTTGAAATATATATCCTACATATAAATGGTATACTTGGAGTCGATAATGTGAGTCTAAAGCGGTTATGTTTAGCCAGAACCTACCTTCTGGAGATGACACGTACATGTAGAATACTTTGGCAATCTGATCACAATTCAGTTCTTAACCCTGAAAGAAAATGTCGTCTGCTGAATTCGTCTGCTGCAAATAATTGCCTAACATTACTGACAAATTAAGTATAGAAGCAAACAGCGTGGACCCAGAACAGACTGCTCCTATAGGAGCAGTCTGATCTGGGTCCACACTGTTTGCCATAGAGGCTTCTTAAACATTTCAGCAGACGGGAAAAGCAGACGACTTTTGTTGCGATTGGCGCATTAAGGGTTAAGACTCGGTACGCGAACGTGATTTTTTTCTGATTGGTGCTACTTTGGCAAGACTAAACGTCTCAGTGGTGCACACTGCCTTCCAATCATATGAGCCGCGACATGTGATTTCGGACAATGTGGCATTTTGACAAGTGTAGACTCAGACGAGCCTGTGCATCCTCTTTTTAAGCTAAGAGACTCCAAATGATGTTCGGTCAGTAGCTTAATAGTCATAGAATGCTCAAGCGACTTGCAAAGGCTCTGATCAGACTGCGCGTATGCGCAGGCTGGTCTGAGCCTTTGCTGGTCGCACATACCACATTGTTGGAAATCTCATGCACTGGCTCATATGGCGACTTGGGAGTGAACGTTTTGCATCCTTTCCGTCATAAGTCAAGGAAATCAATTAACCCGTTAAGCATTCCAACTAAACATGAATACGTAAAAAGCTTGTTTCTAGTTTATGAAATTCTTTCTCTTTATAACATTTTTATTTTCTTCTTGAAAATTTAACAAAACACATTGTACATTTACTTAAAACAATGGGAAAAATGGGTTAAATACTGGTCATCGCACCATGTTTTCTTAAATATTAAATTCAGTCTAAAATGACAAATTATCTTTTCAAATTATCGTTATGTTCAAAATCTTATCAGAAGAAATACTGAAATGCAATTTTATGTATTTATTTAATGCTTCAGAGGAATCAGAAAGTCCTCAAATGCACGAAGCTTTTTTCAGATTGTAACACATTAGTGCGTATAGGGTACACATGAAATCAATTTACACGCGTAAACAGATTAGCTATGAGTTCCCATTTCAGCTATCGAATCGAATAATTATATGTATCATATTTATAAGAATTATTATCCCGCCGATCGTTTCTAACTTTGACCAAATTAACTCGAAACAAGAACCAACTTGGCGACAATAAACCTTTTCCGACATCTCTCGTGATTATCTTTGTTGGCAATAAGATTGATAACCGTGCACGTTGCATGGCCACTGAGACAGTATGTGTTATTTGCCTTAAACTTCCCTCGCAGACTCTTTCACAGAGCAAACAATTTTCTACATTAACTTGATCGTTTCAAATTATGCAGTCACTGAACATAAAATGTTTTCATCAGTCGCATATACTGCTCCGTGGTCTTCTGGTTCATTGACTGTAGGTAACCTTCTCTGGTTCATGGTCCACGACTTATCTAATAGTTCCCTAGTCTTACATGTCAATACTCCAAGTATTGCTTGTTTAAAACTTGGATTAAATACAATGTAGAGGATGAAGTTATAAGCGGTGCTGAAGGTGGCTAGAGCAATCTGAACAAGGTGCGAGAATCCAGCAGCATTTTCACTAGCATCGTTACCTGTCGCTTTCTGAAATGAGAGAAGGAGATAAATGGATAAATAGGCCCAGAGTTATGAAAAATAGTAAGTGAGTATGATCAGGGAATACCACAATCACAAACTGCAGACAAACCCATGGCACCGCGAGAAAGAGCCACACAACAACCACGAGACACCAGGAAGACACTAAACAAAGTAACAGCTTTCTTTTCTCATCAAGATGATTGCACAATTAGAATGGACATAAAGTAACGTACAACAAAACATAGAACAATTACAGACTCCCACAATGGGAGTTACAATAAACAACAAGTCAACAACAACAGAACCACCGCATTAGAACGGACAGCAGCCTAAGCCACCGCGGAGAGGGGGGACTTAAATGCATTTTACTGGTACCAAATCTTCGCCCTAGATTCTGCTGTTGTTGAAGTACATCATGGAGAAAACTCTTATCCAATAAACATACTATGATGAAACAAAGAAAAGGGCTCACGACTCACAGATAGTCAGAGTTAAAGAAAACCTCAAGTTGAGTCACGGTGGGTCCAGCTACAGATAAGCATCAGGCACATACCCACCGATTAAAGCTTTACGTCAGAGCCGTCATAGAGTCTGGGGCCTGACCCACCATCTTGCAATTAAAGGGGAAACCATAGCTAGAATTACAAAGTAATTTTCATGTAGACACTACTTAATTTCTCGTTGAGAATGTTTGTAGGATCTAGTTTGTGTGTTTTGATATTTTACGTCCCAGTCAATAATTTTTCTGTAATGTCAGGATGATTTACTGTGTTGGACCAGTACAAAGCAGGAGATAGTATCTGGCATAACGATACAACACAGTGCTTCCGGTGAGTTGCGAACATCTCAAAGTACACATACTACCACCGAGCCACTCATATGTCTGTTAGATCTTGTCAAAAGACTCAGATATATCACCATCAGCGGCTATTTATACATTCTCTTTCGCAGACTAAGACAATCTGACACCGCGTGAACGCCTTTCTTGACATTTGTGGAAGTACGCCACCCATATTTGAAAGTTTGATTATTCCTATGTAAATGGAAATGTGCAGATTGTAAAAAGCATGCAAACTCAGCAAGATTGACAAGGGTGCAAAGATCAGTAATCGATACAATCAAGTACCATTATTATGTATGATTATCGTGAATGAGTCATATTCCATATATTTACATTTTCAAAGCAAGCCTTTAATGACTCTTTAGATTTTGCAACCGTTCATAGCCTCATGAAAGACATAATTTGATTTACAGTTGTCGAGCTCATGTGCACGTGCACTACGCTTCGAACATTCCAAACATCAAATTCATTTTAAGTATGCACATGAGTTACTTAAATGTATGAATATGGCGCCCATTTGTTAGCAAATATAGTGAATATGAGTGACCCCATTTCTATGACCTTTTCATTGACAGTCCAATGTTTAACGTCAAATATCTCGCAAAACACAAATTGCAAATGCATGCAAACGCTTTAAGCAAGTTATTGTATGGTTTGTGTGTCTGTACGCGCTATATTCCTCGTCGATTATCTTCCCGTTCAGACGCACAAACCATACAATAACTTATACATGATAACCAATATAGGCTAAGTTTTTCTATGTTTGGTACATTCATAGTAAAACATGTATACTCACGGCATAAATAAGCATAATGTAGAACGGGAACCAGGACACAGCAAATGTAATAGCCACCAATACCAAGAGTTTGACTAATTTCAACCTACTCTTGAGCAATGTGAAACTGGAAACGTTCATCCCTGTCACTGTCGAGCTGTCTTGTATACGCCTTCCTTTCTCCCAAACAAATAATGCTACTTGTATATAGTTTCTCAGCATCAGAGTTACGGGAATAATATACGTGACAACAAATACAAATATAGCATTTGATAAACCCAGCTTATCCGTCGTGGCACTCCCACATGATACTCGCAGAACAGTTACATTGTTTTCAACTACATACGTCTCTTGTACAGAATATTCCAGAAGAGTAGGGAGAGAAATTGCTAAAGCAAACACCCAAATAACGACGATCAGTAATGCAAGCTTCCTGCAGGTGATTCTTTGTTCCTGGCTGTCTAGAATGGTCCGATGACGCTCGAAGGATACAAAGACCAGGGTATATACTGAACTACTGATGACTAGTATTAATGAAAAGTTCACCTCTTTGCAAAGTATTTCACCTGAAGTATAAAAAATAACATGGATATTAGAGAAACAGTTCCATGTAAAATTGATGCTAAATTTTCTGATATAAATGTTTTTGTGCTTATTGAAAGCATCTAGCAATATGCTTCTTATTAATAACCTTTGCCCTGTATGACCTTTATTAAAATGTTCATGTTACAAAACTCGTATAGTGAATTTGCTTGATAACTTCACGTTTAGATAGTTGAAAATCTTAGTTGGCATACTGTATTAGGGGTGACGTTAACATCAACATTGTAAACTATTATGTAGGTCTTCTGGCACACTGGATTCAGGTGAGGGGTCGTTGCCCTTTGGTTCTCATCTGTGCGGGGACATTCTTGTATAGACATACAATCTAATATTGCGGTGTGAAGTGTTGTGTCGTTTTCTGTGTGGAACGAATCTCGTTTTGATGTAGTTTCTTGGGCTTAATACGCATTCCTTATCATATTTACTTGCTTACTATCAGAATAAGTGAACCGTGTTTTGGTATTATGGCATACATTAGAAACAGTAATGAAGCACATTTAAGCTTCGAATAGACGAGGAACTGACCAAATGTCGTGACGCACGTCCTCTCGTCTTTTCCCTGAATTTAGTTCTGCAATTTTACTTTAACTTTTATTCTAACACACCTCGCCTATAGAGCCAACGGTAAAAAACTGTGATATATCGAACAATAATTCACAGCTAAAGTGCGTGATAGCTGACGTCACTGAAAAATGACGTCATTCATGGCGTTAGACGGTGTAACGTCATGTTTACGCTTGAAAGACGTTACAATTACTCGTAAACGTATGTGACGTAGTCTAAATATTTGCGGGAGTTCTTCAGTGCAACGGCAGAAAGTTGGAAGAAGCTGAATACTTCGAATGTGTTTTCGTCGTTTATTGTGTGTTAGAATCGAAATAGATCAGCTCCAGTGCGTGAATTGTTGAGTAATAATTCACTGTTTGTCGGTCAGTTGTACGGCGATAAATCACTCGCGCTGCGCGCTCGTGATTTGATCTTCTTTACAACTGACCTTCAAACAGTGAATTATTACTCAACAATTCACTGCTGGAGCTGATCTATTTCTTAATCAATATCTTTCAAGATTACATTTAAACCGCATTTACTGTTGATCGCCATAGAGATGCAAAAATACAAATTCCTATGTCTGTGTATCTAGATATAATATTAAGTTTCTACCTTACTTACATTGAGAACACACAAAAAAGACGTAAATATATACATATCAGATAGATAGATAGATAGATAGATAGATAGATAGATAGATAGATAGATAGATAGATAGATAGATAGATAGATAGATAGATAGATAGATAGATAGATAGATAGATAGATAGATAGATAGATAGATAGATAGATAGATGGATGGATGGATGGATGGATGGATGGATGGATGGATGGATGGATGGATGGATGGATGGATGGATGGATAGGTAGGTAGGTAGGTAGGTAGATTGTTTTTTTTTTATATTTTGTTAAACCAAAATACTTGATTATTGACTATATATAATATTGATACTACCAAACTATTTACAAAATGGTAGCCTTAATAGCGCCCGTATTTCCAGTGCATTCTTCATTCCCAGTCGTAGTCAATGTTTTACTTCCAATCTGGTGTCAGAATGGCTGGGGTATGCCCTATGTTCGCATATTTTAGAAGTTTTCGCGTTATTAGGTGTTATGACCTTTAAAGGGGTTGTGATAAAAGCAGGTCAAATTGGCAGCAAAATGTAGATAATCAAATTATATCTAGTGTTAACTTTTGATAGAAACGGTTGTTACTTTTGGCGTGGCACTGCTCATTTTTACGTTGCACCAATTTATGTTGGCAGTTTTATCAGATACAAAAATACTTTTGCCGAAATATATTTTATCATATATAGTAAAATCTGGGGCATTTCAATATCTTTCAATTGTTTTTATTTACTATATTTCAAATTTAGGGTAGGTATAATTGATAAACGTATCAGTAACTAATTTGTCAATCTGCATCCCTGATTTAGCACCTTAACACAGGTATTCTTAGAGAAACCAGAAAAATGTATTTATACCACCTTTACCAACTTTAGCACGAAATATCTCATGATGTGCAAGGTCTACACTGATGTATGTGGTATAAAATATACTTAGCTACTAAAGAAACTTGAAACGTTTTACTTTCTTTAAAATTGTAAATAACAAATTATAGAGCTAAGCCGATATGCTCATTTTAATAACAAGACATAAGAAAGTATTCTTCGAAAAATATATATTTATCAAATATAGAACATGACGTCACGACGTCAAAAATACCGTTTTTATTACTTTTGCCTCGGGAGTGTATATCTAGATATTTTTTTGAAAACTTTTTTCATGTTTGCAAGGCCAATACCAGTAAGACAAAGTTACATTGTAAAAATTTGCAATTTCTTACAGTGACGTATGGTATAGGTTTTTAAGTTGTGCTTTTGACGTTGTCTAAACGGCAGTGTTGTTTTCCTTCGTTTAAGCAATTTCTAGAAACTGAAATGACTTGGAGTCAACCAATCATTGTAAGAGAATGAATTTTCAAGAATCAGAATTTATGTTTCGCGTCACGTTAAATGGTAAAAGCGTAATGAACCAAAGGGGTACGTGCATTAAGCGGTTATTTTGCCCCCCCCCCCCCCCTCTAGAGTCAAAACCTGAAAATTGCTTTTCACCAATTTCTTTTGATTGGTTTATTAGAAGAATAACTGAAGTGTAAAATTTTGGCATTTGTTTAAATTTTACCGTTGCTTAGGTAATAAAAAATGGCCAACAAAATAGGCTTAAAACAGAGAAATTGCCATTTTTGGACTAATTTTAAGGCTCTTGAAGATCGATTTTTTAAGAATTAGATATCATCACAGCTAAATGCCAAAAAAACCTTTTTAATATGTAGTGTGCCTTGATTATTCTCATCTTCTGTTAAAATATCTTTTTGGTATTTGCTTGTGCTCTATGTTAATTTCTCTATCAAACCTCTCAATTTTGTTCCAATATGGTCAATTTCCTATTTTAGCCTATTTTGGCAGCCATTTTTTTACCATAGCAACGGTAAAAGTCAAAGTAACTTGAGACTTTTACAGTTTGATTATTGTTCTTATAAACCAATTAGAACAAATTGGTGAAAAACATTTTTTTTTATTTAAGCCTCATAGGGGAGCCAAGAAAGCCTCTTAATGCACGTAGCTCTTTAACGTTAAGTAAGAAACAACGTAAACTATGGATAACAACCGTTTTTTCTTTGTCAACGTATGTCACCGTTTAGTGTGTGCTGTCTACTTTGTTATAGTGCGAATTGGCTACACTTTACTGTTTAATCGTGTACGAATTTCATGCTTTGCAGTATAAACGTATCAGCATGTTATTTTAACGCTTGACGTCGCTAAATGGACGTATGTGGCAGCTTTGGAGTACAAAAGGACAGAAACATTTTCAAAATGCATACCAAACATCATACAAAGTGAAAAAAATTGATAAAGTGGCAGTGGGTTTTTAAAGTTCATAAAACGCTGATAACGTAAAAATTTACCTTAAGAAAATGAAAAAAGACTTTTGGGTGGAACACTGCATGCATACTTTATTTGAATGCACAGAAGATGTCGAGGAAATATCAAAGACTCACACTAAAGCGGTTTCTGGTGAATTTTGCGTGATTTCTTTGTTCTTGCAAAAAATGATTTTAGGGGTTACGTGACGTTTTGATAGCTGACGTCTTAAAGTAGTTCATCTTTTCAAATAATCTCAATGCATCTTAGTCTACCTTTGTTCAACTTTACGCAATGGAAAGACAAGTGTGCATCTTATTCATTTACTACCAAAAAATTGACACACAGTATGTGTCTGGTTTCTTTAGTAGTTAAGTATAGTTATACCATGATTGTCCACCTGTACGTACGACAATCCACTCGCTAAAGCTCGTGGATTATCTCCGCGTACAGGCAGACAACCCATGCTATAACTATTACAATTGAGCCAGTGTATGAGATTTCCAACAATGTGGTATGTGCGACTAGCAAAGCCACAGATCAGCCTGCGCATACGCGCAGTCTGATCAGAGCCTTTGCTAGGCGTTTGAGTATTCTATGATTGTTCAGCTACTCACTTAACATCATTTGCAGTTTCTAAGCTTAAAGGGGTGTCCGATAAAGCGAGTTTCAAACCAGTCTCCTCAGCTACTGAGACTAGCTAGAAAATTGAAATTGACCTGTAACAAGTTTATATATGATACTTTCCAAAAAGATAATAACAAAGGCGCTGATCAGACTGCGCGGATGCGCAGGCTGGTCTGCGCCTGTGTTGTTCGCAAGCCTCCGAAGACAGGTTTTCTCGCGTCGAGGCCCAATTATGATCTATGATCAGCACTTTTTCGATGGACTCCCCAAGGTAGCAAGTAGACTGGTTTGAATCTAAGACAGGTTTTCTCTCGTCGAAGCCCAATTGTAATGTTTTATTATTTTACTATGATTATTACATAGAGACGCTTCCGCAATCGTGTTTATCATGCCAAGGCTGCTACTGTCCTTAGAAACTTTCTAACTATAATCGCGGGTATATAGTTAACCCAATTCAGATTTCCAGGTGACCTGAATACTTGATAAAAATGAAATTATTGTCACTGACATGACTTGAAGTTGAGCCATACCAGTTGTTTTATCCATTGGCGTATATCATTACGCACGTACGCAGGTGCGTAAACATATTGTACACATTCAATGAAATCACTCAATATGAAAATAGCGCATTTCTATTTCATAGGTATTGTTCCAGGAGCAACTTTATTTGGAAAGAGACGCAATTGGTGTAATTATTTAAGCGTTCCGGCTACGCAATTGCCATCCCCAGAGGATGGGGATAAGACAACGTAATTTTGTGACCATTTTTTTTTTAATATATCGATTTCGTTTGTTATTTCTGTTGTTATAGCTTCATGGCTAAACTCTTTGCATGCTGGTTATTTTTTCATGCTTTTATTTTCATCTGCTGTTTTTTTTCAAAATCAACTTTTCTTTAAAGAAATCTTTCAGGAACATTATAGACAGTCTGTGTCAAACGGTATGGATCCAGATCAGGACCGACGTTCTCTTAATCCAAACGGTTTGCAAATATTATCAGCAGACGACAAAAATTGCTGCTAGAAAGGATTGAGTTAAATAGATCTGTCCAACCATGTGACATACATGCGATAAAAACCACCAATTAAGCTGCTTAGCCTGTGTTTTTATCAACTTCAAGAATATTCTATCATGGCCTTGGTGAAGACGAAAATATCATTGAAATCATTCCCCTTCAACGAAAAAAAAAATAGTTAGAAAGCAACATTTGACTATACATGACCTCATAAATGTATTTCATCATATATCATTTGTCGGTGGTGGCAGGCGTCTCTGCAAGTACATAATGGAACTGCTACATGTAGAATACAACATGAAAGTCAAAATAAATCAGTCAATCGTTTTTATATTGGATAATTAGTGCTTTATCCTTTGTAGTAAAAATATGACCTCAAACTGTTTGATGCCACATAGAAAAAATAAAATATGCCACGGTATCGAGAGTGCTTTACGGACTAGGTGAACCCAAACGAGCCTCCTTATCTTTTATTTGGGTACTATCGAGGAAAGTTAACAACAACTGTGCGATTTCGCAGACTGAGATCATCAAGTTATCTTATTCTTCGATGTTATCTTATTGTAGTACTCTGAGAATGTCCTTTGTGACAGGTCAAGTGAACAGAAGAAAACAACAACAACAGAACCAGACAGGGAGTGTGCTTGATCCTGTCGTATTAAATCGTTCTGATTCAGTCCTGCACTGTAACTGTTTGTTAAGTCACACAAAGGTTCGGGAGCGCAGTGGCTCAGTGGTAGAGTGCTTGACCCGAGACCGAGGGGCCTCGGGTTCGAGCCTCACCGGCGTCACTGCGTTGTGGTCCTTGAGCAAGACACATTTATCCTTGCTTAGTACTGGTTCAACCCAGGAAGTCCCGTCCCGCATAACTGAAAGATTGTTGAGTGGACGTAAAGAATCAAATCAAACAAACAAAACACAAAGGTTCGAATGCTACTTCTGCATTTTCATTTTTCTATCTGTCTTATCTTGTGTTACAGTGATATCTAAATGTCAGCTCATTTCATGGCCGGATCCAGAGAGGGGGTGGGGGCTGGGGTCCGGGCCACCGTCAATAATAAAACTGTAGGTTTCCTTAGGAATTCTGGTGTGGACCCCCACCCCTGGAAAATCACAAAGCTTCCCAGCCAACATTCAGTGTCGGATCACCATTGGCTGTACGGAACCGTTCATGCATTTTGTGGGAAAAAGAAAAGCAAATGCAAGCTAATCATTATGACAGAAAGGCAGTTACATATGTATTTGTATCAAAATATTTGAATAAGCTTACAGAGTTAGGAACAAATTTACAACATAGCATCTAGAAAGCTATTATTCAGTTTGCGATATTAACATCGCATTACTTTCTCATGTGCATAGTAGACCCCTATCATAAACGATATTTCGGTTAAAGCACGTTCTTGTTTGGTGTCCATATATTTTAGATACAAACATAGTTACAAACTTGGATCACTTTGTGTGGAGAAAACTCCCTTAAGCTTAAAAAGAGAGTCCTTTGAAAACAGTAAAGAACAGCAGCAACTCGGTCTTATTGAATACTAGATGTATCATAGGAGGTAATTGATAGATGGAGGGATATAGGTTTGGTGTTTTCCGTCAATCCGTATTCCCGTCCTTCTGTCCGTCCTTCTGTCCTCAGCCATAACAAGGTAAGCAATGAATGGAATTTCATGAAACTTGTATAGAGTATATTCGACTGTTGTACAATGATGCATGTGAAATTCTGTCAGGATGTCTTTAGAATTAAAGGAGATATTGCCCTTTGATGTCCTTAATGTCAATGCATTTTTCAGTCCTGCGCCATAACTTAGTAAGCAATATATGGATTCTCATGAAACTTAAACTGCGTATATATGAACATTGTATGACGATGCATTTATAGTTCCATGAGATGTCATCGGTTGTAGAGGAGTTGTTGCAAATTCGTTTGCCTAAATTTCAATGATTTTTCCTCCCTCAGCCATAACTTAGTAAGCAATTAATAGAATTTCATGAAACTTATACAGGGTATAGATTACCAAAGTGTGATACCGCACATAAAGTTTTATCATGATTTCCTGAGTCAAAGAGGAGCTATTTCCCTTTGATTACCTAATTGTCAATGCATTTGTCCCGTGCTAAGCCATAAGTCAGTAAGCAATAGATGGAATTTTAGGAAATTTATACTGGCATTATACGACTGTGTGATAATGCACGTGAAGGTTTGTCATGATGTTCTGAGTAAAGCAGGAGTTATTTCCCTTTGATTACCTAAATGTCAATGCATTTTTCTGTCCTGCGTAATTACTATCTATGATTATTGTGTGATGATTCATGTTTAGTTTCAGCGGGATGCAATCAGCTGTGGAGAAGTTATTGCCGTTTGTTTGGCTATATTTTAATGAAATTTTCCATCCTCAGACGACTGGACTTTTATGAAAATTGTGCTCATTATTAACCATCATGGGGTTGTGGTATTAAAGTAGTTTCATCAGCAAATCCTCCAAAATGAAGGAATCATTGTCATTTTCTTGCTTAAATGCTGATAAATTTGTGTTTTCAGAGGCATTTCATTTAAATGGATGACAATTATGAATAAAAAATGTAATTTTGAAACTTTGTCAGAAAGTTCATCCTAAAACAGGAGTTATTGCTCCTGGATTGCTTAAATCCCCGTCACACCAGAGCAGCGTTCTCACAGCGATCCCATGGCGTCCAGGAAAAATGCAGATCGCTGAGGTGCACGCAGTGTGATCGCAAGCATCTCCCCAGCAATGCAGTGGCATCGCCTGTGGACGCTGAGGAATTGCATAGAACGGCGACCGACGACGGGAACTTTGAGCATGCTAAAAAAAACGCCGTGGCAACGCCGCTCTATAAGAGCGCAGTTGGGTCACCGTATGGTCGCCATAACCGCGCAGTAAGGTTTCCAACAACGGCAAGACCTCCGCGGGCGCGCACAAAGGTCGTTGAGCAAACGCCTGCCGTGATCATCCGGGACTTTTGCACGGTGATGTCACTGCAAGGATTTTCCTATGTCCTTTCTCAATTGAAAATTGAGCAAAAAACTTCCCCAAATTTCCAATTTCCAGTTTGGTGAAAATCAGGCCAAAAGGACGCCTTGGTAGGCCCTTTTCCGCAAAAAAATATCAAGATTTGCTTACGATCTCAAGGCGCTCTGAAAATTTAAACAACTCCATGCCAATACAGTGGAAACGCGGCTTGGTATGACAGGGGCTTTATATTTTAGAAAATTCAAACTTGATACGGCCAAAATAACAAACCATGGTAAAACAAAAATAGGCGTGGATATTAATTTATTGTCAAATTTGCTTTTAGTTTGACGGAATTTTTCAATTCTAATAATAAGGGTATTGGTTAATATGAATATCGCGTTACTTTTGCACGTGCCTAGTCGACACCTATCATAAGTGGTATTTCAGTTAAGGCTCTTTCTTGTTTGGTGTCCATATATTTTAGGTACAGAAACAGTTACAAAAATAGTAAGTGAGTATGATCAGGAAATACCACAATCACAAACTGCAGACTACCCCGTGGCACCGCGAGGAAGAGCCGCTTAACCATCACGAGACACCAGGAAGACAAATTAAGCAAAGCAATCAGCTCTCTCTTCCCCATCAAGATGATTGCAATACTAGACGGGACATAAAGTAACGTACAACAAAACATAGAACAATTACAGACTCCCACAATGGGAGTACCAATAAACAAAAAGTCAACAACAACAGAACCACCGCCTTAGAACGGACAGCAGCCTAAGCCACCGGGGGGGGGGGGGCTTAATTGCATTTTACTGGTACCAAATCTTCGCCCTAGATTCTGCTGTTGTTGAAGTACAAGAAATGTTCAGCTCGCATGGATCACTTTTGTGTGGAGAATTTTCCATTAAGCTTAAAAGGAGAGTCCTTTGAAAAAAAGTATAGAACAGCAGCAACTCTGTCTTACTGAGTTTTATGTGTCATAATAGGTAATTAGTAAAGCTAGTTTTTAGATTTGGCGTTGTCCATCCATCATCCCATCCGTCTCTCCTTCTGTCGCCAGCCATAACTAGGTAACCAATAGATGGGATTCATTAAACTTATACTGAATGTATAAGGCTATAGCGTAATGATGCACATACCGTTTCATCAGGATGTCACCATTTTGGTCAGAATATCCTGAGAAATAAAGGAGTTATTGCCATTACCATTATGTCCATGCATTTTTACGACCGCAGCCATAACCTAGTAAGCAATAAATGGATTTTCATGAAAAGTATACTGTGTATATATGATATTGTGTGATGATGCATTTATAGTTTCATGAGATGCCATCAGTTGTAGATGAGTTATTGCACATTGTATGCCTAGATTTCAATGCATTTTTTCTGCACTGACCCATAACATAGACAGCGATCAATAGAATTTCAAAAAAAAAAACTTATACTGAGTGTATACATTACCATAATGTGAAACCGCACATGGAATATATGCATTTTCATGAAACTTATACTGGGTATATATGACTATTGCGCGATAATGCACGTGGAGTATTGTCATGATGTCCTGAGTAATAAAGGAGTTACTGTCCCTCTGATTACCCAAATGTCAATGCATTGTTTCTGTCCTCCACCATAAGGTACCTTGGTAAGCAATGAATGGAATTTCAACTTATCCTGAGTATATATGATTGTTGTGTGATGGTACATGTTTAGTTTCAGGGGTGTGCGATCAATTTTGCAGAGGTTATTGCCGTTTGTTTGTCTAAATTTCTTTTTTTTTCATCCTCAGCCATAACCTAGCTATTTGGAGTATATATGACACTTGATTGAGAATGATGCGCGTCGAGTTTTGTCAGTAAATCCTGAGTAATAAAGGAGTTATTGCTCTTTGATTATCTAATGTCAATCCATTTTTTTCTGCAATCCGCCAGAACTTAGTAAGCAATAAATAAAATTGCATAAAACGTATCCTGATTATATATGATTGTTGTGTGATGAGGCATGTTTAGTATCAGTGGGGTGCGATCAGGTGAGGGGAACTCATTGCCCTTTGTCTAAGTTTCAATGATTTTTTTTTCTATCATCAGCCATAACTTAGTAAATAATGGATGGAATTTCATGAAACTTATTCTGAGTATATATTATTAAGTGATAGTGCATATAGAGTTTTGTCAGATAATGTTAAGTAATACAGGAGTTATTGCCCCTTGATTATCTAACGTCAATCCATTTTTCTGTCCTCCGGCAAAACTTAGTAAGCAATGAATAGAATTGCATAAAACTCATCCTGAGTATATATGATTATTGTGTGATGATGCATGTTTAGTTTCAGGGGGTGCAATCAGTTGAGGAGAAGTCATTGCCCTTTGTTTGTCTAAATTTCAAAGGTTTTTTTTTCTATCCTCAGCCATAACTTAGTAAATGACGGATGGAATTTCATGAAACTTATTCTGAGTATATATGACTATTAAGTGATAGTGCATATGGGGTTTTGTCAGATAATTCTGAGTAATAAAGGAGTAATTTTCCTTTGATTATCTATTGTCTATCCATTTTTTCTGTCCTCCGCCATAACTTAGTAAGCAATAAATAGAATTGCATAAAACTTATCCTGAGTATATATAAGTTGATGTGATGATGCATGTTTAGTTTCAGGGGGGAGGTGCGATCAGTTGAGGAGAAGTTATTGCCCTTTGTTTGTCTAGACTTCAATTATTTTTCTATCCTCAGCCATAACTAAGTAAGTGATATGCGGAATTTCATGAAACTTTTACACTGAATATATATAATCATAGTTTGATGATGCATGTAAAATTTCATGAATAATTAATTAGTTGGTAAAGGAGTTAGTGCCCTTTGGTCGCCTTAATATCAATGAATTCGTCTATTCAGAGCCATAACCTAGTAATTCATGAAAGTTATATTTATAATATATTTGGCAATGGTATGGTGATGCACATCAAAGTTTGCCACATTGGTTTCAGATATACAGGGGTAAATGCCCTTTGGTTGCTACATTTCAATCAATTTACCCCTACAGAGCCATAACTTGGTAAGGAGTACATTGATTTTCATGAAACTTAACTCAATATAAGATGGGGTTGTGCATTTGAAAGTAAGACAGGCGAAGTTTCATAAGAATGTCTTTAGCTTAACAGGAGTTATTGCTCTTTGATTGCCTTAATATAAATGAACTGGTCCATCTAGAGAACTTTGTAGGGATGAATGGATTTTCATGACAATTATGCTAGATATGTATCACCATAGTGTGGTGGTCCTTCAGTAGTTTCGTCACTAAATCCTACAAAATGGAGGAATCATTGACCATTACTTGCTTAAATTCTGATGATTTTTTTCAGAGCCATAACATTTTAATGGATGAACATAATGAATATTTTTAAAGGAAATGTATGGTGGTGTGTTTGAAGTTTTGTCAGAAAGTTCTTCCTGAAACAGGGGTAATTGCTCCTGAGTTGCTTATATACTTGACAACTAAAGACACCTGATACATACTGTGTGTCAAAGTTTCGATAATAAATGATTACGATGCCCATTTGTCTTAATTGTGTGTAAAGTTGACTAAGGTAGACTAAGATGCACTGGGATTATTTGAATAGCACAAGGGAATAAAGTGAATAATATGAAAAAGTTTGCCAAAGAAACATAAACGAACAACTATGAGGATATCATATTATGTCAAAATTGTGGTAGTAAAAGCAAGAAAAACAGCAAGGATCAGGAACCCATACAATCAAGTACCACACCTGTCCGAGGATACCAAATGGGAAAGTAACAAAATCACAGAAAACATCACAAACAAGAGCCAAGAGGTCAGCCTTTTCCCTTCAGGTGACCACAAGGCAGCAATGAACAGACGTGGAAGCATGACAAACACAAGACATAAATAACACAAATGATCAAAAAAAGGACCATTTTGGAACGGCCAGTAAAAATATTTACTGGAGGGCTTAAACCGGTTTCATGGCGCACCAACCTCACCCTTAGTTCGAATATGGATCAAGACACATAGATGTTTGGTTTGCATGAAATACCCCTTGATCATTTTGGCAAATGATTGGCAGACTATCGGGTAGACAGTCTAAAAAGTAATATACCACCTCTTATGCATTCACTGACTTATATGAATTCACTGATTCAGAGGAGGCAAATACGCTGAATGACTATTTCTATTTCATTTCTACAACTGATTATACAAAAACTAATCTTCTAGAATTTACTAAAAAGAACAGATTCTTCTTTAGCAGATATAATTATTAGTTCATCTGAGGTCTCAGACGTTTTGGATAATCTTAAGCTTAATAAGGCATCAGGCCCAGAGGGAATTAGCCACAGAATGTTAAAAAACACAAGTGGATAAATAACAACGACCTAAGGCAAACTATTCAATTTGTCTTTAAAAACAAATTCGTTCCGGAGTCTATGGAAGCTAGCACATGTTATGCCATATTTAAAAAAAAGGAGACAGATCACATGCATCTAATTATAGACCAATTTCTCTCATTAGTTGCTTAGGGAAAACTTTCGAAAGAATCTTTTTCAAACACGTCTGAAATAATTTGATTATTAACTCACTTATATATCAATATCAGTCTGGCTTTCCACCAGGTCACTCTACAGTTATCGATTAATAGAATTAATCCACCATACATGTTCGGCCCTAGAAAAATACGAAACAAACTGTCACATATTTTGTGACATAGAGACTAATAGCAGCCTTTATAAAAAAAAATCCTTTAATTTTTTGGGGAAGCCCTTGGATGTACGTTTCCGTAGCGAGCAGCCTGAACTACCAAAAAAATTCGCCAATCTTTGAGCGACTTTCTGACCTTGTGAACTGTGGAAAATTTCCGAATATTTTGCACGATCTTATTTTGGTCATAAATGATTTCATTACTATCATTGGATGGTTTATCATGAATATTTAAATGAGGCCCATTACGTTCGGAAATCTTACGTAATGATTGCAAGTAATGTTATTAATTGTTTGACTACATTTTTAAGTCAACACACACTAAATCTGTAAAGCTTGAAATGATTATTGAACTCAGAATGACATATTAGTAAAATTAAACATTATTTCATTTAGAGTTATATGATTTTGTAATGTGACAGACGTATCGCTACCACAAGGTTGGTTCTGTTCTTGCTCTCCAACTTAACATGTTTTTTTCATATTTGGTTTATTTCTTAATATCAGATAATGGCTTATGCAAAGTGCATTTGAATAAAGGGTGATTTAAACAATTATTTCGTGAAGTAATTCGATTCATTCTATACAGATATGAATAATGTGTCTGGCGTCACAACGATAATACTGTGCTCAACGTTTTGCACGTCTACGCGCTTACGAATGTCTACGCCCAAAAGCATATGCTATTGCTACGCATGCGGGCTGGGAGTCCCGCTCTTATTTGCTTCCCGTGTTACATACTGCGAAGATGGTAAAAAGCTTGTTGAAAATCCACCAATTTTATTGGTTAGAAAAGCTTAAACTTGTGAATATGTTTATTTTTCATTATTTAACTTCTAAATGCCACAATGTTAACTTTTCACAAATATATGACTGTTCATTTTTACTGGGCTATAAATTTACATATCATGCCCCACCTTGGCCTTTGAGGTCGCTAATAATAAGCGAGAAAGTGGATTTCGTCATAATAAGATTATGCAAACTATTGATGCAATGAAATGGCCAGATATTTTTATTCAACCAATAGTTTTTTTGATAAAGAGGTCTAAACCTAGTATACCCGACTCTGCTGGGATCCCAAGCTTTTTAGAAAAGCTTTAACTTGTAAATTTACTACTCAAGTAGCTTGGAGGGAAATGAGAAAAAGATAATACTTTGCCCAGAAACTCTCTCATCTGTCAAATCTGCACTTAAGATAGCGAGAAGAGAGAAAATGATGTCGAATTAGAGCACAATCAAACTATTGCAGGGTGTGCGTCCTTGACTACTGCTAAAAGCGACACTGAACTTGAAGCGATTGGTAATTAAGGCATTTATAGAACGAGTTACATGTAGTGCAAACCTGAGAATTAAAGCTATATATTCTGAATAAATCGCTTATCACAGAATTGCAAATATATTTGTTGGAAGAAGGTGGAATATAAATGGGCCAGTCGCGAGATTGTCCGAGTTTTCATTTTCTTCCATACTTTGTGAATGCGAGAGGCAACTGTGCTAACTTAAAGGCGACTCCGTTGCTCGCTGATGTTATAACTACAAACACCGTGTGCCAGCCCAAAAGTCCACAAAAAAGAATCGATTATTTTGACTAAAAACTGAAATATGATATTGAAAAGACCGAAATTGTAAATAATGTCCTATCACAATATATAATTTAATACAATGTTAAATTTGTCAAACGGTTAAACTCCGAATTGTTTTTTTTCTGCCGTTGACATCTATGATAGTTGCTGACAATGTCCGCCTAACGTGTTCTGTCGTGAGATGCTTTCCAGCCAGCATACGGTATCGGGCCATTATAGACCTACCAGCGAGAAATCAATTAATGCAGCTGGCCGCTAGTGGCCCACTTCTATGTGCCGACTTGGTTTATGACGCACATGCGAACTGTAAGGAATTATGTGTAATGGATGCTGCGCCCATGAAACAACTTGAGGAAACGGCCATGTCTCTAAGATTGTGTGTGCTAGACGTTTTGACAAGTCCTCTAAAGGCAATAAAATACTTTGTTTTTCAAATACAGTAAAACCTGAGTAAAACGACCACTCTCAAAAAGACCAAAAATCGATTTTCAAGACCAATTATCGCTTAATGCAGGTCAAAAGTACTGAAGCATTCTGCAATACTTTCGACCTTCCTTAAGCAACCACTTGTCATTAGGATCTTTGTTTTTGTCTATTTTTGAGGTGCCGTTTTACACATGTTTTATTGTAGATCATTATACCTGACAAAATAAACAATAATTTAAAATCCTGCTGTCATCACGTGTGTTAGTTGATTAAAAATCACACGCAAAAATGTTATTCAATATAGTCGGTTTACGGAAATTGTTTTTTCAAGAACATAATCCGATAACATCATTGGTCTTGTAAAAGTGCTAACACGTCACGAGCAATCATTTTCATGCAAATAAAACAAAATTAGCACGATCAACAATATTCACTGACTTACTATTGCTCGTTTGAGACTTACATCGAACATTTCATGGCTAAGGTCAATATGTCCCTTGCCAAATAAATATTGGAAAAAAAAATAATTAAAGGTAGATAATCTATTGTGGAGGAGTTTTTCGGCAAATTATTCAACTGAATCTATTTTTGGAACTCCTTTTGATTGGAAAAACAGTGAATTGAGTGATGAGAGAAACAAAGTACCAAATAGAAATGTCAAATAGTTAACAAATAAAAGTTTTTTTGATTACATGTAGGTGAAAAATATGCAATATGCAATATACTGATCATATGACGTCATTTTAGTTTAAAAATCAAATTTGAAATTTTTCATTTTTTTTAATATTTTATTTTATTTGGTGAAAAATGATTCAATATGATACAAGTAAAATACAACATTTAAATATAAAATTTAATTGCATTGCATTTAATTGTTAAGTTTAATAGCATATGACCTTATCTCCCATTTCAAAGAGGCAGGGAGCGCCACATAATGGCATTCCAGACTCCCATTGCAGGCACAGATATTTATGAGGGCAGCTTCTTTCCACAGACTAATTGGAATCGGAATCACTTCTAGAGTCTGTATTTGTCTCTGCTATAAATTGAAGATAAATGTGTTGCTTCTCTGGTGTGAGCGCTAGAGAAAAAGTCCAAATTACTGAATTTTATCACTTGACTATAGTAATCAGGGTGGGTGGGGTGCGTCGGTGTTTTTAAAGGTGTTTGATTTTGAGCATACCGATCTGTCAATTCATTTCTAATCGTTAAATGATGAATGTGCAATCGCGAAAGAAGCAAAAGATGCAAATCTGTTGAGTCAGGAATCAAAAATAACGCGTGTTATTTTGCAGCTGAATTTGTGTCCTTCAAAATCGACCACCCCTGTCTTAAAACGGATACTTTTTCAATACCTTAAAGTAAACTAACAGCCATGAATTTATTAGGCCACACTACAAGGTTGTCCGACTATGATATGCTGATACCAACTGTTAAATGAGCCAGTGCATGAGATTTCCAACAATTTGGTTTGTGCGACCAGCAAGCCTCAGATCAGCCTGCGCATGCGCGCAGTCTGATCAGAGCCTTTGCTGGTCGCTTGAGTATTTCATGATTGTCAAGCTACTTACTGAACACCATTTAGAGTTTCTAAGCTTAAAAGGAGACTGCAGAGGCTCGTCCGAGTCTACACTTGCCAAAATGTCAAATTATTGGACATCTCTTGCCGCGGCTCAAATGATAACATTAACACATGCAATCATAATCTGTAGAAACACCATCACAAGAACCGCGGTGCCACAATGCTTACGAGCGGCGTTCATTTAACTGTGGCACTGCACATATGGGGTTTTGCAAGGCGTATTATAGGACTTATCCATATTTCGCTCATTTGAAACGGTTGATGTGTTCTCCCTCGACCGAAACTCAGTTTCTAGTCTTAAAATCCAGGCTCTGAATGCAGATAAGTAGACTTTTGGGCAAACTCTGTAAGCACTGAACAATGGCACTGCCAAGAGCACGTTGAGGCTAATATCGACGTCTGGAGAGATTGTTATTAAGTAAAATAAACAGAAAAAGGTCACAGGGACTCAAGTTTGGTGAATAGGACGGATTGTGGAGCTGTACCACAGTTTCCGTTTCCAGAAAATCCTGAACTAGTTTGTAAGTGTGGGCACCTGCATTGTCATGAATAAGGCACAAGCCTCTTAGATCGGTTGCATACTTGCTTTTCTAAAGTGTTTTTTTTTTTGTTATTTTTTGAAACAACGGTGTTCAAGATTATAGAACTTACCTGTAATTTTCGAGCTTTGGCACATAAACTTGAACAATGGGCCAATCAGAATTTAAAAATACGGCATACCAAACTTTTTCGAGCACTTTTTGATCTTTTACGATGACAGGCCTAGCATGGTCTTTGCACAGACAATGCTTATTATTGATACGTCTTTGTTGCTCAAATTTATATATATATCCAGGTTCCATCATCTGTTAGTAGTTCTGATATTCTAGATTTGTCACAATGTTGGTACTTTAGAAAATGAGCATTATCATACTAGTAGCCTTTTTGTTCTTTAGTCAAGCAATGGGGGCACACCGAGCACCAACCTGTCTAATTTTTAACTGATGAGTCAAAATCTTATTAGCTGACCCTGGTGATATGCCAACACTATATGCAATATATTTCACTGTAAGTGTGATGTCTCGTTTAATCAGGCCTGCCGCAGCAGCAATATTAGCATTGGTAACAACAGTTTTTGGCTGGCCAGGACGGCAGCCATCTTTGAGGTTAGTGAAACCATCTTGAAATTTCTTGTGCCACCTGAAAACTAACATTTTGGACACTGCAGATGTTATATGTAACTGACACATTATATACTCAGAAGAAAAAGTTTAGTCAGTATTTATGTTTTCTCATAAAATCAACAATACTTCATATATCATTGTCAAATTTTATACATGAGTTGTCTTATCGTTACTTTACATGTACCTGTTTATTGCGTGACAAAAAATGCCTCTATTAGACTGTATCATCCAAATTTTAAAATGCACGATGTGCACGTGCTGCGGTTAACCGGCAGGGTTATTTTCTCATATACTGTTCGATATTGGAAGAGAGTTGTTCCTATTGCAATAATCCGGAGAAAATTTAGTGATAGCAAACTTAATTCGTCGTCCAGGCTATCAACAAATTACAGAAATACAGCGTTTTGACGTCTTGAATCAGGTACACGTGTTGCTGACGTAACACGCAGTGTTGGATGCAATGAACAAACAATTTAGCGTCTTCAAACACGTTTTCAACGGGCTGGCAGTAAAAATGACAAGCCTCCGTCGGGGAGACCACGGATAACAACGACGTTTTGAGTTAGGGTCATAGTGACGTCAACATGACGTAATCGCTTCATGGCCGCTTGAAAACTTCTTAAATTCCTTAGTCATGCAACAGGTACGAGAATTTCCGTCTGTACTACCAGAAATCGTCTGAGGGGCGCTAGGCTGATTTTTGAGTTATGAAATTTGAATTTTAATATTGACCACTTTGTGTAATTTTGATGAAGAAAATGGGTATAAAATGTTAAAAATGTTCTCATTTGTAAGACATTATATGAATTTTATTTTGAGTAAGGTTTTTGTCAATATTAAGACTGTCTTACCAAATTATTGCACACAGAGTCTGTACTGACTAAACTTTTTCTTCTAAGTATATATCAGTGAACCTGAAATGTTTAGATAAACGCGACCTTTAATATAGGTCCTTATTTCAAAACACTAAACACACACAATGTTAGCCAGTGTATGACGACTGCTCCTGTTTGAACTATTAATAACTTTTGAAAGAGTGAACGGAATCAAATAAAATTTCATGGGAAATTGCTTTCAAAAGCTCTTACTTGTATGAAATGTTTCCTGTGTAAACAAAAAAGGCTATTTTATCATTGAGACGGAAGCCTTTGGATAAATTGTTGTATGATCAAATTAAACATTTCACACAGATCACTTTATGTCCCAACACATAGCTTTTGAGCAATCAGCAGCATGCTTATCAGTCGTTTTTTTGAGCTACTTCCTGGTTCAATTGCGTTTTCAATATGGTGGGCATACTGGGTGAATTGTAGATAAAAAAAGGTATCAAGAACAAAACCTAATATTATCGAGCTACAATATATCAAAGTATTTTGACCCAAAAGTAGGTATTTCTGGTTTTGATTTTTACCATGAAAAATTCACGAGCGAAATTTGTCAAAATATATATTGCTACCATAAATGTGTACATTTGGGCGAAAATAATTCTATATATTGTAGCCGGATAGTTGTAGTTCTTGTCAATCTTTTTCTCTAAAATTCATCCAGCGCGTCACAATATTGCAAACGCTACAAAACCAGGAACCTATAAGCATGCCGCCGATTACCCAAAAGATGTATTTTGGGGCGTAAAGTGATCTATGTGAGATGTATAAATTGTTCATACAACAATATGGCCAGAGGTATCCGTCTCCTTGATAGAAAAAAAAAACATTTTTGTTTATATAGGAACAATTTCATACAAGTAAGATCTTTTGAAAGCAATATCCCCTTCAAAACCAATTTCCACGTGTTTCTTACAGCCATGTAGTAATGAGGCTCATTAGTGCCAGAATTAAATGAACGCCCATCGTAATCCAACAAACTGGATACGGTAGCTCGGTCGGTAGCGTACCTGTTTCATATGCATTAAGACCCGAGATCGACCCTCACATCCAGCACATTAATTTGCAAGAGATTTTTCCACTTTCATGATGACTCAAGAAGAGCAAATTGTAAATAACTTGAGAAGGAATGGGCACTACAGGAACACTGAAGTTAAGTAACTAAAGTCCTGATATGACCTGAACTGTTTACAGCTTATTACAAATGAAACAGACAAGTTAATTCAACAAATGTTGTGATAATGCTTCAGTCTGGCTGATATAATGGCACTGCAATGGTATGTCTAATTGAACCTTTTCATAAAGAATCAGTTACACGCCATTAGGAGTCATAAAGCATCTGCAACAAACGTGGCAATAAAGTATCCGTGACACTTATTTTTGCTTGTGAGTATATAAGTCTATTAAAATAAGCCCTTTTTAAATTAACAGAAAAGAGTGTTGTTGTTTCTTCAATGAAATATAGATTGGTCTCGAAGTTGTAAACAAATCATCTTTGATGGGGATATGTATTTTGATTATTATTATTATTATTTTTATTTTTTTTTTGCTATCAGTTTTATCAATATAAGAATTAAACTGATTGGCAGTGTAAAATCTGTAGTTTTTTTTAAATGATATGTATTTAATTATGAATAAGCTACTTACTGCCTTCGAAAATCATAATTTCTGCAGTTTCTCTTCACCTGCCCTAAGCTGAGTAAAGAAATACGTAAAGAATCCGTAACCCTTTCATAAAGAACAGCTTTCAAAAATAATCACCTCAAACTGTGACTTAGCTGGTACGTATGGCCAGCAAATGCCACAATCACAAACTGCAGACCAATCCACAGCACCTTGAGTTAGAGGCAAAGAACACTAACAGCCCAACGACATCAAGAAGACAATAAAAGTAAAGCAACCCGCTCTCTCTTTCTAAACGAGATGATTGTAAAAAGCTAGAAAGGACACAAAGTACTGCATAACAAAACAATAACCTAACACAAAAAACATAAACAATGGCTCGGGAACGACGGGAGCAACAATAAACTATGAATAAACAATAACAAAACCACCGTTTTAGAACGAACAGCAGCCAAAGCCTACGGAGGGGGGGCTTAAATTAATTTTACTGGCCAAATCTTTGCCCTAGATTGTACTGCTGTAAAAGCACAAAATCAGTTTAGCTCGAGTGGAGGTTTCCAAACTAATACAATGTATAAGGGAAACAATGGAATCAATTAGCTTACTGTGATGAAACAAACAAAGAAAAAAGGTTCTCAACTCACAGACTGTCAGAGCTACTGTCTTGCCAGCCAAGAGCGACAGTGACGACATGTTTTGTTTACAAAGTTATCAGGGACTTAGAATCGATAGATCACAAGTGATTTATCGATTCGGGTAAGCTCAAGTGGAGTGCACAGGTTAATGTTTTACTTATTAATTACAAACAAAACATGATGTTATTGTCACTCTTAGCTGGCAGAACATTAAGGAAACCCCTCGTTGACCCGTCTGAGCCGAGTGGAATTTCCCACTATTATCAATTGAACCGGTCCATATCCGTTCTAAGGGTTGTACGGTGGTATTTTACATTTTTATTCAAAAGAGTACGTGCATAAAGGGGCTATTTTGGCCCTCTCTAGAGCCAAAAACTGAAAATTGCTTTTCACCAATTTCTTTTGATTTGGTTCATTAGAAGAATATCTGAAGTGTAAAATTTCGGCCTTTATTTAAATACCACTGCTATGATAACAAAAATGGCTGACAAAAAATAGGCTTAAAACACAGAAATTGCCATTTTGGACCAAACTTAAGGCTTTTGAATACCGCTTTTTTAAGAATTAGATATCAGCACAGCTAAATACCCAAAAAATCATTTTAATATGTTGAGTGCCGTGGTAATTCTAATCTTCTGTTAAAATATCTGTTTCGTATTTGCTAGTGCTTGATGTTAATTTCTCTGTCAAACCTCTCCATTTTGGTCCAAAATGGTCAATTTTCTTTTTTCAGCCTATTTTGGCGGGTTTAACGGTAAAAGTCGAAGTAATTTGAGACTTTTACACTTATAAACTAATAAGAACAAATTGGTGAATAACAGTTTTATATTTTAGCCTCATAGGTGGGGGGGGGGGGCAAAAAGCCCCTTAATGCACGTAGCTCTTTCAATTGAATATTCTGTAAGCAAACAGTGGAGACCCTGATCAGACACCACGTTCTATGACGTCTAATCTGGATCTACACTGTTTCTCTATGTCCCACGACAAGGACGCTAGACTTATATGGGCTCACATATATACATGTATCAACCAATATTTTGCAGGTCCAATAGTGTAGGATCAGATATATCATATTTCCATTAGCAGAGTAGACCCTAATCAAGCAGCTCTTACAAAGTAGACCCTGAACAGGCAGCTCTTACATGAGCTGCCTGATCGGAGTCTGCTCTGTTTGCAAAAGCATTAAAAGGAAAGAGTTAATGAAGAAAATATCCCACGTCGAACAGGTGTCCACAGTCGGGACAGTTACATGTTTTATTTGGGAGCGCAGTGGCTCAGTGGTAGAGTGTTTGTCTCGAGATTGAGGGGCCGCGGGTACGAGCTTCACCGGCGTCACTGCGTTGTGTCCTTGAGCAAGAACATTAATCCTAGCTTAGTACTGGTGTAACCAGGAAGACCCGTCCCTTAATAACTGAAAGATTGTTGATTGTACGTAAAGAATCAAATCAAACAAACAAAACCTGTTTTATTTTTTATACCACCTTTACCAACTTTAGCATAATCTATCTCGTGGTGTGCAGGGTCTACACTGATGTGGGTGCTATAAAATAGTTATACCATGTTTGTCCACCTGTACGCAAGATAATCCACTCGCTAAAGCTCGTGAATTATCTCCGCGTACAGGCGGACAACCCATGGTATAACTATTACTTAGATAATTGTAAAAGTGGAACATAGCTTTACCTTCAATATAGTCATCCATATGATAGTAGGCATCATGCAATCTCTGTGGTATGACGACGCCGGCGAGAAGTATATCGCTGACAGACAAGTTACAGATGAAGACATTAGTAACAGTTCTTAACTTCTTAATCCGGAGCACACAGTATATCACCAATGCGTTGCTACACACAGCAAACAATAGTACCACGGAGGTAACAGAAAGAAACGCCAGAAAACCTACATCCGGCATGGTATAGTGTCCCGAACCACCTCCTGCGATCTTCCTTATTTTGAGTTTGTCATCGTTAATAGAAAAGGCATCTTATATATTGCCGCTCTGTTGTTAGTATAATGTATTGCTTCATCGGAAATCTTGTGTTGTGCCTGAAAAGAGGATTACTTTAAAATACTACTGGTATATTCACCTTAAAGTAATAGCCAATTTCATAGTCCTACTTTTTCGTATTTCTTTCGTTATTCAAGTCACGTGTGTACACGTACATGTATATCACATGACTAAATCACCAAAATACTAAATGTTATTGTAAGCATTACGGTCCTGTATGTGTCCGGGGATAATCGGAACCTGTGGGGGAAAATCGGTATGAAATTGGCTTACATCAGCGCGAAATTTACAAAACATAAAACCTGATCAAAATAATGTACAAAACATGAAACCTGATCAAAATAATGTACAAAACATGAAACCTGTGCAAAATAATGTACAAAACATGAAACCTGTGCTAATTACACGAAACATGTGCAAAATAATGTACAATACATGAAACCTGTGCAAAATAATGTACAATATATGACACCTGTGCAAAATAATGTACAATATATGAAACCTGTGCAAAATAATGTACAATATATGAAACCTGTGTAAAATAATTTACAGGTTTCATTTTTTGTACATTTCACGCGCGTTTGTAACAACACAATAGAATAAACGCACGCGTTTAGGAAATTATTTTCAAAACATGTTGCCAGCTCATCTGTCAAAGGTGCATCTGTAATTGTATAGTAAAACCTGTGTAAAACGGCCGCTCACACAAAAAAGACAAACAAAGATCTTAATCCCAATTGACAGCTTAATGCAGGTCGAAAGTATTGTAGAATGCTGGAGCATTCTGCAATACTTTTGACATGCATTAAGCGATGAATGGTCTTGACAACCAGTTACACAGGTTTTACTGTATGTAGAAATATAAATCTATCCATATGAAGGATTGAAGTAATTTTGAATATTTTGTATTTATTGTTGAAAATCACATTTTGCAGGAAACACAGATCCGTGGTTTGACTTTGTCGCACTTAGAAATAGATTTAGGTTCAGTTAAATACACTAGCCCAACTACAAAGTTGTGTAATGACAATACATATCGGACGGATAAGCACCAATATCACACACAGAGCTGGCCATTTGTAAATAAGGGTAGATTTTGAAGTGGTCTGTAGATGGACTTAATGATGTATTAACTAACGCTTTGAAAGATGAGAAATTGTGCATGTGTTTCTATTGTCTGATTTTGTTGTTAAAAATTACGTTTTTCAAAAACTCTTTGATGACGTATGCTTAATAAAATAACTCAGTTACCAATGTATACCAGTTATCGGGGTAAATAAGTCAGCATGCAACCAGATAGGACATTCTTCATCAATTTTGCTTGCAGGAGTAGAAAGTTTGTTTCAAAATAACACAACACACAGAATAACTTTGTCGGTTTAAGATTTTGGATTGTATCCCTAATTTTGCATTTTACAGTGTTTTCCCGCATATGAACTGTTTTGACATTGGTATTTTAAAGAAATCGAAACAAAAGCGAACACAAATTATTGCATATTACTTTGAAACAAAAGGCGAAGTCTTCAATAAACAATAATCAGTCAAAATGTTTAAATTCTTCAAAAAGTTACTGCCTTGGTAACTGGTAGCAAATTTTAACTGTCTCTTTTTAGGGTGCTCCATTTGTAGGGATTACGTTGAAATGAAACTCTTTTGATGCAAATTTTTCTTACTGAATATAGATAAAGGATTGTTTTGTGTTGTGCATTTTCAATATATAAGCAAGCAGGTTCATATGTGTGTAATGCGGTTGTAATCAACATGTTTCACAGTTTTGTTGTTTTAACCCTTAATGCGCCAATCGCATCAAAAGTCGTCTGCTTTTCTCGTCTGCTGAAATGTTTAAGAAGCCTCTAGGGCAAACAGTGTGGACCCAGATCAGACTGCTCCTATATTATTTACAGCAGACGACTTCAGCAGACGACATTTTCAGATGCATTTTTTTTCTTGGCGCTTTAAGGGTTAAGCTATACTTGGACATATTGAACGTGTGTGCAGGTTGTGATTTCAAAATAAGCACTAATTGTATCTGCACACTCATTAATATGTGTAAATACCTTCGGATTACAATTTCATTTATTGCGATTCATTAATTTTAACCACTCCGTTGCCATTTAAATGAAGCTGCATGCTATAATCTTTAATCAATGTGTCGTCTGTAATCGTACATAAAGGTTAATTTTAATTTAAAACAGGTTCTGAATATTTTCTATGCCACCAATTTTGTCTCATTTCTAAGGTAATAAGATATGAAACCTTGGCCAAGTCACGGATAACTTATATCCGAAAAGTTTTAATGCACCATTTCATGTGATTTTGGTACTTAAACGCATATGAGAGCAGCAAAAATTCAAAGGAAGCTGCGCATTCTCAGAGACAGGCTCGTCAGAGCCTTCGCAGCTAGCGCACACAAAGTATTGAGGCAATTAAAAACCCAGCCCAATATCTACGCCTCTGGTTTTACTAGATTTTTTAAAGAATGACTTTACGCCAATATGGTAAGTACCCAAATTTCATGAGCTGGCCAATAGGTTGTATAATTAATATTTGAAGATTACAGACAGCACATAAGAAGTAAGTGAGTATGATCAGGATATACCACAATCACATACGGCAGACCAGCCCGCGGCACCGTGAGGAAAAGCCACAGAGCACCGACAGTGGCAAGACATCAGCAAAGCAACCAGCTATCTCCCTTCCTCGTAAAGATGATTGCAAAACGAGAAAAGACACACAGTGATGCATAACAAAACAAAGACCAAACACAGAACCCCCACAAACAATGGGAGGTACACAAACCAATGAATCAACAAAAACAAAATCACCAGTACTAAGATAGGCTACCTGTGTAACAGACATACAGAGCCTTTAATATTCATAAAAAATATGAATCTGTAAAATTGAATAGATAAACTGTATATGAAAATAAAGATCTCATAACAAGGATTATAGCTTTATAGTTTTCATTTTGCAGAGATGTTGTGTTAATACCATAAATATAATTCACTCTCTTTGTTTATAACTGAAACCCCTGTGGTTACACAATGAGATATAGGCAGACAGCTCACAGAGCTACAGTATTTTGACTGATTATACCAATTCTAGGATGATTTTAATCTTGACAGTATCATATGAATTGAATATTCTATAAACTAAACTCTTTTTCTTCAGCTGAAAGCAGCATATGTACTAATCCAGACTCTATTTCTTCAGCTGAAAGCAGCATATGTACTAATCCAGCCTCTATCTCGTCAGCTAGAAGCAGCATATGTACTAATCCAGACTCTATTTCTTCAGCTGAAAGCAGCATATGTACTAATCCAGACTCTGTTTCTTCAACTGAAAGCAGCATATGTACTAATCCAGCCTCTATCTCGTCAGCTAGAAGCAGCATATGTACTAATCCAGACTCTATTTCTTCAGCTGAAAGCAGCATATGTTCTAATCCAGACTCTATTTCTTCAGCTGAAAGCAGCATATGTACTAATCCAGCCTCTATCTCGTCAGCTAGAAGCAGCATATGTACTAATCCAGACTCTATTTCTTCAGCTGAAAGCAGCATATGTACTAATCCAGACTCTATTTCTTCAGCAAGAAGCAGCATATGAACTAATCCAGACTCTATTTCTTCAGCTAGAAACAGCACATGCACTAATATAGACTCTATTTCTTCAGCTAGAAGCAACATATGTACTTTTCCAGACTCTATTTCTTCAGGCAGAAGCAACATATGTACTTATCCAGACAGTCTTGCTGTTGAAGCTTTCTCTGGGACCAAGGTTATAAAACTTGAGTTCATTCTGACAGTGCTAAGCAAACAGTTCAGTTTTCCCTCTGAGGAAGCAAAGAAGTTTTGACAAAAAGAAATGTCTACTTAGGATAGATAAACCAGTTATGAAAATATGTGTCAGTGGACCAGGACATACTCTTTGGAAAGATACTAGTTTCAAGAAGGTGGCAGAACATCATTTCATGATCTATGCGGAGGAGACTAACACATTGCTGAACACAGACTTTCTCAATGACGCATTATCTTCAAGTTAAAACAATACACAAGATCCAGAAGATAATAAGGTCATTATTGAAACAGCAGAGGAGCCTGAAACTGAGCCCCTTGCTGAGTCAAGTGCAAATCAATCAAAACAGGTTGAGTTTACACACCTGCATGACTCCCCAGTTATTAGCAAGATCTCTGATCTTATGGACATGATTTCGGCTATGCATGGAGAAATAACACCAAGGAATTGAATGAGCAGGTACAACAACATACTGCTAACCAGTCATTATATACCGAACTGTGGACCTGACCAGTGATAGATCATCAACTTTGAAACATTCAGTAGACAATCAAGTGCCTCACAAAGATGAAGCGCAACATGAAGTGCCTGAGATCATGCAAGCTAGTAATCTCCCTATTCCAGCCTCAGTGCTTCCTGATCTTCAAAGCAGGCAGTATAGTGAAGAGCTCAGCACCTCAACGCCTATAGATGTCTCAAAGGAAACACCACAAAGACCACATCCTGCTCCCCGCAGGACATCATCCAGTTATAGTCCTAGACCTTCTCTATGCAGGACATTAAAACAACAAGGATCATGTTACAGTCCAAAACCTGCCCCAAGGACCACACATATGCGGTACAATAAATCAAGTCAGATGTAAATTGGGGATTCGCTGATTTCTTCAGTCAATCAGAGAGGACTAACACGCAATGTTATCAAAATGGGTAATGATGCCTCAAATGGAACTGACATTGAGTATTTTGAAGAGGTATATGACCAGACAATTCAGTTCATTAAAGAAACGAATAACCAGTGTCAAATTATATTATGTAATTCCTGTCCCAGGAGAGATACATGCATTTCAGAGGTGAATGATACTATTCCGTCACAAGCAGAGTATCACAATATAAGCCTCATAGATTAAAACCGAGCCGTTCATGACAGGAATGGAAATGTAACAACAAGTACTATGATACAGACTGCATACATTTGTCATCCTCAGGATTGAAACCTTTGCTTGGGACTATAAATCAAGAAATTGCTATAGTAAGTGACTTTTCAAAGTGCGCCTTTGGCATGTGTCAAGAGAAGCGGTCCAAACAACTCAGGAGACCAAAATCTATTGCGGATAGAAATGCAAGAAATGCACATTGCAGACAGAATGACAGTAATAATCAATATAATTTTGCAATACATGCACTGTGCTATAAATGTGGTGAAAGCAACATGAGACCAATGATTATAAACACAAGAAGCCGCTAAAATGTTTTCACTGTGGTTTTCTAGAGCACAAATCGAGATACTGTGTACAAACTGCATAGAAATTCGGTCTCTCTGTCCCTAATAATACTTTTGAACACTCAGTTAACTTATCTGATAGGTTTGCCTGTTTAAACTCTATTTGTCAAGAATGTAATTTATCTTAATATTCATGTTACAGTCGGTGTGTGTTTTCCCTGGAGTCAAATAATGATGAACTCCAATTGACAAGTATTCAAAGAAATATCTCATCTTCAGAGATAGTAAATATAGTACCTGCACAGCAGCAGGACATGTGTTGTACTAATGATGATTTAAATGTGTCTGTGTCCATGAGGCCCTCGACTGATATAGATTCTATACCTAGAATATTGACTAATGATACTTGTGTAAGTTCTGCCACGTTTTCAGGTGCAGATATTTCTGCAAGTGGCCAGACACCTGTTGAGCATCACGGCTCCTATTCTGATAACTTATTATCTCAAGGTGGAGACTACACATCTGTGTATTCTTCCCTGGGGACAGATGATGCATCTATTACAATTTATGACATGTCAGAGATACAGGTCCTTGTCAGTCCAGTTCAAATTATTTACTTGATTTAGGTTTAAAATGTAAGGGTTTTAGAATATGCCATATTTAAACATTCAAGGTATCAGTAATAAAATTGACCAGGTTCGCATGTTGTTGGATACAGATAAAAATCAAATCCATGAACTAGGCCTACGTGAGACCAAATTAAATGACATTCACCCTGATTCAGCTTTTCAACTTAATGGTTTCCAAAAACCATTTAGGTCTGGGGTTGGCATATTAGCCTATGTTAAAAATGGTATTAATTGTGGCATAAGGTCTGATGTAGAACAAAAAAATCTTTAATGTATAGGGCTCGAAATTAAGCCAGTCAAGAGTAATATGTTCTTAAAACTTTTTCTTTTGTGTAATATTTACAGACCACCAAATTCAACTGTTCAATGGAACTCAATCTTTAGATTCGGTATGGAAAATGTATTAAATGGAAAGAGAAAGAATTTAAATTTGTGATGTCATCAGAGACCTCTAAAATGTTCAAATTAAAAATGTATGGACTGACTATATGAACCTTTAGGTTTAGCCCAATTACTATCCGAGGCTACCAGAGTAACAAATGATACAAGAACTTTGATTGATCACATCTATTCCAACTGCCCAGAAAATGTGAACTCTTTAAATTTACCCAATATAGGACTTAGTGACCACTACCCCATATTTTAACCTTTAAAATGCATGTTCAGTCCCATAAAACCAATCATTCCTATAGAAGTTTTAAGAATTGTGATGAAGCTAAATTATTGAAGATCTTCAGTCTGTTCCATGAGATACAATAAAATTATTTGAAGATACTGAAGATGCAATGGAAGCTTGGCTAGATCTTTTTTCACAGGTAGTAGACAACCATGTACCTATTAAGCAACATAGGGCCAAACGTAAAACACAGCCCCAGTGGATGTGACCAGAAATCCTCGATGCAATGAAATGTAGAGATAGACACAAAGCTGTAGGCAATGAAGATGAGTATTATAGTTCTCAAAGTAATTCACAATGCTAAGAAACTTCAATATCAAACTCTCATCACTAATAATAAAGGCAACTCATGCAGTATCTACAAAATATTTCAGGAGGTAGAAGCTGGTAAAGGAAAGCATAGGCAATCCAATGTTACCGTAGTAAAAGTAGATGACACTCTTATAGACGATTCCATAGTTATCGCATGTGAATTTAATAATTTTTTTGTTAACATTGCATCAAACTTGAAGGAACCTGTAGTAAATGCAGACTATGATAAATTAAGATAATTCTGCCAAGCAAAGATTCCTGCATATACAAAGTTTTCAATTCCACCAGTCAAAAAATAAAGTTTTAAAGTTTCTCACTAGTATAGACGTCAAAAAAGCAACAGGTACAGACACGATCAGGCCGCGTCTGCTTAAACTTTCCGCTCCATGCATAGCTGACACAATAACTTTTATGTGTAACCACAGTATTAGTAGCTCCTTTTTTCCAAGTAAATGGAAAGAAGCAAAAGTAACACCCCTTTACATAAATGCCATCCCCCTGAAGAAGTCAATAAATATCGTCCAATTTCTATTTTGCCTCTAGTGTCTTAAGTACTTGACCCACCCTTGCCAAGTTATGATTGATCATCCCTATAGTAAATTATCAATGATCTCCCATTGATCTTCCACGGCGAGTTATCAATGATTTTCCATGGCGATTGATCATGGATCTTTCATGTCGAATAATCAATCATAGCATCAATCTGTCATGATGAGTTATCATTCATCTTACATGGCGAGTCATTATATATTTTCCATGGCAACTTATTAAACGATCTACCTTGTCGAGTTATTATTGATCTCCAATGACAAGTTATGATTGATCTTCCCTGGCGAGTTATCAATGGTCGTCCATGGTAAATTATCATTGATCGTCCATTGATCTTCCACAGCCAGTTATCAATGATTTTCCATGACATGGCGATTTATCATGATTGATCTTTCATGGCGAGGTATGATTGCTCTTCCATGGCGAGTTGCCATTGATCGTCCATAGCGAATTATCATTGATCTTCTATGGCGAGTTATCATTGATCTTCCATGGCAAGTTTTTAATGATTTTCAGTCGTCAAGTATTAATAATCTGCCATCGATCGTTCACGTCGAGCTATCAATGATATCATTTATCTGTCATGTCGAGTTGTTATTTATATTCTATGGCGACTTATTTAGCGATTTGCCTTGTCGAGTTATTATTGATCTTCCATAACGAGTTATGATTAATCTTTCCTGTCGAGTTATCAATAGTCAACCATGGTAAGTTATTAATGACCTTCCATGGATCTTCCACGGCGAGTTATAAATGAACTTCCATATCGAGTTATCATTGATCTGCCGTGGCGAGTTATCATTCATCTTCCATGGCGAGTAACAACGATCTTCAATTGTAAATTCAATGATCTTCCATTTTCTTTCGTGGCAAGTTATTATTGAGCTTTCATGGTGCGTTTCCATCCATATTTCATTGAGAGTCTTTAATGATCTACCATAGCGAGTTATAATTGATCTTCAATGGCGAGTTATCATATATCTTCCATGGCGAGTTATCAATGATCTTCGATGATGACTTATCATTCGACTTCTATGGTGAGTAATTATTGATCTTCCATGGTGAGTTATTATCTATTTTCCATGGTGAGTTTCCATTATATTTCACCGCGATGTATCATTGTTTTAAATGATCTTTCGTTGCGAGTTATCAAATTTCTTTCATGGCGAGTTATAAATGATCTTCCATGGCGAGTTATCATTGATCTGATTAGACTGGCTGCAATGATCTTGGCATACTACAAAATCACGTTTTCACTTATTATATACTAATCTTAAATGAGCATGTTTGTCAAAGAATTTTATGAAACAGCCGAATGTAGCAGGGTCATTACGACTGGTTTCCCATCTTTTTTTCTGATCAGGTCTATAGATTTTGAGTAAACATAAGACACAACCAACGTATCTTTTCGTATGCTTTGTTACAAAAGGAACATTATTAGTATATCCAATATCGTCTCCACTATACATTATCAAGAGTCGGGATTACCAGGTTTTCTCGATGTTCTGTAGCAGTGAATGGTAAAAGGCATAGACGTTTTCTTATCATATAGGTGCCCGAACCTTATCGCATTTCGGGTCGAGTAACGAATGTACATGCGTAGACTCTTCGGGAACTTTGCTGATCGTATACACAAAGCAAAGATGTAGACAAAGATTTAGACCTCTGGATGCGCCATTATGGGCTTTTATTGGAGAAATTTATGCATATATACGGTAATTACCAGAATCACATGTGCTGGCTCATATTTTATATAAATCTAGACAACCTTATAAAGGACTCTAATGAAATGGGATGTCAATCTGAGCACGCGTGTAGACACGGGTTATTCTGGTATTGTTTTTTTCTTTTCCCGAGGTTATGCAGTTTAAATTGTAAACAGTTCATCTCGAACAAGTCTTGCATCGCATTACTATCTGCACGTAAATACACTGATTTTCCTTAGTTGCAGCATGACGGATTTAACATCTTGTCTTGTTTTTCAAAAAGCCAGCATCATTCAGGAAATTATTATTATAAATACGGAGTGCCAGGCATATAATAAGGATTAGCAGTGATATGGAAACGATTTGATCAGCCACCTTTTCGTTTTCAGAAAGTAAATTAACCCAAAAAATGAAAAATGTATTTTGCAAATAACATACATTTTTGTAGGTGCTGATGCATATTTGTCGCCTGCGAAAATATGGTTTCGCATACATAGCTGCTCATATGTGTTTATAAAGTGCCACAGCTTGCGCACATGAAAAAGGGACATTGATGAACCAGGCCTTAGACCTGTACCATTTTAGATGGTTGAACCTGCGCGTGTAACGTAATTCACAGCCGTCACACATACGGAGGGGACAATGATGCACTCATTGCTCATTTAGGCCAAACCTTATGTCTCTAGCACAGGTGGATTGTTGTACATGCGTGCGCAAAAAGATACATACTTCACACATAAAGTAGGGACGTTGATTAATTCTAAGTTATACCAAACCTTAGGCCTCTAGCACAGATATATATTTGTACATGCGATTGTAAAAAGGTGACACAGCCCTCACAAATATAGTTGGGATGTTGATTTATGCTCAGTTAGGCCAAAACGTAGGTTTCTATCACTGGTAGATAGCAGTACATGTGTGTGTAAACAGTGACACAGCCCTCACACATACAGAAGGGACGTTGTTTAATTCTCAGTTGGTTTAAACAATATTTTATTCAGCGAATTTGCATGTAGACAGACAGATATATACAATGTCAATGTATTTAGGATCTGAAAGTAAGCTTTAAGCTCAGTAATTCTCAGTTACACCAATCCTACAGCCTATATCACTGGTAGATAGTTACACAAGCGTGTGAAACCGTGACACATCCTTCAAACATACAGTAGGGACGTTGATTAAGTCTCAGTTATGCCAAACCTTATGTCTCTTTCACTGGTAGATAGTTGTACATTTGCGTGTGTAAAAAGTGACACATCCCTCACACATATAGTAGGGATATTGATTCATGCTCAATCTACACTTTAGGATTTAGTACAGGTAGAAAGTTCCACATGTGTGTGTAAAAAGTGACACAGTCCTCACACATATGGTAGAAATGTTGATTTTCAGTTAAGCCAAACCGTAGTCCTCTATCAGTGGTAGATAACTACATGTACGTTTGTAAAAATTGACACAACCCTCACAGATATTAATAGTAGATACCTTGATTAACTCTCAGTGAGGTCAAAACTTAGCTTACGCCTCTGCCACTGGTTGATAGGTGTACATGCGTATGTTAAAAGTGAGACAGTCCTCACACATACAGTTGGGATATTGATTAAGGTTAAGATAGGCCAAACCTTAGGCCTCTGGCACAAGTAGAGAGTTGTACACGCGTGTGTAATAAGTGACACAGTCCTCATACATACAGTAAGGATATTGATTAAGGTTCAGTTATGCCAAATCTTAGAACTCTAGCACATATAGAGAGTGACACATGCATGTGTAAAAAGTGACACAGTCCTCACACATACAGTTGGGATATTGATTAAGGTTCAGAAAGGCCAAGCCTTAGGCTTCTGGCACAAGTAGAGAGTTGTACATGCGTGTGTAAAAAATAGACACAGCCCTCAAACATACAGTAGGGATATTGATTAAGTCTCCGTTAGGCCAACCCTTAGGCCTCCAGCACATATAGAGACTGCGGCTGCAAATGCGTGTGTTATAAGTGACACAGCGCTCACACATACAGTAGGGATATTGATTACGGCTCACTTAGGCCAAACCTTAGGTCTCTTGCACACGTAGAGAGCTGCACATGCATGTGTAAAATGTGACACAGCCCTCAGACACACAGTAGGGATATAGACTTTATGTGTGAGGACTGTCTCCAAACCTTAGGCCACTAGCTCATGTAGAGAGTTGCACATGCGTGTGTTATAAGTGACACATACACACAGTAGAGATATCAATTACGGATCAGTTAGGCCAAACCTTAGGTCTATTGCACTGGTAGATGTGTATAAAAGTGACAAAGCACTCACAGTAGGGATATTGATATTAAGTGACACAGTCCTAACACATAAAGTAGGGAAAATGCTTAAGGCTCAGTTAGGCCATACCTTAGGTGTCTAGCACATATAGATAGTTGCACATACGTGTTTATAAGCGACACGGCCCTCATACACAAAGTAGGGACGTTGATTAAGACTCAGTTAGGCCAGATCTTAGGCCTCTTGCTGTGATAGAAAGTTGCACGTCTGTGCTTAAAAAATGGCACAGCCCTCATACATACAGTAGGGATATTGATTAATGCTCAGTTAGGCCAAACCTTAGACCTCTTGCGCTGGTAGATAGTTCACGTCTGTGTATAAAAAGTGACACAGCCCTCACAGTTGGGATATTGATTCAGAGTCCTGAGACACAGCCCTTACACATAAAGTATGGACATCGATTAAAGCTCAGTTAGGCCAAACCTTAGGCCTCTATCACAGATAGAAAGTTGCACATGCGTGTGTAAAAAGTTACTCAGCCCACACACATACAGTAGGGATTTTGATTAAGGGTCAGTTAGGCCAAACCTTAGGTCTCTTGCACTGGTAGATAGTTACAGGTCTGTGTTCATAGCTCTAGTACATAAAGGAGAGACATTGATGATGGCCCAATAAGGATAATACTTAGGACTCTAACAGCTACACAAGCGTGTTAAAAAAGTGACGCAGCTCTCATACATGAAATAGGGCTTTGATTAAGGCTCAGTTACGCCAAAACCATAGGCCTCTGGTACATAGTTGCACATACGTGTTTAAAAAGTGAAAAAGAGTTCACACATGTAGTAAGGAGGTTGGTTAATACTTGGTTAAGCCTAACATTAGCCAGCTATCACAAGTTGATAGCTGCATGTGCGTGTTTTAAATAGAGGATCTTACATGAGTGATCATGTTTTATTGAATTTATTAAACGAGTTGGGGAAAAGGGATAAAATGCGAGGCTTGCCGAGCATTTTATCTCTTTTTCGCAACGAGTTTAATAAATTCAATAATACAAGAGCACGAATGTTAGATTCTATTTATCATATGACAAATACTTTGAAATCTCATTTCTGGCGTAAAAACGTTATAATTTTGTCATTCTATACGCAACGTTGTTATGGACGTCATAACGTTTCCCGTAAATTGATAAACCACTAGTGGTTTACAGATTTTATTGCATGGCGTTATTTCACTCCCAGACGCGACGTCATATGATAAAAGTGCTTTCTTTATCTTGATTCTTTACGTCTCTGTTAATAATTTTCAGTAAAACTAGTGAGTCTGATCAGGAAATACCACAATCACAAACCACAAACAAACCCATGACACCGCAAGGAAGAGCCACACAACCATCAAGAGACACCAGGAAGACAAACTAAGCAAAACAATCAGGTCTCTCTTCCCCATCAAGATGATTGCAAAACTAGAATGGACATAAAGTAACGTACAACAAAACATAGAACAATTACAGACTCCCACAATGGGAGTAACAATAAACAAAAAAGTCAACAACAACAGAACCACTGCCTTAGCCTGGACACCAACCTAAGCCACCAGGGTACCTACGTGCATTTTACTGGTATCAAAACTTCGACCCAGATTCTGCTGTTGTTGAAGTACAAGAAATATTCAGCTCGCATGGAATCCTTTTAACTTATGTAATGTATCATCATGGAGAAACACACTAATCGAATTAACACACTATGATGAAACAAAGAAAAGGGCTCACGACTCACAGATAGTCTGCACGGGTTTTCCTGGGTTGATCCAGTACTAGCAGCGGATAAAGTGCCTCAATCAAGGACACAGCACAGTAACTACGCCAGCAGACTCGAACTAGCAAACCTTCGATTCCCAGTCTAACTCTCTACCAACTGAGCCACTGTGCTCCGCAATGAGATTTAAAGTGACACAGCTCAAGTTCAGGAAAAGATGCCGCTAAAAGATTTATTCATTTTAAGCTATGGTGACCATTTTGTTTAGCGGATGAAACCATTTGAGCAATTGAGGACCTTATGAGAAACACTTGTGTGAAATTATTTTAAATTTGTGCCAGCAGTTTAGGCGGATACGTCGTTTTATCATTATTTTTATCCTTTTTTTATTTTTGGCTCTTGTGACCATTTTGTTTAGGGCAAAATATTTTTGCTGGCATTGTGAAAAATACATAATGTAATTTTTATTTAAAAAATGGGACAAGAGAGTATGTCGTTGAAAGATATTCTTTCTTTTTTTCTTTTTTTTTTTCTCGTTCTGGTGGTATTTTCTAACGGGCAGAATCATTTTGAGTAACCATTGGTAACATCCTTAGCGTTATTTGTGCATTTGTGCGAAATTATTTAAAACTTAGAAATGATCATGTACACGGTATGAAATGTGATGATCATATTCACTGAACGAAAAAAAATGGTCATGAACACGAAATAAAAGCGCGATATTCATTTTATTTCGTGTTCATGATCATTTCTTTTTGTGGATATAATAATCGCATTTCATACCGTGTACATGATCAATTCTAATCAAGATGGCAATTGTTAGAACGGGACAATTGCAAACAAAGTCTTTGACATATATTGTTTTTCTAGAGTGTTAGTTTTAATTGCCAGAAAGGCAATTACTTAAATCCCAGTAAAACTGATGCAAGAGAGATTTTCGTCCGTACTCGTGGATATGATCTCAGAAGCCCAAATGTAGAGAAAAACTTGTTTTGGAAATATCTCGAGAACCAGATTCTCGAAAATATCGCTTGGAGAGCTCAATTTGGGTTCTTCTTTGCACTTTATTTGAATAATTTCCATTAGGTGTAACGAGTCTTACCTTGAATTGATGGTTTTTCGTAAACAAATTTTGTGTTCCTGATCAAGTGGTCACGTGGATATTAGGGTCCTATGGTTTCGATGACACCAGACAATGCCTCATTCACAACAGCTCACCTTTGATCTCTTTGATCCCTTCGCACAATAGAAGACACATGGTCAGATTTGCGCTAAAATCCTGCTTACATTTTTGTGTGGGGCGAAATATGCTCGTTTTAACAGATAACAAATATGGATCCACATGACATTGTATGTGTTGCAAAGCAATTAGGCAAACATATTAGATATGTATAATCTGCAAATATATTGTAAAACGCTTATATAAGGCGGGTATCTTTATTTGGCGGTATTGAAGGTAAAGCAAAAATCGCCAAAATACGAGACCGCAAAATACAATTACATTATAAGCAATAAATGAACACACCCTTAGTATGTAGTTATCCGTATCGTCAAAAAACAACTTTTCGCTACATGTTTCAACGTAGCGGAAACCACGTCTTGAATGGTGCTAATATTCAAGGATAGATTTTTTTTAATACTAGCCCCCATGAGAATAGAAAATAACTTTAAAGGGCATTTAATTGGGAAGCCGCCAAAAGTAAACAACGCCAATATTAGTCTAGAAGCCGAATTCCTGTATCTCTCATATTTAGGGTTGGAGGTAAAATCATCTGCACTAGTTGGTTTGAATGCATTTTTTGGCTAGGCCTAAACTTCCCAATGAAGGATCAAGCGAGCTGCTCTGGACATTTTATTGGCAAGTTTGTCTAACTCGCTGATGTTTTGAGGTACTGTTATGAATTAAACTTCAAATCCAATACTGTATATAAACTTATATACTGAACTGCATCTTTAAGTCATTTTCTGATTTACCTGTGGTTTCTTTCTGGACTTAAATATGTTTGTAGCAAATACTGGCATAATTTAAAAACACATATAGCTTTAGAACATACAAATGCGTTAATAGTTTGTCTATTTGCTATGTAGAAACACCCCACCCACTTTGATGATAGGCATAATGAATGTGATATGAAAGTTAGCATAAATCTAAATGATACTGTTTCAACAATCATCTCCTTGACTCATATGATTAACAAACATAAGCAATATATAAAGTAATGTACTGTTCCACCACATTGTAAGGCAGAATACTAAAGTACCCAATCCACTGTAGCACTGTCTGTATCGAGCTCCGGATCGGCCGTTTTTTGGAAGCGGAGCGGACCACCCAAGATGGCGGACCATTCAACACAGGCAAGGTAGGTGTCTCATTGTATCCAATATGATTACTGTATTAAGCATGCATCAGCTGAACGATCCAAATTACCGCACGTAGAATTGATTTATCTGCATAAAACGACAAGTTCTGTGGCGAAAAATATACACAGTTGCGTGCATCGGTTCATTGAAATGTCTTTTTCTGTGCTGATAATTTTTGAAGCGATGACCCAAATATTTTCTTGTCATTCCTTTGAAACTGCATGTATATATCCGTATCATATCTATGAACTACGATGCACAATTCAATTCTGATCCAGACGCTGAAAACCGTAATAAAATCCCTTGGCTGGTTTTTGAGAAATAGTTGATTATGTTAGCCGTGTAAGCGGCAATTGTTGACGGATTGGACTAGCTAGTTCAACACAAATTATACCTTTATATGCAGTATTATGTCAACGGATTGGCTCAAGAAAACTCATGAAAATGTCAACGGTTTGGACGAACTTAACTTTGAACAGACAAGCGCTATAACAAAATGATTTTCTTACAATGCATAGAAAACACGCTGCTCTATGGCTGCTGTACATACGTAGACTGGCCCCCGTCTAACTGATATTTAACAAAATCTACGACTTAAAAAAAATGGCCCACTTAACTTGAGTCCTTCTTTCTAATATACTATCTCTCTGATGGGGCTATCAGCTTAGAAGGGAGATTTTACAGAGAAACTTTTGATTTAGTAGTAGTTTACTAGTCTAAGATTTAAAAGGGTTTGATAAAAATGCTGAAATAACTGCTTTATCGAAATTCTCAGTTAAAACAAAACAGTAACAAAACATTTCTTATTGTCATACATTAATATTTACATTTTCGTAGAAATCCTTTAATGAATCTTAAGATTTTTGCAACCGTTCATAGTCTCATGAATGGCATAACTATGATTGACATCTGACAAGCTCACTTGCCCGTTTAATATGCTTCAAACATCTAGCTCATTTGGCAGAGGTGACACTGGTGTTGCGATTGACAGCTAGCCACGCCAGAGTTCCACGTGCAAAGCTAGCCTCTTGTTTGCACCATTGGCTGTCCGTGTTCACACTGGCTGTTCCCCTTTTCCGTTTTATACTCAGACAAAGCCGTTAACATTATTTCACATTAATTACAAAACTGTTTTGTTTCCTAAACTATAAATATTTTTTTATATTTTAGATGTTTATAATAAAGTGTAAATATGAGCAATAAATTCAATTTTTGGTCTGTTCATGGAATCATGAATACTTCAGGTCTCCTGCAAAGTTAACTTACTTTGCAAGAGACCCAAAGTATTCATGATTCTATGAACATTCCAAAAAATTAATTCATTTCTTTTATATTTTTGCGGCATTCATACCATAAAATTCATATAGATTTCTAGCCGTTTCCACTTGTAAGACACCTAAAACTGATAAAAAAAAGCATCAATCAGACCACCAGATACTTTTTTCTGCTTTCAAACCAAAGCTTATGTTGTCTCACGAAGACGGTGCTTTTGAGAATCCAAACTTATGCTGAGAATACTTAAAACATTATTATGGTAGTTTTATTGAACACCAAACACGTTCTAATACAGACTTTGCGGTAGGCAAGAAAATAAAAACAAAGTTTACACTTAAACATTTGGTTGTCTGAGTCTACATGTATGATTAATCATAAAATATTATCCTTCTGTTAAACATTTGCAATTTTCATTTTACATTTTTGATGGCTTTCATAGTGTCAATGCTGTTAAAATTAATTCAATAAGCATCGTATTCTACCACTTTAAACATATAATTACTCTCTCAACTCAAAAATAGTGAGTATGATCAGGAAATACCACAATCACAACTGTAGACAAACACATGGCACCGTAAGGAAGAGCCACACAACAATCACAAGGCACTAGGAATGCAAAAATAAAAGCAAAGCAACCAACTCTCTCTTCCCCATCAAGATGATTGCAAAATTATGGTGAAAATAAAGTAACGCACAACAAAATACAGAACAATTACTGACTCCCACAATAAGAGTAACAATCAACAATGGATCACCAACAACAATACCACCGACTTAAAACGAACAGCAGCATAAGCCACCAGGGGCTTAACCTATATGTGCATTTATATTGAAGTCCAGTCGTTTTCGACTTATAAGACACCTAATGTCTAATTAAGAAATAAAAAGAGTGTGTAATAGAAAATAATTTTTCATGTTTAAAAATAAAACAGCATTGTAGGTAGTCAAAAGAACCGTCTCACAATTCATTATACAGCTGTTTTCCAAAATTTTTATAGATAGCGATTTTTGTCATAATTATTTACATACCCTATACTTGTTTAAATGTTTGTAATAACCTTGTGCTTTGTTTGAGATATGATTTATTTCTGCTTCTGTATGCACGACATATCTAATTATAGTGAGTAAAAATATGGCTTGTTTTTGCATATGTTTTATATCAAGTTTTAACTTCTAAAAAGTTGATCATATTTTTAGCAAATCAAAGTTGCTGATCAAAACTCTATTTCGAATTATGAGATAATAAGGAGAGCAGCAAAGAAAACTGTGGTGGGAATCTATAAAGTCATGTACATGGTGCATTGTGAATCTACTTTAAGAATTGAAGCTATCGAGTGTATCAACAATGAATCACTTGATTGATTTTGGTGTATGTGCGCTAGTAGGTTGCACAAATTATATAATTTTACAAACTTACTTTTTAAAGATATTTTAAGTGTATTTTGGGTTATCAAATTTGATGCTACATAGTAAGAGCCCCATTATTAGGAGAATGGCCAAAAGGAAAGTACAGTACTGCAAACAGTTGAATGGGCCAAGAGGGTTTGAAATTGTATTAAAATTGGGAAAAGTCATCTTTTCAGATGAATCCACACTCTAAACCTATTTCTTTTGCAAACCTATTCCCATCTGGCGTCTGAAACACGAACAAATTTATCCACATTACATTGATGGACGGGTAAAAATCCACTGGAGTCGTATTGAGGGGACTATCTCGTAACTTTTAAAGGGGTCTCTAAACTTAAGCTTGTTAATGAAACAATAACCAGTAAGGCATATCAGGATAATATCAAAAGCGATATAAAACTCCATTATGAATGTACTATACCCCAAGCATTCAACAAGATAACGCACCTTGCATTAGCTCTTAAAAATATTCACGTGTGATTCATACTGGAGTTTTATATCGCTTTTGATATGATCCTGATATGCCTTACTGGTGATTGTTTCATTAACAAGCTTAAGCTGAGAGACCCCTTTAAAAGTTGCGAGATTTTCCCCTCAATACGACTCCATACGACTCCAGTGGATTTTTACCCATCCATCAATGTAATGTGGATAAATTTGTTTGTGTTTCAGACGCAAGATGGGAATAGATTTGCAAAAGAAATAGGTTTATAGTGTGGATTCATCTGACATTTTCCCAATTTTAATACAATTTCAACCCCTCTTGGCCATTTAACTGTTTGGCAGTAATGTATTTTCCTTTTGACCTTTCTCCTAATAATGGGGCTCTTACTATGTAGCATCAAATTTGAACACCCAAAATGCACTTAAAATATCTTTGAAAAGTAATTATGTAAAATTATATAATTTGTGCAACCTACTAGTGCACATACACCAACGTCAATCAAGTGATTCATTGTTGATACACTTGATAGCTGCAATTCTTAAAGAATTTTCACAATGCACCATATACATGCCTTTATAGATCCCCACCACAGTTTTCTTTGCTGCTCTCCTTATTATCTCATAATTCGAAATAGAGTTTTGATAAGCAACTTTGATTTGCTAAAAATATGAGCTACTTTTTCAGAAGTTAAAACTTGATACAAAACATCTGTAAAAAACAAGCCATATTTTTACTCAGTATAATTAGATATGTCGTGCATACAGTAGCAGAAACAAATCACATCTCAAACGAAGCACTAGTTTATTACAAACACTCAAACAAGTATAGGGTATGTAAATAATTATGACAAAAATCGCTACCTATAAAAATTTTGGAAAGCAGCTGTATACATAGGAGGAAACATTAGAAAAAATGACTGCCTTTTAAAACATTTTATTTTGGGATGTGTGTGATCTAGTCTGTTTTAAAATACCGAATAAGTTGTCCTTTCTTGACCCAAACACAAAATGCCCATTTTCAAGAACCGTGCATACCGTATCGGTATATTTTCAAGTTTTACGTCTCTTTTTTTAAATGCTTCAACGTAAGAGGAGGCAATTAGGTACTAATCAGACAGTGCTTAAGCAGCTAAAAGGAAGTTAAGACCAAAACTGTGGATATGCAAAGTACACTTTTTAGAAAATACAGAATGCCTTCCTAAATCCGTTAAAATATTTCTTTGCTATCCAATGTGTATGAGTATGCGCTTCCTAAAGTCTCCACCTAAATAAGTCAGAACGATAAAGGCTCAAGATTGATCTTTTGTTTAGCATATAGTATAGAAACCTAATGCATTCGCGGAATGGATTATGAATGCGCTTTCATTACATACACTGAAGGACTTTAAAAAACAAACAAACTGAAATTCATAAAGTTTTCTTATTTTAATGTGTCAATTTCATTGAGATTTGGCAACAATGAACATCAACATGTCAGCTTAACATGTTTTTAGATTTCATACCAAAATAATAAATGTTATTAGGGCAACAGTCTATCGAAAAGCAATAACCTTAGATTCTAAAGTTGCAATTTGAATTTGTCGATTTAAAGTCATTGTATAAAAATATTTTATTAAAAATCTAGATACAAATTACCCTCTGAGCCCTACTATTTGTCTGGCACTGACGGTAGCCAGTCGGTACGGATATTGTCGATGCTAATATCGTCGATACACTCGACGTAAGTTGCCATCTTAATGGCAGTTCGTCATTTTGGTTAACCAGACCTACGTGATATTTCACTGTTCCTGTTGCCTGATAACGATCTCTTAGGCACTTTCCAGTTAACGGATGACAATTATAATATCACGTGACTTCAGAAACACGCACTCCAGCTTGCAACATACCAATTGCGCCAAATCGTTCATGTTCGGACAACCGTTGTATATGTATATTATGAAACTAAAGCTACAGTGTTTCTTATACATGTATATGTACAAGCTGCATGTGAAATGATATAATATTTGGCTTCATTGATTCATAGGGACGCCACGTGCAAAACATAGTAAACCTGATATACGTAGCTGGTGGTGGCCAGTGTTTGTAAAAGCGTTGGTATTAGTTTTCGATAGAAGCAGAGAGTCGTTACCCCTGGTCGTTACCAGCCCATTTTACCCGTTAAAGAAGGCTAAAAATGTTCTGGGTGCAATAAATAATAATTTCTTAAATTTTTGCCTTTTAAAGTCCTTCAGTGTATTGGGCCCCCTCGTAATGGTGTCACTAGGCCTTTTAAAATGTGTTCATGTTGCTTATGTATCGTGATTCAATTATACTCTACCATGATGCCCCTGGGACCAAAATTGGCAGGCCCTGGGTTAACAAGGTTTACATAGACTATCTAAAAGAAAAGTCGATGTTCTACATGATGGGTTCTACATGATGGAAACTTTTCTATGGAACTTGTTGTTCTATCAAAATTGAAAAAAACTGGTATTTTGGAGGAGTAATGCTTTTCTATGACCTTATAATTAATAACTCTCAGGTGATTGACCAGGGTCCAAGTGCCCTCTTGTTTTTATATTAACTATCTTACAGGAGGCTTATAACTGAGGTTATAGGAATGGATTTCTTCTGTAAGCCCATCTGTCAGTCCGTGCTGAATATCTCATGAAGCCTATGAACGATCTCATGAAACTACACTCCAATGTTTCTCTCAATGAGACGATGTGTAGAATTTATGACTCAGGGTGAACGACAAGCTTAAAGGTCATGGTCATTCTCAAATGATTGAAAAATCTTATAGATTTTGTGATTATCTACTTAATCAGCTAGATTAGATCATTGCTCTAAACTAATCTACACATAAGCTTACGTACGTCCATTACTTACCCAAGCGTGTAGTTAATCACTTGGGTCGAAAATTACAATGCCCCTTTAAAGTAAAGGGAGACTTAAGAATTGAATTTTAGGAAGTGAAAAATAAACGTTTCAAACTTATATCAAAATAGTTTCATTATTTCTGTAGATCACTATTATATCTTTGACCATAAGTACTGCACCGATCCTGGCATTTTCTTTACATTAATTGTACTCTGTAACATGCTAAATATCAATTATACACTTAAGCCATCCTTAACTTTAATGAAGCATTGTAATTTGGGGCCCTGGCTGCTTAAAAACTGAAAAAAGTAACTGATAGGCTGTATTGCCTAAGTATATAGTTGCGGATCATACTGGATCGCATTGGTTTAAAATCTAATACTTTGTGAGACATTATTTATATATTTTGTAGATGCTTCTACAGTAACACTTCTGCTGCAAAGGTCTGCCCTAGTTATGTTTATGAAAATAAAATGGAGGTAAGTGCATGATGGAAGCAGCAGCACAAATGTAATAGATTCATCTAGCAGGGCTGTGGAAGTACTATGGCGGACTTGTCCGACTGGTACATTTTCATTCAGGACAAGTTGTAAATTTCTATTTACTTGTCCTTGGACAAGTACAAATGAATTAAGTTAATACAATTCTGTTCGTGTATTTCATATTTTGATTAATTATTACGAGTTCACATGTTGCATTGAAAACAGTGTGGATCCAGATCAGCTGGCTTCTGAATTGAAGCCAGCTGATCTGAATCTACACTGTTTACAAGATAGTTGAGTTTGGTTTTATACTGTTTTCGAAAGAGTAAATTGTTTAAGCACAGAACAGTTGCTTCTTGCTTCTTCAGAAGCCAGCTGATCTGGATCTACACTGTTTACAAGATAGTTGATATCTGGTTGTATACTGTTTTGGAAAGAGTAAATTGTTTAAGCACAGAAAGGTTTAAGCTAATCTGTTCTTTCGGACAAATAACATTTTCTTTGGACAAGTACATTATGGCCCTTTATTTGTCCCTGGACTAGTATATAATTTTAATATTTCCACACCCCTTCATCTTGCATACACCCAAAGTATGTATCATGGTAATAAATATTAAAATACAAACAATTGTCAGCATTTTAACATTTATGAGCATGATAACGTTTGTGCTCAGTTGACTTGAACATGAAAAAAGTTTTATACCCTCGGGGCCTTATTTCTTGCATAGCGTAGATATATATAATTTAATCTCGTATGTCCCAAGTACATTTGCCACGGGCATTGTACGATTCATTTGTCTTCGACTTTCGGTACGATTTTTCAGGCACAGCAGAGTATACCAGCATGCAAACAGTTAGATGCCCAATTACAAAACGTTTACCTTTGCGCGTGAGCGTATTAATAAAATGTACAGCTTTGTAGTTATACGTTGTGATTATAGGAAAAAAGTAAGTGAGTATGATCAAGAAATACCACAATCACAAACTGCAGACAAACTCATGGCCCCGCGAGGAAGAGCCACACATCAATCACGAGGCACCAGCAAGACAAACCAAGCAAAACAACCAGCTCTCCCTTCCCAATCAAGATGATTGCAAACTAGAAAGGACAGAATGGATAGTTACGTACAACAAAACATTGAAAAATTACAGACTACCACAATGGGAGTAACAATAAACAATGAATCAACAACAACAGAGGGAGCGCAGTGGCTCGATGGTAGAGTGCTTGATTCGAGACCGAAGGGCCGCGGGTTCGAGCCTCACCGGCGTCACTGTGTTGTGTCCTTGAGCAAGAACATTAATCCTAGCTTATAAGTACTGGTTCAACCCAGGAAGACCCGTCCCTTTATAACTGAAAGATTGCTGAAGGGACGTAAAGAATCAAATCAAACAAACAAACAAATCAACAACAACAGAGCCGCCGCCTTAGAACCGACAGCAGTGTAAGCCACTAGGGGCTTAAATACATTTTACTGGTACGAAATCTCCGCCCTAGAGTCGTTTGTTGTTGAAGTACAAGAAACTCGGGTTTCTAGTGAATAAAATAACGGCCTACGATTTGCTTATTCGACTCGACTGAATTAAACGTTTGAATTTGTATGAAACACAAATTTCAGCAAATTAACAAATAACTCTGAAGTCAGCATCATTGGCTTGAATACTGGCTGTCCATACCCAGCAGACACAGAACAACAAAGGAACGTCGTGTCGACGTCAATGTGATGTAATGACGTCACATTAACGTCAATTCGACGACATGTGCCTGCTGGGTAATGTGTTATGTCTGTCGCACTTAGGGAGACTGTTTAGTAATACTCAATATTAATAAAATATAATTAAACACGTGAATATGGCCAAGATATGCCAAACAGGATACCATGAGGAAAACGCATAGAGAACAGGCAGCTACAAGACCGCAAGATCTGGCCCCCAGGGGTTTGGGGAGAATAGCTATTTCTTTTCAGACAGCTGGGGAGCACTGGTAATTATTTTAGGGGATCTGGGGAGCAAGCTCATAGTTTTGGGGATTTAGTGAGCACTGCCAAAAAGCAAAAAAATATTTATATATATAAAATTTTATCTTAAAGGAAAAGCCTCCATTTTGTTAGTTTTAAAAAAATTGCTTGGGGGGGGGGGGTGACTCATGCCCCCAAGACCCCCTTAATAAAATGTTTTTGTTTATTTACATGCACATCTAGATTGATCAAAGAAAAATATGCTGATTGATTTTTGTTGTTGTTGATTTATTATCCCTATAGTTGTTGATTTTTAGGTTGATTATTTCGGAAAGCTCAGAATGCACCAGATAGCACCTTTTTCAAATATTTCACGGATGAGCATGCCCCGGGACCCCCCTAGCACAAGTGTCATTCCTCATCCTTACAGGGCTACATGCGCACTCCCTCTAGTTAACTCACTGATTTTTATTAAAACTTTGAAGGATGCTGATCGAATTGTAAAAAGACTTTGTACAGTTATCAAAAATTAAATGCTTTCACTTTTTTTGAAAAATATTCAAGTTTAAGCTGTTGGAACAACGAAATGCCCCTCTCTCCCTCTAACCAGAAAAGCAAATGGTCTGTCTCTAATTTTAAACAATTAATCTAGAGAGCACTCCTACATAGCTACCCTACCAGGTACAGCAAACGCATTTTAAGGATGACCTCAACTTTGAGCTACATTAAAATAATTATATATGTCATGTTTTATTTGGCTTAGCTCTGTCTTACATGTATGACGCCAAATATTTAGTGAACATTAAGTCATGTGCTTGCGTATTGCTTCAAAGTTTTTAAGTATGTGATTTTAATCCTACGGAGAGAAAAATACACTTTAGGGAGAATTGGCTTATATTTTGTGGGATTTGGGGAGAAGCTGTATTAATTTTAGGGATTTGTGAAGCAAGACAAAATACTTTCAGGGAGCTGAGATTTTTTTTCAGGGATTTTGGGAGATCAATGCATTATTTTAAGGGAGCAAGGGAGCACAGACTCCCCCCCCCCCGGGAGGCCTCAAGAACACATTAACCCATATAAGCCTGGCGTCTTTTTATGGGACATAGGCAAACTGTACAGACCCAGATCAGACGCTGCAAAGCGCGGCATCTGATCAGGGTCTCCACTGACAGACACTGTTTGCTTACCTAATTTTCTATTTAAATTTGAAATAAACTACACTACCCAGCATCCCTTAAAACGGAAACAGATTCGTCTGAATGATAAGGGTAGGAAATACCATTAGGCATAAATTGGTTGAAAGCACAGCACCCAATGTCGTTGGGCCTGAGCTGGATCCAAACTGTTTTCAAAGGTAAAATGCGACCTCGAAGCTATCATTCTTTAGAGATGCGACCAGAATATAAAATTGTTTAAACCCAGTTCAAACACGACAAGATGTCAGGCCTGATCTGGATCAAATCTGTTTTCAAAGGTTATCAGCAGACGAATTTGCTTAGAGTGCCAATCGACAATATATCAGCACACAGAATTTAAAAAGTAGTTTGTTCCAGATCAAATGCAAATTGTACGCAAATGATATTTATCCTAGCTTAGTACTGATTCGACCCAGGAAGACCCATCCCTGTTTAACTGAAAGATTGTTGATGGGACGTAATGAATCAAATCAAACAAACAAACAAAACAAACGCAAATGATATCAGCAAATGAATGTGGTCAGACTCAAACCGCTTGGATCAAGAATGGGCCAAACAGTATTGATTAAGATCAGGCCATACAATATTGATAAAGATCAGGCCCCTACAATATTGATTAAGATAGGGCCCGGCGATATGGATTAAGATTAGGCCCTACAATAGTGATTAATACCATGCCGTTTGATATGGATTAAGATCAGGCCCTACAATATGGATTAAGATCAGGCCCTTCAATGTGGATTGAGGTCAGGCCCAGCGATATGGATTAAGATTAGGCCCTACAATATTGATTAAGATCAGGCCCTACAATATGGATAAAGATTGGACCCTACATATGGATTAAGATAAGGCCCTACAATGTGGATTAAGATCAGGTCCTAGATAAGGATTTAGATCGGACCCAACAATATGGGTTAAGATCAGACCCTACAATATTGATTAAGATCAGGCCCTACAATACAGGTTAAGATCAAACCCGACAATATGGATTTAGACAAGGCCCTACAATATGGGTTAAGATCAGGCCCAACAATATGGATTAAGATCAGGCCCAAAAATATTGATTGAGATCAGGCCCTACAAGATTGATTAAGATCAGGCTCTACACTATGGATTTAGATCAGGCTCAACAATACGGACACCATGCCTTGATGTTGGTATTTTTTCAGGCTTTTGTGGTGTCTAAAGTAGGATTTGTTTCTCAAATTTTAACTTTTTCATAACGTTCTTCCAGGAGTATCATCAGGGTGTAAACTAGTGTGGACTCAGATCAGGAGAGACACTATGACAAGTCTGTCATTTTTGTCAGTCCTGGTTTGAGCCCAAAGTGTTTACAAAGGTATCAACAGACAAAATGAAAAGAGTTTTGTATGTTGTCTGTGAAAACAAAAGTTCGTCCAATCCGCAGACATTTTCATCATTTTTCGCGAGCCAATCCATTGACAAACGACTGCATATAGTGGCATAACTTGTGTTGAACTAGCTAGTCCAATCCGTCGACAATTGCCGTTTACACGGCTAACATAAACAACTATTTCTCAAAATCCAGCCAAGGGATTTTATTACGGTTTTCGGCGTCTGGATCAGAATTGAATTGTGCATCGTAGTTCATAGATATGATACGGATATATACATGCAGTTTCAAAGGAATGACAAGAAAATATTTGGGTCATCGCTTCAAAAATTATCAGCACAGAAAATGACAGTTCAATGAACCGATTCAAGAAACTGTGTGTATTTTTCGCCACAGAACTTGCTGTTTTATGCAGATAAATCAATTCTACGTGCGGTAATTTGGCTCGTTTGGCTGATGCATGCCTCATACAGTAATCATATTGGATACAATGAGACACCTACCTTGCCTGTGTTGAATGGTCCGCCATCTTGGGTGGTCCGCTCCACTTCCAAAAACGGCCGATCCGGAGCTCGATACAGACAGTGTGTAGATACACACACTAATAATGAAATGCAAGATGAAAGTAAACATGCATCTGAAGCCAATTGTTTCAACAAATTTACCTAGGACGTTTTTATTTTTATCTTTAAACAGTGTATTATAAATCAGTATGATTTTTTTCCAAACTGCAAAGCCGAGTCAATATCTGTATGAGCAATGAAAAAGGCTAATAAATGGCTGTTCAATATTATTTCTTCTTTAAACCATATGACTTTAACTGGAATCAAATGTTGCTACTGGTATATGTATAGACACATACATGTACGTGAACACTAAACATTAAAGGAGCATTTGCTTCATTATTAAAAAAAGAAGATACTAGATATTCTTCTAGCGTGACACCTAAGCTGTGACAAATTGCTAAATTAACATCACGTTGGCACGCCTACACTATGTAATATACTGTGATTTAATGGCTGAAAGAAAAAGACAATTTTTAGATAAAAAATAACTATTTTCTTAGCTTTACTCAAAACAAAATTTTAGGGTACACCTTAGAACTGCCTTATTTTGCCTTATCTTACCCCATATTTAAGTCTAGCATCCTTTTTATGGGACTTAAGCAAACAGTGCAGACTCCGCTATCTGCTTACAGAATGATTTATTACAATTTGAATAAGAATGAAACATACCATCCAACAACTCTTAAAGCGGAAATAGACTGGTCCAATTGATAACGATTCGGCTTAAATCCCAGCAGGCACACATCGTTGATTCAACATTGATTCAACCTAGATTCAACGTCATGTTCAATCTATGTTCAGTCAACAACGTGTGCCTGCTGGGATTGGTTAAGGCAGTTTAACAGGTAACCTCAATCTTTGTTAATTTAAGGCGAATGTTAGGTGTACCTACAATCGGATCTATGACATTTGGTCGAAAACCATTTCGTCGAAATGACGTTTGGTCGAATGCGACATTTGGTCGATACGACGTTTCGGCGACTACGATGTTTGGTCGACTACGACAATTGGTCAGAAATTCGTCGAATTACGTCGAAATTTGGTGGAAAACTGCTTTGTACAGAAAAATATAAAAATTATTTACATTTACGGTTCTCACATCTCCAATATATTTTCACGCCAGTGTCAGTATTAGTATCTCTATATTTCGTGTACTGATAGCCCTTATATATGCCACTATGAAATACTTACCTTTAAAACATTTCACTAAAAGACTTTAGACCACTGCCCATTATAATAGATACCGTTATACACTAATTAGCTTCGAAGCAACTTTATAAAATAATTGAGCGTGCCTTTATAAGTTGAACGTCAGGTAAACAAAGTGATTTCTTATGATTTTTTTAATAATCAATGACATTTGGTAGAAAAACAATGACTTGACAATTTCGACCGAATGTCGTACCTGACTATTTTTTTCGACCAAATGTCGTACTCGGCGAAAAGTCGCATCGACCAAAAGTCGTATGCGACCAATAGTCGCATCGGTGAAATGGTTTTTGACGAACTGTCGTGCACCCACCTACAATCTATGTTTGAGAGGAAAACAAGAAATCATTATATAGTCCTATAAACCATAAGTTTACTATGTCATTCTAACATGACAATGTTACTTAGATACCACTCCCTCATTGAACCTCTAAATGAGACTGCTTCTACTGTCGTGCCAACCAAAAGTGACAGTGACGTAATACTTTGTTTACAATTGTTAAGTAAAACATTACCTTGTACACTCCTCCACTTCAGCTAATGCAAATCTCGATTCTAAGGCCCTGATAACTTTGTAAACAAAACATGACGTCACTGTCACTCTTGGCTGGCATGACAGTATAAGTCTTCATCTGAGTCTTCCTCAATTGCTAACAACTTTGCAGGCTGTCCAAACTTATCTAGATTAGCTCTCCAGATGCAAGAAACAGTGCATCGAATATTACGATTTCCACAATAACACTTGCGAAAACACTTCCCCTTCTTGCACTTGCAGAATGAAGATGTAACGCAATTACTGTTGGCTTTGCTGATTAACCACCATTGTAGGGATGAGTCTGCTGTTTGAAACATTTCAGCCATATTCGGTTGGGTCTTGGATATTTTGCTGGGGTAGATGAGCAGACTTGCTGATGACGCTTTGTACGAAGTTTCTGAGAACAAGTTGCATCAGTGCGTCTTCTGTAGGTGGCAGACAATGCAGATCACTCTTAAATGATCATACAAATGAGCCCGGAGATCAACTGCTGATCGTCCAAAGTCTTTCTTTTCATAGAGAATGGGAGGCAGATGGCACACACCACTAAACATCTCATCAGTGAGATATATTTCATTTTCAGGCTCTCCCATTGACGCAAGGACCGACAAATCTTCCAGAGGACTAAGGGTTAAAGCAATCACACGTTTCTTGCCGTTGTTAAAAATGGGTAGCTTACACTCTTAGAGTCTGTGTTGTACTTCATACACAGAGCTGATACAAATACAATTAACTTTCAGCACCAACAATTCTTTTAGGGTAGTCGAACGCAATAGTTCATTTCATTGACAAAGACATCTGTGACCGTTGTTTGAAGAACCCCACAACATTACATTCATGTCTGAACATATTAAGCTATATGTGTGAACAATCTGGTATCAGCCTCTTCATGCTCTTTGCATGACAATGCCCTCTTTCCTACGGTAAAACTGGGAGTCACAGAGGTATTTTTTATTTTATTTTTTCTGTTCTAAAACAAAGATTGTGGGTACTCAATGAGGTGGTTCTAATGATTACCCACAATCTATGTAATGTTTCAGCAGAAATTAGGAAATGTTACAACTTGTCATTTGAAAATTGTGGTTTTACGAGGGTCATTTTTATGTTCGTAGAATCGGGCTGTATCTCTACAAATATAGAATTTACGGTACCATAAGTATATATATTTTGAAAGGTCTAGCTTTTGTCTATCAACTGATATAATTTTTTACATCATTAGCGCTTAGTTCGGTCAAGATATATAGCTTTGAATAGGCATAGAAAAGGACACTGGTCGAAATTCATGCCATTTTAACCACCCAGAAAGCAGGAAATTAGACGCTGTTAAGTTCCATTCGCTATGGTGATATAAGCATTTTTCAAGACGATTTTTCTTTTGCACCATCAAAATTAATTATTCAAACGCTAATCGTAGACAAGTGCAGCAAAACTATAAGCATGCTGTTTGCTCTTCTATGACAATTTTAAAACACCCATCAATATACAAAAATAATCACAGTCAAGTGCTAGTTATTATATCTGTTAAAATTATGATTATGAACAAATTTTAAAATTTCTTCTGGTTTTGCATAGCACATGATATACTCAATCATTCGTCAGCATTTATATTGATGTATCGATTTAAGTGTGTAACTGGCAACTTCCGGTATTGGCATACCCCCATGTTATAAAAAGTGGGTGGAGTAAATCAACCCCGCGTAGAAAACACAATAACAATCGGATCTGAATACTTTTCTTATTGCAGTGATTTCAACACCTGTTTAGAGGCACAAAAACAGTTTTAATGTATTTTCTAAATATAGTAACGCTCCATGATATCATTTATGTACAAAATAAGGGATTTTAGCACCCCTCTAGGCTACTTATTTTGCAGTTCATTTATATAAACCAAAAGCATTAACTTTGTTTTGGGATGAAAGTAACCATAACACTTCCATCTACCATATAAACAAGAAAAAATATAATACTACTTTACAGCTAACATAATAAGCCACATTCAAAAGCCCATATCCAACTCCCACTTGTGTCAACTTTTTACAATAAAAGTTTATATGCCTACTGTTCAATTTGCTGAGGTTCCAAACAAATCGTCCATTGCCAAAAATTGCTGAGTATTTGCTATAATGTTTATATATTATTGTAGCACGTGGTGTCCTTGATCTGCAGCCAAATTTTCAGAAGCTGTGTATGGCTATGAACCCATTTTCATGCAATTGTTACTAACGTTCTGTCAGAGGAAGTCCATAAATGTCATATTTCTACCATATTTCCAGTGTGCGATATATAGGTATGTCTTTGCCTCTTAGAAGACATAAAAGTAATGCATTTTGAAGTAATTTTAGGTTGCATGTATAGATAAAAGCTCAATCTTTCCAAATATATGCATGATGTATGTATTTACTTTCGCCGTTTTCATTAAATCTACCTCTCTACGAACATAAAAAACGTCCCTCGTATAGCCGTAAAAATCACAGTATATTGCACAGGAATGTTAATGTAATGATATAGCACAACCATTTTCTTGCTGTAAATATCCATTTGGCTGTGTCATGCAACTGTCATGAAGAAATGATGATATTCAGTCTTGTCTGTTGAAGTCGGAAATAACGTTTTCTTAAGCAATCCATAGACTATAGGGTGTTGAGGTAATTTGGTGTGACAAAAGTGAATTTTTGTGAACTTGATATATATGTTGACTCATTAATGTATTCAAAATATGTCTGTTTGTTTAGAAATATTTAAAACGCATAGAAATCCCATATTTTAGATAAAATAAACAACACAATGAGTAAATATATAATGTAGGCCTTCTTTTGTATTGTTAGTGTATTTTCATGCAGTACCCATAAACATGATAGGAGTAAACCATCATGCCAATAAAAATTCAAGAGCAGCCCACTTAAATCATTTTTGGGGAAGGTTTGAACTACTCAAAAATGCATTCAAGCCAACTAGATGACGTCACCTCTTTCAGATTTTCCAGGCCTGTGTTCTACTGTCGTGCCAACCAAGAGTGACAGTGACGGCGTGTTTTGTTTACAATTGTTAAGTAAAACATTAACTTGTACACTGCATTTGACGGCTAATACGAATCGATAGATCACATGTTTATTAATCCTATCCTGCGGATAGGATTAATACACAAGTCATCTATCGAGTTTAAGTCCCTGATAAAATTGTAAACAAAACATGGCGTCACTGTCACTGTTGGTTGGCACGACAGTAGACGACTCTTAGATGAAGGCTAAATATCTAAACATGCTACTCATATCAACATAAGATAATACATACTAGCGAACGACCTAGGTGAAGATCAGCCTGCATTATACCTCTAGGAAAGAGATCATAAGAGCGTGTAATCAAAATTTAATAGTCGTATTTCTCAACACAAACATATGTTGTGTGTACTCAAAAGAACCGTCTCAATGAGACGGTTCTCTGGAGCACCCAAAACAAATTTTAAAACTGATAGAGATAAAAAACATTGTTTTATGCTCCAAAAATTGTTTATCTCTAGTGTTTCCCTGCATACTTACGCAGTCCGATCGGCACCGCTGTTATTCAGTGTAAAGATAGAATGACAGTTGTACTTACTTTCTACAACTATCCAAGGTCTCATCTAGTTTGTGTAGCTGAACATGCGGTTATGGGCTCCTTTTGGCTTTTATGTAGTTGTTCAAGGTCGCGACTCGGTGCGTTTTAAGTTGACATATCAGTAGTTCAATTCCCGTTAGATAAGTAATATGAATTCTACTTGGAACTCTACTTAACGTCGTTCACAAACATTAGTAACACCTGATCCTGAATCTATATACTGCATGATAAATCTGCAAATACATGTAAAAAGGTACTACACCCAGAAACATATTATTAAGAAAACTAACCAATTGTGCAATAAAACACATGCGTCAATTAGTTATAATAGTTATGGTGATTCTATGGGAAAACGACAAAAATACAGCATCGACACCCCAAAGTTTTAGCTAGACCACAAGCGAAATGATTAACCTATATATGTATGGATGTGCAAACTGTGTAAAATGTCTTGACCAGCCTGTCATACTCAGTACAAATCTGAACAGCATTAACTAGTGGCGGATCCAGAGGGGGTTTGAGGGGTTCAATCGAACCCCCTCCCCGTTTTTAAATATCCTATGAAAATGAAATAATTTGGTTTCTTTCAGTGAGACCAAATTATTTCATTTTCATGGGATATTAAATAAACAATTAGATAAAATCTGCAAAGCAACCCCCCCCCACACACACACACTCCAGAAATCCTGGATCCGCACCGGTTAATTAATCAGGATTGTGTTTGTTCGTTTGAGTTATTACTTTACGCCAAAGTCAACATTTTCAGCCATGTTGGGGTGTTTTCCTGGATTGACCCAGTACTTACATGTAGTTATAAGACTAACGCATCTTGCTCAAGGACACAGCACCTCGACGGTGGGATTAGAAGTAGGAAGAAGGCAAAGATCAGGAATTGATACAATCAAGTACCACACCTAGCCCAGGACACCACATGGGAAAGTGACAAAAACACAAACAACAACACTTACAAGAGAGCCAAGAGGTAAGCTTTTTCCAAGCAGGTGATAACAGGGTTGCAATGAACAGATAAGACAGCAAACATAAATAACGAAAAGAATTCCACAAAATAAGCGTCAGTAAAAAATGTTTAATGGAGGGTTTAAACTAGTTTCAAGGTACCAATCTCACCCTTATTTCTAATGTGGATGAAGACAAATAGATGATTGATTCGCATGAAAGATCCCTAACTTATGGATGTATCATCTCCTAGTAAATGCAAAGGAGATAAAACTAAGATAAGGACTCAACAGTATAGCAAAAGAAATCCAACAGTTAAACCCCGGTGGGCTTGGTCACTATCTCAGCACTCTGCCAACTAAGCCGATTGGCTCACGTAACATTGAATCTTGATTATTTCAAATATTTTCGTGCTTGTACATGTATATTACATAGGTCCTGAAATATACAGTCTTCACATATGTTACAGTACTATCACATTGACCGAATAATTCCAAACTCTGTCATATGTTGAACATTTGCGGAATGTGCGCTTAAGAAAATGTATAGATATTTATGTATCCTGCTAGCTACAGTTGTAACGTGACTCAGTTTCTATTGGGTTTTAAGACATATTTAAACTAACTATCAATTTATTATATATTCTACGACAAGCCATGCTATTAACTTCCCTCTAAATCATATTGGCACCTTTTAACACCATATTGCACCGAAAAACAATCCTTTTACCAGGCACACATAGGGCCAGTTAAGAAAAATAATAGCGTAAAATTGCGATTATTTTCTTATCCATCACTTTAAACATGTGTTTTGGGTGCTCAAAAGAACCGTCTCATCGAGACAGTTCTTTTGAGTATCCACAACATATGCTTGGTTGAGAAAAAAGAAAAATAATTTTCAGCTACGCACTCTGATCTGGGGGCCTGGAAACATGACGCTGAATGACTTGGGCGTCGATGATTCAATGTTACTATGCTTTGCTAGATCATTTTGTGCCAACTGAGATTCTGTAAATTTGCCAGTACACGAGATCATCAGCGAACAGAGAATATGAGTCTGTGCATATACGCAGTCTCGCCAGGGTCTAAATTTGGTCTGAATCTTCATATACATCCTAACCGTTGTATATGCGAGCAGCAAAATCTCATCTAGCCTCGCTGGATGCAGTGATTATTATAGGTGTTTTGCGTATAAAGGTTATGTAAGGGCCACAATGGAAATAAGAGAAATCACGTTCTCTTTTTGTGTTATCCTTGGTAATGATTTGCAAACCATGATCTCTTAAATGTAAATGTTTTAGCATGTATATTTGTTATCACATTGTTGTAACATGTGTATTGTTGATCTTTTATACCGAAATCAATTTTTTTGCAACCAATCAATCAATCAATGTGTCTTAATCTCGTGCACTGGTTCGTAAACTTTTAGAGACGGGCTTGATTTTGTTCGTGGTAGTTCAGAACTTAAATTCAGGAATAGTTCTGATAAAAAAAAAAATGATAATTCGAAAACAACGGCAAATGACTACACAGTGTATGTCGCGGATCGACAGATGGCAGTTGAGCTTAAAGCTGCATACTCTGTAACTATGAACATTTTTCGAAAAAATTTATTTTCTTTTAAAATCATTTGTAAAAGTAGAATTAAGCTATGTTTTCACAATAAAAATGTTCAGTACAGCTAAAAACTGCATGGAAAAGTAAATTATCTTATCAAATAGGTGTATTTTTCTCTTGTTGGTTATTATTTGCGTCCCTCCAATAATTATAGACCGTTGAATTTTAACATAAATGCAGCTGTTTTGATAGTGATAACTTGTTAAGATTTACGAAAATGGTAAAATGTTTACCTGAATTTGAATATTTTTACTGCGTTCTTGAAAAATAAAAACATTATTTTTAAAATTAGAAGATCAAAAGTTACAGACTCATGCAGCTTTAATGACGAAAGTGCGAAGGCAGTGTCTTAATGTGCATTCTTTTCACAATGTTCAGAAATTCAACCCAACCAGAGCTGATATTTGCAACACGAATCCATGCGCGGATCCAGAACGGAGGACAGGGGGTCCGGACAGCCCCCCTCCCCCCTGAAAAATGCAAAAAATATAGGGTTTCTTAGCAATGCTGGTCCGGATCCCTTGAAAAATCACAAAGCTACCAAGCCAGCATTCAATATTGAGCCATCATGGGCCCGCCAGTGAAACGCCATTTAAATGGTGTAGTTGTAAATGGCGTTTCGCTTGCGGGCCTATGATGGCCCGCTTTTAGTGGTATTTGGATCTTTTCTCCTCTCATCATGGAAAAAGTTGGACCCCCCTGACAAAACAATCTGGATCCGCGCATGGAATATATGCTGACGTCAGTGGCCCTCTAATACGGGTATAACGGCCCGCTGGTGGTTGCCATCAGCGGCCCACTGGCGGGAATGCAATCATGCAACTCGACAAACACTGGCGCTCTGTTGTATTACCGCTATAATTCCGATAGAAGCCAGCAATTATTCACAATTATCAGACGCGTTATTATTATTATTATTATTATTATTATTATTATTATTATTATTATTATTATTATAAAAAAAACTCGATTTTTTATGTTTTTCACATTGATTTTCGGCGATAACTTTTTTCTTATTAATTTTATCAAACCGTGTTCGCGATGAAAGTTGTAGAGAAAAATCAGCGCCAATTTTTCCAAAAGGTCCCAAGTTTGTGGCGCAAACAGATTTTTGTGCACATAGATGAAGATTTTACAAAACATTGAATTCAGCCAAAATTTCAAAGTCGTTTATTGACAGATAAATTTCGTAGAGGCGTGACAAAAAGGGTTCATCTCAAAAGAATATTCACAAGGGGTATATATACTGTTATTCAATGGCTACGTATAGTTAAATCTTGCTGTATGACCACTAAGAATGTACCGCGCATATTCAGAATCTACTTTGAGCATGAATATCTGTAAGTACAGAAGCTGGGATTTCGCATGATGTGCCATTTTTTTTTCTCTTATGCACGTGCTCCTAAACGGACAGCTTCGAGATGACCCCAATAGCTTAACGCACGAGCGAATCAGGCGCGATTACCAATATATTTGAACAAGCCATCCATCGCCTTAGTAAGTGAGTTGGGGCGGTGCAATGCAACTTTTTGACTGACATGTTTGATTTAGTTTATTTGCGCTTTGCTTAAATGCTCAATGAGTGCATCTATGCGCAGAGGTAACTGCAGCATTTTGGACGTTAGAACCGTTTGGAGAAATTGGCGCTAATTTTTCTCTACAACTTTCATCGCGAACACGGTTTGATAAAATTAATAAGAAAAAAGTTATCTCCGAAAATCAATGTGAAAAACTTAAAAAATCGAGTTCTTTTTTTTTTTTTTTTTTTTTTTTTTTTAGGGGTTATTCTATACATTTTAGGGTCTTTTCTTAATGCGAAGGAACAGAATGGGGAATATTTTTTTAATGGGGGGTTCTAAATTTTCAAATATTTTTTGGGGGTGCTTGAAATTCCTGATATTTTTTTGGGAGAACGGTAGACGCCGGGCCCGAGCCTACGTAAGAAGAAAAAATGAGAGTACCCCACCCCCCCCCCCCCCAATGTTTGGCGGGTAGTTAGAAAAAATTTGTGCTGGGGAGTTTATGAGTTTGGTATTGGATTATACCCAAAAATCTGTATCATATAAAGGGATGCTTTGCTCTTTGAAAAGCGCATAGGTGATAACTTTGTAAACAAACTTATTTTCGCTTTCATTTTGTTTGTTTTTGTCCGTTTTGCTATTGTACTTTCAAAGATAGATGAGAATCGATGTAAACAAACATTGGCAAGTTTACCTTGATTTTGGGCGTGCAGGTAGTATCAGTTTACAGTTATATTGGATCTATACCACACATTATTGCATATGGGCATAGCAGTGAAAAGTCATGCTTTACCTGTTTATAAGAAACATAGAATAGCCTCATTACTATGCATCTTTGAAAGTACAATACTTTGTGTTGAAGAGCAGAGTCAAAATAGTATAGGTCTCCGATAGTTGGAGCGAAATAAACAGTTAATGTGAAGAAATAGGTCGATCGGGACGTTAAGTTAAGGTAGATAATTACAGTAAACTACCAAAAGTCAAAAGTAGAGGCTTTTGCTAAAGTTTTGGTAGTGTAGTATCTGGTGAAATGCCAAAACTAGGGTGAGTTAGATTACAGACCCTATATGATCTGTCTTTAGCCGTTGGGTGATGGGTTGAACAGGACCATTCAGGTAGCAAGGTTGGAGTACGGTACTACCCAAATTAGGCATCTAGTGACGTTCAGTGGCCCACTTATACAGGTGTATAATGTGTCATGGTGTTGTTGAATTGAGCCCCACCTCGGGCGGCATTTCTATATCTGTATGTATCTATCTACAGTATAGAGCAATTTCTGGTATATAAATCATGGGCTATCACACATTATTATATTTATTTATATTGTCAGATAGCTAGCTGTATTGAAATGATGACAGCGACCCCCCAAAAAAGAAACTTCAACAAGCAACCCGCCATCTTATCTATCTTTACATCCTGCAGCACCCTCTCTCGAGTGTTATGTGCAGTTGCGCTTTCAGTGCAAGGATAAAAGCTAGATTCTAGCAAGTGTTGAAGTAAAATAGTAAGGAAAGAATAAAAGATCATAGTGTAAGTGTTAGGTTTAAGAACAGATTAAAAACAGTGTTTAAAAAATGAAGGGGATTGATGGTTGATCTTGCTGACTCCTTCTTTGAAGAAGTCAAGATCATCCATAAGAACAATCTCTGAGGGGAGTTTATTCCATAGAACAATTGTTGCTGGGTAAAACGACTGCTGGTAGTAAACTGCATGGGTGTGGATCTGTCTATAGGAGAGAAGATGCATGTGACAGGTAAATCGATACATCAATCTATACATCAATAGATTCATTACATAGCGTACTAGACGGCAAGTGTCCTGTCTACCAGTGTATTGTGTAAGTGCTTACATTATGTGCATTTGTCAATGTGCATGTGCTTGTTTCCATCCGCCCATTCAACTGGCATGTATGTAGAGGTGGACAGACAGATGGATGCCATCATGGATAAATGCACTTACACACTATCTGATGAATGCATTTAAGAAAGCATGTATGCACATGCAGTCATGCACACGTATGAATGTATGCATACACATGTTTTCAAACATGGTGTTGAAAGTACTAATATTACTGCAATAACTAAGATGGACTAGTCTAGATCCATTCTAGAATTTAATCACTTAAAGAATTAACTCAATGGTTTCAGTTATTAAGTACAAAGATGAATAGCCAAATCAGGTCTACATTGTATATGAAAATATCTAATCTAGCAGAAGCCATTTTTACCATTGGTCCAAGACTCCAAGGAGGAAATAATTTTGAATCATCAAAAAAAGTGATTATATTGATACTTAACTCATTGAAACAGGTGTTTAATAGTTTGATAATTGTACTGTTTTGGTAAAGACCTATGAAAACCTTGCAGCTTTGAAATGATAACAGTGACCCATAGACCCAATAAAAGCTGAAGCAAGCCAGTGGGTTCTGCATGTCTTGATAGAGCTATCCCTTGTCTCAAATAATCCTTTCCTTCAAGAATATCCGTGCCAGGCTCCACACACTATGAATAATTACATAAAGAAATTTTTATGTTGGTACATAGAACAAAGAAAGTACTTGTCAGGTCCACTAGTGTAAGCTCAGATACATCATATTTCCATAAGCAAACAGAGTAGACCCTTATCAGGCAGCTCTTCCAAGAGCTGCCTGATCTGGGTCTGCTCTGTTTGCAAAAGCATTAAAACGCCTCTATGAGGTAAAGGGTTAAGGTATGTGAATATACATGTTTGGGCCTCATTACGAGAAACCTTATTTTGTTCCATACATCTACAAAGTCTGAGTAAGGCATTTGGAGAGTGTAGTAGCTAAAATTGCAGCATGCAAAATTTAACATTCTAGCTAGGATCTGTAGCTGAACAGGCTGGTTTGAGCCTAACCTAGAAGCAAATCATGGAAAGGGGTTTCTCAGGACAAGACCCATATGATTGTACAAAACAGTACTTGTAACAAACTCTTTCTGCTCTGCTGATCCCAGTGAAGTTTTACATTCCCACATTAACTACTGGACTATGTTCATAAAAAATGCCTCAAGAAGTTTTACATTCCCACATAAACTACTGGACTATGTTCATAAAAAATGCCTCAATCAACAGTTTGTAAATAGTTAAAGGTACAATGAATGACCAGAAGGCATTTTGTAAAATTTTGTCTTAACACTTTGCCTGCTAGTCTGACTGTCATCTGTTGATAACTTTTTCAAGCAGTTTGGACCCAAAATGGTGGGTCTGATCTGTATTCAATCTGTTTGTCAATCTAACAGCATTCCTGAAAGGTTTTTTTTTTTAAAAAAAAACATATAATATTGAAGAAAAAAAGTTATCAGATGACAAAAAAATGCCAAAATTACCCAGCATGCAATGAGTTAACCCTTAAAGCGCCACCTGCAATTTGCAGCAGATGACAATTTCAGATTTTGCTGCTTTTTCTAAAATAACAAATAAGGTATGATATTTCATGAGAATCAGAAATATCATACCTTTTTTTTTTCGAAAATTAGGAAAGATGTCACAAAATTTGTCATCTGCTGCAGTTGTGATTGGCGCTTTAAGGGTTAATAAAGTAACATCCAAAATGCAGCACCTCTGTCTTTGGTAAAGATTGTATTTGTTTGTTGCAGGCAACCACAGAAATGAAGAAATATAGATTCTGAAGTACATCCTACTATCTAATCACCATGGTCAAACTGCTGTCAGATGTCTGTCTAGGATTGATCCAGACTTCATTGGATAAAATTCCAAATGTGGGATCGCATTTACCAACCATTTTCAAAGAAAAGTTGATTGAAAGACTGGCATGGCATGACCAACTGACCCTGGCGTATTTACCTGTCATTTCTTATAATTTGTTTACAAAATCATTGCGAAGGTTGAATCTGTACAAATGTGAGCAAGTGACTGACGAAATGTTGCTGTTATTGGCTTCGTCACATTGCAAGTTGGAACATATAAGAGTTGTTGGTTGTGTTAATGTAACAGGTGAGCTCATTTAACTCATATCCTACTATTATTGTCTTCGGATAACTTTTGCAAACAGTTTGGACCCAGACCAGGCCAGACAAAATGTCGAGCCTGATCTGGATCCAAAATGTTTGACACTCTGATGTTATTCCTGAAATAAATTTGAGATAGATTTGAGTTTGAAAAATATCAGCAGACTACAAAAAAGCATACCAAATTACCAAGTAGGTAAAGAGTTAATTTAATAGGTAAGCTCATTTCAATAATCAAAGAGCTACACACCCTTTTTTGCCCCCCCCCCCTTTGAAGCCAAAATATAAAAGGTGTTTTTTTCACAAAAAAAGCCTGTGTGAGAGTCTTGTGTGCAGATCCAGAGGGGGGGCGGGGATCCCGGACACCCCCCTGCAAAAATCACAAAAGATGGGGTTTCATAGCAATACTGGTCTGGATCACCTGTAAATCACAAAGCTGCCAAGCCAGAATTCAATGTTGGGCCATCGTGGCACGCCAGCGAAATGCCATTTAAATGTGGTTTCGCTGGCAGGCTGATGATGGCCCGCTTATAGTGGTACTTGGATCCTCCCTCCGCTCATCAACTAAAAAAAAAAACAAAAAAACGTTGTCAAAGTTGGACCCCCTCTGACAAAACTTTTGAGTATGATATATGTCGCAAATTTACACTGAAGAAGTTTGCTTAACTGGCATAAGCTTACTGTATCAATATGTATGGGGTAATCTATCAGAATGACAAGGGTAAAATGAATACGGTGTCTGAATGTTTGTTTCAGATGTTGGTATTCTTGGTTTAACCGAATGTCAAGATGAGTTGGTGACAATCAAGTTGCGGAAACTGAAACATCTGACAGGCCATGGATTAGATAAAATAACATCACCATGTCTTGAACATGTAGATCTCAGGGAGTGTCAGAAAGTTTCATTTGAAGGTATGTGCAAGTTGGCATGAATTTGGGAAGGATTTTAAAACAGCATAGACTGTCAGACAAATATATCAAGACTTTTGAGGGAATATCATGTAACATTTGTTGGTTTGATTTGATTCTTTACGTCCCATCAACAATCTTTCATTTAAACTGGAGCTGGTCTTCCTGGGTTGAACCAGTACTAAGCTAGGATGAAAGTGTCTTGCTCAAGGACCTCAATGCAGTGACACCGGTACCACTGAGCCACTGCGCTCTCTATATCATGTAACAGGTAAAATAAATGAACTCGCCTTGTAAGCCAGGCAGGGGCATAACTACATGTACACAAAAACACATGTGTGTACAACTCATCATCACAAGTATATGGTCAATCAGCTACTTAATTTGATTTTTTTATGAAAAAAAATGCAACTAGTAGTGTTTAATTGCATGTTTTGAGAGCTCATTTTAGCCATGTGAAATGCTCTAAAACCATATTTCGCCACAGGGCTTGGCCCCCTGGTCCCCTATAGGGAGAAGGAAAGTACCTGCATTCCCAAGAGGCTCTGACTACCCAAACCCACACCACTCACCAGCAGCCAACCACAAAATCAACACAAAACTGCTCAAGTATCACCACATCACCTAATTTTGTATGCACATATTAGTAGGTCTGGACCAGTGACCAGTATACACTGTCAATTTGGTAAATGGTGTGACAGGCTTCTGAATAAGGGATAGATCAAAATATTTTAGAAATAATTTAACTTAGTAAGAGCTACCATTTACAGGTCTCCAGATAAGAGTGCATAAAAGAAATTAATTCTTTATTTGTCAACTAAAACATAATTGAGCTGTGACTTGAGATTTCCAACAATGTGGTTTGTAAGACCAGCAAAGGCTCAGACCAACCTGCGCATATGCACAGTCTGTCTGATCAGAGCATTTGCTAGTCACTAGAACATTCTATATCAGTTAAGCTAATGACTGAAAAGCATTTGGACTTTCTAAGCTTAAAAGGAGGCTGCACAGACTCGATCTGAGTCTATGCATGTCATAATGACACATTCTTGGAAATCTCGTGTGGTGGCTCATATGTTGATGGTACTCAAAGGAACTATCTCAATGAGACAATTCTTTTGATCACCCAAAACATGTGTTTAAATTGATGGATAAGAAAATGATTACAATTTTACGCTAAAAAGTTTCCTTATCTGGACCGATATGCCTTTATGAGTTGTTCTTACTAAGCGAAATGCTTGTAAGAATGGTTTCATCATGTGTATTCCACATACAGTAAAGCCTGTGAAAAAATGGTCACTATCAAAATGACTGAAAATTGGTTTTCAAGACCAATTATTGCTTAATGCTGGTCAAAAGTATTGCAGAATGCCCCAAGGGCCTTCATTAGGTTACCATTACTCATTAAGAATTTTGTTTTGTCTATTTTTGAGTGACCATACAGGTTTTACTGTATTTTCATAGTCAGAAGAGCATTTTATGCAATATCCTTTGATTTAAGACCATAATTGCATGTCAGACACGATCCACATTGTTTTCAAAAGATACAAATACCTGGAGCATTCTTTTGATCATCTAATGAGACCACAGGTGATTTAATCGAATAATATTTGGACCTCACCACGAGAAAATCTGTGTATGAGGTTTGAGACCAGGTATGACTCAAGTGAACCTGCTCAGCTACAGAGCCTTTCTCATGATAAAATACTTTAATCATGTGTGTTGCATATTCATTTACTTGTATTATATGTTTTCAAGAGAGAGATTGACAAGGTGTCAACCAGCCTGTGCCTCAGTTGTTCGCTTGCAACAAATTCAGTGTCCATTTGATTCCAAGTTGATGTGCTTTCTCTTCATTAATTCAGATTTCTGATCTGTTGTTGTTTTTCCATTGTACTCTGTGGTTATTGTTTAGTTTTAGTTTTGTAATGTAGTGTGTCATGCCCTTTATAGACTGTCATAGCAGGTATCTCACTGAAAAAGAGAGATTAGTCCCCAGATTATAAAGCTTTATTTCATACTCAGCTCAACTGAGCATGAAATATTAACTGCTCATTAAAACTGAACTGCTGAAAAATTTAGATTTTTTATGCTTTCAAAGGGAGGCATATAGTAATCCCACTGTCCATCCATAGTGTCCGTACATCCCACTTTGTGCCTGGTGCATATCTCCCATATTCTTTGAGTTAGGAAATTTTCCAAATTTGGTATGTGGATGCATCTTGGGGTGGCGGAGTGTAGAGTACCATTTTCGGGTCACTGTGGCCTTGACCTTGACTCTGACTTAGTTTTTAGAATTATCGTGTCCGGAGCATTTCTCTTATATTACTTGAGTCAGGACTCCCACATTTTGTGTGAGGATGAGTTGAGCATGAAAATGCTTTAAAGACGCTAGGCCTGGTCTATGATCAGTGATTATTATATTTCCTGGCCATACCGACTTTTGACACTATGTCAATAAACAAGTGAGTACGACCATGAAATGCCACAATCACAGACCACAGATCAACACTGGCACCATGGAGTATGGAAAGTTAGACTATTGAAGTAGTTTATCTTATTTTCATATTTCCTATTTTTAATTTGTTTTATTTTATTCCTGTTTGGTTTAGGTATCAACCGACTGGCGCGCAGAAATCCCTCTATAAAGTGTCTACGAATAGCTGGTACTGAAGAACATGCAGGTGACAATGGTGTGAGTAGCAGAAGTCAAGATGCTTATCAGCAAAAGTCTCAGGAAATTGTTGACATCGCAGCTGCACTTCAAGGAAAATTGGTAACTAGGTCCCAGGGCTCACCCTGCCATAAGCCATTGTAGCCATTTGCTACTAAAAATGTAAAGTGGCTACAAATAGATTTCATTGGCTAAAAGTACACTCTAGGTAGTTCAAAAATTACATAGCTGCGAAAAAGTGTATTTTGATATCCAATATTGCTTTTACTATTCCTTCACACTTTATTATTGTCCCATATTTAACTCTTTGAATGCTGGATTTTTTTATTACCATTAGGGTGTCAAACAGTTTGGATCCAGATCAGGCCCGACATTTTGTCGGGCCTGATCTGGGTCCAAACTGTTTGCAAAGGTTATCAGCAAATGACAAAAGTCGCCGCTAGCTGGCAAAGAGTTAAATACAGAACAACTTCTTGATACCACTTCCTGGCTATAAACTTGGCTAAAGTCAATTTCATTTGGCTCCAACTTTTTCCATTTGGCTAAAGTGTTGGCTACAACAGATTCTCAGCCAGGGTAAGCCCTGAGGTCCCGAGACTATGAAAAAATGTTCATGCTCAACTCAACATACATTATGTACATTTTACCTGTCTGTATGAGCATACGATAAATCGTTAATGAACCAACTATACAGGTGAAAGGGACATTCATAAGAGATTGGGGAAATCGCCATTGCTAGTCTGCTTCTCAAATATCAAAATGATCACTCTCAAAAAGACCGAAAAGTGGTTTTCATGACCAATTATTGCTAAATTATGCAGGTCAAAAGTATTGCAGAATGCTCCAAGGGGTGCATTATGCAATACCTTTGACCTTCATTAAGCTACCAATGATTATTAAGATCTTTGTTTTGTCTATTTTTGAGTGGCTGTTTTATACAGGTTTTACTGTACATTATCTAATGGCTTATGAGTCTTATTTATACCATGTATGGAAACAAGTCCACATTTTTCTTGTTAGACTGCATGATGATTATCAGAACTGTTTCATTATAAGATGTGGCTTTAATATTTTAAACAATTATAGCACAATCAGCATTGCAAAACACGCTGTTCTAACCTTTGAACATGGAGCATTAACTAACCAATTCACTTAATGAGGCTAGTTTGACATTTGCACAGTGATACAAAACTGATGCATATAGGTTCAAATAGGTAAATATTTAGAGGACCCTTAGTATTCTGCTGGATTTTGCCATACACATAGCTCCAGATAAGGATCGGAGTCAATTGGGTATTTACCCACCTCTTTTTGACTGAATTGGGTATTTTTCAAATCTTAAATTGGGTATTTAAAGTTTTTGTATTGGGTACTTATCTGAAAGCAAATAAGCAATGAAACCGGACCTTGTTTCTCCTAATTTTTTGTTTACTTTCGGTTTCACTTTCGGAAAGCACACTGGCAATATTAGTATATCTGAGATAGCTATTTCCAACTTACTTCGAAAATCCAACGTATCTATCAAGTCATCTTTGATTCTTCGAACCACCAACGCGGCATTAGAGTTAGTTACGATATGATATCATTCAATTTCTCTGGGGCTTTTTCGCCCACGTTACGCCATTGTTATCATAAAGCGAGACGAATGTCGTAATCGTGTAAATATTGGGTATAGCTAAACAGCGATCAGAATGTTCCTGGACTGGTTTACAATTTAATAAACTAGATTCAGCGCGACGCCGTTTATAAACTTGTACCCAACAACAGCTTGTGATGCGAAAAACGACAGTAGCAAACAGAAAACAATAGCGTCATACGCTACGAAAAAGTTCGGAATTGAGTATCAAGGATTTTTATTGCGTTTTTGTACGCACAGAAATCACTTTAATTGCGTTTTCAGATCCACGAAATTGCGTAAATACGCAATACGCAGCCTTATCTGGAGCTATGCATACATATTGATACAATAAGTATGGGATTGTCCATTTTGCTTTTTAAAGGGTCAAAGCTAGAATTTTATGAAGTATGGTGCATTTCTGTCGCTGAAGGTTTGTTTTTAGCAAACAGTGCAGACCCAGATTAAATGCTGCATTATGCTGCATTTCATCTGGGTCTTCACTGTTTGCAAACATGTACCTGTTTAGGTGTTTCCATCAAACAAAGGGTTTTAAAAAACAAAGCATTCTGTTATGTTGTGTGTTACAGGGGTACTCATTACTCAAAAGGACCAAATATTTATCTGACAACTGAAATTTGCTTTGAAACTAGTCATCTATCTCCTTTGAAATAGTTTTTTGATTGAATATCTTGCTTGAAATATGTCATATACATGCTATGCTTACTGGACCCATGAATACTATATGCCACTCTTGTCTTCATGGTATACCAGCAGGTATATGACGTCGAAACATGGTAGCATCGTTAAGACGTTGTATAGACATTGATACAACCTTGTTATAACCACTTTTTTCTTTAGAAAAAGGGGTATATTAATTTTGTACCATAGTCATCCGTCTGTCCATCCGTGTGTGCCTGTCCGTCACATTTCTTGTAAATGTATATGTATTTCCTCCTTAACCGCTAGACATAGCAACTTCAAACTTTGTACATGAGCAGATCACATGATGTAGAGGGTACTGGGCAACATTTCTTGTGAGGATCCTAAGGTCAAGGTTAAAGGTTAGATAATGTATTTTCTTGTTAATGCATCTCCTAATTCGTTCAATGTAGCAGCTTTAAACGTTGCAGGTGCAAAGGTCATTTGATGTATAGGGTACTGGGGGACAGCTCTTGTGACCTTGATGTCAAAGTCAGAGGTCAAATGATGTATTTTTCTTGTAAATGCATCACCTCCCAAACCGTATGACTTAACAGCTTAAATCTTTGCAGGTGCATAGATCACATGCTGTATGGGGTGCTGGGAAATATTTAGTGTGACCTTAATGTCAATGTCATGACAAAAGGTTAAATAATGTATATTCTTGTAAATGGACGTAGCAACTTTAAACTTTAAAGGTGCATAGTTCACATGATATGGAGGGCACTTGGCAACATTTTATGTAAACATGACCCCAAGGTCAAGGTCAAAGTAAACAAGATGCTCCTAAGGCCCTGGGTTGCTCACCTGAGAATGACTGTTTATAAAGGTATAGGAGAGCATAGCTCCTCTCAAAGTCCAGCAGTGAAAAATGATAGATCAGCAGTTTCATTATAACTTAACATGGGTTATGTTAACAAAATTAACAGGATGTAGAACCTCAACAAATATAACAAGTGCGTCCGAGGCAGGGCCGTATTTGGCCACCAGGGGCATAATTTGAACAAACTTGGTAGAGGTTTACAAGATGATGCTACAAACATAATATCAAGGCTCTAGGCTTAGTGGTTTCAGACCCAAGGGCATTACTCGATTGAACTTATCTGATAATGGGGAATAAACCTTTTGTATACTGGAAACCCCTGAACGGGTACTTTGGTAGTTTGCTGCATTACACCAGGGTCTGCACTGTTTGCTATGATAAATGCAATATTCAGAGACTAAAGTACACATTTATTAGGAAAGTCTACCTGTGACACCTTAAAACATAAAATGGACAATGTAGCTATCTGTATGGGGAAATCAATCTTCCCAGATCAAGGGAAGAACTCGCTACAAACAAGACAGCCACATTTGCAAGATTTGTCTCCCTTACAAGATTCCTTTAATATTTTTAAATTAGACTTAGTGATTCAGTAGTATATTTCGTTAAAAGACATTTCTCATCTAGAGCTCTGGCAGCCCCTTTGTTCAATGGAGTGGAATCATTAGTGCAATTTTGGTAGAAGGCATCACAAGGCAACAATTCTGTGAAATTATTTTGAATTTGGACTGGTGGTTTAGGAGGAAGTGCCGTTTAAAGGTATTTCTTATCTGGAGCTCTGGCAGCCCTTTTGTTCAGCGGAGCGTAACCATTTGTGCAATTTTGGTAGAGGTATTATGAGGAAAAATTCTGTGAAATTATTTTGAATATTGGTCAGTGGATCAGGTGATGTTGTTTAAAATATTTCTTATCTGTAGCTCTGGTGGCCCTCCTGTTTGGTGTAGCAGAAGCATTTTATGCAACTTTGAAAGAGTGCATCATGGGGAACATTCATATGAAGTTATATGAATTTTTGGACCAGTGGTTCAGGAGGAGATGTCATTTAAAAAAAGTTTATGGAGGGATGGAGGGACGACGGACAAAGAACGATCATAATGGTTCACCTTGAGCCTAAGGCTCAGGTGAGCTAAAAAGCAGGTATTTGCGATGGTGTACCATCAACTGCAGTCTAGGTTTAAGGTTGTGTGCCTGCTAGGGTTTGGTTCCAGAAATGTTCCACTCATTCTGCTCAGCTGGGTGAACTTTAGAAAAAAAAGTTGCATGAACATGATCTACAATTATCCGACTACAATGTGTGGAAGTATTTTCACCCAAATGTACAAATTTCTAGCAGAAAAATATATATTTGCAATTTTCGCTTATGAACTTTGCAAGGTCAAATAATACCAGAAATACATATATTTTGGGTCAAAATACTTCTATATATACTCAGCGGCAATTAAAAGTTACCAGTAAGTCCAATACACCTAACATAGGCCAACATGGGGCAATATTTAGTTCATTCTGAATGAAGAACTGCGAATACTTCAGCATCCAATTTTATGGCATAGAGTCCCATGCATCACCACTATGGAAAACGATATCTATCACATCTGAATACATTATACCTATTCCTTGATGGACCCAAGTAGTTTTTATTGTATTGTATAGGAAAATGCAAAGTTTCGGCGCTATCTTAATGTTTGATCCTCATTTTTTGTGTTTAATGGGATAATTCAAAACATTTTGGTGGCATTTTCAATCGTCTAAGGCATGTACTGGCATGTTGTCTTCTGAAAACGATGATTTCAATTTCCTAAAAACTGCAAAAACAGAAAAGTGTGTGCATCACGTGCACCATAGTTCCAGGGCTCATGGGACTGTTTTATCTCTCCAAATAAGTCTGTCATTGACCAGAAACATAAACGTAAAAGTAGCCATCAAGCTGTATTATATATTTTCAAAAATATCGAAATTTAGAGACAGGTAACTTTTCACTGACACTGAGTATATATTGTAATCAGATAATTGTAGTTCATGTTCATGCAAATGATTTTCTCTTTAAAGTTCACACAGCGTGTCACAATATTGCAAACGGAATCAAATCGGAGAGTAACTCTAAAAAGACTGATAAGCATGCTGCCGATTGCTGTATGTTGGTGCGTAAAGTGATCTATGTGAGATATATCAATTGTTCATACAGCAATGTGGCCAAAGGCATCCCTCTCCTTGATAAAAAAAAAGCCATTTTTTGTTTATACAGGACAAATTTCATGTGAGTAAGAGCTTTTGAAAGATATACCCCCTTATGCATGTTATAAGTGTAACTACACATATGCTATAAATACCAACTGTGTGAACATATCATGTCTATTTCAGGAAGAGCTGGACAGCGAATTGAACCAATTGAATGATGAATGCTTAAATGCCTTGGCGAAGAATTGTCTTAATCTGAAAAGGTGAGAAACAATCATACATGTAGGTAGAAGATATGGTAAGGTGAAATAAAGTAAATACCTGTGTTTAGGGTAATCTGACCCTAACTAAATTTACTGGTGAAACCTAGAATTTATTCAGGTTTTCTGGAAAAATATAATTCTGTGCAAAAATTATGTGTGTGTTTTTTTCAGGAAAGAATAATTAAAAAATATGTGAGCCTGTCCTACCTATAATATTCAGACCAGTTACCCGATACACACTTATTTTAATTTGGACTTAAATAGAACAATTGATTTCACTACAAATGGGCTGAGACTTGAGAAAACCCATTTTCCGGGTTTCAGATCAGGTCGTACCAAAACATCCTGATCAGCTACAGAAACTAGCAAGAATATTAAAATTTTGCTTGCAACAAATTTTCTCACATTGAGTATCAAATGTAATTTAAAGTTAACACAACCTACAGAGAAGTAGAGTTGTTTAATTGTCCCATTGGACTGATTTTTTAATGGCAGTTAACCGCAATAAAATCTTTATTTTGTCTCAATTTAGAAAATATAATCATGTATAAGTTAGTATCACTATTTATGCTAGGCTGCACCCAATATGAATAATTTTATACATAAACTTTCATGTCAGTACACTGGACATAGCCATTACTTGTCAGTTCCACTAGTGCAGGATAAGATAAATCATATTTCATAAAGAAACAGAGAAGACCTGGACCAGGCAGCTCTTACAAGAGCTCTTACAAGAGCTGCCTTATCTGAGTCTGCTCTGTTTGCAATTGCATCAAAAGGCGTGTCTATGAGGTTATAGGTTAAGTATTGAGATGATAACAATTTATTGAAAAAATGTTGTTGTACTTGGGCTTTCTTATTTAATCTTGTTACCTTCACAATTTGAAAACATCTGACTGTTCCATTGAGTTTGTTCATCAGAGACAATGGAATGTGCAACAAACATGCTCCTCTAGCCATAGCACTGGCATCTTTCCACTTTAACAGAAAAATATGATTTAATGTCCACTCTCTCTCTCTCTTTTCTTTTAAAAAATATTCTAATTTAGTGGTCATAATAATATTATTAAATGATTATTTGATTTTTCGTGTCAGACGTTTACATTCATTTTAATTGGCACAGTGCCAGAATACATTTTTGTAAACTACAGTCAAATCTAGTAAATTCAAAGTCCTAGGAACTAGAGATTTTATTTAGAAGTACTGAAAATTTGAATATATAGGGCGGTAGAAATAAAAATATATAACCCAGAAAAAAATTATTAATTATTATAATTTTTTCTAGATGAAACATAAGTTTTTTGCATCTCAACCAAAACACCCAAAACATGTTAATATAGACACTTAGCAAATAAATCATGATAAGATCCTAGTCTCTGAATCCAAAGTATCCAATTGTTTAGCTCACCAGAGCAGAAGGCTCAGGGTGAGCTTATAGCATGGGACTCGAGCCAGCGTCCGTCCGTGCGTCCGTCCGTGCGTCCACACTTTCAAACATGAATATCTCTGAGACCAGCTGGCTGATCACTATCAAATTTTATCTGGAGCATCATTGAGGTGGGGGATTGACTGCATTAAGTTTTGGGCTAGATCGAATCAAAACTCTGGTTTCCATGGCAACAGATAACTCCCATAGGGTTATAATGGGGAAAACCTTGTGACCACTCTAGCTCCTTCATTTTTGATTGGTTCTTCTTTATTCTTGCAGGTAATGAGACGACCAATAAAATCTTGGATGGGTTCGAAATTCGGCAGTATCCGACGAAGGACTTATGAGTAAGCTGCCCTTGAGCGTTTGGAAAAATCCCCATAGACTTATAATGGGAGAAACGTTGTGACCACTCTAGTGCCTTCAATTTCCAATGGATCTTCTTCATTCTTGCAGGTAACAATGTCAACCATAAAACATTGGATGGGTTTGAATTTCCGCAAGATTCCATCATTGACTTCGGAGTTAGCTGCCCTTGAGCGTCTGAAAAATCAATGAATAATGTTATGACCACTCTAGTGCCTTCATTTTGTTGGATCTTCTTCATTCTTGCAGGCAACAAGGACACCCATAAAATCTTTGATGGGTTCGAAATTTGGCAGGATCCGATCAGGGACTTGTGAGTTTCCTGCCCTTGAGAGTCTAAAAAAATCCCCATAGACTTATAATGGGAGAAATGTTGTGACCTCTCTAGTATTTTCAATTTTAAATGGATCTTCTTCATACTTGCAGATAAGAAGGACAACTATAAAAGCTTGGATGAGTTTGAATTTCGTCAAGATCCCATTGCCTATTATGGAGTTAGCTGCCCTTGAGCATCTTAAAAATTGATTTTTAATGTTGTGACTACTCTAGTGTCTTCATTTTTGATTGGATCTTCTTCATTCTGGCAGGTAACAAGGACAGCCATAAAATCTGGAATGGGTTTGATTTCGGCCAGATCGGACCTTGGACTGTGGAGTTAGCTGCCTTTTAGTGTCTGGAAAAATCCCCATAGACTTATAATGGTAGATCTGTTGTGACCACTCTAGTGCTTTCAATTTTGAATTGATCTTCTTCATTCTTGCAGATAAGAAGGGCAACTATAAAAGCTTGGGTGAGTTTGAATTTCTTTAAGATTCCATAACCTATTATGGAGTTAGCTGCCCTTGAGCATCTGAAAACTACATTTTCCCCAGGTTGTCTCTACAATTTTTATTCAGATTTTTTTAATACTTGCAGATAACTAGAACTGGCATAATATCTAATGTTTTTTTTTAATTCCCGGTCACTGTTTCAAGTTCAGAGTTATTTGCCTCAGAGCATCGTTAATTATGGTCTCTCCAAACATAATGCTGGCTCTCAGGTGAGCATTTATTAAATAAGCGAGTATTTTGAAAAATCTGGAGTTTGAATTTTCGAGGTTTAACTAAGATTTTGAAACTTATCTCATATGCACAAAAGCTTCCAATAAACTCCCATGCTGATGCAAACAGCAGGGCTAGAGGTCTGAAGTTTATTCTTAGTCTTAGTTTTCTTTGTGTTTGCAAGTAGCAAAGGCTGTCGCGTCAGTCTTTGATGGTGGACAAGCCTATAAGTACCAAACTCTCATGTACTGTCTCTTTTCATGTTTTATAGGATTAATCTACATGGTAGCTCAAGACTGTCAGGGGACTCTTTGATAAAAGTAAGATATATTTTTTCTGTATGTTTTATCTGTATTATGCAGGTAGCACAGTAGTGGGCATGTTCGATTAAAATTCTGACTTATATGGACTGCAATAGAGGGGTTGTGAGTTCAAATCCCAGTTTGTTCAAATACTTATCTCCCATTTACTAATTCAAGTACATCACTTGTCACTTTGAAATTTAAGTAGTAGTAAACTGCCTGAGGGAGACTGTCCAGGAACTGTGTAATATGATACCAGGATATCATAATATGACTGAACAACTTTGAAATAGATATAAGTATTAGAATGCAGTAAATAATTGTTATAAACCTGTTATACAAATGAAAGGTATTGATTTTTCTTCGGTTCAGGATAGCTTATTGTACACCAATGACCCAGGCATACTTTAAAAATCTCTTCTCGAGAACCAGAAGACAGATGACCTTGGGACTTTGTATGGATGGGGCCTACCAAGTTTGTTCAAATTATGGTCCTAGCTTGACATTGACCTACTTAACATCAAGGTCAAATTTGCCTCCTAACGCATTTAAATGGGAAATATTTTGAAAAGGTAATTTTTGAAAACTGTTGAAGTCATTATAATCACTAGATATGTTTAACCTAATGAGACAATGACTACATTTAAGTTTCAAAGGTCAAAGTTGACGTTTCACCTGAATTTATTTGATTCCCATTAGTATACATGTATTTAAAACAGATTTTCTCAGAAACCATTTGATCAATTTAACTCAAATGTGATATGAAGACTTCTTAGGGCGGGGAATGAAAATTTATGCAAACAGTTTCAGTCACATGATAAAAAATGGCCACCATGCCAATATATGGTAAAAACCTTTTTAAAAAACTCTTCTCTGGAACTAAATGGGACTTGGTGTGTAGCATTGGAGATGGGGGCCTACCAACTTTGCACAAATGATGATTCTGGGCTGACCTTGACCTTCTTTACGGCAAGGTCAAATTTGATTCCTCATTCAATTATGAAATGTTTATATTCCATAACTGTTAAAGCCCAAATCATTATCCCCACAAGGCGATATTGTAATAGCCTCCATCCTGTTTGTCTGTCTGTCCGTCTGCCCATCTGTCCATTATGCTATTTCCTCCTAAACCACCAGACAAAATCCAACCAAATTTGGTGTGTGAGTTACTGACATGAATAGGCCAGGCAACACCCCAAAAAATTGGGCCTGGGGCCCAGGGGAGAGATCATACCAAACTTTGTGTGTGTTATAACAAATAAAAGATATAAATCATAAATTATATCGAACTTTGTTCTGATGCCTGGGTCATGCCCCAGGAGTGGGACTTGGGGGGGGGGTCAAAAAATATTTTCGAACATGGTCATGTGGCATATCAAATTGATAGGGATGATGAGAAGAACATTTTCACAATAGTGTTAAACTGGTGACCTTGGGGTGAGGTCAAAAGGTCAAATATCACCATATTTTCAATTACAAAGTCAATTTCAAAGATTTTTTTACCAAACTTTGTGTGTGTTCTCGCAAATTAAATATATAAAACATATCAATGAACATTTTCATTCTGTGTTATGGGTCTCGCCCAAGGGGTGGTACTTGGGGGTGTGTGGGGGTCAAAAACTTGAGTTTAGGGATTTACTATGGCCCCCATCAACTTCGCATTCTAGTTGTAGTTTTGCAATCATCTCACTGTTGTTGTTTGAATTTCAGAAATAAATCAGATGTCATTGTTGCATGTTTACAGACATAAACAAACAATTGAGAACACCACATGGTGTTGATCTATAGGGTCAATGTAGGTACATTCAGACACTCTCGTGTTCAACTCTTTCTGGATACACACCATGTCGTACAATGAAACGTTTCAAATGACATATAGATGCTTATATTATTCAAGATATGTTTTAAAACAATTTTGTCACGAAAATATGATTAAAACCTTGATAAATCCTCGCTACTCTGCCTTTGATCAGACAGCTGGTACAATCGGACATTTGCTGGTACATTCGGACATACAGGCTGGTACAATCGGACAACAACAAAAGTGACGCATATGGGCGTAGAATCGGTAGACGAACGTCTTTTTATCAGTTGTTATTCATTTAATCTTCAACAAAATATAACACTTTGTCCATAGTAACTGACCAAGGAATAGTTTCAGCAGCTTCTCTCTTCCTGTTACCGATTCAGATAACGACAGTAATTAAGCTTTTGTGAGATAGGGAGGATGGGTGCTACTGATCACCTTGCGCCACCCAATGCCACCCACTATATACTACATGTACTTTATTGTTTATATTAATTGATTAACAGTACATTAGAATCAAAATATGTTTCTGTGATAGTTTTAAGACATTGTTTTTATACAAGTGCAGACTGATAGGCGAAGAATTGGCCAGTAGAATACATTTAAGTACCCACCCCTTGTGGTGTTGGCTGTTTTAATGCGGTGGTTCTGTTGTTGTTGATTCATTGTTTATAATAAATAGTGTTGCTCCAATCGTTTTGTGTAGGAGTGAGGTCGGGAGGGTTTTTGATCCGTTTTGTTGCCGTCTGTATTCTGTGTTTCTTTCCATCTTTTTCTCTGTCTCGTCTGCACGTTGTTGTTGGTCGTGGGTTGGTCTGTGATCTGTGGCATTTCCTTCCTGATCATACTCGCATACTTCTTAGTATATTAGATAAAGCGCCCATCATGGTAAGTTAGGCAATCGTGTCTAGCAGTAGACAGATAGATATGCGTAGAGAGAGGCTAGGGATATTTTGTAAAAACAAACATACAAAAGACCAGTTATTACCATAATCATGTATCAGCGCCAACCTTTGGCCTCAAGAGAAGAATACACACGAACATGACCAACATAGAATGAACAGACACAAGCAGGCACAAAGGGTACCCATATACTATTAGGCTATTTCAGAGCTATTACAGTCATTATCTTCCAGTGCCAAAGAGTTCACACTGAGGTAAAACGTAGGTAAACACAATTGGTTTTTGTAAGGTTATCCAAGGACACCAGACGATCTTACAAAAAGTAAGTGAGTATGGTCAGGAAATACCACAAACACACACTGCATACCAATCATTAAATTAGACCATGTTATAGAAGAGAAAGGAAGTTTGGGCTAAGTAGGCCTGTGACAAGCAGTTTAATAAATGTTTAAACTTGTTTTGGTGCAAGTTGGATTCGTTTAGAGCATCTAAATCATGCAGTCCTATTGTACCTGCAGTTAGTTTTTATTTGGTTGGTACAGTCGGACACATTTTGTTTGTCAAATTGCAACTAAATCGATGAGATTTTACAATAAATACATTCAAAGTCACAAAATATAATGTACGCTTAACGCAAGTACAGAGAATGCAGTAAGTTATTACCACACTTTAGATCATACACGTGTATATTATCTGGGGCGGTGGTTGCGTCTGGTCTGGTTAGATTTTTAACATTTGGAGCTCTGACGGTTTGTTATGACATAGACATTTTTCAGCCAATGAAATTAGATGTACCAAAGATAATGAACTTGCAATGCTGCGAAAATGAAATAACTGTTTTATTGGCTTTTATATGGAATAAACATAGCAATGACAACCGAAGTCGCACTGAAGTTATCTAAGAAATACGAAATTGTCCGATTGTACCAACACTGGCCGAATGTACCTACATTGACCCTATGTGTACTTTTGTTAATATATGTTTTCATGTGTAGCCAGTTGAGAATATTGCTAAACTAGTACTTTGGCCTCTTCACGAGAAATCCTGCAGAATTTGCATCAAGAATAAATCCAGTCATGCCTGGATGCAGACAGTTTTGCCAGAGGGGTCCAACTCTGACAACGTTTATTTTAATTAATGATGGGAGGAGAGAGGATCCAAATAATACTAAAAGTGGGCTTATGGTGGCCCAACATTGAATGCTGGATCCGCCCATGAAGGTTACAGGATCTTGCTTGGATATTGGAATTGTGCCTTGATATGATATGTTCTGATCTGAGTTGTAATATTTTCATATTTTATATATGTCCTAGCTGTCAATGGGTTGTGTAAACCTACAAAGTCTAGACCTATCCTACTGCAGTAACTTTGGAAAAGTGCCAGGATGTGAAGCATTATGGGTACTTCCCTCATCACTCACACAACTTTCTCTCTGTGGTGTTTTATTAGAGGATGAAACAATATTTGTAGAATGTATCCAAAGACTGAAGAGACTCCGTGTTTTGAGATTATGTGGTGTGTCTGCATTGACAGATGAAACTTTAACACAAGTAGGTAATTCTGCACTAGCTGCCTGTTGTCTTTCAAATCCTTGAAGCGCCTGCAAAAATTTATCTGAAAATGTCATCTGCTCCAGTCTCCTGCATATACTTGCTAACATTATTGAGTAATGTTATAATAAATGCAGACAGTGAGAACCCAGAACAGACTGCTCTTGTAAATGCTCCTAGCTCCTACAGGAGCAGTCTGAATTGGGTCTACATTGTAGAAGGGGCTTTTAAATAATTTCAGCAGATGACAAATCCGACAACATTGTTGTGATTGTTACTTCAAGGGTTAACACAAGTAAATGGTTGTTCATAAATTGCCAGGTGACAATTTGACAAGAGTAGGTAATTTACAAAACTAGGCAGATGAAGCAGACATAGGTATGTAACACTTACTCATGAGTAGGTAAATATGCAGTAATTGACAGATGAAACTTTTGCACAAGCAACAACTTAAGCTACAGGCATTGACAGATGAACCTTTGAGGAAAGAAGATCAATTTGAAGGACTTGCCAGATAAAACTACAATTCAGAAAAGATAATCTGAAGAAAGTTCCAGGTAAAAATAGAACACAAGGAGTTATACTTAAGAAAAACAACAACCAACAAATGTATGATCAGAAAATAGCACAATCACACACAGCAGACTAAACAATGGCACTGTGAGGTAGAACCAAGAAAACTAACAGTCACAGGATATCAGGAAGACACTTGAAGTAAAGCAACCAGCTTTCTCTTCCCCATCAATATGATTGCAATACTATATTCCTGTTGCAATAATAAGAGACGCCAAAATCTTGATTATTATTTTATAACCTGTATTTTTCCAAAAACAAAGCTCAAATCTGGATTAAGAATATCCTGCAGTGTTAGAAGAAAATTGTTTGAAGAATCTACTACCACTGCCCTGACCCCTAATCTCTGATGAATTTCAACAAATTTAGGCTTTCTGAAAAGCCGGGGGGAGTTTAAACGCTGTAACAGCCATGTGACGGCCTATATATCTATACTTAAATTTCTACAGGTAAGTGTCAAAAGCATCACACATTTATAAAAACGCCATTGCTTTGTACAAGTCAGTTTTATTTTTAAGCACTGCCATTCAGTTGATAGTATCGATTCAATCAGCGTAGACCCAGAGCCAACTGATCCAATAAGATCAGTTTGATCCGGGTAAATACTGTTTGCTATATGTGTAAGGACATTTTCTACTAAAACAGCGTGATGTGGCTATTATGGACAGTTTTATAAAAACAACTTTTACTGTGGTAAATGGCATAAGCATTATCAACTACATATGTATTTTTTATAGTCAACCATTCATTTTCTGTAATTAGTTAATTTCATCTTTTACATACATTCTTTCAATGGTAATACTGATACTCAAGTTTCAAATAAATGGAATAAAATGCCCCAATTCTACCATCAGAATTATAAGAGCAAAAATTAGCGGTAATACCAGGCAATATCTTTGTCAAAATTCTGCCTGAAATTATTCAGGATTATTGAATGCTCAAGGTGATATATACTCCTCAAAATAATTGAAGGACCAATACTATCAATTATATCATTGATGCATTTTGTGTAGAACGTATTTTGAAAACCAATCTTACGATCAAGTCTAAATTTTTTGGACATCTCTGACGCCTTATTGCCAAGTGAAACAGCAAAAAGAAAATGATAGAAAATGTTACTAACAAGGATTTTTTGTCATTTTAAAACTTGACCTAAATGTATTGGAATGTCATTTTTTGTGTGTATCCATGGACCACAGAGCTGCATGAAATGAATGAAAAGTGCTTTTAGATGCTGAAATCTCTTTTTTGACTTGATTTTATTGTGTTTTAATTTCTCCGATACCATCCACCTCTTCCTGTGAGAGAAACTTGCCCCTTTTGGCTGTGGCGTAATGGTCAGACTGTGGATTCAGACAACTGGTTTTGGCGTTTATCTGTGACAATTTTTAAACGATTCATCGGGACATCTTTCTAACACCCAAAGGCATAGAATGACGATTGAAAATCTGATTATTGATGGCCAAGTACACACATTGTTTTCAGAAAACAAAACCATGTCAAAACTCCATTCTCAGAGATGAAAATGCTGGCTTCCCAGTATATTGAAACTGTTTGAAGATTTTTTGCATGCTAGCTGAACTGTTTAAAACAAAGTTTAAGTCGATGTCACTTTCATTCTACTGGAATGACCACAGAAGAACTTCTTTACCCCACCCTGTGCCTTTTGAAAGTGGTTTTTTTTGGGGATATGTGCGTTTGAGACACAGTTATGGCAGAATTAGGCACTGGAATCATTAATAATGATTTTTAATTTATGGGCATAAAGAATAGAAAGATTTGGGCCAAGTTTTACAGAATTTGAATTTTTGAGCTAATAATACTCGCTTTCTAAAATCTTAGTCCTTTAATTATTTTGAGGAGTATAAATTGAAAACGTACATCTAAAGTCATGTATTCCAGATTCTAATTTATGCAGCAGTACTTTATATGTACGATACTCTTTATGCTATACTGAACAAAAGTGAAAACGCTACACTACAATATTCAATTTTTGTGAGAAAGTATTGGACGAAAAGTATTTACTAAAGCTTAATAATGTTTTCCGGACATCCAGCAAACGATTCGTCCAAACTCCACCAATTTGTTAATTTTGATGTTTGAGTTATATTCCCTTTTGTGTCACTGAATTATGCAATTGCGCTTGTGCAAAAAAGTTTGTTACACTTATCAGAATGTGTCATATTTGTGTTGCATTAAAACACAAGAAAACTGGTTTATCACTTGAAACAAACGCAGAAATCAGTTTTGAATTTATCAAATTTGTAAAAAAAATTGTAAATTGTCTCACTTTGACGAAAACAAATAGAGAATATTAAATATTTGGTAATCTTCGATTTATCACGATTTTCAATAAATTTATTTTGCCAAATCAGGTAGACCTATCAGCACATTGTTCCTACCATTTCTCGACCAGTAATGTTCTCAGACTAAGATGCAACAACACATTGATTTTCCTATGGAGATTTCAGTGATAAAAATTCAAGCCTGGCCAATTTGATGAAAACCCCACCTTTTAAGGTTGCTTTTAAAGTCATTCACATTTCTGGTTGTCACATGTCTAGGCTTCCATTTCGTTCAGTCGGGTCTGGTTGGCAGTGGATTTCTGAAGGCCTATTTTAAACGGTTTATTCCTGTTTCTCCCACTTTTAGAAATTCATATTCCTGTTATTCCCACTAAAATTTAGGACAACTTACCTGTATAGTATAGTCTGTTTCAGAATTTCACAATAAAACCCCGTCTATAATGCAATCAATAGAATAATTCATTAAAGTGAAAACAGATCACTTAGTGCATATATACTCTGAAGGATTTTATGTATCATCCAAAGTTCTAAAATATGGCAAATGTACAAGTTCAAGTAGATTTTGTGAGGAACATGTGCGGTGGTCAGAGCCTCGTGCTAGGGGGAAACATGTATATGATAAGTACATTAATTATCTAGGCGACTTTTGTCAACTGCTAACATTTGCAAACAGTTTGGACCTAGATCAGGCCCAACAGAAAGTCAGTTGTGATCAGTATCCAAACTGTTTGACACTCTGGGTCCATGGTTTAAAATCTTTATCGTTGTGCCGTTGTGTTCAAGTAACAACCTTTTTCAGAAAATAGGTTCTTAATACCCTTTTTTAGCTCACCTGAGCCGAAGGCTCATGGGTGAGCTAATAGTATACCAGTCACTCCGTCGTCCGTCCGTCCGTCCGTCTGTCCGTCCATCCGTCAACATTTTCAAACATCTTCTTCTCTGAAACCACTGGGCCAATTAAACTCAAATTTCATATGGAGACTCCTTAGGACGCGGGAACGAAAGTTTGTTCAAATGGTCCTGGTCACATGACCAAGATGGCCGCCATGCCCATATATGGTAAAAACCCTTTAAAAATCTTCTTCTCCAGAACCAGAAGGCCGATGACCTTGGGACTTGGTATGTAGCATTGGGGTAGTGGGGCCTACCAAGTTTGTTCAAATGATGATCCTTGGTTGACCTTGACCTACTTAACGTCAAGGTCAAATTTGCTTCCTAATGCATTTAAATGGGATTTTTTTTGAAAAAGTTGATTTTTTGAATACTGTTGAAGCCAAAGTTATTATTCTCACTTGATATGTTTAACCTAATGAGACAATGGCTATAAATAAGTTTCAAAGGTCAAGGTTGACCTTTGACCTTTCAGCTAAGTCGCACATATTGAAGTCCCATCTATATATTAAATCATAGTTTTCTCACAAACCATTGGCCCAATTTAACTCAAATTTCATTTGAAGACTTCTTATGCTAAGTTAGCCAAAATTTATACAAAATATATTGGTCACATGACCAAGATGGCCGCCATGCCCATATATGGTAAAAACCCTTTAAAAATCTTCTTCTCCACAACCAGAAGACCGGTGACCTTGGGACTTGGTATGTAGCATTGGGGATGTGGGGCCTACCAAGTTTGTTCAAATGATGATCCTAGGTTGACCTTGACCTACTATACGTCAAGGTCAAATTTGCTTCCTAATGCATTTAAATGGGATTTTTTTTGCAAAGTTGATTTTTTTAATACTGTTGAAGCCAAAGTCATTATTCTCACTTGATATGTTGAACCTAATGAGACAATGGCTATAAATAAGTTTCAAAGGTCAAGGTTGACCTTTTACTTTTCAGCTAAGGTCGCTCATATTGGAGTCCCATCAACACATTAAAACATAGTTTCCTCAGAGGCCACTAGGCCAATTGAACTCAAATTTCATATGAAGACTCCTCATGATAGGTTAGCCAAAATTTTTACCAATTGCACTGTTCACATGACCAAGATGGCCACCATGCCCATATATGGTAAAAAACAATTAAATATATTCTTCTCTGGAACCAAAAGGCCAATGGCCTTGGGACTTGGTATGTAGCATTGCGGATGTAGGCCCTATCCAATTTGCACTAATGATGAATCTAGGTTGACCTTGACCTACTTTATAGCAATGTCAAATTGAATTCCTAATGCATTTATTTGGGAAAAATCTTGAAATGATCATTGTTCTATAACTGTTTAGGCCGAAATCATAATACTTGCAAGAAATGTTTAATCTAATGAGACATTGGTTTTATATAAGTACCAAATGTCAAGCTGACCTGTGACCTTTTATCCAAGGCCACTCATTTGGACTGCCACATACCTATCTAAACATCTTTTCCTCAGAAATCACTGGGCTGTTTGATGGAGTATTCATTGGATTGTTTAGGTCACTTGACCAAAATGGCTGCAACCCCAATATGTGGTAAAACAAAATTTGTTTCGTTATAAGCTGTAGTTGACCTTGACCTATTTTAACATTATTAAGGAGATCAGGTGAGCGCCTCAGGACCTTCAGGTCCTCTAGTTTGATATTCCAATGTTTTATCTGAAATATCGCACAATGCACGGTTATCGCATTTTCAAGCAAAGAAGGCTCTTGTACATAAGGTTGTAGATATATAGAGCTGCATGTTAAATCTCATAAATATGCGATAAATACCACCAAAGTCACATGTAAAGTCACATGCGCTACAAGTTTGCAACCCCATGAAATTTAAAAAAATGAAATCTGGTTTGATACAATGATAAGTATGTTTTATCTCAACAAACAGCACTGACCCTGATAAAATGCCACATATTGCAACATTTTATCTTGGTCTACACTGTTTGTCTAGATACAATGATAAGTATGTTTTATCTCAACAAATAGTGCAGACTCTGATAAAATGACACATATTGCAACATTTATCTTGGTCTACACTTCTCTAGAAACGATGATAAGTATGTTTTATCTCAACAAATTGTACAGACCCTGATAAAATGCCTCATATTGCAACATTTTATCTTGGTCTACACTGTTTGTCTAAATTTGATTATTATAGCAAACCCTAAGATGTGCTCAATTATTATCACCTGTATCTGTTTTATGTTTACCTTTACTGAAATAAACTATATGTCCTCAGGTTATGTATTAACACCTTTCGCCTTATCCACAAATCCTGTTCTTCCCACCCCAAATTTACATAAAAATCAAAAAGTGGTAATAACAGGAATACACCATTTTAAAATATGTGAGATTTACATTCAAATTTGTAGCCTGAAAAATTGCACCCCTGTCACATTTAAATGTCTTTCATGTGTTTCCTCGTGACAACATCCACAAAGCTTTTCTTTTATGCATAACCCTGTCTTTGAACATTCAGATACATTTTTATTTGCTTTACTGGCGTGCATCATTTTGCATATAAATGGCAAACAATTCAGGAGTAGCGTTTTCACTTTTTTTCAATATATGACCTATACCGCGATTACTGACGTGAAACGACATCGACTGACTCAGTCACTGTTGCATATTATTAATAAACTGGGTCAGTTTATGTCCATTATACCAACAGTAATACTCCCCCGTTGAAAAAACCCCAAAAATATGCCAAAATTCCATCTTATTACGGAAAAACACAGCAAAAACACCAGGTTGAAAATTTTGTCAAAAATACTGCAGCTTTTTCTAACAGCATATTGAAAAGTTTAAGAGAAAATAACGTGAACAGATGCACTTAAAGCCAATTTTTCGCGTTTCTTATTAATGCGGCAGTACTTTAGAAGGACACACAATACTGAATAACATAACAAAACCCAAACACAGAGCCCCCACAAACAAAGGGAGCAACAATAAACAATAACAGAACCACCGCCTTAGAACGGACAGCAGCCCTAGCCACGGGGGGGGGGGGGGGGGGGGGGGGGAGTTAAATGCTAATACATGCTGGAAATTTGTAGACATTCTCATATAAATTTAAACACATGCTGTAAATCCGTAGAAATTTTCAGATTGAGCTTTAACTTATGTTGTAAATCTGTAGAACTTCTCTGATTGAATTTTAACACATGCTGGAAATTTGTAGACATTCTCAGATTGAATTTTAACACATGATGTAAATCTGCAGAAATTCTAAGATAAATTTGACACATGCTGGAAATATGTAGATATTCTCAGATTGAATTTTAACTTATTTTGTAAATCTGTAGAAATTCTCAGATTGAATTTTAATACATGCTTGAAATATGTAGAAATAATCAGATTGAACTTTTACACATGCTGTAAATCTGTAGAAATTCTTAAATAATTTTAACATGAATGTAGGGAAAACTAAATATGCAGAAAATTAATGAAACTCTAACTCAAATAGGTAATTATGCAGATATTGCTGAGCTTTAAAATCAAAAGTAAATCAGCAGAATTTGTCAGATGATGCTCTAACGCAACAACGTAATTTTGCACAAATTGTCTGATGACCCTTAATACATGTACAGTGGAAAGTTTGGCACACGTATTTGGGTTTGATTTTTTTTTTTAAATTTACGTCTTTAAAAAGAAACCCATTTACATTACAGCATATTTTTTTTTATTTATACATTGTTCTGAGAGGGTAGCACAATTAGCTAGTAAGCTATTCTACCTTGTGGCCCTCTATCAGTAGCATAATTACATACATGTATATACAAATAAAACAACATCATCATCACATAGAATAGTAGATATAAGATAAAAATAGTTATATGTTTGGAGTATATAAAAAGTGTAAAATTGTAGTGACTTTAAAATACGTGCCTAAGTGTGCATATATTTTAAAACATAAGAATTTACTGTTTAATATTGGCATAACATATTTATTGTGACAATCAGTGCAAAATAGCAGTCCTGAACCCATGCCTTGCACATCCGAACAAGGAAACATGTGGCGGAAACCAATGTCCAAACAGCATGCCCCTGTACATGTAGGCGCACAGCGTGGTTCATGTCCAGCAGAGTCAGAACTAACCACCCTGAATTATGACTGCTAACTCAGATTGATAAATGTTTAAAATCAAATAAAAATGTTCATATGTGTGTAAAATTCAATGAAGCAAATGAGCTTTGATGTTTTTCTTAAAAACGTTAAAGGAGCCAGCATTTCTAACTGTCTTCAGAGTGTGCCATAGCTTAGGCGCTGAACAAGAAAATGATCCATTGTATATCGTCGTACATAATAAAAGCTGTAAGCAGATTGAATTAGGTATTAGGCTATAATTAGCTTTTGTTTAAATAATGGTCATTCACCATCTGTTTTCACCTTTTAAACCTGCACTTGATAGTGATGTTTACTTTCTGACAAACAGCAAAAAATCCCAATTGAGAATAATTATTTGTTTTAGAAAATCCAGAATTCCTGTGAACACTCTTACACACATGTGGCAAATCATTAGATGCATATCTGGATGATTTGCAACATTTGTTTTAGAACTAAAATCATCAATTTTATCTAAAAATATGTCACGGTGGTTACATAGAAAAAGTAGATCTGGATGATTTGCAAAATTTGTTGAAGAACTGAAATCATCAATTTTATCTAAAAATATGTCAAGGTGGTGACTTAGAAAAGGTAGAACAGGATGATTTGCAACATTTGTTTAAGAACTGAAATCATCAATTTTATCTAAAAATATGTCACGGTGGTTTCATAGAAAAAGTAGATCTGGATGATTTGCAAAATTTTTGAAGAACTGAAATCATCAATTATATCTAAAAATATGTCACGGTGGTGACATAGAAAAGGTAGAACTGGATGATTTGCAAAATTTGTTTAAGAACTGAAATCATCAATTTTATCTAAAATATGTCACGGTGCCGACATGGAAAAAGTAGTTTCCTAATGAAATTCGTTTGGTACTTAAAGTCGTATCTGTTATGACGTAGCAAGATCTTAACGGCATCAACATTACATTCTCCTTCACACATGAACCTTGATGATGTGATGCTTTCAATCAAAAATATCTATGTTTGCAAGATCGGCTTTCATATTTGTGTATATAGATTGTCATTTTAGTTTTCCCCACCAAATGGGAAAAGTGTGGTACTGTGTGGTAGGATGAACACTGGGGCGCTATTGTTTATAAATAGAAAATATACTCACCAACATTTTACATAAGGTATTCCTGGCATACCTTTTGTACAAACTATTCCAGCACATAAGGTAGGGCTGGCATACCCATAGCCCTATGTTTATTGGCATACTGTTGTGCTTTATGTTCTTTGTACATATTGTGCTAAAGGTATTCCTGACATACCTTGTGCTTAAAATACTCCTAATGTATTCCAGCACATAAGGTATTTCTGGCATACCCATGTGCTTAAGATATTCCTGGCATTCTAATGTGCGACTAGCTTAGACTTATATCAGAAATATTATAATTGAGCCAGGACATTAGATTTCCAACAACGTGGTATGTGCAACCAGCAAAGTCTCAGACAAGCCTGTGCATATGCACACTCTGATCAGAGGATTTGTTAGTCCCTTGAATATCCTATGACTGTTAAGCTACTTACCAGGAATTATTTGGAGTTTTTAAGCTTAAAAGGGAGGCTGCACAGACTCGTCTGAGTGTACACATGTCAAAATACCATATTGTTGGAAATCACATCACGGCTCATAGCTACTATAGTATGCCAGGAATATATGAGGCACATTAGTATGATTTGATTCTTTAAGTCCCATCAACAATCTTTCAGTTATGTAGGGACGGGTCTTCCTGGGTTGAACCAGTACTCAGCTAGGACTAATGTGTCTTGCTCAAGGACAAAACACAGTGAAGCCGGTAAGGCTTGAATCCGCGGCCTCTCTGTCTCAAGTCAACTACTCTACCACTGAGCCACTGCACACCCTATGCCTTATATATATATATAGGCATGCCAGGCATACCTTATGTACTGGAATATGTGAAGAACATATTGAACAAAAGGTATGCCAGGAATACCTTAAGCACAATTTTTGCGCATTGGCATACAAGAACACAAAGCACAATAGTATGCCAGTGATATCTAAAGCACATGGGTATGCCAGGCATACCTTATGTGCTGGAATATGTGAAGAACATATTGAACACAAGGTATGCCAGGAATACCTTAAGCACATTTTTTGCACATTGGCATGCAAGAACACAAAGCACAATAGCATGCTAGGAATATCTAAAGCACATGGGTATGCCAGGCATACCTTATGTACTGGAATATGTGAAGAACATATTGAACACAAGGTATGCCAGGAATACCTTAAGCACAAGTTTTGCACATTGGCATACAAGAACACAAAGCACAATAGTATGCCAGGAATATCTAAAGCACATGGTTATGCCAGGCATACCTTATGTGCTGGAATACGTTAGGAATATTTTTAGCACAAGGTATGCCAGGAATACCTTTAGCTTAATATGTACACAGAACATTAAGCACAACATTATGCCAGAAAACCTAGGACTATAAATATAAATTGTTGTGTTTCATAATAATTAAAACAATAGCGTCCCAGTGTTTATCCTACCACTTCGTACTACACTATTCCCATTTGGTGGGGAAAAGCAAAATGACAGTCTATATACACAAATATGATAGACGATCTTGCAAGAATAGATATTTTTGATTGAAAGTGTTACATCGTCAAGGTTCATGTGTGAAGGAGAATGTAATGTTGATGCTGTTAAGATCTTGCTACTTCTTAACAGATAAGACTTTAAGTACTAAACGAATATCATTAGGAAACTACTTTTTCCATGGCAGCACCGTGACAGATTTTTAGATAAAATTAAAGATTAAAGTTCTTTAACAAATTTTGCATATCATCCAGATCTACTTTTTCCATGTCACCACCGTGACATACTTTTAGATAAAATTGATGGTTTCCGTTTTTAAACAAATTTTGCAAATCATCCAGATCTACTTTTTCCATGTCACCACCGTGACATATTTTTAGATAAAATTGATGATTTCAGTTCTTAAACAAATGTTGCAAATCATCCAGATCTACTTTTTCCATGTCACCACTGTGGCATATTTTTAGATAAAATTGATGATTTCAGTTCTTAAACAAATTTTGCAAATCATCCAGATCTACTTTTTCCTTATCACCACCTTGACATATTTTTAGATAAAATTTATGATTTTAGTTTTTAAACAAATGTTGCAAATCATCCAGATATGCATCAAATGATTTGCAACATATGTGTATTAGTGTTCACAGAAATTCTGGATTTTCTCAAACAAATAATTATTCTCATTTGGACTTTTTTGCTGTTGACAGTAATTTACATAGAAAATAACTGCAAATCTAGAAAAATAGTTTTCCTGTTTGTGTGCTCTACATAGAACTAAGTCAAGGAAAAGAAAAAACTAAGTGAGGTGTGAACATATCAGCTGATGATGTCAATGCCATTTAGACTCTATTTCTGCGTTCATATTTTCAGCTAATAGAACTGCGTCTTGTCATTATATAAGGTTTTCATTAAACAAGGTCTTTTTTGGCCTACTTTTGCAGCTATCTGCAGGAGAACAGGCGATACCATATACACCCCAATTATTCAGACAAATTTGGCATGAGCATATGGTGTCTACCAAGTATTCAGACAAATTGGCAAGAGCATATAGTGTCTACCAAGTATTCAAACAAATTGGCATGAGCATATAGTGTCCACCAATTATAAAGATAAATTGGCATGAGAATATAGTGTCCACCAAGTATTCAGACAAATTGGCATGGGCATATAGTGTCTACCAAGTATTCAGACAAATTGGCATGAGTATATAGTGTCCACCAGGTATTCAGACAAATTGGCATGAACATATAGTGTCTACCAAGTATTCAGACAAATTGGTATTCAGACAAATTGGCATGAGCATATAGTGTCTACAAAGTATTCAGACAAATTGGCATGATCATATAGTGTCCACCAAGTATTCAGACAGATTGGCATGAGCATATAGTGTCTACCAATTATTCAGACAAATTGGCATGAGCTTATAGTGTCTACCTTGTATTCAGACAAATTGGCATGAGCAGATAGTGTCCATCAAGTGTTATGACAAATTGCCATGAGCATATAGTGTCTTCCAAGTATTCAAACAAATTGGCATGAGCATATAGTGTCCACCTAGTATTCAGATAAATTGGCATTAGCATATAGTGTCCACCAAGTATTCAGACAAATTTGCATGAGTATATAGTGTCTACCAAATATTCAAACAAATTGGCATGAGCGTATAGTGTCCACCAAGTATTCAGACAAATTGGCATGAGTATATAGTGTCTACCTAGTATTCAAACAAATTTGCATGAGCATATATTGTCCACCAAGTATTCAGACAAATTGGCATAAGCATATAGTGTCCACCAAGTAATCAGACAAATTGGCATTAGCATATAGTGTCTACCAAATATTCAGTCAAATTGGCATGAGCATATAGTGTCCACCAAGTATTCAGACAAATTGGCATGAGCATATAGTGTCTACCAAGTATTCAGTCAAATTGGAAGAGCATATAGTGTCCACCAAGTATTCAGACAAATTGGCATGAGCATATATTGTCTACCATGTATTCAGACAAATTGGCATGAGCATATAGTGTCTACCAAGTATTCAGTCAAATTGGCATGAGCATATAGTGTCCACCAAGTATTCAGACAGATTGGCATGAGCATATAGTGTCTACCAAGATCAGACGGCTGAGTAGTTGTCTGATAATGGTTTTCACTATATTACCATATATAAACAACTAATCATGTTGTAAAATATAATTGTTAGAATTCTATATAGAGGATCTTACATTAGTTTCCATGTTTTATTGAATATTTTAACAAGTTGAGGAAAGAGATAAAATGTGAGGCTTGCCAAGGATTTTAGTGCTTTTCATAACGATTTTAATGAATTCAATAGACATGAATATGAATGTTTAGATTCTATCACACACTAGAAAGTATAGAAGAGCTCCACCACAAAACAAGGAGCAAGCATCTCCCCCTTCCCCCCCCCCCCCCCCCACACACAATGGTACTCTGAGTGTCTACAATAGAATTAAAAAAATGATTTACAAAGTTACTTAAAATGAAAAAAAAAACTGTTCTTTTTGTTAAAGCTACTTACAGGCCTGACCAGATTCTAAACCGTTTAACTCTGGCAACATTAAGGGTTTTTTTTTTAAATCAACAGAGGACAAAATTCATAAAAACATTCTTAGCAGCCAAATAGACCATATGCCTCTCTTCGAAAACTGACATGAAAAAATAAGCATAACCATATCGGGATCCAGAATTGGGGGACTGGGGGTCCGGACCACCCTTGAAATTCCTTAGAAATACTGGTACAGACCCCTCTTGAGAATTAATTGGACCCCTTGGATCCAATTACTTCTTGAGGGAGGTCCGTATGGCCCTCTGTGAAATACATTGATGACTAAAATCTTTAAGGACCCCCCTGACGGAATTTTCTGGCTCCGCGCATGATAATGAGGTTGTTTCTGGATAAATAAATATACACCATTTTTTGGTCTACTAGACAGTGGACTCCTGTATATGTACATTGTACAATATGAAAACTATAGAGACTAGTTTGATCTAGATTATTGTAGTTGAAGAGAAATTCAGCTCTCATAGCTGAATATAAAAGACTGTTTGGCATATTTCTGGTGATTTAAGAAGTGGATGGGGTGTGTGGGGGCAGTGTAGCACCCGTGAGTGTCTACACGCCCGTTAGTGTCTACGTCGACACTAACGGTTGCAACTGCAACCGTAAGTGTCTACAGGGCCATGTTTACTCTAAGCGGCAATAATGTACAGAATCCACCGTTATTGTCTACATTTAATGAAACAATGAAAATTAAAAAAATAATTATGACCATAATACTTTCTCAGACATGACAAAACAAACCATTTTGTGTTCTCAACGAGCGAAGACTGGAGACATTCTGGGCATCCGCCTAGTCTGATCAATGTCTTGGGTGACCGCATAAAGTAAGCTGGATGGATGCGCACAGAGCCAATATCGTTGGTTTTGTCTCTCAATGTTTCAATGACGATTTACAATCTAAACGAAGATCTTGTTTATGATAATGTGTATAGATAAAATGGTCTCAATGGGTCTATGTGTTCTCAAGATATTAAAAAACAACTGATTTCTGATGTCAATCAAGCGCCAATGCTCTGTTGCAAATTTGCGAAAAATGACAATTTACTATCCCAACGTAGATCTTGTTAATGATAATGTCTCAATGATAATGTTTATACAAAATTTGCTTGATTTCTGTCCATTCATGTTAATAATATGTTTCTAAACAAGTCAAGATAATAAGGACAATGCATTGCGAAGATGACATTTACAAAGAATGCTAACTGATGAGTATTAATTGCTGAGACTCAAATGGCAGAAACTAGCTAGTCTGGCCCAGGAAATATGCACACTCGAGTTTCAGTTCTTTGGTGCAGTCTTTGCTTCCAAAGGATACCCTTTTAAGAACATATTTGACTACACTACAGCTGGTGACTGGGACTGTGTGGCGGTGGTAGAACGTCTCCCTGTCCTTCACTATAGTGTAGATTTTGTTTTCTTGTCCTTTGGGATCATGGGTTTCATTGTGGATCTTTGAAACTATTATGAAGCCTAATTGGTAGAAACTAGCTAGTCTGGCCCAGGAAATATGCACACTCGAGTTTCAGTTCTTTGGTGCAGTCTTTGCTTCCAAAGGATACCCTTTTAAGAACATATTATCACGCAAAACCCTGACGTACAACCTAAATCTTGAGTTGAATAATAAACTGGGCTAACGATGGAAAGACAATATCTATATACCCATCCACCGAGGTCTGATTAATAAAACATTCAGTTTTCCTATATTTTGACTAGAAGTCAATCAAGGGATCAATAAACCTAGTGTCTAATGTCAAGAAATAAAATCGGACATTGTGAACAATAAGCGTTGATTATGCACACATTATCGACACGTGCACCGCTTATTGTCGACAGTGTACAATAATGGTCGACGTAAACACTAATGGGCGTGTAGACACTACCGGGTGTTACAGGGCAGGTGTAGTCTTACAGAGACACAATAAACAGCTTGGCAAGTTTATGCTCTCTGTCCAGTTTATTGGAAAGATTTTGAGTTGGTTCCAACTTCATAAATAATGGCAGACGATTTATGTGTGGTCTGATCTGCTTTTGAACCTTGACAAACTTGTGAGAATGGATGTTTTCTCCTTAAAATCTGTTCTTTCTTTTCTTTGATGTGAACTAGGATAATAATTTGTCTTCTTTTTATCGAATCAAAGCATTTTTGCACATTTAAAAGTAGAAAACATGCAGTTGATAAATGATGCCAGTTCAGCACTCATTAGGATTGCATTCTTATAGCATGTTTATTCATTGTCTTGCTGAACGGGATATGCCATCCTTAACCCTATATATTCGATTGGATTTCGCCATACAGATCAATACAATAAGGATGGGGTTGTCCATTATATATTTTATGCAGTCATAGTATCAAAGTACCTGTCTACTGGTATCCAGATTGAAAAGTGTTAAGACAGTTTCCACATGTGTTTCTTGGTCAGAGCTGTTCTTGTTTATGTTTCTGTCTGATGAGCCCTTTATCATTAACGAACAATTTCATTGATCTTTCTTATGCATGATTTAAATTAATGAGTCATCAGTATGCAGCCATAAAGGTTAATGTCAATGCAATCAGAGACAATAGTTTCTTGATTAGATGGACTTCTGAGCCAGTATGAAAATGCTTCTCAACGCTTGTTTCTGTAGTCATTATTGTATAGTGCTTAATTAGGCCAGCTCATGAGAGTTTGGTATTTATAACATGTGAGTAGCCAAAGCTCATAGGAGCCGCAGCCTCCACACAGTCTCACCAGAGCATATGATTTGGGACATGAAATTTCCAACAATGTGGCATTTTGACATGTGTAGACTCAGACGAACCTGTGCGGCCTCCTTTTAAGCTTAGAGACTCCAAATGATATTCGGTCAGAAGCTTAACACTCATATAAAATTCAAGCCACTAGCAATGGCTCTGATCAGACTGGGCGTATGCGCAGGCTGATCTGAGGCTTTGTTGGTCGCACATACCACATTACGGGAAATCTCATGTCAGGGCTCATATGTCTCAAGTACCAAGATGTGATGAGCTAGCTCGTGTAAGTATTTCCTGGTCAGGAGAGCCCCTCCTCCGCGCTTCCTGCCCCAATTTAAGACTTGGTTAATAGTCTATATGATGGTGTATTAAATCTTCCAAAATATGCATATCCACTTTTATATGTTTTCTTATATTTTAGATCTTAAGCTACATTGGTGAAAACCTTACCTTTTTGGATCTTAGTGGTGGAGTTATGGGTCGTCTAACAGATGATGGTCTTAGTGCCATCACTACATACTGTATGAACTTGGAACACATAGCTCTCAGTCTGTTAACAGAGGTTACTGGAGTGACATTGATACCACTTTTGAGGGACAGCTCTAGAGCAGCAAAATTTACAAAACTTAATCTTTCATGCAGAAGGGTAAGTAAAGTTGTAATCCCTTTTCCTACAGTTAACCCTTTGAAGACCGGACACCCCTTAAAGGGTATTTTTGCAAACAGTGAAGCCCCTTTTGATAGGTCGCATAAGGGTCTTCACTTTTTGCAAAAACAAAATCGATCTTCAGAGAAAGAAATACAATATTGTTGAGGCAGTTACAACCTATGACCCCTCAATTATATACAATGGACCATGTTGACTCAGCATTACTGTTAAACACAAAAATCGCCCAGATTTCTCATCTGCTGATGTGCAATAGTTGACTATTATGCAAACAATCTGATCTGCTTGCCTCCTCAGGAGCAGTCTGATCCAGGTTCATTTTGTTTAATTCCATGATGAAAAGAGTCTGGAATGCATTGAAATATATGTAGCATAATCCTGCCGTTTTCATTCTCAGAACTCATCGTGCATATGCAGAATCTACTTTGAGCATAATCGTTTGTAGGTAGAAAGGCTGGGATCTCGCATGACATGCCATTTTTCTCTTAGACACGTGCCCGAAAACGGATGGTTTTCAGATGCCCCCACTGGCTTAAGGCAAGGGCAAATCCGGTGCAAATTCCATTATATACTAGATGACTTTGAAAATGCATCACCAAATTTTTCACTTTTCTTGCAAACCGTAAATGCGATTGAAAAGTTATTTGCAGGTTTTAATGTGCAACCCAGAATTGGTATGAATCAGTCGTTAATTTGACTGTACTATCACGAAACGTTGCTGCTGACGTCACATGGGTACATACAGCACCTTTCTGCACAGTCAGTTGAAGCTTTTTGATTATTTTTGTGTTTAAACTGTGGCGTGTATGAAATCATATCAGCAACAGAGTTTATTGACTTTTTCTAATTAAAAGTAATTGATAACTTCAATATTAAAAAAATAACTATCAAATTTGAACATCAATTTACAGCTCTTTTTAGAAACATCTCCATCAGTTACCTTTATGTACACTTTCATTACTGATATTGACTACATACACTGACAATCATGTGAGGAAGACGTTTTGATGTAAATCATGGCAGGAGATCTGCTGTCATGTGATCGAGAACGTCTTAAGAATTTATGTTAATGTCACTTGCATGTAATACAAAAGACACGTAATACAAGCGTAATTAATGCATAATATGTCATTTGTGTATGCCCTTAGCCTCTTCCAACAAACCGGACGTAAACAATCGAAACTTTGAAAGGCTGTGGATGCTGAATTTTATTACTAGACTATAGTAATCAAGGTGGGTGGGGTATGTCAGTATCTTTAAATGGGTGTAAATTTGAGCAAACCAGACGGTCAATTCATTTCGAATTGTTCAATGATGAATGTGCAATAGTGAATGAAGCCCAGGACGCAAATCTGTTGTGTCAGGAATAAAAACTAACGCGTGTTAACGTGCAGCTGAATTGGTGTCCTTCAAAATCGACCACCCCTGTCTTAAAACGGATGCTTTTTCAATACCTTAAAGTCAATTTACAACCTTGAATTTTCTAGGACACACTTTAAGCTGGTCAGACTATGATATGCAATAACAATTATTTCGCTGACATTCTCAGTGTTTGTGACATAAAGGATTAAATCTGGGTGATGCGTTTTCAAAGTAAGTAAGGGTGCAAAGATCAGGAATCAATACAATCAAGTACCACACCTGACCCAGGATTTCAATGGGTAAGTAACAAATTCACAGTTAGACACCACAAACGAGAGCCAAGAGGTAAGCCCTTTACCAGCAGGTGACCACAAGGCACATATATACAGATGCATAAAAAGGCATAGCAAACACAAGACAGAAAAAACATAAAAGATCCTATATTTGAACAAGCCATCCATCGCGTTAGTTTATGAATTGGGCAGGGCAAAGTAACAATATGACTGTCATACCTATTGGTACAGTTTATTTGCGCTTTGCTTAAAATTTTCAAAGGCTGCATCTATGCGCAGAGTTAACTGCAGCATCTTGGATGTTAGAACCGTTTGGAGAAGTTGGCGCTAATTTTTCTCTACAACTTCCATCATGAACAAAGTTTACTAAAATTAAAAATAAAAAAGTCATCACTGAAAATCAATGTGAACAACATAAAACTCGAGTTAAGCTAGTCTGCATAGCTAAGCAGGCTGAATTAAGTCTTATCTTATCATGCTGTTTACACATGCTTACATGTTATGTGTTTGTTGTAGCTTGATGAAGCTTTTTTACGTACAGTTGTTACGACATGTCATAATTTGGAGATGCTGGACATGTCAGGATTGACATTTGTTACAGACGAAATCCTCGATCTCATTGGTGAAAATTGTCACAAACTATCAGAGATTGGCCTTAAGGGTTGTAGGCAGGTAGGTAAATGATTTAACATTAATGTCAGGCATCACATGAAATTATTGATAGTAGTAAAATTAATGCATCTCGTGATGAATTTTGTTTTTTAGTTAAATGGGCAAAATTTCACTGAATAATTGTATAGCCTCTTATGGGTTTTAGGCCTATGCTGAGACAACTGTATTCTATTTAAGGATAATTTACCATGGAGCTATCTCCCCTGACATGCATTGAAAAGATCTCTTTACCATCTATGTGCATGAGATTTCAGTACTTATCACAGCCGTGGATCCAGAGGGGGGCAGGGGGTCCGGACCCCACCCCCTCTGAAAAATCACAAAGCTATGGGGTTTCTTAGCAATACTGGTCCGGATCCCCTGAAAATATTACAAAGCTAAAAAGCAAGCATTCAATATGATGGGCCATGATGGCCCCACCAGCGAAATGCCATAAATGGCTTTTCGCTGACGGGTGGATAATGGCCTGCTTTTAGTGGTATTTGGATCATCTTAAAAACGTTGTCAGAGTTGGGAGAAAAACGTTGTCAGAGTTGGGAGAAAAGCGTTGTCAGAGTTGAGCCCCCGACTGACAAAACTTTCTGGATCCAGGTATGTATCAAGTCAGCAAGCAGCTAAGATTCAGGCAAGTCTGCTCATATGGGCAGACTCATCAGAGCCTTTTTTGCTTGCATACACAAATATGGGTGTAGATAAAGGCTCAGACAATAATTTGCATTGCTGGATACGTCAGCAGGAGCATTTATTAAAAGTGTTTGCATATATATGCAATAGCTTTCAAATTCTCATAAGTACTGAAATCTTGTGTTCTGACGAATAAAGCTGTTGGGAACATGCTCGACGAAATGCAATGGCCAACTCTTGAGGCCCGGAGGGATCAATCCTCTCTACCTATTCTTCCACGAGATTAATTTTGGAATTATGTCTATTGATAAAGACAAATACTTTACCCTGTCACACAGAACATAACTCACCAGGTCATCAAATTATTGCCAGTACTGAAGTGATGCCCTGCAGTATTTTTTCCTCAGGACTACTCCCATTTGCATAGTCTTTCTCTGACTGTGTGGTCGCAGCTTAGGTCATAGAGGAGTTCAGTGCTCTAAGTTAAATGACTCGGTGATCCACAAGGATTTTTCTTTAAGCCAAAAAAATTAACATTCACCTCTGAAATGATCAAACATTGATTGCCAGAGTAAACACAGAAAGACATAGGAAGTAGAGAAATATCGTCAGAGAATTGATAGAATTCAATCAAATTTTTTTATATTTGTTGCTTGTAGTATCATTCCTTATCATGCATCAAAAGCTGTTCTTGCTAAATATCTTGACATTGAATTGATGGATTTCATTTTAAGGAAGTTCTGTAAATAGATTGCTTTTGACAAGATCTTGATCTGAATGGCCATACTTGATTTTTTATTTCTTTTACCAATAACGTATGACCCTTTTCTAACATAAAAAAATTCTGTTTAATATTTGGTTCCAATCATCATGCAATGTAAGCACTTTTGCTTTTCATATAATTTTATCATATAATTTTACACACCAACTATTCCAAAACGCTACCTGATCAAGGTCCACACTGTTTTCCATATAGCCTGTGACTCCATGGTTATATCATGTAACTCGTCTGAAAACACATATGGATTAGCTTATTTAAGCCTGTTATCCATTTTATTGGACATCAGCAAACAGTGCAGAAACGAATCTGATGCCACAAAATGCAGCATCTGATCTCGTTCTGCACTGTTTACTTGCAGAATGTATTTTAAATATTTGAATGCAACTGTAAATTACAACCAACAACACTTAAAAAATAGTGAGTATGATCAGGAAATATCACAATCTAAAACCGCAGACAACGAATTCGAAATGTATTCGTCAAATTGAGTAGTGCAGGAAGTTCCATTTGGCATAAATGAATTAAATAAGTCATCTGGACAAGGTTTCCTCCAGCACATTATTTTTTGCACTGTAGAATACATTTAAATTGAATGATGCAGGTGCAAAGTCCAATCGGAACTGCATTGGCCAATTCCCTGAAATCAGACCTCAGATGTACATCGAGGGTCTACTTCGTTAACGTGACGCTGACATCATAGAAGCCATGCTAATATAATAACAAATTATATTGCAGCAAAACAAACTGTTACAACATTCCACAAGATGCTATAAATGAAGTTTAGTTGTTGTTTTTTTCAATAAAATATCGCTATATGGTATTTATTGAAAAAAACATAACCTTCATATATCGATATTTTATTGAAAAAATACCAAACTTCATTTATTATGTTGACAGAATAATGGATTTTAATAGAGCTAGACCCATATGGTGCTGAACTAACTTTTCTTACACCAGTTCCAGCTAACAAAATGCTGCTTTTTCCTACACAATTACTACCCCTTACATACGTCCGAGATTTGATTCTCGAATTGAGCCGAAGTTTTCCGAATGGTGCAAAGTCTTGTCTTTTATATAGATTATTGTCTTAGCCATAATAAATACTATTTTTGATGCACATGCAGGTCTCCAGTTCAGAGTGTATTTTTTTTGTCTTCTAGAACTATCTCAATGTGCTGATACTTTTGAGCTCATAAAATACATACTTTAACTGTTAGAAAAGAAAACAATCACAATTATACTCTGAAAAATGCTTATCTCAAAATAAAGTAAGTATGACCAGGAAATGCCACAGTCAGAAACTGCAGACAAACCAACGGCACCGTGAGGAAAAGACATAGATTAATAACAATTACATGACATTAAAGGGCAATAAAGTAAAGCAACCAGCTCTCTCTTCCCCAGGGAGATGATTGCAAAACTGGTCAGTAAGAACACTAAGTACTGCACAACAAAACAAGTACAAAACACAAAACACCCACAAAACAATGGGAGCAGTATTAAACAATGAATCAATCACCGCCAAAGAACAGAAGAACCAATCTAAATCTATACACATGTTCCTGTTTGTATTCCTATCAAGAAAGAGTGAATATGTATTTCAGGTTACTGATACTGGAATCTGTCAATTAGTAAGGTGCTGTAATTTCAAATCCATGGTTTTAGCGGGAATACACAATCTGACAGATAGCAGTATATTTGCCTTAGCCAATACGTGTCACTATTTAGAAGAAATATATCTGAACGGATGTGCTCAAGTTTCACCAGCAGCAGTCAGATATCTAGTGGTAGGTTTATATGAGATTTATTTACTTATGGCATATGTCTCCTTTAATAGCCAGTACTGACATATACAGCAGTCTATTGGTTCAAATTTGGTCTGATTTTTCACCTACATCAATGTTTTGAGTATGCACGCAGCAAACGTGTTGTCAGTCTGTACATTTGCCCAGCCTCACTTACAATACAATACAATACAAATTTTATTTAAAGTTTGATCTGTATACCAATGTGATAAGTACTAAAATAGCATGTGCTGGCTAATATATAGAGAATACTAGGTTAGTGTCTTTTGATATCAAGTTAACCAGACAAGTCTTTGAGAATGCTTGTTAACATCGCGAGGCCGAGCGATTCAACATGAGTTCTCAAAGCCAAGCCTGGTAAACTTGATACCAAAAGACGCGAACCTGGTATTCTATTTATCAGTTTACCCACGTTTCACTCTTCAAACTACCGATTATGACGTAATTTTCGATTTTGTGTTGATTCAGCGTCATTAGCGACGTCATTAAAAAAGTGCAACGTCATCATGACCTGATAAAGGTACATGCGTCAGATAGACAATGTTTATCAGGCAACGTGCGACAATGCTGCAGTTAATAGAAGAGGTAGCTGATAAGTAACACTATTATTGCACTCAAATAGTTAAATTTGTTCATATGAAATTAGTACTGAGGACTGGTACTTTACAAAAAGGAAACACATAGAGTACAACTTTAAGTTATCAAGTAGACCACAAGTGGTTGGATAAATTTGTCCCGATCATCTTTTATTCCCCTTATTAACTATCATGCTTTTATTCTTTTTTTCTTTTCTACTAACATTGCTCGACAGCGCGCAACTGCCTAAAATGTCCGCGAGGGCGTATGGCAGAACATGAAGATAGATAGATAGATCGGTTAATGGGCATGTTAGTAACTGTTGCATTGCAAATCTTTAATACCAATAGACACAAATATGTTCAAGAAAATTGGCTTCAAACCAAAGGCAGTCAAATTTTAGTCACAAAAACGCACCTTTATCATGTTTTCTCAACAGATAAATTTAATGCAATGAAAGTTAGAAAGACAGCAAGGATCAGGAATTGATACAATCAAGTATCACACTTGTCCAAGGATACCAAAAGGGAAAGTAAAAATGTACACACAATTCTGAGGATTGGGATAATAAGTGCGGGGAGACTTTTTAGGGCCCCACTCTGCACATACAAAACAAGTCTGATAATCAAAGTAAGAAAGACAGCAAGGATCAGGAATCAATACAACCAAGAAGTCATCTAAATGATTTAAAGATGCCCTGTTCCATCATAGGAGGAATGATCCAAAAGTTCTGATCCTTGTGTGATATTTCTGTAACCGGCAATGCAACATGTTTGAAAGTTGTACAAAATAACAATATATTCTTTGTCTATAAACCGCTCAGACAAGTTTTATATAACTTAAAGGAGCGACCGGAAATCTACCCCGAAACAGCCAATGCACTTACCTATCAAGCAGACTGTGTATATTAGAGCGCTCACAATTTAGACAAGAGCAGTCTCCGCAATTCATTTTTATGGTTGCACAATGTTCATCAGTTAGCCAATATGTCATGTACATATGGCGAACTTTCTATATGATCTGGGTTTCCCAGACCCCTGAATGTATGTTTCTGCAAATGTCAGCTATAATCATATTTGGACCACTTGAAGTTTTGACAGGCCCATACTGCTGTAACAACAGCTGTATTAAAGGTAAAAATAGGTAAACATAAATAAACTGACTTTTGTCTGAAACAATTATGAATAGTCAATATTGTCAGAGACTAATAGTAACCCACATAAAAAAATAAAATGAGTCCACAAATAAGGTCAATATTCTGAGGTACACAAATTTACATGTGTATATCTGAAAGTAGATACCAATCAATTATCCAAAGGTGCACAGTAACGTAAAATGATGTAATATGGGATTAAATTGTGCACAAACAATCCATCTGAAACCAATAACAATTTTGAAAATTCTTATTTAAAATCAATCTTTTTTGGGTAAAAAATAAAACTTACAATATTCCAATTAAGATTAAGATATTTTGTAATCAAAATAATATTGGTCGTAAATATTTTGCCGATATTAGGTTAAGCATGTTTTTAGTCTAAATTGATTGTCAAAAATAGAATATTCTCAGAAATGAGAATATTGCAATTAATTCAAAATGATTTAGTTGTCAATTTCAATGACGTCATTAGAATTGCTCATTATGCTTTAGATATTGAATTGACACAACCTGTCGCCATTCTAACATGTGAATGGCCATTATAAGTAAAAAAAAGTACAAATACAATGCAGTTTTATTTTGTGGTTTTAAAAGATGCCACACTTGAAAGATTCAGATTCAAATATCATTATTATTCTATAACATGAAAACAGCCCAATCGTATGGAGTGGGCCATTTATAATGTGTTGTAATTATTCAACAAAACAGTACAGCGAGAAGATATTAGCATCGTTATAAAGTTAGAAACTTATCCTTTTGAAAGATGCATGTTATGCTTCTCAAAAATGTCTCTGGACAAAGCTACAAGGTAAAGATCAGAACTTTTGGAACATCCCTCTTAAGCTCTTGTGATTTAAATTATATTTTGAGAGCAATATGTTACCTTCCATCATTTAAAGAGCGGAAGGGACATTTTATGGAATTTATATTTAATCTCAGCTCTAGATAAGATTGGCCATTCCAGATTAATTTATAATTATTCATTGAAAACATATATTGTTGGTATGCAGAACATCTGTCTCAATGGAAGGGTTGTTTAAAGTATATAGAATAAATGTTTAGAATGATCGTTAATTGATTTGATATCAATTTTATGCTCAGAATATTGTTTATCTGAAGCTTTGGTTTATTGCAATAAATGTTATTTATCATATGACGTCGCATCTGGGAGTGAAATAAAGCCATGCATTTAAATCTTCAAACCACTAGTGGTTTATCGATTTTCGGGAAACGTTATGACGTCCATAACAACGTTGCGTACATAATGACAAAATGATAACGTTTTTACACCAGAAATGAGATTTCAAAGTATTTGTCATATGATAAATAGAATCTAACATTCGTGCTCTTGTATTTTTGAATTTATTAAACTCGTTGCGAAAAAGAGATAAAATGCTTGGCAAGCCTCGCATTTTATCTCTTTTCCCCAACTCGTTTAATAAATTCAATAAAACATGAGCACTCATGTAAGATCCTCTATATCTTTAACTTTCAGGATTGCTGTATTCCTAGATTGTTCGTGAAACATGCAACACCCAATGCCAGACCAAACCAGTTAATGGCCAGGAACTTAGACACCGGTGAATTCTGTTCTGTTGACTTGACACAATACAGAAATACCATTGGCAGCTGAAACTTGCAGAATGATTGACAATGCAAAGACTATAACCCATTTAAGCGAAATGGAATTTCCCACTCTTACCAATTGGACCAGTCCATTTCCATTTTTAGGGTTGTTGGATGGTATTTTTAATTTTTATTCTTTACTAGAAAATTCTGTAAGCACACAGTGGAGACCCTGATCAAACACCGCCACCGTCTGCGACGTCTGGGGTGGTTCTGCAGGTTTGGTTTATATAGGTTAATATATATGCAAAGTGCTTACACTTAGATCAGCCTAAAAAGGTGCAGGTTGGTCCAAGCATCATAATAGTAATGTTTTTAACAAACCAGTAGCATAATATTTTTTATAGAATAATGAAATTGTTTTTACTGAATTAAATTTAATTCTCTGTTTAAATGTTAATTTCTCAGTTTTTCAGTGTCTATACTGTTGTTATGTAGCTGGTGTGTGCATTATTTGGGCCTCAACACAGAAATCCTGTCTTCAGGGTTTGCGAAAAACAAAGGCGCAGACCAACGATTATTGTTGCTCTCATTATGTGTAGAAGCTTTGTGTTTGGTCCCTGTGATACAGTAATTAGTGTCCTTTCTAGTTTCACAATCATCTCACTGGGGAAGATAGAGTGTGAGAGCTGAATGCTTTACTTTAATTTCTTCTTGCTGTCATGTCCCAGTATGTTTTTTGTGTCTCTTCAACGAGGTGCTGTGGCTTGGTCTGCATTTAGTGATTGTGTCACTTCCTGGTCATACTCACGTACTTTTTGGCAGAAATGATCCTTATGTGGCCCTTTTTGATAATTTTTCTAATGATTACAGTGTCATGTAGGTGCAGGGGTATAACTATAACCTTGTCGTTAGAGCCCTATGACGCCTGAACAATGTTTATAACGGGTGTGCTCTGAAGTTACGGTGTCTTCAGCTGGACAGTCAAAGCTGAGCATATCAACTATGAACCTATGATTTTTCCCAGGCTAATATAGCTTTCATTGAGATTGATCATGGAATAAGTTCTACGGTCATTCTCCTCCCTTCCGCTGATTCAAGAAGGATTGTTGTCAGTTACAAGTGAAAGTATTTGCACGAAGTACTGGTTAACTGCATAGTCAAGCTTGCCCAGGACAAAATAAAGTGTGGCTAAGTGAACTGACCATCCCGACATGACCATAGCTGTCGACTAGGATGTTAAGCATCATAACAAACAAAAATAAGCTTCAGTAATATGTAGAGACAAAACACTCATAACATGAACTATCTGATCACAAATGATCAACACAAATACTCAGTATGGGACCCAACAAAACAGAAACCAACCATGGTCCCAAGCCAGCAAGATGGCTAGACAATAGGACTGAGTAAATTCTAAAACAAACCCCAAATGATGATCGTTTCAAACCCTTGTCTGAAACAGGTTCCAGCTTCAACTCTCCAAACCTAGTTCCACTGTATCACTGAGCAAACTATTATGCTCATATATATATATATATATATAACATTATGCTGCAACCATCAACTCATATGTGCTTAAGCCTCTCTGAGACGATAGCTCAGAACCAGGTTTGGAGGTTTTGTTTCCAGCCTAGCTGAAAAGTAGGAGCATCAAACAGATCTCAACTTGTATGAGATGAAATCGGATGTGACTTATTTTTCATCCATGTCAACTCATGTCAACAGACATACATTACATACCCTGACTATCAAACGGCTTCGAAAGCCATGAGATGATAAGACCAGCGTTTACCCTAAGAATAAAAGAAACGGGTCGTGTAGTGCAGTCGGTAACGTGTCTGGCTACAGATGCATGTCTGACTGCAGATCCAGGGGTCGCGAGTTTGATGCCGGCCCGGTCCCATAATTTCGTCTAGATTGATCATAAAATAGTTTCTATGATCATTCTCCTCCCTTCCGCTGAATCATTCAAGAAGGGTGGTTGTCAATTACAAGCGAAAGTATGAGCACAAAGTACTGGTTAACTGCTTGTTCAAGCTTGCCCAGGAAAAGTGTGGTTAGGTGAACTGACCGTCCCGCCATGACCATAGCTGTTGACTTGGGACATAAGGAAACAAACAAACAAGCAAACAGACCGTAAGAATAAACTCGTCTTCGTTAACGGTGTTTGATAATTTCAAAAAAATCCTCTAGGTTTTAAGTGACAAGCTTATTAATTGTTTGACTCTCATACACTTTCATACACAATTGAATGTACCTCAAGCCCCAGGGGGGGGGGGGGCGTACTCTGATATTTTCATACATACGTAGGCTCAGGTTATTTTTTGGGGGTTCAAAATTTAGAATTTCAATATTTTTTTTGGGGGGGGGGGGTCCGAAAAATGAATATTTTTTGGGGTATGAAGATTTTTTTTGGGGGGTCATCACAAAATTGGACTAAATCAAGGGGTCATTTCTATGCATTTTAGAGTCTTATCTTAAGGTCAAGGTACAAAATGGGTTTTTTGGGGGGGTTTCTAAAATTTGAAATATTTTTTTTTTGGGGTGCTTGAAATTCCTGATATTTTTTTGGGGTGAACAGTTGATGCTGGGCCCGAGTCTACATATGAAGAAACAATGAGAGTACCCCACCCCACCCCTTGGGCCTCAAGCATCCTTGCACATTTTGGGGTAATTTTTACAACATAATGATTTATCTACTATTAATTTGTACAAAAATCATCATAAACATCTTTAAAACAAACAATCAAATAGCAATAAGATCAAATGGGAAAGCTAAAATTTCAAACAAACTAACCCCCTTTGGTTACTTTTTATAGATATAGTGAAACAAGTATAAAGCTTACATAAAAAGATATGGCAAAAACAACACAACTGCATATTCTCAGTGCAGATTATCATGACATACAGTTAGGTGTATAACTTGGTCAAATGAACCATCTTACATGGCAAAGAACTTTTTAACTTGGTATATACGAGATCTGTTTCAAGTTTATTAAAACATACTTGAATTTCACCTTTATCCTGCTGCAAAAAATAAAACAAATAATTAAGTTATTAAGTGTCTGTTATTAAATTTCTTGCTAGGCTAAGAATATATACTCAGAAAAACAATTAAAGGATATTTGCATTCAGTTCAATCTCTAACATTCAATATAATAAAATTTGAATTAATTATGTATGCATTTCATAGTTCCATATATCTGCAATCAAAATAAATGTTTGATCTAAGCCACGCTTCCTTGATTAAAGTACAGTCTAGGTCCAAATGGTGCAACCCTCTATACTGAAAAGTCACAAACATTAAAAAATGATTGAAACCCATTTTATCGTTTGTGTTCCACAATGATTGGCCCCAAAACCATTGCTGGAACACAGTCAAAAGTATGCCACCTAATTTTGTAGTTGTTGTCAGTGTTAAACTTCCAATTTGTTGTCATATTGGCTTGGATATGCCATATCAGTGCATTTTTATTGACAGAAGTTGTCAGGTTATTAGGTGCAATTGCTTACAAATGGGTGTAAAAACTTGTCTGTGGTCGAAATTAGAACATAAGCAATGGCCAGGTAAAGGTTGCAGCAAAAAATATACACACTTTTGTTGCTTGTGAAATTTGGGTAAAGAGGGTTGGTACATTTGGCGTAGTACTGTATCGTAACCAATGACCCATAAATTTTATTTGGCATTTTGCTGAATTACATATTAGTAGTTCTATCAGATACGAAACTACTTTGTTTGGAAATTATTCTCTCAAATGTTATTTAGTCAAAAGAATTTTGATATCCTTCAATTGTTTTTCTGAGTATACTTTAAATGAACAATGATAAAGCTACAAAGATAATACAAATTTCATAAGATTTTTCTTGGGCAGAACCACTGAGGTCAAAAAGGGTGTGTTTTATAGGTTTTACTAAATGTTTTATGATTACTAACTCAAACTTACAGGAATAGTGCCATAAATAGAAATCTGAAGATTTTCTAGCATCTTGTTTTGTCTACATACGTTTTTTTTTCAACTCGCTATACTATATTGTCCCATAATAGAACGCATTACTTTGGCTTTTTATGAGAAACAGGTCTCATCATAGAACCCTATACTTTGGCTTGTTATGAAAAACAGACCATTTTCACTTCTGAACAACCTAAAGATATAGTATGTGGTTTGAATGCAGTTTGATATGCTCTCCATTATATTTTGGACACTACATTTATAAGATTTGGCTTGAGTTTGTATTGACAACTTGTAGGTATTCCATTGGTTGATAATTGCACCCCTCTTGTTGCAGAGGTGTACTGTTATGAGAGATTTACCAAGTTGTCTCTTTCTGACTATAACCAAGCTGGTGTTATTAAAGCATTTAACACTACTTCAAGTTATCTTGATGACTAACTTAATATTGATTACCCTTATATTTAAAAATGGTAAGTCAGATATATCTCACAGAAGTTCAGTCAAATATGGCAAATGGTTTTGATACTGAAGCTCTGTCCATAACAATTGGAATAGTTTAATAAAGAATTCATGAATAACGAGTTAGTTTAAATTTTGAAATAGATAATTTTTCTTGATGGAAATGTTCCTCACTCCCTCGAATCTCACAGCTTATTCAATTTGCCAGTGTATCCTCGAATGTAAGATAACGTTTTGTTTCTTTGGTTTATGTCCCATCAACAATATTTCAGTTTTGTAGGGACGGGTCTTCCTAGGTTGAACCAGTACTAAGCTAGGATTAATGTAGTATCATGTAAGTTACTTTAACAATAGAAATCAATGTTTGACTTCAACAAGGTTATGTATATCAAAAACTTCGTAAAGCAGTTTCAAAATTCTACCACAGACACCTGGTTGTACTCGTATTGTTAAATGCAATGTTATTTAAAAGGTCTTCTGCAACAGGGCATATCAGAGCCAGTATTTATGGTGATTTAGTTTATAAATTCAAAAAGCATCGTTTGGAAAAGCTACAAAAAGATACTCAAACTTTAAAAAAAAAAGGTTAGATATAACATGAAAATTATAGCTAGGCCAGGCCTAATACTTGGTAAAGTCTCGCATGATGCATCACTTATGTTAGAAAGCCTCCATACGAACTTATTTTATTTTGTTTTAACAACAAAAGGAATTATGTCATAGATTTAGCGCCAGTGAAATGCACATAAGGCCCCCAACCATCACCACCATTGATCGGTTGTTGTCCGTTCTAAGGCTGCGGTTTTGTTGTTGATTCATTGTTTTAATGTTGCTCCCATTGTTTGTTGGAGTTCTCTGTATAATATTTGTTTTGTTTAGCTGCACTTAATGTCATTTCTAGTTTTGCAGCCCTCTTGATGAGAGAAAGAGAGAGAGAGAGGGAGAGAGAAATGGTTGCTTTACTTTAATTGTCTTCCTGTTGTCTTGGGACCTTTAGTGTTCTGTGGCTTTTCCCGGCGATTCTGTGGTTTGGTCTGCAAAGTGTGATTGTGGTGCAACAATCTGCATTCCTGGTCCCCAGGGGGTGTACTCTGGTATTTTCATACATACATAGGCTCAGGCCATTCATGGGGGTTCAAAATTTTGAATTTCTAATTTTTGGGGGTTTTCAGAAAAAATGAATATTTTTGAGGGTATGAAAATTTTGTGGATAATTTTGGGGGGTCATCCGAAAATTGGACTAGTTTTAGAGGTTATTTCTATGTATTTTAGGGTCTTTTCTTAAGGTAAATATACAGAATCGGGATATTTTTGGGGTGCAAAAAAATCATTTGGGGGGGGGGGGGGGGTTGCTTGATATTCCTGATATTGCCTACGTATGAAGAAAACATGAGAGTACCCCCCCCCCCCTCCCCCCCTGTGTGTTAATTTCATTTGATTGTTTCTCTGTGACGATGTAATGCATAAGTTTGGCAGCCTCTAGCTTGTGTTTTAACAAACAGCAGAATCAATGGCAAATAGTTTACCGGTAAAAATTCATTTAAGCACCCCCACCCCCCTCCAAAAGCACCAGTGGCCTATGCTAGCTGTCCGTTCTTAGGTGGTGATTCATATGTTGTTTATATATTATTTTTTGTTGTTCTCATTGTTTGAGGTGGGGTATGTTTGTTCCTTGTTTTGTGGCGTGGTTCCTTGTATCGTTTCCAGTTTAGCAATCATTTTGCTGAGGAAGAGAAAGCTGTTTACTTTACTGTAAAAATTCACACTTTTTTGAAATGCATTTATAGAGCTTACAGTATGGTAGGAATCATCATTCATTTATTGTGTGTGAAATCACTACAATTAGCCTGTAATTAATTACTTTCAGTTGGAACCGGGGGTCTGGCCATTTGCAGGTCAATGAGCTCCTAACAAGTGGACTGGAATCACTATGACCTGCTTACACACTACCAGACCAAAGTCTTAAATCCTTGATAATGGCAAAAATTAACAATATTTCAAAGTAATATTTTAAGCAGTGTGTACATTGATGACTATATTTTGATACATGGGCCAAGGTTTGATAATTATTTCTAAAATTCAACCCTTAAAGCACTAATTACTACTATAGCAGACGACATATTTTGTAATAACTTTCTTCATTTTGGGTACAATAAGACATAGCAAAATCAACTGAAACTTATTGAAAAACAAAATTTCTTTTAATAGTCGTAACATTCTTATTTGCATTAATCTAAAAGATAACTGTTATTAAAACAGAATATCAATTATCCAATATTGAAATGAAGCAATGTATGGAACCACTAGCAAGGTGATTCCATGAGTCATTTAGCTGACCTAAAATAGAGGTTAATGTCCATCTTTTAACGTCCATTACTGTAATATGGCAGCCCCCAGATGTTTAGATTAAGGCAATGAACACTGCCATAATTAACTTAACAGATGAGGGGGTGATCTATGAAAAATATATAAGTACATTATGAAATATTTATTTTTGATTTAAAGAGGCTAGGTCTGTAACTATGAACATTTTTCGCAAAAATTATTTTCTTTTAAAATCAATTGTAAAAATAGAATTAAGTTATGTTTTCAAAATAAATTTGTTCAGTACAGCTGAAAACTGCATGGAAAAGTGAATTATCTTATAAAAACAGGCGTTTTTCGCTTGTTAGTAATTATTTACGTCCCTCCAATAATTCTAGATAGTTGATTTTTAACATAATGCTGTTGTTTTGATAGTGATAATTTGCTAAGATTTACGAAAATGGTAAAATGTTTACCTGAATGTGAGTATTTTTACTGTATTCTTAAAAAAGATACTTTTAATATTAGAAGATCAAAAGTTACAGACTATGCAGCTTTAGGTAAAATGTTCAAAACCATGAACATACACATTAAGTACCAGTCAAGTGTTGCTACTAGCAATTCTAAGCTGTGAAGAAATCCCACAATTGAAGCTAAACCATAATTCAGAGAGAGAGAGAGAGGAGAGATGCCGTAGGAAGAGTCTGAAATGTTGGACGAGAGCTGTTCGGGATATTGGCAATGGTTACATTTTTCCAGTATCCCTTTTGAAACAAATGTAGTTTTAGAGTTAATAAAACTGCGATTTATACACAGGGATCTCTTGGCAGCTAGACCAACTGTAAGAAGAAAAAAACAATGCCCCGGGTGAGGATCGAACTCACGACCTTCAGATTACTCTGATAATGTGTGACTATGAGACTGACGCGCTGCCTACTGCGCTACCGAGGCGATATATCTGCCTAGTCTTGCTAGCTTGGTGCTCGCTCACTCAACAGCTTATTACTTACATGATATATTAAAAGCCACGCCAAAAGAAAACCATTGGGCACGTACACATTTCTCAGGCCCGCATATATACGAATCTGATCAGCGTGTTATCCCGTTTGCTGCGCAGGAGTTCACCTCCAAAATTTCCTTTTTACCAGTCTATGTAGCTGCATAGATCGATCTGTTTTACTAAATAAACGGAATACCTATTGATCTTTGAACAACGTTTGTATAGACTGAGCATGATGTGCCATTTTTATTGATTTAACAGATTTGGAATAAAATAATCTTAATCCTATGTAACCCTTAAAGCGCCAAACCACACCTGCCAAACAATGCGGACCCAAATCAGACTGTTCCAGACTGTTTGACTTTCAGCGGACGACAAGGCAGACGACTTTTATTGTGATATTGCGACAAGTCAGCCAAATGGTCTGTCGTTGTTTGTTTGCTTGTTGTTTATTGTGTACATTTTTTATTTCGTTTTTCAAAGTCCAGTCCTAGGGATTTCTTCAGCCCCGAAGTTATAAAAGTTTTTTCATGCTCAACTCAGCTGAGCACGAAAATTATCCTGCTCATACATGTTTAAATGTCAACAACAGTTGTTGGCATTTTAACACTTACTAGCTCGATAAATACAACATATGAGAGACTAAAAGCAAGAATCTTCTTTATTTGTCGGAATTTAAGTTTTTTTAATGAGCACACACCTACCAACAAACGATCCAATGCTCAACATCTGGTTGAATACTAAGAAGAGAATCAAGAATCGAGGAATGTCATGCAGTAGTCTATGCATTCCTACGTTTGAGGTATAAATTTGAGGTCGGAAAGTTATCTCGTTTTGTCAAATTTACTTTTCACGTAAAATAGGTGTACCAGAATTCGACAGGAACATGTTTGTCTCGCGAAAAGTAAATATGACCTAATGAGAATACTTTTTGAGCTCGTATGTATACCACAAACGTAGGAACCCATTGGCTATTGCATGAATTCCCCGATTTTTTTTATTTTCTTCACAGAGCAATTGTTTTTCATATTCAACCAGATGTTGAGCATTGGATCGTTTGGTAGGCGTGGAGCAGTTTTAATTTCGTGCTCAGTTGAGTTGAGCATGAAAAATGTTTTATAACCCCGGGGTCCGTTCTCTGATAAGCATCTGATAGGCACCCTCCTGCAAAATGAGGTGCTGCTACCATGTTAACTTTCTAGACCTTCTAGACTGAGTTTGCTTGTTTGTTTGTTTGTTTGTTTGTTTGTTTGTTTGATTTGATTCTTTACATCCCATCAACAATCTTTCAGTTAAAAGGGCGCGGGTCTACCTGGGTTGGACTAGTACTAGGCTAGGATAAATGTGTCTTGCTTAAGGACCACAATGCAGTGACGCCGGTGAGGCTCGAACCAGCGGCCCCTCGGTCTCGAGTCAAGCAGTCTACCACTGAGTAACTGCGCTCCCTCTATACTGAGTTTCGTTTTTTAGAAGAAGCTGAGAGGATCCACCAAGCTTAGTTGTAGCCTGACATCAAGGGGTCTGGATTCTGCAACATACATACATATATCGCTGATTCACTTTGTTCAATTATTAGTTACTGGCAGTTGTCAGTGACTGAAAAAAGAATGCATTAAAGACTATCTATACTGACGGGCAAAAGAAACGCTACAGTAAAATGTTGTGGCTCACAAACACGAGTGCACAAGCTTACCATGACCAGAATCTTGAGTCAAGCCTCGGGATTATTTTAATTTGTCAATTTTGTTTACCAGGTATGTTGGCTAATATGCATGTAAATATCTAACTGCTGTCTCTAGGTTTTAGATGTAGCGTTTCTTTTGCCAGTCAGTAAATAATGGGCCTCTGTCTTCGGATGTTTGCGAACAACAAAGGCGCGACCAAGCTGCGCATCCGCGCAATCTGATCAGCGCCTTTATTATTTGCAGAAAGAAGCATATCTAAACTTGCCGTACAGGTAAAATATCAATTTCTAGCTAGTCTCTGAAGCTGAAGAGACTGGTTTAAATCTCGCTTTGTCAGAAACCCCGAAGGCAGGTTTTGTCGCGTCGTGGCCCATATGATAGTAAGGTTTCTGTCGTCGTTATACATCCTTGTAGTTACATACTATTTCCGCTTGTCCTCACAACATGAACGATGCCCTCCCCTCGAAAAGAGAATTTCTCCTGATCCCCTAAACATCGAATGCTTCAATTTTATGTTCCGTAAAATTGTCTTTGATATTTTTCTATCATTTTGGAACTTATTGCCGTTGTTCCCATGTGAAAACCCCATTTTTTTTAGAAACCTAGGAGGGCCCTGAAGAAGATGCATATGTCTGGTATAGAGTGACACTGAAAACAAACGACCTTCCCTTGATTGGCAAGGCTCGATCTCCACAGAATCATGAGGCAGAAAAGACATTTGCATATCAGCTTTGGGACGAACTACCAGTTTGATTGATAATAGGTCAGGGCTTACTACCGCAAAACGCCTGCAAAAATGCATCTGTAAATGTCGTCTATTCAAGTCGTCTGTTACAAATAACTGCCAAACATTATTGCCAATAAGATTGTCCTGGATCTACACTGTTTATAAAAGGCGCTTCTAAAATAGTTCAACAGAAGGCAAAAGCGGACGCCATTGGAAATAAGCCTTTGGGCTTTTATGCCGGGATATTCTGGGTTATTTCACCACACATCTTCTTTCATTGATTTTCTTTGCATTCATCTCTCACTCTCTTGGATCCTTCCCAGAGGTCTAGGCTGTCGTGGCGTTTTATATAAACTCCCAGTTAGTGATGCGAGTGAAGAAACTGGAAATTTCATAATATAAATAAAGTTGCCGTCCCTGACAAACTTTAATATTCAGGCAATTTTCCTTGACAAGTCTTGAATTTCATTGAGATAGTCCTGACCTTGAAAAATCATCATTTATTCTCTACTTAAGTACTGTTTCAACCCAATAATCAATTAAGACATATGAAACGCCCCGACATGACTAGAACGTTAAGCATTAATACCAACAAAGATCTAAACATTTGACTTGCAAAATTGTTTTTATTTGTCTGAGACCTGAAACTGAGACTCATATCAGTGTGAACAAAGTATGTCTGTCCGTCTGTCAATTTACTTAAAAACCCTGAAAAGTCTCGGTTTGCATTATAGTCACTATGATTATCCGTCTGTTAATAGTAAATCTATATAATCCAGAACCTACTAGGGCATTCTTTTTTTTAATTTTTCCCAAGCAGATTAATATATATACATTGGACTTACAAAAAATAATTTTCTATGTCTGAGACAACACCAGCCTATTTGCGCATTACCTGCTGTGAAAGGGTTGACCCCTTGGCTCTTGTTTGTGATGTTTAATTGTGTTTTGTCATTTCTCCATATGGTATCCTGGGGCAGGTGTGGTTCTTGATTGTATTGATTCCTGATCTTTGCCTCGTTTCTCACTTAAAAGAAATTTGCCACTCAGCAACCCTAAATTTGAAATTGAACTCGTCTACGAAAAAATATTCGGCTAAGCTCTTTGCCAACTGGTGTCGTCTGCTGATAACCTTTGCAAACAGTTTGGATCTGGGTCCAAACTGTTTGACTCTGATGGTCTTCCTGAAAGATAGTTTTGAAAAAGTTTATTTTGAAAAATGTCAGTAGACGACATAAAATCATGCAAAATTACCCATTAGGCAAATAGTTAATTTACGTAAATGTGGCAAGCACCATTATTTAATGAGAGGTGTCATACAGTGTAAACCATGAGCAGACAAAACGAAGGATGGAGTATCTATTCGATAAAATATACAATCTGACTGCTTGAGAAACAAAGTACATTAGACCGTCAGTTGTTGTAAAATGTTTCTAGACGTTGAAACCGGTACAGCACTTTTGTTCCTGGCTCTTGTGTTTGTTACATATTTGCTCTATCGACGTCCACGCAACCCACCTCCGGGACCCAGGTCATACCCGTTGATTGGATCTGTTGGCTTCCAAACAGAGGCCCCATTTCGTCTTGGCAGAGTCCGCAAAACAATTTGGAGGTATGGCTATGTTATTATTATTATTATTATTATTATTATTATTATTATTATTCAGGGGCGTAGCTTGCCTAAAATTCAATGTAGGCAATTATGGTGACGTGGTTTAAAAGGAACATTTCACTCGTACAAATAGCGTAGACACAGATGAGACGTCGCAAAATGCGGCGTCTCATCAGGGTCTGCGCTATTTGTCATGTTGAGCGCATTCTTGGTATTAACTATTTTATGACTCGGTACCTCTTTCACTTCGTTAATGGGTGCTAAACCCTTAAAGGGGGTCGTAAAACAGATAATGCCACCATATACAAATCCGACTAAAATCGGAGTTAGACACATAGACACATTAGAATTGCTTTTACACACATTACCGTCAGAAATGGGATAAAATAATACCATATTTTCGGTTCAAATGTGTACGCAAATGCGTTTTCGCTTACATGGTAGCTACGCCCATGTTATTGTTATTATTTTATCAATGGCGTCATTTCGCTGTCTTTCGGTACTAATCGCCTATGCTTAAAATAATTCATAAAACATGCATATGCAGCTATCTAGGAGGCGAGGACTAATATTTCGGTCGGAGTCTTCATCTACGTTCCTACCGAATGTGGACGAGCAGCAAAGGCTCTGACAAGACAGCGTGTTATTGCACAGTCTCGGTCTTGGCCGCAAGTCGTTGCTCGCTTAAGCGAAAATTGGCAACATCAACATTTATATAGGATCACCTTCCATCAAAAAATTAGTTATAAGACAGGATTAAAGTATACTTGACCTTGACCCTTTGACTCAGTAATTTGAATACATTCGTTATCATCTAAACACCATAAGCAATCAGCATGCTAAATACGAACACCTTCAGAAAAAAACAAGATAGCAGTTTGAAGGGCAGCTATATCCCCAACTGCAGAATGGCAGAGTAGAAGGACCTCTGGTTGTCGATATTGCTCCCAACTATGGATCACAGCGTCCATGGTTCTATTACTGCTTGACCTATACAGCACATCATTTGCACTCAGCCTTTTAACCATCCATCCATTGTCATATCATGACTTAAATATTAATGAAAAGGATATGAAATACCAATGCATCCACCCATCTCTTTGTTTGCTGATATGATCATGACTGGTACCATGAATGGCCATGGACATGTGTTCTGTGCATTTTCTTTAACTTAGGTCAATATGTTACCAGAGTTAATGGGAGCGCAGTGATTCAGTAGTAGAGTGCTTGACTCGAGACCGAAGGGCCGCGGGTTCGAGCCTTACCGGCGTCACTGCGTTGTGGTCCTTGAGTAAGACACATTTATCCAAGCTTAGTACTGGATCAACCCAGGAAGACCCGTCCCTGTTTAACTGAAAGATTGTTGATGGGACGTAAAGAATCAAATCAAACAAAACAAACAAACAAACAAAACCAGAGTTAGTAGAATGTCCTTGAAGGCTTGGCATTAAGTTATGACATTGACCTTGAGTCCGAATAACGGAGATATGTATTCTGTACATCTTCTCACTGACGAAACCATTTTAGCCAATTTAAAAGAAACATAATGCATCTCCTTAAGTGGTTAAGTTATTATGCAAACATAAAATCAAATGTTCAAATTATTGACTTTCAACCGTGACCTTGACCTTGAGTTGGCATGGTTGAAACACACGGTTTGCATACAGTCTCAATGAAGTTAATGTTTATCTAAAGTTATAATGAAAATCCTTCTGGCATAAGGGCAGGAATTCAAATGTTCAAACCTGTGACCTTGAATTGTGGCATAGAGCTTTAGCCACAGTGTTGTCATGAAAGGGGTACTTACATCTGTGCCCAAGCATGGGTTTTCTTTAAACTTAGCATATTAATAACTCAACATATACAAACTATGAAAATGTATTTATTGAATTAGATAGTTAAGAATAAGGCTCAGGAAGCAACCCTGACTTACTCAAATTTTGAGGTAGTACCTGTCTCTGAATTTCTATGTCCTAAATCTATAGTTTTATTTATTTCTATGGTTTGTCATCTAGAATGACTTCAAAATACCACAGGCATTATATTAATACCACAAACCCATTTGGTTAAATTATGGTTTACATTCTCCGAAGAAGTAATTATAAAATTTCGATATTTTTTTCTCAAAATTTTACAAAAATATCCACATTCAATTTCAAAGATAGATATGTTCTACTCTTTGTCAAGATATCATACTACTACAAAAACATGCCATATATATCCTGCTGATCTGAGCCAAATTTCATGAAAATCCATTAACCGGTAACATTGTCATTTCTTACCTCTTATGGGTGTAGGTCAGTTTTAGTCAAATTAACTATTTAGTCGAAATGAATCAATAACTTCACAATAGGACGTTACTTTTAAATCTACTTACACTTTTCTGAAAGAAAAAACATGTTTAGACAACTTCAAAAGATGCAATGGTTGAATATATCTAAGGTCATGGCCCCATGTCATGGTACTATGGGGCCAAGACATCGCATATCACTAACTCATGTCCTGCATGATATTGTTGAAGAAACATTATATCATAATAATTAACATGTGAAAACAAGAAGGCAAAGCATTTCCTTTACATCCCAACTGAGCTAGAGTAAACATATTTTGGTACTGTGACCAGGATAAAGTGTAAAAGAGTCTGATCAGTGGTATCACAGAACAGTGTTCTACATTAATAAGTGAGGTCCAGAAACGAAGTTGTATGCCTAGAATACACAGCCAGCTAAAACATGAATGGTGCTCTTTGATGAAAATCAGCATCATTTTTACAGAACAGAATCAACAGAGATGATTTAAGCATTGAAATAGCAATAACTTTGCAGCCAAGAGTTCTCTATGAACAAAATAGTTAATTTTAACCAAAAGGTTTGACAGGGGGTTACTTTTGTGAACCAGGTTTTTCAATGCAGCTTACAATTATGAATTCATAGATATAAGGTTCTTCTCCTGTATGAATTGACTTGCCATAAGGTTTCTCTTCTGTATAAATTTACATTCGTAATAATGTTACATATTAAGTGTAATATTTATTAGAAGTAGTTTTAACGTTTGAAACTAGATGTGGTAAGTAGAGTTGTCACCATATTGTATCATTTTGGGTAATATTATTGTGTAAGTGCTTCATTAAATAAGAATCATTGAACTTACTATCAAAGTTAAGTGTAATTTTATTTGCCAATCCATAATAGGGAAAAACACTGAATATATCAACTTCTACCAATAAAAATTCTAGCATGCACAGTAGAAAGATTCCTCTATTTTTTAATTAAAATTTGCTTTAGTTATGTTTTCTATAAACGCAAGGTATGTGTTTATTGTGTCGTTTGTGCTTTGTTCTCGTATATGTGTTTAGTGAGACTAATGTTAAGAAATTGTTCTTAAAATGGTTGTTCTTTTTATTATTACTATTTTCAGAGTAAGTTTGCAGGTATACTTGTAAAACTTATTGATTCATAATGTTTAATGTCAGGGCAAAAACAGGCCACCAAGTTTTTATTTATACAGACTATTCCTGAGCATTCTTTTGATGTCTTAGGTAAGGACACACACCTTTCAAATTCTTCCATTTTTCGCATAAACCACCAACCATTCGGATACATAAATACCAAATTTCCAGTGAATATAAACATTTTCTCTTTTGGAATAGAATCAGACAGGCCCACTATTAATTGATGGTGACGTCTGTTTTAGCAAGGTTGAAGTTGAAAAACGTCATTTCAAAAGTCGATTTGGCAATTCTACGTAAGAATGGGTCATATGCAACTGAAGACAAGAGCAAAAGAAATCCAACAGTTAAATAATCTGGAAAAACGGATCCTTCAGAGGGAACCTACAACATGAGAAAACAACAGACTCGGTTTAAATGAGTCTGTTCATGAAAACAAATGGAAAGTGAAACAATTCTCACGCCTCAAAGCACCGGCTTAAGCGGTTTCCCTCAGGACCCAATACTCCCGAAGGATCAGAATGTGAAAAAAATATCAACACTATATCGATGCACGGGGAGAAGTTTTATCAACTCCACTCAGCAACAACAACAGCTGTTGTGACCTCTAAAATATCTGGAAAAACGGATCCTTCAAAAATAGAGAGAAACTTTAATATTAGAAAACAGAAGACTCGGTTTTATTGAGTATGTTCATGAGAACTAACGGTAAGTGCAACAATTCTCACGCACCCTAGCACCAGCTTAAGCGATAGTCTGCTTCCCCTCAGAACCCAATATTTCCGAGGGACCAGGATATGTAAAAATATCAACACTATATTGATGTACAGGGAGAAGTTTTACCAACTCCACTCAGAAACAACGACAGCTGTTGTGACCTCCTTCAGAAATAGAGAGAACCTACAATATTAGAGAAAAGCAGACTCCGTTCTATTGAGTCTGTTCATGAGAACTAATAGAAACCCTGGTTTACTCGTTTCAGGTTTTCTCGAGAGATTGCCCACTTAAAGTTGGTGTCAGTTTGTAGACCTGCAATGTCCTTCTCAAGAACGGTGTAAAGTGAACTTAAAAAAATTCAAACCGCACCCCATATTTCCCGCACCCCACGTTTTTTTACAGTTTCTAAATTTGCTTGATCACTAGAATCCATTAGATGGGATTTAGTTATGGAGCGGAAATCCAGGCATTAGCCAATACTTTGATAACATGTTTAAATATGGAAGTTCTTAAACTTCAAGTGATAGTTCTGGTTTGTCATAAAATCGCAGTAAAAGACAACATATGTAATATGTGCAATCCGTTCTATGGCGGTGGCTATGCTGTTGCTTATTTTTTTTTATTGTGCCCACCCCGACCCCCTTGTTTTGTTATGTAGTGCTCAGTGTCCTTTCTTGTTTTGCAATCATCTTGCTAAGGACTAGAGAGCTGGTTACTTTGTTTTAATGGTATCCTGGGTCAGGTGTGGTACTTGATTGTATCTATTCCTGATCTTTCCTTCTTACCTTTTGCTGCTGACATATGGCTGTCAGTGTTCTGTGTCTGATCCTCTCAGTATCATGGGTTGATCTGTGATCTGAGATTGTGGCATTTACTGGTCACACTTGGCCTTTTTTTTGCATTTTATGGTGGTGTACAAATTCACATTGTCTTAATGCTTGATAATTTATTCTACTTCATCAATTAGAACCCACGTGTCAATACGAGCGTTGACAAACTGAAGTATAATCAGCATAATTATTACCAGTAGTGAAATTGCATGCGAATAAGAATTGTATTCAAATATCAATCTTATTTCTCAACCAAGGCATATGTTCTGGGTATTCAAAAGAACCGTCTGAGACGGATCTTAGCACCCAAAACAAATGTTTTTACTGATGTATAAAAAAATATAAACTCTTTTATGTCCCATTATTTTGTTTATCTGGAGGCCTGGATTGCCTCTGGAAATATAGTGAACAAACAAACACCACATACAACTTCATACTTTTGGGTACAAAAGGCGACAGACAAAATTAGCTTATTTAGCATACCTCCTGGTTATTTAAGCTTTTATATATTTATATATAATTGTATGTTATTAATACACATGTATCTATAAAGCATATTAAGCTTATAAAGCATGCTTGATATGCACTTGTTGTTGTTGAAAGACTTTTGTGTGGATACAGCGACTGAAGTACGTTTCTTACATTCTATGTGGTTGTTGAAAGGACTTAACTCAAGTGCAATGGCCAATATAGAGACTCTTACATGAGTCCTAATGTATTATTGAGTTTATTTAACAAGTTGACGAAAAGAGATAAAAAAAAAAAAGGTACAAAAAGAAGCTTTACGGATAGCCACTGGAGCTACTAAATTAGTATCTACAGAAATGCTATATATGTATCAGGAAACGGGTGGGGATCATTTGGAAAAAAGACGACGAAACGTGTCTCTTTTTTTCAAATGAACGCCCGAGTTTCATTAAATTATCTTACTTCGTTCTTTGGATGAATTTACCTTTTACAATGTGTGTAACCTAACTAATAAAAGATACATTTGAGCCGCTACATGAGATTACCAACAATGTTGCATGTGCGACCAGCAAAGGCTCAGATCAGCATGCCCGTACGCAAAGTCTGATTTAAACCGTTGCTAGTCGCTTGAATATTCTATGAATGTTAAGCTACTGACCAAACATCATTTGGAGTTTCTAAGCTTAAAAGGAGGCTGCATGCACAGGCTCCTCTTAGTCTACACTTGTAAAAATGTCACTTTGTTGGAAATCACATGTCGCGGTTCAAATATTATCCAGTATCCAGTGAACTATAGTAAGTAAGGAGGCAAAGATTAGAAATCGATACAATCAAGTAACCCACCTGACCCAGGACACCATATGAGAAAGTGACAAAAACAAAATAAAACATAACATACAAGAGAGCCAGCCCCCAGGGGAGGGGGGGGGGGTACTATTATCTCACCGAAGTCAGCATTGTTATTAAGATGGAAACGACATTCAGGGACAGAAATGCAATGTACGAGACTTGGTAACCATCTTAAAGTAAGCCAATACACGAGATTGTGGTACGTGTCACATCAGCGAGCAACGAAGGCTTAGGCGAGAATGCGCATATGCGCATGCTCGCCAGAGCGTTCGCTGCTTGCATACACAAAGTATGGATGTAGTTGGAGGCTCAGATCAAATTTTAGAACCCTAGCATTGCTGGATACATCAGCATGTGAGTGTATTAGAGGCCTTTACGGTAATTGGATAAGTACCCAAATCTCATGTGCTGACCAATTTATAATGGTCCACTAAAACTAACTGATATCCATTTCAATTGTAGATTACATCCGTCAAGAAAAGCTTAACGGATTCAACCCCCAAAGGCTGGGGGGTACTCTGATATTTTCATATATACGTAGACTCGGGCCATTTTTGGGGGTTCAAAATCTTGAATTTCAATATTTTTGGGTGGTTTCAGAAAATTGATTATTTGTTGGGGTACGAAGATATTATTGACATTTTTGGGGTCATCACAAAACTGGACTAGATTTAGGGGTCATTCTATGCATTTTATGGTCTTTTCTTAAGGTCAATGTACAGAATGGGGATATTTTAGGGGTTGCTAAAATTTGAAATAGTTTTTGGGGTATGCCTGATATTTCAGATATTGGGTGCGTTTCTTTGGCTTCGCCTGTAGTCTATGACCGGCGGGGGCACTCGACTGATTTTGATCACGTGGCGGCTCACCCGAAAGGGTAACTACCGGCGTACGCCGATCTCCCCAAATTTCAACGGAGGCGTGGAAGCCGCGAGGCCTGTTTCGCCTCTTAACGGTTCGTTCCACAAAGTAAGTACTGTTGCGCCGTTTTCGCTCGATTGCAGCGGCTTACTACCTATCCCCGGTCATGTGATCGGCGTAAGCCGGAGGGACAGGCGAGGCAGCGGCGTACGCCGTTATGGTGCCAAAGAAACACAGCCATTATTTGGGGTAAACATTAGATGCTGAGTCCAAGCCTACGTATGAAGAAAATAAAAGAGTAACACCCTGGGGTCAACCTCTAGCAAGCTGTGTAGGTATTGTAGCATCTCACCCGAGGCAACACTTTTTGCATGATATGACAACCAATTAACCCAGGATTGGAGTGATTGGTGCAGAGCTGTTGTAGCCAGTCAGAGATATGCCCAGGGGATATGCCATAGTGCTATATGAGCTTGGCATGGGATTTCCAACAATGTGGTATGTGCGACCAGCAAAGCCTCAGATCAACCTGCGCATACGCGCAGTCTGATCAGAGCCTTTGCTCGTCTACTGACTGAACATCATTTGGAGTTTCTACGCTTAAAAATGCTACACATGCTCGTCCGAGTCTACACATGTCAAACTGCCACATTGTTGGAATTCTCATGTCACGGCTCATAATTTCTACGCCTGTATCCATAGTAACCATGAGGACCCGCTGTAAATTGAGCACACGTAGAATCATAAGACATGCCAAAAGTTTCAATGTGAATGCTGCTATAGTCTTGGTTTGGTTCTATATGCACTGTGTTAGGCGACGAAACACTTGGACACTCTGTAAAGAAGTTAAATGGAACAAGATGAAAGTTATATTTGTTGAATGACGTTGGTATTGACGGAATGTCCTCCGTGTGAGGTATATGATAAGAGCCCAAGGTGAGCCAGACCACCAGGTCTTCATTCTGAATCGTATCATTGTCCGAGACAAAACGTTCAAAATCAATGACAGGATCCCAAGGATCATTTTGAGCATATATAGAACTCGACTGGTCCTCTGTGTCATCGTACTTGGTAACCACAATAGGATAGTTGGCCCAGCTCGCTGCTTTCGTCACAGCTACATCTGCTAAGAGAAACTCACTGACAGCATTGTTTATAATCCTATATGCTTGTTTTTGGTCATACCTGTTCTTAGCTGTTTCGCTATATATGGTGTGATATTTGGAATTACTTGACTCATCTACAACTACATCCATCTCTCGTTTCATCAAGCTCTCCACTGGTCTCATTTGTGTCTTATTCTGTCTGTGGTACCAAGGGTGACGTACTGTTTCAGTACCTATGTCTATAGTAGAATAACTGTTACGCTGCCCACTAATGTCCAGATCGACTTTATAATGAAATAAATGTTGGTGTAGATCCGCAATGGTATTTTCTAATACTACATTCCCATAAGGTTTCTCAAACGGAAGTTTAAATGTCGTCTGCACATAGCCTGTAGTTGATATTTTAACCTCAATATCACCATTTAGATGAAAGATATAATCGAATATATAATCATAGTTCCATAAAGTTGCTATATGTCGTACAATAAGATGATAATCCACTATACCGCCATAATACGAGTAACCACCATGAGCGTCATTGGAATAATGCCGTCGCAATGGGATACCAGGATTTTGCTCAAATATACAAATTGCATTTCTATTAATTATTGGTTGGTGGGTATCAACAAATTGTCGAGTGTCTAAAAATGCTGCGGTGTCTGGACAATCTATGCCCGGGACAAGCTCGAATGACCTTGCACCCATAAACCATGATGCGTAGTAAAGGTTACTCATACTCTGGGATGGACCATAGCCAGAATAAAACACAACAGCATCCTGAAGACTTATTTCATATGCTATACGTTCACTTTGGAATCTGACATCAAACAGTTGCAAACCAGTGGATGAACGCATATGAATGTTAAAATCCCAGTTCATGTACCTAACATGCTGTCCGCTTAGAAAATATCGATGACCATCCGGTTCAACAAGTTTAGGGCCTTGTACAGGCTGTGGCATTTCCGGAGATCCCCGTCGGAAGTAGGAAGACCGCAATTCGTCGTTTCCCTGAACTGATTTTTCAAGTTTTATTTTCAGCAAATTACCCTTTTCATATCTGTTAATAAACTCATCGACTAGATAAAACAGCCGTCCATTGTAAACTATTTTATCAATTTTCCACTCACTAACGTCGGTGGACTCGTGGTCTATCTGTAGTTCTAAGCCAAGCGGGTGAGAGTAAAATCCTTCAACATCCCTGAATGACCAAAACCAGGACTTTCTGTCACCACTCTCTCTACCTCTTGGACCGACATCATGGAACACCATACAGTTATCACCCCTTGTACAGTTGTGGTAGCATAGACCATAACTTTCCATCAATATATGATATATCTGTTTAGTGAAAGTGTGTATTATTGCATATAGATATCTATAATCCACTTGATCAGTTGGCCTGCTACTGTATGGAATAGGAAACTTCGCATATGAAGGGTTTCGCGCTAAAAGATGAGTCCGAGGATGAGGCAACGGTGACACGAGATACTCTTCAACACGAGGAGGTTTTAAATCACCCCTGACAACAACTACCTTAGCAACGCGCTCCAGTCTGTTACTCCCCCTGTCTAAATACTCTAACACAGCAGACTTTAATGGAATGTGAATATCTATCATGAAAATATAACTACTATTTACAATGGCTTGGTCTATAGTGACAAGATTAAATCTCATTGCTTTGAGCATATAGTCACGTGTTACCATGTACTCGTTAGGTGTCATGTCGTCAAATACTCCCGGATTATCAAGGTCACGCGGAATGATTTTGTTGCCAGGGGAACAATATTGCACGCCCCCTATGTGATGAGCTAAAATTATCACAATTGTTAAGAGTATCACAGATATCACTATGCCTGAAATTGCTATTATTCTCAGCACAAACAGGTGTCGGTTTAATATTTCTATCTTTTCATCTGGTTTTATGACAACCACAGGTCTTCTCAGAGGTATCTGCAAAAGTGAAGACAAATGAGTATTAAACATGCATAAGTTAGCTGAGCTGTAATTTCAGCTATTAATATGCGTTTCTATATTAATAATTTGGCGCAAATTGGCTGAATTTTTCTTGTCATCGACAAACTACACAAGCAATTCCAAAACAAATCTGGTTCGAAAAAATAATCAAGAAAGTATTTTTCTTTTATTCTTTGGTCTTACTGGTATTTCGGAGTCTTTCCTGTATTTCGCAATCGTTCCGGTAGGTCAGATATATTTTAGTGAACTTCAGTTAAATATGATGAATTCTTCTGATACTGAAATTCCGTTTCTGGATTTTAACTTGTCCATAACAAATGGCATATTTTCTTCTAAAATTTATGATAAACGGGATGATTTAATTTTGAAATAGTAAATTTTCCATTTCTTGATGGAGATGTTCCTCGCATCCCCTTCCCTATTGTGTATATATTTCTCAGCTTATATAGTTTTACTAGAGTGGGTTCTAATGTTTATGACTTCAACAACTGAAACTCATAGTTAATTGTTAAATACAACATTGGGTTAAAAACTATTCTGCAACAAGGCATATCAGAACCCATATTTTATGGTGATTTAGTTTATAAATTCAAAAGAAATGTTGGAAAACCTAATGTGACCAATTCAAATAAAAAAATTATCAAACGTTATGTAAGGGTTGGACATAACTTAATTTCATGTGACAGTCTGCATGCCTGGTTTTAAACCCAATCACGGTTAATAGCTATGTTTTCCTCTTAAATTGCACGATAGTTGGTCGGGCCTCAGACCCTATGACGAATCTGACGTAAAGCTGTAATCGGTGGGTTGGTGCCAAATGCTTATCTGTAGCTGGACCCATCGTGGCTCAACTTGAAGAAATTGAAGTTTTCTTAAGCTCTGACTATCTGTGAGTCGTGAGCCCTTTTCTTTGATTAGAGTGTTTCTCCATGATGGTAAATTGCAATAGTTAGAAGGCTTCCATGCGAGCTGAACATTTCTTGTCCTCAACAACAGCAGAATCTACGGCGAAAATTTGGTACCAGTAAAATGCATTTAAGCCCCCCCCCCCCCCCCAGTGGCTTAGGCTGCTGTCCGTTCTAAGGCGGTGGTTCTGTTGTTGTTGACTTGTTGTCTATTGTTACTCCCATTGTGAGAGTATGTATTGTTCTATGTTTTGCTGTACGTTCTTATATGTCCATTCTAGTTTTGCAATCATCTTGATGGGGAAGAGAGAGCTGGTTGCTTTGCTTAGTTTGTCTTCCTGGTGTCTCGTGATTATTGCGTGGCTCTTCCTCGCGGTGCCATGGGTTTGTCTGCAGTTTGTGATTGTGGTATTTCCTGATCATACTCGCTTACTATTTCTGGTCGTTTAAGTAAACCTAGGCACCCGATTGCAAAAAATATAGAATCAGTTGACATGAAATAATTTCCGGCATGAATCATTTTCTGGGAAGTAATAATAAAAGTTTAACTGTATATTAATGCAAGAGGTATATTTGCATGCACGTCATAAATTTGTGTGGCTGATAGATGTTTCACTCACGTTGTTTTAATTTCGACATATGAAGAGTAAGTTTTCCATACATCAACTTATAACATCAGTTGGACCATAACAAAATCATTGCCCCCCCCCTTGTGTATCATGTGAATCTGGTCATATGCCCTGTCACTTCGACTATGGTCGAACTGACCAACAAGCAAGAAAAGAAGAAATAGACAGAGCAGCAAAACGATCTGCCTTACTCGCAATTACTCTTTATGAGTGATCTTAAGGGGCCCGAAGCTATAAAACCTGTTCATTGCTAAACTTACGTGAACTTGAAACTTGTCCTGGTTATAAATTTCATAACGCCAACAATTGAGCATGAAATTTGTCCTTGTTATAAATTTCATTGCGCCAACAAATGAGCATGACATTTGTCCTGGTTATAAATTTCATAACGCCAACAATTGTGCTTGAAATTTGTCCTGTTTATAAATTTCATAACGCCAACAATTGAGCATTAAATCTGTCCTAGGTATAAATATTAAGATGCAACGATTGTTGGCATCATTTGCTGTTCTGGTCAAGCAAATAGCCTAATTTGTTCGTATTTTGATTATAACTATTACAAGTTTCTTTGCATTTGTATACTAGTGGCTCCTAAATGCGTACTTTGTCAAACGGCACTGATAAAATGCCGCATAATGCGGCATACCACAATCACAAACTGTATACCAACTCATGGCACCATGAGATAGAGACAAAACACGCTAATAGTCACAAGACATCAACTAGGAAGACAATTGAAGAAACATAACCAGCTCTCTCCTATCCACCGTTTGCTTAGACAAAAGAAAACTATTTATTTTGGAAATTATTACCTGTGACCTCTCGATATATGCAATAGTACATTCCAAGGAAGAATCCATTGGTGCATAAAGGGAGTTAAACGTATCTGCTCAACTACGAAGACTAAGCAGAATATTTAGAATGTGAAAGCAGCAAGAACAGTTATTGTATTATCTACAAACTGCTTATCAAAATGTGACTGAGTGGAAGAGCAGCGCCTTTATTCACAATAAGCATATGAAAACGGGCCACTATCGGCCCGCCAGAGAAATGCCATTCCGTTGGCGTTTCGCTGGCGGGCCGATTGTGGTCTGAGACCGTTATTTATTGGCTGGGTTATTGGCATACAACAAAATCATAATTGCTCATGATAAAGATCATAATGAGTACAGACCCTAGCGGCATCGTCATCATCTGGCAGATTGTTCTGTTCTGTTTTGTTCTGTTCTTCTATTCCCGAGCTTTGTTTTGGAGTCTTCCTCCTTTTCATCCAACCCAAGTCCATCCTTACGTCACCTCATCTTGTAGTCATACACATACAATCTATGGCAGCTATCTACTGTGCCATTGTCTGCAATAGAGACCAGAGCCCAAAATTACAATGACTCCTTAAAGTTAAGTAAGGCCTTAGTTAAGTATTGATTTTTAGGGATACGAAAAATAAAACACTATTGTTTCATGGATTCTGTAGATCACCATAAAATCATTGACCATATGTACTGCATCGATCCTGGTAATTTTTGAATATTAATAATACTAAGTTGAAATATTAATACTTAACAAACGCCTCCTTAAAGTTATAATTAAATATGTTTTTTAGGATGCCAAGCAAAACGTTTCAAACTACTTATGATCAATATTGTTTCATGTATTCTAAGTGGTGGATTCAGAGGGGCGTTCGCTTGAACCCCCACCTCCACCCTCCCCCCCCCCCCCCCATTATTAAATATCCTATGAAAAGGAAATAACTTGGTCTCGCAAAGTATATCATTTTCATGAGATATTTTAAAAAAAAATGAAATACAACCAGCAAAGCGACCCCGCACACATATATCATAATCATTATACATATGAACCCCCTTTCCAGGAATCCTGGAACTGTCCCTGATTCTGTAGATCACAATGACATCTTTGGTCAAATGTTCTGCACCGAGCATGGCAATTTATTAAATATTTTAAATATCATGTTAAAATATCAATACTTTACTTAGGTGGTATTTAATTTAATTTGACCCAATAAGCACAATGCCTCATACGGACACCCTTTGTACTATATGGGTTAATCACACTGTACGAACTTGTAATTTCTTCCAATCAATTCAGAGGTGCAATTTCAAATTGAATATACCATGTTCTGGTGAAAAGCAGGCGTCGATGCAGTTCAGCTGGCTTCATAAGCCAGCTTATTTGGATCGACACTGTTTTCATAAAAGAGGGTATATTATTTATAAAAGGCTGCACTCATTTCATTTAGTCGAACACGGTTAATACTAACTTATAAGTCCTGTCGGTATTTTAGATCATTTTAGTGGCGCACAATGTATGCATTATAACTCTTGCTAGAGCTTATGGTTAAAGAATTGGCACACAGTATGCCTTTGAAAGCAAGTGTCTCATCGGGGTCTGCATTGTATGCTTAAGAAAAAAGTAATTTCCAGTCATATAAGTCTAATGTGGTCGAGCAATACTAAATTGGGATTTTTGACTGTATATCAGATTTAAATGATTGTCTTGACATATAAAACTTCTGCAGAAAATGCATACCTTTGTAAATTCTTTAACCCCTAAAACGCCAATCACAACAAAAGTCGTCTGCTTTTGTTGTCTGCTGAAATGTTTAAGAAGCCTTTCCAACAAACAGTGTAGACCCAGATCAGACTGCTCCTATAGGAGCAGTCTGATCTGGGTAAACACTGTTTGTCTCTATACTTAAATTTAGACAAATGTTAGCAAATAATTGCAGCAGACGACAAAAGCAGACGAATTTTCAGATGAATTTTTTGCTGGCGTTTTAAGGGTTAAAGTAGATTTGTTGGAAATGTAGGGCGATGTAGGCAAAAAACATCGCGCGCAGATTTACTTTTGGGCTGCCATTTCACTGCAAACCTACGTCGATAGCTCATTTTCAACTTTAATAAATCGGTTATGTCAAGAAAAGATTTAAACTCAGCCACCATGAAGCTCTAAGCAGCCAAACAGCTGCTCTTTTATCATTCCTTTCTTATTAACGTGCTTTAATAAACATCATAAATATAACAAAATTTTAAAATAGCGTACAATTCATGTTTTTCTTTATCCTCGATTACAGTGCGAATAAGGTGATTTAGATTATAAAACGGTGGCCAACACTGAATAGATACCCTTGCAAACAGACAAATGCACTGATAAAACTTATTGAGGTTGCACATATAATACACCTGCCTTAACTGTTTCTCAACGCACACACTGTATAATTTGACTGTACTGTAGAGCTTGATCGTTTCTAAACTGTGTTTGTCACCACTGCCCGGGTATCTTTTTTCTACTTATTTTCTTGTCATTTATTACTGTTTTATATGTTTGCCATAACCATTTATTGTAAATGTATTTCGTTGCAATTCAAAAGAAAACATTTCCTAGGTGAAACTCGCTGTGCCATTTATAAAATTCCAAGGAAATTATTCATGAATTGCTTACTTGCTTTTGGACGGGCGCATCATGTGCAGGCATGGTAGGAAGTGTGTGCAGTGAGAGTACTTATTATATGAAACGGATTATCCGCTTAAACAAATATCTCCTAAACAAGTGTTTTATTGGAGATTTCAGAAAAAATGTGTTGTGTAATTACTGACTTGACACGAAGTTGGCTCATGTCTATGTGAAGCTTTCCGACGGGTTTAGGTTACTTCAATATATGTGCGCAAATGAACAGCCAATGCTCTGTGGAGGCTACGCGTATGCGCATAATCACTGAAGTAATCGCTGTTTGCTTACATGTATACGTGATAAACATATTCATAATATATAAAACATTGTTATTGCTGATGTATCTCTTCTGCTGCTGCTGCTGCTGCTGCTGTTGTTGTTGTTGTTGTTGTTGTTGTTGTTGTTGTTGTTGTTGTTGTTGTTGTTGTTGTTGTTGTTGTTGTTGTTGTTGTTGTTGTTGTGCAGCATTGCCATCAGCACAGAACTATGAACAGAGCTGATCGAGGAGCCTGCATAGGAGCGGTGTGAAAAGATAATTGACCGTCGATTGCTCAACCCTAACATGACAACAACAACAACAACAACAACAACAACAACGTCTGCTGTAGCAGAACTATTGAACACCAAGACAGGGGTCACTTGGTGCAATTTCGATCAGATTTGTTTATCAAGGCTGACAAATAAATGGGAAAATCTCGATCATCTAGAGATACGGACTTCTTATTACGATACCTGATCTAAACAGCGAAGTGTCGGGAGTCTGATAGGAACTGATAAGATAGATGTTATCACAACTCATATAACTGGAGAACCAAAATGTGCCTCCATACAAAATGGAACAGTTATAGAAAATGTAGACTTGCCGTAGCACCATACCAGTTTCTGTCCCTCAATGCCGAGTCCTACAGCATTAACATTAAGCCAAATGGAATTTCCTACCTTTGTCAGCAGGTCGTGCCCATTTCCAATTTTAGGGATGTTGGGTGGTATTTTTCATTTTTTGTAATTTTGATAGAACATAATTATATACTTAGCAAACAGTGAAGATCCTGATCAGACGCCGTATCTTGCCTAGCGCCCTTTTTAAGGGAAATAGGTAAACAGTACAGACCTGGTTTCATCCGATAAACTGTATATATCCGAGGGATCGCAGGTTATAGTCCAAATAAGTTTGCGTTGTTGTTTAATACTCTCTGAAGATCGAAAGTGCAATGTAAATGATCACTGTTTGCCAAAGTATTCATTAAGGAGTCACCGGTATCGAGGGCGTGAAGATAGAGAATGTAAGATTTTTTTCCCAGCGAAATGCTGATCAGTATCGTCGTTACTTGAATATGAATTTAAAAGACGTTTTGCTTTCAAACATTTTAAACAGATGTTACAACATAACCATCTGCTATTCTGTATTGGGTGTACTTTACAGTGAAATACAGGAAGAAATAAATAGGTTAACACATTATGAACTAATAACATATGCAGACATGTTTAGATACTGTCTACATTTTGTAAATGTAGTGTTGCCAGTTTTCATTCATACTTTTTACGGCGGCCAAAAGGCCGCCGTTCTAATATCGCTTTAGCTCTAAATTATTCACCAATCAGAAGCATTTTTAAATTGTAATATTCATCACACCGACTGGAAAAAGATGCTCTCATTGGTTGATACTCAGAATGTCCTTACAATCTTATTAAACATGAAACTAAACTTGAAAACATACATGTAAATGGCAGAGAACCAGTCTGTGCACTTGGTCTAAAAATGCAAATGTATTAACGACCTCGTCTCGAATATAGGTCAACCCCCGATGTACAGTATTTGTAAATTGCTGTCACTATCATTGTTTACATGCCTTGCACACAGTAAAGAAGTGCATTATAAAATAACCCACTAAATTCGAAAGGACTTTACCGTAATATCACGTTATTTAAATAAAATATTTGTAACTTTTCCAATTCCCATATCTGGACATGATTATAGTCTGTTTCATATATTTCGACAATAGTCTTTTTTGGCCGTTATACGGTTATATTCCCAATGCCAAAACGTTTCTGTTCTCCTATGTTCGGATGAAAAAATCCCCTTTTCAAGTCGGAAAATATCAAAGAAAAAATCAACGTTTTTTTCGAGTAAATTGTGTTAAAATTGTTTGTTTATCGGACATTTTCAACCGACCGACTATCGGCATATCAGTCGTGCTACTTCGATGTAAATACTCTCGTTGCACTATAAAGGCCCAAGGGTGTTGCGCCCTCTAACGATCGGCATATCAGCCGTGGTTTACTTCTTTGCTTCAACAGGTAATTTCCCCTGTAAGTACAACAATCAATTAAAACTTGTTCTCCGGATGCATAAAAAGATAAATACCAACTAGCTGATATGATTAGGTAGCTTAATTTCGTACATCTGTGTGTAAGAATGGAGATGGAAATGATAAAAGCTAGATGTTATTTTGACTATCTTAACTGTCTCTTGTCTATCACACCTGAAGGAGCTGGTACTTTGGTGTAAGCTTCTGTAGTACCAAGTGCCTCGTCCCCCTTCTTCAGTTTTTCTAATTTATTCGCATTTTATGTTGGCTTGGGAAAGGGCTGGGGTGAACGGAAAGTCATAATGTATAAGGGACCTCTGCCAGATGTTTTTTCAGTGTGTTGACTTAGTAATTTTCATGCAAATGATGTAAAGGGGAGTCCCGCTCAAATTTGTTTAGGGTGGGTTTGCAGAATCCCGCCCCCCCCCCCCTGGAATAGGTTGGACCCCCCCCCCCCCCCCGAAACCTTGTAAAATTATAGTTTTCTTTGAAATAAACCATTGATAAGCCACTGTAAAACTGTAAAAGTTGAGGACAAAAAAAGACGAAAAACGTTGTCAGAGCTGTTTTCTGGCAGTCGGGCCTGGACCACCCTGGCAAAAATTCCCGGATCCGCGCATGGGTCAGTCAGCATCCAAACTCGGGCCACTATCTGACTGCTAGCAAAATGTCATTTGGATGGCGTTTCAGTGGCGGGCCGATAATGGCCCGATTGTACGTGCTTACTGGGTGTCGATCAGTTTTGAATCTTACATGTATTTATTCCTCGATCCTGGCTATGTTCTTTTCTGGTTTTTCGGTTTGTTTCAATGAACGTCTAATTTTACATTAATTTATTGTCAACACCCCCCCCCCCATTTTCTTAAAAACTAAGGACTTAAAACATTGTTCCCAAACCCTTGCTGGTGAATGCCTAAAATTAAAAAAAAAAATCGGATGCATATCGCTCAGCGAAAAAAGTTAGATGTTTACAAAACCAAGCGAAAGAAAGGCAGAAACAGGACCACAACTTCGCTGGTTTTAGATTCCAGCATGCAAAGGGGTAGATGGGAATTTCGTCTAAACCAGCGAATTTGGTAGCGTTTATCGTCAGTATTTGAGAGCCGCCGAATATCTTTTTTAAAGATATTTCTTGTTTCCGATTATATTGTAATCGAATATTATCACTTGTGTAAACTGTAGCGTTCGTACCCCCCTCAGGGTTTGTGTGCGGGAGGGGGGGGGGAACGAAAATCGCTAATCGTTAAAATATGTGCCCCTTAATTACTGCTCGACAAAGCCATTTTCACAAAAGAAGCTTAATATTTTCAAAAAATTTGGCTTAACGGTTTAATGTGTAGGCCACAAAAATCGACAATCGTTTAAAAAATAAGGCAATAAATCGCTAATACCAATGAAAAATAAGGCCATTTATACCACCCTTACCAACTTTAGCACGAAATATCTCTTGATGTGCAAGGTCTACACTAATGTAGGTGGTATAAAATAGCTATACCATGTGTGTCCACCTGTACGTAAGATAATCCGCTCGCTTAAGCTCGTGTACTATCTCCACGTACAGGCGGACAACCCATGGTATAACTATGTCTAATACATCCAGTCATCCTCTGTGACCCTTGTTGTTCTGTAGAATATCACCCTGTGATTAGTTGTCTCGTAATGTTTTTTGTGGAATTCAATAAATATGTTCAATTATAAAATGTACAGCTTGCCTGTGCGACAGCTGGTTGGTTCTTCAGACATACCATACTTTCAGTTAGCGTTCTTTATTTCGTGAATATGTTGAAAATCATTCGCGTAACTAATATTTTGCGATTCATGATGTTGTTGATACACCTTTGAGCATATGCAGGATCTGTGTGCGCTTGTGCAGAGAGCTGATCAGGACGCTATTTTTGTCCGTCAGTATTTTCATCACTACCATGGGCGTAGCTAAACGCATTTGCGTATACTTTTGAACCGAAAATATGGGATTAAATATATTCCAGTTCTGAAGGTTTCTTGGTGATACACATATATTTTTGTGGAAAAGCAATAATAATGTGTCTAATTCCAATTTGGTTGGGGTTATATATGATGGCATTGTCTGCTCTTTTAGAACCCCTGTAAGGGTTTAGCACCCATTAACGCAGTGAAAGAGGTCCTGATTCATATAATATGTAATATTGTCCTCCGTAACCAAGAATTTGCTAAACATGACAAATAGCGCAGACCCTGATGAGTCGCCGCGTTTTCATCGTAAATGATCCATTTTTCATAAATGCATTAACCACGTCCCATCAAGTGCGTACATTGTATTTTAGTGACTGCATTGGGGTAGCATACAACAGGGCAACTGTAAATCAAATTGTTTCTTATATATGTATGTAATTATTTTGTGAGAAGTTTAAATCCTTCGCAAATAACCAAATTCGTCCAGTACTGGGACACATTGCGTAAACTGACGTTGATGTCATTACGTCAATTCGACATCGACACGACGTCATCTCGGCGTTGTGTGTGTGTTCTGGGTAATTCGTGAAAACAGCCACAGTGTAGCTGTATGCCATGTATGCAAAGTGTCTATACATGTATTTGATATATATCCATTTTACTGTAGATCCAGATCCGCTGGCTTCTAACACTTATAATAAATGATGCTATACCTACATATACATATTGATGGCTCTGTGCTAGGTAGACTGAACGGTCGACAAAGATGAGCGACAGACAGAGAGAGAGAGAGAGAGAGAGAGAGAGAGAGAGAGAGAGAGGTAAAAGAAAGGTTTTAAGATCAAATGACCTACCTACTTTGTTTCACTTCCATTTTTTTTTATGATTAACTCCCAGAAATGCTGATCTCTGTATTAAAGCTATTGGATTTCATTACAGGCATGTGCAGCCAATAATCGATCAATCATTATTTTCTTGCAGAACTGACACAGCAAAAATAAATTCATTTTTCTCCGAGAAGTATAATCGATTCGATTTTCACGACCTGATGCTGTATCGATCATCATGGAATATAATGGTAAACCGACGTAACAACTGCTGACTCAATATTATTCATGTCTTACTCTTAAAGCGCCAATCACGGCTGCAGCAGACGACAAATTTTTCATCATCTTTCCTTATTTTCGAAAAAAAATCGGTATGATATTTCATGAGAATCGTCTGCCAGCAGACGATTCTCATGAAAATCATGCCTTATTTCTTATTTTTGAAAAAGCGGCAAAATTTGACATGTTCGTCTGCCGCAAATTATAGGTGGCGCTTAAAGGGTTAACCCTTAAAACGCCTGCAAAAATATATCTTTGTGTGGTCTGCTTTAGTCGTCTGTTGCATATATTTTGCCAACATAATTGATTAACGTTAATGTAGAGGCAAACAGTGTGGACCCAGATCAGACTGCTCCTAATGGACAGATCAGACTGCTCCTAATGGAGCAGTCTGATATGAGTCTACACTGTTTGACCAAGAAGCTTCTAAAACATTTTAACAGACGGCAAAGCTGTAACTTGGCGCGTTAAGGGATATAACCCTTGTCGCGTTGATTATGATTTCCATTTCCTTGCACAAGGCACAAGCAGTGAAGAGACAGATCAACGGCCACAGGAATTCGTTTAATCAGAACTTAGTCATTCAGAGGCTAAATACAGAGTATATTGTATGAAGTATAAAAGTAGGCAGATTGAATGGGTGGGAAACAGACCGGCTAATACAGTCAGGCAGTCTTTACGCCTCGTTCACGTTGAATTACATAAATGCAAATGAAATTCTATTCTTATACATGTTTTATGGCCATTTTATAAGTTAACTTTGCTAGCCATGTAAATATGAATGCTGTCTGTTGATTTTTGTAACCAAAATTATTTCTGTGCTTTCTGGAATACCACCAAATTGTCAAACATATTTAGAACAAGATCAGGCCTGGTCTGAGTCAAAACTGTTTGCAAAAGTCAGCAGCAGGATACGCTAATTGATAAAGTGATAATATATACACGGAAAAAATAAGTGTAAGTTAACACCAAAAGAGATGGCAGCTAAGCTGCCATCCCTTTTGGTGTTAAATTACACTTAATTTACTACTAGAACTAATTGTGGATAGCATTTCTCCAGTGATACAGGTTAAACATTTATATCTGTTATCGTTGCAGTTATTCTCAGGATAATATAACTGAACAGAACATAGTTTTTAAGCAGTTGAAGGGTTAATACAGCTGCCACCAAATTGAGTGTAAAACTATGCAATAATTTTTACAGTTAGCACGAGCCTTTGAAAACCCCTGTTTATGGCATATGCTAACCACAAAGACAAATACCAGTCTGTGCACCTGCGCAGTCTGATCGGTAATATTGATATTTGCTGCCAAGAAAGTATGTGCAATTTGCCTCATCCATATCTAGAATTTCAACAGTCTGTCTACTCTACGTAGCTGGGCAGACTTCATGGACTTTTGGTGTACTCAAGTACTCGGTGTGAGATTATAGATGAGGTCGAATAGGGTATACCAAACAAATAAACGCTGATATGTTCAGAAACATACCCAAGGATGAAAGTTCAAAATTTCCAGAATCCTGAACTTTTGAAACTCAAATCTTAAAACTTGCAGTATGCCTACTAAATATTCACAATTTCAAGTTTAAATGGCCAATTGTCTTCAGACGGACTGTTTATTTTTTATAAATAAAAAAACTATTATAATCCTTCAAATTCAGCATTTTGAGGCTGACTTTCTATGGAAAGTCAGCCTCAAAATCCTGAATTCAGGAATAATCCTTAAAACTTTCACCCATGCATACCGATGTTATCTGATCTAGCATGAATATTCCTGCAGTATAACGATGCAGTACAGCCCAAGTCTCTTATAACAGTAACTTACCTCTTTGCATGCTTGGTAAGGTTTCATGGTTTTGTTGTCATCTGCTGATTTTTTTTTCCAAACTAACATTTTAGAAAAAATCTCTTAGGATTAGGAAAACTATCATGGATCCAGATCAGGACACGACGTTCTGGACCCAAACTGTTTGCGAAGATTATCAGCAGGCGACAAAAGTCGCCGCTAGCATGAAAGAGTTAGAAATAAAAAATGTATGAAAAATGCCCTACCATTTCCATACACAAGCCATAATTCCACATATACATGAAAGAGAATATTTCACAATATTAGTCATAACTGTACGGTATAATTCCTGCCAATCTACATACGTCTCCTGGAAGACTAGCAGACAAGCGCTTTCATGAAACTATCGCAGCATGCATTTCCTTTCTATACATAACACTTGTTAGCAGCGCTAGCCTCACTTATGAGCCTTGTCATGTGAAAATATGTTTCTTCCATATTCGAACAGCTAACGCATTGATCAGTCTGCGCATCCGTGTGCTAGTCATTTGCTACATAATATGTATACTTTCTGCACTCAAAATTTCAAAAGCCAATCTGACAGCGCATAACTTACATTTGCGTATACATTATGAATATATACATTATGAATATGATTAATAGGACAGATAATATCAAATCATTAAAAAATCATTTTCAGACAATACCATTATATCATCCATTTTTCTATATATGGTCTCAATCATATTATGGTCTTTTTATCTTATTTGTACGCCAGCAAAACAAAATCATATCAACCAAAATTATGAAACTCAAATAGGTTATACATTTCAGGGGCTTCTGGTTCTCTGGTGACTTTCAAGAAAAATCTTAAACATTGTTTTAACTCTTAAAGAGATGATATCAGAGGCGAGTTCAATAATGCGAGTGCTCGCCGAGCGCTCGTTGATTGGTACCTATCTTTATTCATAATGTGTAAAGCCTGACACCAGTATAACGAGCGCCCGAGAGCGCTCGCATTATTGAACTTGCCTCTGGTTTACTTCAATATATTATAGCATAGTATTCAGTGATATCCAGAGACCCTAACTATCACTAGACTCCAGATTCTTATTAATGTTTAAAATGCAGCTATTTTGTATGTTTCAAACATTGTAATGTTTTATGCGCTCGTTCTATAATGTTTACTTAGTCTTAACATTATGATATGGTGTAAGTCACTTTTAAGTATGTTTTAGTATCATTCACTTTGATGCTAATTGTTTTAATCCAGCGGTATCTGCTGGTCTATGTTGTATATAAGTTTCATTGTTTAGTTTTATGTTGCAGAGGGCCGCAAGGTAGAATAGTTATCTTAGCTAATTGTGTCACCCTCTATAAAAATTGTATAAATAAATAAATAGCTTGCCTAAAATTCAACGTACGCAATTATGGGGATGTGGTTAATGCATTTATGCAAAAAAATTCCCCGAAGGTAACATTTACAAAAAGATTGTAGACCCAGATGAGACGCTGCAAAACGTGGCGTCTCACCAGGGTCTGCGTTATTTGCCATGCTTAGCAAATTTTTGGCAATGATGTTAAATATCAAATCTTATATTTATTTATAATATGATTCAGCACCTCCCCCACTACGTTAATGAAAGGGGTCTTAGAGTAGATATAATGCCATCATATATAACCACTTCAAAATTGGACGCATTAGATAGGGAGCGCAGTGGCTCAATTGTAGAATGCTTGACTCGAGACCGAGAGGCCGCGGGTTCGAGCCTCACCGGCGTCACTGCGTTGTGTCCTTGAGCAGGACACATTAATCCTAGCGTCCCTTCATAACTGAAAGATTGTTGATGGGACGTATAGAATCACATCAATCAACCTGACGCATTAGATTTGCTTTTCCGCGCACATTATGTTGCCAGTCATCACCACGTCACCTTCAAAACTGGTGTAGAACAATCCCATATTTTCGGTTCAAATGTGTAGGCAAATGCGTTTAAATAGCGTATATGGTAGCTACGCCCCTGCATTTGTATATATAAGAAGGTTGTAAACTAGACACATACAACGACATAGTAAATTGTCGATCTGGTATTGGAGTCTAATGTGTTAGTGCCAATATCACACAGGATAGGCGGCAATAAAAAACGGCACTCTTAACAATCGACGAACGCGGATCAAAAATCGCCAGACGGGCGACAAATGGCAATGGAAAACTCTGTTTCTAACGTTTTTTAATCTTCGTTCGTCGATAGTATGAACGTTTTCGACTGCCGCCTACCCGGTGTGAATATGAAGAAAAAGTTTTAAAATGATTTTGAAAATGTTTGAAAACGGCGGGCTGGCCTTCCCGACTAGAATAAGCGATTTCTCTGGAATGATAATTCAATGTACAATGTATCTTTCAATGCCGCTGTCATAAGAAACCCGCTTTCGTACGGAACCTATTTCAGAACGGTTATCCGGCCGCCTTGATAGATATGCTGAAACACTCAGTTCGGCTACCCAAACATTGTTTTCAAATACAGAACCTTCAAATACCTAAATAAGTTCTTAAAATGGTATCCTTTGGAAGCAAAGACTGCACCAAGGAAATGAAACTAGAGTGTGCATAATTCCTTGGCCAGACTAGCTAGTTTCTGCCATTTAGGCTTCATCAGTGACCCTCTAATAGTTCCAAAGTTCCACAATGAAACCAATGATCCCAAAGGACAAGAAAATAAAATCTACACTGTAGTGAAGGACAGTTTCATTCTAATTAGCAAACATTCAACGTGGGCCGTGCATATTACTGTCAGTTGATTTCCTAAGAACTAGACAGATTCAAAATAAGTTTGATTGTACTGTTACGTACTTCAGACTCAACGCATAAAATATTTTGTTTACATCTTGTTGCGTAATATAATCTAGATCTGATAGAAAAACTATCACCTATTTTCATACCATGTTTATTTGGCATGGAAACTTTCTAACTTACCGATGCAATGCATCATCACAGAGATACAATCTAACCATATTAACGAACTGTAATGAAACAAAGAAAAAGGCTCACGACTCGCAGGTAGTTGGAGCTAAAGAAAATATCAAGTTGAGCCATTGTGGGAACAGTCAAAGACTAACGTCAGGCACCAACCCAACGCTGAAAGCTTTACAGCAGGACCGTCATTAAGCATGAGGTATGACCCTCCATCATGCAATTAAAGAGGAAGCCATAGCTATAAATCGTGATTGGGTTTACAACCAGGCATGCATACTGCCACATGATATCCATGTTATATCCTACTTTTATACGTTTTCTTTTGGAATTGGTCACTAAAATGAGGTTTTCCAAATATGGTTTTGAGTCTATAAATATGTATCACCATAAAATACCATCTCCGATATGTCCTGTTTCAGAGGAGCTTTTGTATCAATATTGTATTTAACAAACAACTCTGAGTGTCTGTGGTAGAATCTCGAAGCAGTGTATATTGCTTCGAGGTAGAATTTAGAAAAAAAGTTTCTGATTCTGGTATCGATAATCCTGTTTGACTAAAGAAATCTGATACTTTTTTGTTTTCTTCAAACTTATATGCATATGCTTATTTTAATAACAAGACGTTAGAAAACATTTTCGGAGAAAATATATTTATCAAAATAAGATCATGCAACGTCAAAAATACCGTTTTTTTATTTCGAGAGAGTGTGTCAAAATAGATTTTGGAAAACTTTCTTCATGTATCCAAGGACAATAAAAGTGCAGACAATAGTGCATTTTTTTTTTTTTTTTTTTTTGCAATTTCTTGTTGTGACGTATGATGTGGGGTTTTTACGTCATGCTATAGACGTTGTCTAAACGGTAGTGGTTTATTTCCTTTGTTTAAGCAATTTCTAGAAACTGAAATGTTTAAGAGTCCTAGAACTTATTTTTTCGCGGTGCGTTAAAGGTTAAAACAGAACAAACCCAATTTAACTTCAATAAAGAAACAACGTAGACTATGGATAATAACCGTTTTTAGCATGCCGTCTATTAATGTGTGCTGTCGAAAGGACCGGAACATTATCAAAATGCATTCAAAACATGCAATGTGAAAAGAGTTGATTAAGCGACAGTGCTGACCTTAACAAAATGAAAAGAATCTTTTAAGTTAAACAATGTACGTATGCTCTATTTGAATGCCCACAAAACATTAATGAAATAAGAACGAAGCACACTTATGCGGTTTCTAGTGAGTTTTGCGTGATTCTTTTGTTCTTGCGAAATTTGATTTCAGAGGTTACATGACGTTTTGATCGCTGACGTATGAAATTCGTTCATCTATTTAAATAATCTCAGTGCATTTTAGTCTACCTTAGTTCAATTTTACGCACAGAAAAGACAAGTGGGCACCGTATCCATTTACTACCACACAAATTGACACACAGTATGTGTCAGCGCTATTTAAGTTAAGGCAAAATGGTATTGATGGTAAGTTGCTCCAGTGGTTAAATAGCTATCTAACTAATAGAAAACAAAAAGTTACCCTCAAGTCCTGTGCTTCGACTATAAAGTCCATCTTTGCAGGAGTTCCCCAGGGATCAGTGCTTGGACCCCTGTTATTTCTAGTATATATCAATGATATTGCAAAACAGTTGCTAAGTTTAACACGATTATTTGCTGATGACAGTTCTCTATTCTATGCTGCAGCACGCCTCTCAGACATAGCAGGTATTATAAACCATGATCTCATTATGCTTTCTAATTGGGCCATACAATGGTTAGTCAAATTTAACCCTTTTAAAACTGAAGCAGTTCGTTTTACTCTTAAATATTTTGAAGCTTTTCCTCAATTGATATTTGATAACACTCCAATAAAATTTGTCGAAGATCACAAACATCTGGGCATAACTTTCAGCCAAAACGGTCAGTGGCACACACATATTGAACAGATTGCAAATACAGCGTCGAAAATATTAGGCATAATGCGCAAACTCAAATACACTCTGAGCAGAAATGCATTAAATCAAATTTATCTATACCACTTATTACCCACCATAGAGTATGCATCATTAGTTTGGGATGGCTGCACACAACAAGACTCTAACACTCTTCAAAAAATACAAAATGAAGCAGCTCGTATTGTTACTGGACTAACCAGATCGGTATCGTTAGTCAAATTATATAACGAATGTGGATGGACTAATTTATCAGTAAGGAGACACCAACGAAAACTGCATTTTATGTATAAAGTAAATAATGGACTGGTTCCATCATATATTACTGATTTATTTCCCCCATTAGTAAGTGAAATTTCGGGGTACCCCCTCAGAAACAACAACAACTTCTCCACACCATTTACTCGAACTAATATATCACTAAGATCATGTATTCCATCAGCCATCAGAATGTGGAACACTCTTGACGAAGGCCTCAAAAATCAGCCAACAATATCTTCCTTTAAGAACAACCTGCAAATTACTACTTTTCCTAAACTACATGTACCTAACTACTTCACATCAGGAAACCGATATCTATCAGTAATACATGCTCGAATAAGAAACAATTGTAGCAATCTGAATAATGATTTATTTATCAATCATCTTCGTGAAAATCCTCTCTGTAATTGGTGCAATGAAATAGAGGATAGCGAACACTACTTCTTTCATTGCAACAACTACAGAAACGAGCGTCATCTATTTTTTGAAGCTGCAAGAGACTTTCAACCACTAACTACACAATTATTGTTATACAGAAATGAAAAAGTTGACAACACACTTAATTCAACATTTTGACAATACATAAACATATTTTTCTTTTTGACTTGGAAATTCAAGTATATTTATCTCACTTTCTGCTATACCCAATCTTCCCTATGTCGGAGGGGCAGGCCTGCTCCTTAGTACTGGTGGACCCAACAACTGGGTGAACATTGACATGGAGTATTCGATCATTGTAATAAATGCTTCACGAGTATGAAAAGAATACAATAGACGCATATCAGATAATTGAAGACAAGCGGTTTGGATGTCGATCCACTAGGATTGGCAGACAGATTTTTTGCCTTTAATGATCTGAATGCTGAATGATGCTAACCTGCACTCTAAAATGCACTCATAGACAGTTATTTATTTATTTATTTATTTATTTATTTATTTATTTATTTATTTATTTATTTATTTATTATTTTGTATAGTTGAAGATATGTTTTGTAGCCATGTTTACATGCTTTGATTGATCTGTATATGTAGGGGGAGGGTCGTAACTAATGTTGCGAGAACTTGTGACCCAACCCCATTGCTGTAATTTGTGGCAATAAAATATGTATAAACTAAACTGTCAGCTTTCTTTAGTCGTTAAGTTTAACATATAAAACGAGTAAGTTAAAACGACAGAAAAAAAGAAACAAAACGTGTTTTGTGGCCGTGTTCCTTGGCTGTACCAGTACTGACCGGGTGGGTTTATGCTTTTGTGGTTCTATGTTCAGGATTGTGTTTTTACCCAGAGTTCGGAGAAAGGACCGGGCCGCACCCTGGTTAGGAGTTCGGGTTCGGAGCTCGGAGAAAGGATCTGGCCTAACCCTTGTTCGGCAGGTTCGGAGTTCGGATAAAGGAACGGGCCGAACCTGGTTTTGCAGGTTCGGAGTTCGGAGAAATGTATGGGCCAAACCCTGGTTCGGCAGGTTGGGAGTTCGGAGAAAGGAAGGGGCCAAACCTGGTTCGGCAGATTCGGAGTTCGGAGAAAGGAATGGGCCGAACCTTGGTTCGGCAGGTTTGGAGTTTGGAGAAAAGACAGAGCTGAACCCTGGTTCGGCAGGTTCGGAGTTCAGAGAAAGGAATGGTCCGAACCCTGATTTGGAGTTTGGTTCGGAGTTCTGAGAAAGGAACGGCCGAACCCTGGTTCGGCAGGTTTTCGGAGTTTAGTTCAGAGTTCGGAGAAAGGAACGGGCCGAACCCTGGTTCGGCAGGTTCGGAGTTCGGAGAAAGAACCTTTTTTTTCCTATTTTTATTCTTTTAATCTTTTTTTCATATTTTTTTATTCTTATATTTCACTTTTCTCATTTTTTTCCTATTTTATTTTCCTTTTTTTTACATTTTTTTTCTTATATTTTTCTTTTTCATTTTTTTTTTCATTTTCTTTTTCATTTTTTCCCTCTTTATTTTCTGTTTTTTTTTTTCTTCTTTTTTTTAATTATTTTTTCTTATTTTTTTTTTCATTTTTTTTCATTTTACTTTCTTCTATTTTTCAGGGTTCGGAAAAGGAATCGGTCTTTCTCCGAACTCTGAACCAGGGTTCGGCCCGGTCCTTTCTCCGAACCTGCCGAACCAGGGTTGGGCCCGGTTCATTCCCCGAACTCCGAATCTGCCAGAGTTCGGAGTTCGGAGAAAGGAACTGGCCTTTCTCCGAACTACGAACCTGCCGAACCAGGGTTCGGCCCAGTTCTTACTCCGAACTGTTCAGAGTTCGGAGAAAGGAACTTGCCTTTCTCTGAACTCCGAACCTGCCGCACCAGGGTTATACCCGTTCTTTCTCCGAACTCCGAACCTGACGAACCAGGGTTATACCCGTTCTTTCTCCGAACTCCGAGCCTGCCGAACCAGGGTTATACCCGTTCTTTCTCCGAACTCCGAACTGAAACTCCGAACTCCGGGCAAAAACACAATCCTGGACCATCTTGTACAAAAGCTCCTTTAATTTAGTAAGAATCGGCATTAAATTATAGGAAGAGGAGTTGCGCACACTAAATACGGATCCACTACCTATTCAGTTTGATAGTAACTACGCCTGAAAAAGTACTAAGTTGACTTGCGAAAAAAGTAACAAAACTAATTTGAGGATTTTATCCAAACCACATACACATCTTCATACCATGACCAAAATACCTGTAAAGCTTCAAAAGAATCGGCATAAACTGCAGCGAGAGTTTCGCACACAAGGTGCCTACTACTTTGGAAGGATGGAAGGACAGGAGGACACAATTTACAGAATCAAGGGCTGAATGCTTTTGTTTTTTTATTCGAAAACGCGGTGGACAATAACTTAGCAGACAAAAAATGGTTTTCTGTTGTTGAAGTCACTCAAATTAGAACTGGTCTCGCAAAACGAATGAGCTGCGAAATATATACATCATAGGGAGGGGAGCGAGGGACATCTCCATCAAAAATGGGAAATTAACTATTTCAAAATTAAAATCATTCTGATTATCATAAACTTTAGATGAAACTATACAATTCTTTATGGACAAATCCAAGACTAAACTAAAACGGGGGCTTCAGTATCAAAGGAATTAGCCTTATTAGGCTGAAATTCAGTGGGATATATCTGATATACCATTAGTTCGAAATAAGTATTATCAATATTTAGCAAGTCATCTTAAGTTAAATGCTTCAATAACATCCAGAAAGAGACAATATAAATTCTCCCTATTAAAACAAAAGAGCCCCCGTGGTGTAGTGGATAAGCGCTATGCCTTGTAAACCAGGGGTCGCAGGTTCGATTCCCGGCTTCTCCATAAAACCACTTTCGGTTGAGCCTTCGGGAGTTCCCGTCATATAATAAACACACAGATCATAAACCCTCCCGGCCCAGTACTGGTTTCTACCCATGGAAAAGCCACAAAAAGTTTTTTTATTAAAACAAAAGATCAGGAATCGATACAATCAAGTACCATACCTGACCCAGGATACCAAATGGGAAAGTGACAAAAACACAATTTAAAATCACAAACAAGTGCCAAATCTTCAGTTCGCCTGTTTGCAGATGATTGTATCCTGTATAGGATCATTCATTCTTTGTAAGATTGTCTTATTTTGCAGGAAGATCTTGATTGTCTTGCACTTTGGGAGGCCGTTTGGCAAATGAAGTTTAATGTTGTCGAGAGTGGCTCGGCATTATTCACACCAACAAATTCTTCACGACTACACACTGCACCAGCAAACTTTGTAAAAAAACTTCAGTCCGCAAAATATATTGGCATAACAATCACAGAGAACTTGGATTGGGGTCAACATATCTCTGTGCTACAAAGACTTTAGATTTTCTTCACAGGAACCTGGCGTGCGCAACTAGGAATACTAAGGATGTTGCATACAAAACTTTGGTACGCCCTAAACTGGAGTATGCAACGCCTATTTGGAGCCCATATTGTACAACTCACATTCAACAAGTGGATAAAATACAAAAGACGGTAGCCCGTGGACCTGCAAGAAGTGGTGCAACACTAGTAGTGTTAGTGAGCTGTAATAGCCAGCTCTGGAGGCCCGTAGAGATCCGTCCTCTCTACTTTTCCACGAGATTCATTTAGGGACTATGTCTATTGATAAATACAAGTACATACTTGGTCCCGTCTCAGAGAACAGGATCTACCAGGTAATTACACAACTCACAGTATTGCAGGACTCAGACTTATAGTGATGCCCGAAGTATTTTTTTTTTCAAATTAACTATTCACTATTGGAATAGTATGTCTCCGATTGTGGTCGCAGCTAAGACCACAGAGGAGTTCAGGTCACAAGTCTTATTTAAATGACTCAGCCAGAAGGATTTTTTTTCTCAAAATTCAAATACACTCAACTCAGATTTTGATCATATATATGATCGCCTGAGTATCAGAAGATAGATATACCCGACAAAAAAAGAAACGCACCACTACGATTTTCCCATTAAGATCCCCTTTTAATACGAAAATGTTAATTGTCATGAAATTGAATTGTTAATTTCTGATCAAATCTTACTAAAACTTGAATGTGACGTAGATGAGTATCTGTACTTTCCCTGTTTAGGCACAAAACACATTAAGGCAAAGGGTAAACGAGTTTTGGAAGCGTTAATTCAACGCTACTGAAGACATGAAATTCCGAGTATGTTTTATATTAGCAAAGTATGAAAACGATATGTTGTCGTTATGTGCGACAACTAATGTGTTTAATGATGCTTTTTTGTTATTCCCAAATCCGTTTTCATCAGTTAGGATTATTTTAATTGATTAAAATAAAACAATGTTGAAATCTTTAAATGTTTGTAAGGTTTATCCTTAGTGTGGAATCGTTCAGTTATCCAAAGGGTAGTCACAAAACATGGGCTACCTAGCATTCAATTATCGCGAAAGATGAATTTAAAGATTGAATTTGCAAAAAATAAGTGTCTGTGTACAATTTGGTCTACTGAGGTGAATCCAATTGCTTGAGCTTATCCAGCAAGAGAGTATTATAAAAACGCTTATTTCCAGTGACTTTACAATTTGACCCCACTTGGTTCATGATCAATTTTCTTTAACACGATTTCAAAAGAATAGTGACGCAGCAGTACCTGACATAACTTTGCACTGATATAAAAAAAAAATTGGCCTATCACTTGTGATCTTCCTGAGAGTTGAACAGTTCTAAGTGGTGCGTTTCTTATTTTGTCGGGTATAGATAGATGGATATATGGATGGATGGATGGATGGATGGATGGATGGATTGGCGGACGGATGGACAGATTGATAGATGGGTGAGGCAATGTCAATATATCTATCTTCCGATACTCCTTAATCTCCCAGGAGGACTTCAGGTGGGTACAAACTTTGCTATTATTTGTTCGTATGAATTTCGCGAAATACTTCTCTTCGTGGTTTAGTTTAGTCCGACACAAAAGTCTTTTTGACTGTACCCAAATTATTATTCACGTGACTTATACTTCCGGTTTAATGGATGCTGAAAAAGAAGCTGCAGATATTGGAAAACTTGTTGTGCAAAATAAACATGCAAGCATGGCATTACATTCCATTTGAGTGTATGTTGAGCTTTCTTCATAAATAAAAGAATATTTCAATTTGTAACAATAATCAAATTTCGTTTTGCAACACACATGCTGTAATGGAAATTCCTGGGTGTGAAATGTAAAGTTAAACGGTCACAATCATGTCTGTCAGTTCTCAGTTTGTTTGCAAGTACATCAGATTGGCCAATTGATATGAAATAAGGCACACCCTTTAATGCAAGCACAGCTATACCATCTGCATAGCTCCAGAAGGACCAGTTTTCTTCATATGTAATCAGGTAATTGGTGGACAGGGCTGCACATGCAGGACAGGGCTGCTCATGTAGTAAGAGTGCTGAATTAGTGTTCCAGAGATCAAGGGCTTGAGCCCAACCATTTGCGGTATTTTTACAGTAACAAATTATCCTCCAAACGAGGTGATTGTCAAACTAATGCATAAGTCATTTGTAATCACGCCTAGGGCTGCCACGTTCACACAAGTTAACGTCACCGTTTCGTGTTTCTGCAATAAACATTTACAAAATTGACCTACCGTTTACAAGAACTTTAGCACATGACCAGCGTCGTGGTTTATTGATAGCATTTCCTAATGAAAATATTCTCTTATAAACAGTGATACGTGACATCTCAATCTGGATCACCTATCAGCGCCAGTAAGGAGAAAGTAACGACTGACAAACAAGTAGATATTTGATGACTTTAGTGTCAAGTAAACAGAAAACACGTTTTCAACCAGAAACCGGAAATCAAGAAGGAAACTTCAAGGGAGGAAACTCCTCACCAGCGTTATACATAATCAAAGTACTGAGAGTACTGTATGGCGCTATCTCTCTTTCTTTTTGTTTTCTTTAAATCTTTGTGGAGAGAGAACCACTGACATACACATATACATGTTAACATATGAAAATAATAAAAAAATTGTTAAATGCATAGCTAAGTATACTCATGTACACAAACTTAAATGAGTCTAACTATAAAGTGTGTGCTTAATGATGGAACTAGTTACAGACATAGTCTTTTAGATAATCTGGGGTCTTTGAGGTCAAGATGTAGTAGGGCTGGCTAATCGAAGCCACAATGCTAATCGATAATCGGTCCTTGCATTTCGATATATAACCGATTAGTAATCGCTCAAACTTGACAGAGGGTCTCAGAACGTTTTGACAACTCTTGCATGGTCAACGACATTGATTTTCCCATCCTCTAAGTAGGACGTGTTATAGATTCAAAAGATAATAGGTTTTAAATAAAAAGTGGCACCTTTGCTCAAAACAAGTTGTCATCCACTATGTTGGAAGAAAATTGAAAGAAAGTCGGTAATTGAACTCGCAGTCCGCCATTGTTTGTTGTTAATTTCGGCACGTTGCGTGACGTCATACAAAAGGAAGCCAAGTATGCATGACACGAACAACTTTGTGTAAAATAAGACCCACTGTAAACGTCGGTAAAATTGAAAGCTTCTAAACTCGAATTTAACCGCGGAGAAAAACAACTTTCATGCTAGATTATTCATCTGAAGAATTTTCTTGATTTTGTACTACTTTATTTAAAACAGAGGAGCGTAGGTATAACTTTTTCTAACAATCAGTTGTTGAGTTAGCCTGCAGAGTACAACGTTTTACTACTTCGTTACAGCAATTTATACGCATCTACTGTTTACGACAATGCACTTTACGGCACTTCCGGTTTAAATTGAAAATAAAAGGAGGCAATTACGCTTGGATTTTAATTGAATTAATAGACAGAACATACATTAAAAGTAACCGATTTTTGAATTTTCATATCGATAATCGTTTTTCTTTTGTATATCGACCGATTAACCGATATTTCGATTAATCGTGCCCGCCCTAAGGTGTAGCTAATATGCCAGGAGGTATTTCCTGCTCAGTATCAGGAGGAGTGTCTATAATAGGCTCTTCAAACTCAGGGACACGATGCATAAAGGTAATAGGCACCTCATCATGTGAATTATTTGTGGAAGCGGGTTGGACTATGTCAGATTGTATGTTATCGTCTTCTATCAACACGCCATCATCTTCAGATGGGAGTAAGTCATGTAGTGGTAAATCACGAAGTCCCTTCGGTACAAGGTAAACCTCAGCTAGTTTTACTTTGTAAGAGCTAGCTCTCAGTTGACCACCTGTGAACTTCTTGATGAAACACCAATCACCGTCCAATGACACAACTAGGTAACGACTCCTAGCTTGTGATTTGTTTCTGTCAGAGTACAAGTACACAAGATCGCCAACATTTACACATGGTTTGGGGCGATTTATACTTTTACAGAGCTTTGACTTTTCACTATGGATATAGATATGGTTGTCTAAATGCTGCTGATGTTTCGCTGTAATTACCTCGCGATCACAGATTGGTAGTTGTTCGTTGGTAAACTGGCTTCGCTGCCAAACAACTCTCGTGATGACAGACCACTAAAACGTATACGCGAGTTTAATCTGGCTATAGCTAATGATAGGGTTACAGCAGTCAATGTATCTCCAGTAGGATTCTGTCGTGTTATTTCACTCTATAGTTCAGCAATGGCTTTCTCTGCAACTGGGTTCTTATTCACATTCTTAATTCTACCCATGTCTAACACAAGGTTGACACCGCTCAGAGATTCATCATTTCTCAATGCTGTAAAGCCAGGAGCCGGATCAACTCTTAAAATGGCAGGAGGACCATCAAGGGAGTGTAACCCAACAATCAGCTGGATTAAACCATCTCGAAGGGTATCATTTCTCTCATTCTCTAACAGGCAACCGGTAGTAAATGATGTCACGGTTTCGCGAACAACTAGAATAATTTGAGGGTTGCGCTTCAGTACATCGGTTGCAAACGAGGTGCCAATAGCTTCAGGTGGGTCTTCGCTGGACTGCTTTACTAGACTGTTAGGTACTTGCTTTAGAGAAGCACATGTGTGACATGAAGTGCTCATATCATCAATAGATTTTGACATGTCTAGAGCATAGAAGTGACGTTTAAGTACTTGTTCGAGCTGGGTTTTGGATGGATGATCTAACTTAATGTGAAGAGCAGTAACGAGACCGTCTAGTACACTACGGGGTACAACAATCAGTTCGGTTGTCGGTAACAATGGATCATGTCGTCGCACGACTAAGAGACCGTCTTTTGCAATGGCAGCTACATTATGGTAGCGCTTTATATCTTTAACATTTGTTACCTTCTTTGATGGGCGTGTGCCTTGTTTTGGGTGGGCGTGCGTCCTACGTAAGTCAGGACACTCAGACTGTACTCTTAACCATGCGGATCGCGTTGTGAATGGTAAGCCTTTCACATTACTAAGTACATTTTGAACCGAGATGTTTCTAACAACAGAGTCTTCAATTTGGATGATAAAGGTGCAAATCTGACATTTGGGATCATTACAGTCTGGTGCATTTCTACTCGCGAAATCAGTTGGGAAATTGTCAGACCCTGCTAAATGCCTGACATTTACTTGATATCTACTGACAATAGACAGAAATGAGGTAACGCGAGGACTGGCTGAAAACTCGCCACGGCATAACTTGTCTTTGGCTTGCACGCAAGGCTTACTGTCAGTTAGAACACAGGCTGAAACCTTCGATTGTATGATAAATGGACTGAAGTGCTTAACTGCTGCAGCAATGCAAAGTGCTTCGACTTCACATGGTAACCATGTTACTTGATGCTTTCTCAGTTTCGCGCTGAAGAAACCAGCAAGTCTTAACTGATCATCTCTTGTGACGTAAAGTGTGGCACCTATACCACGTTGGCGGACTGATGCATCAGTCACAATCCACAATTGATCTGAGGAGCGTGGGAGGGTTATGGCTCTGTTCTCTGCAAGAGCTTTTTGAGCTTGTGTGAACGCCTCAAACATACTATCTGACCACTGGACTTTGTCGTTAGATTGACTTCCCGAAAGGGAATCCTCTAATGGGGAAATATACTGTGAACAGAGGGCAAGGACGCGGCTAAGGACTTTGTAAGCTCCGATAAACGAACGCAAACCACGAACAGTGTCGGGTGGGGAGCAAGTAGAAAGGGTCGAAATTTTATTGGGGCTGGCAGAGATAACACTGTTTGACCAATTCCATCCAAGGATTGTGGTGTTCTTAGGGGCAATTATAATTTTGCTAGGGAAGAGACACAGACCAGCATTCTGAAGGCAACCAAGTACGCATTCCCACTTACTTAATAGCTCTTCGGGGCTATTCGCACCGCAATACAAATCATCTGCAAGTTTTGCTATGCAGCCTTCCTGTAACAAGTCTCCTAGTACACGACACATTAGCTCTTCTAATGCAGTTTCCGACCCCGGCATGCCCATAGCACACCGTGTATACACGCGAATACCGCGGAATGGGGTAACAACACCACAGTACTTCATTGATGTCTTAGTCAGTGGAATTTGATAAAATGCACTAGTCAAATCAGTAACGATGATGTACTTCCATTGAGCAATGGTTCGCAATGTACTATCAACATCGGGCATTAGAGATGGCTGAGGCTTGCTGTACCTGCCTACATCAGTAAAAGCTGTCACTAACCGATGCCCCCCCAGAAGGCTTTTTGACCAGAAAAGATGGGTTTACATATTCAACATTGATGCCCACGTCTTCTGGCTTCTTGAAAACACCAGTTCATCGAAGCAAGACTGAAGCTCTACTAACTTATCCCGAGCATATTGCAGTACGCGACCTTTCCGCTGTTGGGGTTGAACTGGACCCATATTGACTGAAGCCTGTAAAGGACCGACGGCACCATTGTAACCCTTAAAGTTAGGACTAAATACCTGTTCAAAATCTTGTAGCAGTTTACGGAATTCAACGCGGCTAGCCGCAGGTAAAACCTTATGTGGGTCAACAGAGACCTGGTCAGAATGAATCACGGATGTTTGGAGAACGCGAGTTGTGTTATTTTGTGTTAAAGATTCGCAACCAGACTCATCTGAGTCTGAAATAGCTGATGTTTGCCTAGCCTGGCAAAAGTGCTCATGTTTCCCTACAGCTTGGGGGTCGGAAGTATCATTAACTATGCGCAACTTGCCACCAACAGATTCGGTGATTTGAGGGCGGACCCAAGCTTTCTTAGGTTTGTCTTTGTCAAACCTGGATTCAATAGTAAGTACGGTGTCAGACTGCAGTTCCTTTGGGACTTCAACCTCTATATATGACCCTGGCCACACAATGGTTGACTGAGACTCAGCCCTTAGCACGAACGCATGCGTACGCCTAACGCGATTCTGCACCTTATCAGAGGTAACGTGCCCATAAGTGACAAGGCAGTCATCTTGTATGATGATTTGATGCTTAGCCGGGCATATTGATACATCATTTACGGTCATAAAAGGGATGCCTGCGAGAATGTCAACGTCAAGATCTGAAACGACTAATGCATCTAATAAGAGAGTGCACTTGTCATGGGATAACCGTAAGTGAGTTTCACCAAGAATCTCAAGGGGGGTCACACCATCAGCCTGAAGGGCAGATTGATTGCTCTTTGAAATTTTAGCACCAATTTCCCTGGCAACTGAAGACTTTATCATGCTGATCTCTGCACCAGTGTCAAGAGTCACTAAAAGTGGGTGATGGTTGTAGAATGCTCTCAGAGTAGGTGACTGTTTGGTGACAACATAGGCTGTAGCCCAGACCAGCGTATCTCGTCAAAAAGTCACCGATGCTTACCCCGAAAGTAGCAAAGCTGATTTTTTGCACAAAGAATATTTGAACATTCGGTAATACAAAACCACTGTATAGCAATTTGTTGTGAATTGCGAATTGCCGTATAAGCGACATTTGTATGGGAAGCCGTTTTCCTTTAAAAATCGTAGTAATGATTTAAAACGCATTGTTAAACCGGTTATCACAGCAAATTGAATTGTAAATGGTATCTATTCTGCCCCATATATACTATTTTATGTTATGAGGAAGGGGGACATATTTTGATTTGCCTTGTGTATAAAATCTAGCTTGAAAACACAGACTGTCTATGCTATTCAAAGTTTGTGTTTGTTCGTTTCGATTTGTTAAGTTATCATCATGACAAAAAGGAATATGACAATTATTTTGTTATTTGCTGAGAGGCAAATATGCTTGCAACATTAAAAAATAAAAATTGAAATAATATACTCATTAGTTAATCCATGTGGCAAAAACAAACAAAGTTACCCCCATCAACAAAAAAGAAAAAGGAAACGGAGGAGACCAACAGCATGGCAATCATCCCACACAAGGCTACAAGAGGATAAGAAACTATATCCAAATGACTTGTATAAGAAGCATGGTTAAGAAACAATATAACTAACATTTTCTAACAAGGTGATTATTCTGCTAGTAAGCACCGAACAGAAGTAAACAAGGCACATGGCACGAATGAAGAAACTTACACCACAAATCACTGAAAAAATGTGTGTATGTTTTCAGGTTATAAACACAGCTAACTATACTCGTATAAATTGATTGAAGCCTATTATAAAAAAATCTATTTTTTCCAATCCTCCATGAGTCATCCGCACATGGAAGATTTCATAAACAGAAAAAAGAAATTAAAGGTAAAATAAGTATACGTAAAATTTGGACTTTTGATGTCGTAAGCTGCAACAATGAAAGTAAGAAATGCGGCAAAGATCTGGAATCGATACATTTAAGTACTACACCTGACCAGGATACCACATGGGAAAGTAACAAAAACACAATTAAACATCACTAACAAGAGCCAAGAGGTCAGCCCTTTCCCAGCAGGTGACCACAAGGCAGCAATTAACAGACGCGAAAGCATGACAAACACAAGACATAAATTACACAAATGATCCACAAAAGAAGGACCACCTTCAAACTGTGAGTAAAAATATTTTACTGGAGGGCTTAAACCAGTTTCATGGCGCTAGTTTCAGCTGCATTATATATCCACAGCATAGTTTTTAATGGTGTTTTTATCTATTTATTTTCTTTGTCTTTCATTTTCCTATTTTCTTTTCCTTTTTTGCTTCTTTTTCTTTCATTTTCAGTTGTTTTGTTCCTTTTTGACTATTTTATTCATTTTAGCTTTGTAATTGATTTTAATGTACTTGTTTCAATGTTTTGACATCTTTGAACAGTTTTGATACCTTGCAAAACGTATTATTAATACATAACATATAATTATGCCAAATTAAAGACCTCAAGCTTACACAACTGCATACTTCATAAAAGAAAATTTAAGGTGGTACTTCTTTTGTGGATCTTTTATGTTTTTTTCTGTCTTGTGTTTGCTATGTCTTTGTGCGCGTCTGTTTATATGTGCTTTGTGGTCACCTACTGGGAAAGGGCTGACCTCTTGGCTCTCCTTTGTGGTGTCTATCTGTGAGTTTGTCACTTTCCCATCCTGGGTCAGGTGTGGTACTTGATTGTATCGATTCCTGATCTTTGCACCCTTACTTACTTTAATTTAATTTCTCATGAGTCCAACTCCCAAAACAAAAATTCGAGTGTTGGAGAGCCACATATGGCTTTTTAGATGTGACCAAGTAATATATGTACTTCAAACTACAATATAGACATTCAGGTATGCATACTTTTTAAGTAAAATGTGTGTCTAAAGTTAATATTGTGCATCCAAATGCTGCTGTGGAAGTTCTGAAACTAACTTAACTTAAAATATAAAATGATCTTTTTTTAATACACTTTGGTATTGGAAGAAATTTCAATTAATTCATACATGGATACACCAGTATGTCGTTCAGATAATGCCATAAAGGTATGCAAGTATGGAAAGTCAAGTTGCCATGGTGATTGTTTTATTATACCAGGTATGGCAAATTAGTCCCTTTTGTCTTGTTGCTAGGCCACCATCTATAATTACGAGTAAAAGTTTCTGACCAGTTTTTAGGAAGGGAATTATAATGTTGTATCTAACAATTAATACTATAAATGTTTTAAGTCTTTTGCTTTCAGCGCCACAAGGTAGGGATAATAACGAGAACTACTTTAACGTGACTTTTATTAGCATTTGTCGGAGTCTCCATCCGAACGCAAACAACACAAAACCAAGAAGGATAACTCGATTGCAACCCCTAGCGTATATATGCAACTGCGAGTATGGGGCATTTATGTACCATAACGTAAACCAATAAAACATACTGGCGTGACCTCTCTTTCTTCTCCTGTCTCTTTTTAAGGTAATCATATAAAGATCTTTTTAAATTTTAAATGAACAAAACTGTTATTACTATTGCAACTAGCAAAACTATAAACATAATATACAAAGGAAACAGTTTATATGTGCTTTATACCCAGCATGACAGTTTTATAGGACATAATCCTCCAAATACTTTGGGCGTTTGGTTTGACGCTTTGGTCTGGTTGAGGTTTGGGGAGTAATGACTGCCTCACTAGCTTGGGGCTGAGGATTTAGGTCATGACTGGCATCGGAAAGATCAATACCAGTCTCTAAATGCATGGTATCTAAGGACTCAGAACTGGTGGAAGGTTCAGGTAAAGCGAGCAAGATAGGTGCTTCTGAAGGGTTAGTGAGTACCGGGGGTACCTTTGCAGGTTCAGGGGGCTTAGCTTCATGACCTCCCTCTTCATCCTCTGATTCATAGGCCTTATAAAGTGTGTGACTTGAAAACTTGTCACATTCGCCTGGTACCAAATAGCATTCATCGCGTTTCACCTTATAGGAGGATGCCCGCAACTGGTTACCTACAAATTTCTTTACAAAACACCAATCGCCATCGACTGATGTGACCAAATAGCGAATTAGTGCACGTAATTTGTCTTTGTCGGAAATAAGGTAAACAAGATCACCAACCGCAACCCTAGGAGGGGTATGGAACTTACCACCACGGTGTTTGGAATTTTCACTGTGAGAATGATTTTCTGCACGAAGGTGGTATTTCTTTTCGAGAATGTCTTGATCAGAAATGGGTATCTGCTCGTGGGTATATTGGTTGCGCTGAGTCCAAAATTCACGGGCAGACAAACCAGTATTACGAATACGCGTATTTAGCCTAGCCACAGCAATAGCAAGACTCAAATGAGTTAGAGGTCCACCACCTGGCTCTTGTTTAAGAACCTCCTCCTCAAGCTCCAATATGGCTTTTTCTGCGACAGGGTTTTTGTTCACATTTTTGATGCGACCTATCTCAAGAGTTATATGGAACTTTCGAAGCGTAGTGTCTTCGCGTAATGCAATAAATCCTGGTGCTGGGTCAACTCTAACAACTGCGCATGGTCCATCAAGGGGATGTAAATCTAATATCAACCTTAGTAAGCCATCGCGAAGGGTTTCTTGTTTCTCATTTTCAATGAAACATGCAGCTGTGTATGATGTTACTACCTCGCGCAAGAGCAGAATAAGTTGCTGGTTGCGTTTTATCACATCTGCAGCAAAGGATAAGCCCACAGTTTCAGGTGGGTCTTCAGATGATTGATTGATGAGCAAATTTGGAAATTCAAGTAGGGATGCACAAATGTGACACGAATCGCAAACACTGTCAACTGCCTTAGATAAATCTAATGCGTAAAAGTGTCTCTTCATAACCAGTAAAAGTTGGTGCTTAGAAGGGTGGTTCAGCTTGATATGAAGAGCTGTTACGAGACCGTGTAAGACAGACCTAGGTACAATAATAAGCTCCGTACCAGATGTTAAAGGGTCATTTTTGGCCACTACCAACAAGCCGTCTCTACCAATAGTGGCAGTAGATAAGTATCTTTTGACATCTTTGATGTTTGTGAGTTTTTTGGAAGGACGGGTACCTTGTTTCAGGTGAGCATGAGTGCGTCGAAGATCTGGGCACTCTGACTGGATTTCCAGCCAGGCTGATCTAGTTGTGAATGGCATTCTGGTCATATTGTTTATAACATCTTGGGCAGTGACAGACCTGACTACAGAATCTTCAGTCTGAATAATAAAATTGCAAATTTGGCATTTGGGTTCATGACACTCTGGTGCGTTTCGACTAGCGAAGTCGGAGGGAACGTTAGCTGAACCATTAAGATGTCTAACAGAAACCTGGTAGCGACTCACTACAGAAAGAAAAGATGTCACTCGTGGACTGGCCGAAAACTCTCCCCTGCACAACTTCTCAAATGCTTGAACACATGGCTTACTATCTGTCAATATGCAGGGGTTATGCTTGGACTGGATCAGGTAAGGACTGAAATGCTTTACTGAAGCAGCGATGCACAGTGCTTCAACCTCACATGGAAGCCAGTTTACCTGGTGCTTCCTAAGTTTAGCACTAAAAAACCCAGCTAATAATAGCTTTTCACCTCTAGAGACATACAGGGTTGATCCAATGCCACACCTCGTGACTGATGCATCGGTGACAATCCAAATCTGATCATTTGGCCTAGGGAGAGCAATGGCTTTGTGAGATGATAGGGCAGACTGCGCGCTTTTGTATTGTTGAAGCAAACTATCATTCCAAAGAATTTTGTCCTGAGATTGAAGGCCTGCTATAGCATTCTCTAAAGGGGAGATAATATAGGAACAACCTGGGAGAACCCTTCCTAGAACCTTGTAGGCTCCAATAAATGAGCGTAAGCCACGGACATTGTCTGGCGGTGGTGAACCAGCAAGTACAGCAATGCGATGGGGACTAGCAGACAGTGACCCTGGTGACCAAATCCAACCGAGAATTGTAGTGGATCGAGGGCAAATAATTGTCTTAGATGGAGAGATTTTCAATGAACACTTATTGAGTGATTCCAAAACACAACGCCAGTTATATAGTAGCTCATTAATAGTGTTACCACCGCAATACAAATCATCAGCTAGTTTAGCAACAATGCCCTTTTGGATGCAATCACCCAAGACGCGACACATGAGCTCTTCGAGAGCGGTTTCAGATCCAGGCATCCCCATAGCGCAACGGGTATAGATTCGCACCCCACGGAAAGGGGGGGCTACTCCACAATATTTCATTGAAGCCTTTGAAAGTGGGATCTGATAGAATGCATTTGTGAGATCAGTTTGAATTATGTATTTCCACTGAGCTATACTTCGTAACGTGGAGTCAACATCCGGCATTAAGGAAGGTTGGGGTTTGCTGTATCTACCGACATCAGCAAAAGCAGTTACCAAACGAAACCCGCCAGATGCCTTTTTGACCAAAAAGGATGGGTTTAAGTATTCAGTGGTCACTCCTTTTTCTTCAGGGGTACAAAATACGCCTAAACGTTCAAGTTCATCAAACTTTTGTTGAAGTTCGACTAACTTGTCGCGGCTATACTGAGGGACTCTGCCTTTTCTTTGAGGGGGCTCTAAAGGGCCCATGTTAATTGTTGCTTTAAAGTTACCAAGACCACCATTGTAACCTGGGAGGTCTGAGCTAAACACGTCATCAAATTCCCTAGTCAGGGTCTGAAATTTTTCCCGATCACTATCCGATAACATATGATCAGGATCTAGCTTGATCGCTTCAGAATAAAATAACGGCTTAGATGGTTTTTGGTGAATAATAGGAGTAGCATCGGTAGGAGCAGTAAGATCTAATTCCGACGTAGCGCGTATCTGACAGAAGTGTTCATGTCTACGGAGAGCCTGTGGCTCAGTGGTATTATTCACGATTCTGATCTTTCCATTTACTGCCTCTATAATGGATGGAGTTGGCCATGAATCAGAGGACTTTGAGGAGTCTATGTGTGTTTCTATGGCAACAGTACAGTCAGGATCTAAATCTGAGGGGAGGTCTACTTCAATATAATTACCAGGCCAAATTACGGTAGCATTTGAGGAAGATCTAAGGACATATGCCTGTGTGCGACGAACACGATTACAGACTGACTTATCATGTGTGAACCCGTAATTTACTACGGTTGACTCATCAATGATTATTTCTTGTATTGCAGGACGAACAGATACATCATTTGCTGTCATAAAGGGTATTCCAGCTAATATGTCCACATCTAACTCATTTACAACAAGAGCTTCTAATTTGAGGGTCTTGTTGCCCCTAGATAAGGTTAAATGAGTTTCTCCAATGATTTTCAGTGGAGTTAACCCGTCAGCTTGTAGGGCAGTTTGATTGCTTTTTTTGATAATTGCTCCGATATCTTTGGCAATTGAGGTTTTGATCATACTAATTTCAGCACCCGTGTCAAGGGTTAGATTGACAGGATGGTGGCCAAAAAATGCTTTAAAATGAGGTGACTGTTTTGTTGAAACTAGCCTAGAAGCTGACATAACATGAGAATTAGCAGGAGTATTTTCTTCCAAAACTGTCTCGGGGTCACTTTCAGAATCTGAGTCTATTGCATGAGATACAGTTTGTCTGACTTTAGACTTGAAAAACCGCCTATCCTCTTCTGGCAAAAATCGGCACTGACTGAGAAAGTGATGAAATTTTGGACGACCTGCTTGTTGGCATAAAGGACATATGATCTGTTTGGACTGATAACTAGGTCGAAAACTAGGATCACTTTTGCTGGACTTTGATGACTTAGAGTTGTGGAATGAAGCACGTAGCACTTTTGAGTCGTAAGATGTATTAATTTCATCTAATAATGAGTCCAAAGCTTGTGAAATTTCAGGCTTGATGGAAGCGAGAGTTTGTGACCTTAGTTCTGTCCCGTACCGTTGTTTGACTAACGCTGGTAGATCAGGGTTTATCAATCTCAACCACGTAAGAACAATTAAATTTTCAAGTGAAGGAGAGAGTTCCTCGTCAGAATCCGGTAAATCACCATGGTGTCTTATTGAACCGTCAGATCTGAGAAGAGTGTCTTCCATAAAACTTTGTAGTCTCTGAAACAAGTCCTCTGGGCGCTCATTTGGCTCTAACTTGATATTATTGAAGTCAATAAAATGAGCCCCTGTTGACTGGAATCCATAATGAAGACGAATCGCTTGCCATATTGAGGCCATAGATGTGGAATTTTTCACAATGGTGTTTCTGGATATGATTGGGCAGAAATTCGCAATTTGCCCCAGCATCAGTTCTAATTGTGTAACCTTTTGAGCAGCCGTTCGTCTTTGTTCTTCTGGTATTGGTTCATTATCATCAGTAAAGCCCCTGAGAGGGGCACCGGAGGTTTTCTTTAACCACGTTAGACCATCCACTAGAAATCCTGCGAAATTCTTGTCTAATGCAAGGGTGTACTGCAAGTTCTGTCGCCAGGATTCGAAAGACGTGATTGTCTCTTGCTTTGTCAAGGACCATTGTTTAGGTGCTCTTATGTTCGATGCCATTTTCACTGCATATATGAACAGGAACAATAAAGTCAATATTACGTAGTAGAGTACAAACAGCTTTTTTATGAGTAGCTGCCTCGCCGAGCCTCGTTCTGGCTTAACTATCCAAACCTTGTATTTTTGTGAAATTATGGTGTACAATTAACAGTTCTTTACACGAACGGGAAGCCGAAGAGTTCTTTAAACGCTGCCACCACGCCACAAGGTAGGGATAATAACGAGAACTACTTTAACGTGACTTTTATTAGCATTTGTCGGAGTCTCCATCCGAACGCAAACAACACAAAACCAAGAAGGATAACTCGATTGCAACCCCTAGCGTATATATGCAACTGCGAGTATGGGGCATTTATGTACCATAACGTAAACCAATAAAACATACTGGCGCAGATTTATAATAAATAAGCATTCAATAGTTGTGCCGTTAGATTCGATTTGAGGACTTTAAGGTGTCACTTGACTGAAATAAGCATAATACCATAAACTTTTTACATTTCACACAATTGACATCACAAAATAGATCCTTTACCACAGTTAATGATAATTTCAAGAGAATGGAGACAGCAAAATTCATAACTAAATCGACCACACACCTCTATATTTATAGAAAATGTGATATTGTACATAATAACATTGGGTCAATTGAACAATTAATTGTGATTGTTAAACATTTATAATACACTTTTACATTGGCATTCTACATTATAACATTTAATATATCCTTAACAATAAATTAAAGATGACATGTATATAAAAAAAATTCAATTGATAGTGTGACAGGATAGACGGAGGACCAACAGGTAAGCCACCAACACTGCCCTCCACGTGTGTTGATTTTTGAAAACGGTCAGCCGATCATAAACGTCAAAAGATTCTCACGCTTTTCGCCAAATAACTATGTAATGAAACACAATGGTGCCACCCTATATCAACTTTATTTACATGTAGGCTATTATCGCATACTTAGAAAAAAGTAATTAACCGTTCACGATGTACTTAACATTACGATATGTTTTTGTGTTTTTGCATATCTACTCTTCTGTTTCGCCAAAGCAAAGCATTGAATAAAGCGAATCTATTTTACAGAATATGTGGTCATACTCAAGGCCATCTTAAATTCTCAATTCTTACGTTACAATAAGTTTTGTGTTGTGAAATAGGCACATGGACGTCCAACTACATACGCAATCATTTTAAACGTGACCTGTTGGTAGGATAAGGAATGATCCCCAAAAATATGTTTTCATACCGAATGGCGACGGCAGCCATATTGGATATTAAATCTCCCCCTTACAGGCAGCAATGTAATCACTGGACAGTTATGATGTGTTTGTGTGAAAATCATCGAATTGAGTCGTGGTTGATACAGATGGGAGAAACAGAAACATTATGTTTTATCTGGTTACATATGGTACACAACATTGCATGCGCAATGCTAAAGCAACAGTTCTTTGAAATTGAAACTAATAATCAAAACTTTTAAAACAAACACATTGTCATTCCTGTAAGGTAGTTTGATTTCATTTTGATAACGCGTTGCTGAGATAATAGCGTTTGTATTAAACGCATGCATGAATATGACGCACATAGGCTACCATACTTTATTAGCTCTAGTGGCGTTATGCAATTCCGAAAGGTTTGCTATACAGCGGTTTCGTATGCACCATATATACTTCTTCAAATTTATACATAACAAACCTTGCTACTCTCCGGGTAACCATTTTTGATTTTTTTCACCCTGGGCCCCAGCCTAACACATCGTGTAGAAGAAACCACCTGCGGGCAATGCTCAACAGCTGGATGCTGTGAGTGCTGTGAGTAGGATTGATCATCTGTACTTTCGCTGTCTGACTCTACCTCAATAACGTACAGTTGTCTTGTACGAGACATAAACTCTCGGTCTTCTTTGGGCAAGAACACACACTTACTGAGAAAGTGTTGATGAGGACGGCCAGCTTTTTTACATAAAGCACAGAGTTTCCTTTTGGGTTTAACACTTGTGCCCTCAGCCCCTGACGCGTAGACCTAAACTTACTGAAACCTGCACGTAACACTCTAGCATCAGCACTAGCACGGATTTCATCCAGAAGAGAGTCTAATGCCTGTGATATCTCAGGTTTGAGTGATGCTATAGCTTGGGATCTCAGTTCAGTTCCATATTTTTGTCCTTTGAGTGCTGGAAGGTCACAATTATAAGTCTTAACCAGGTGAGTACAACAAAGTTTTCAAGGGAAGGTGTCATCTCCTCATTTTCTTCGGGTAATTTACCGTGATGCCGAATACTGCCATCCGAACGCAGGAGATTGTCTTCCACAAAACGGGTAAGCCTTTGGAAAAGGTCCTCAGGCCTTTCCGTGGGTTCAAATTTGATGTTGTTCAAGTCTAAAAAATGTGCACCGGTTGATTGGAATCCGAAGTGCAAGCGTATTGCTTGCCAAATGTTGCTTATGGATGTGGAGCTCCTAGCGATTGTATTCCTTGAAATAATTGGGCAAAAATTGGCTATCTGCCCAAGCATGAGCTCAAGATGCGTCAGCTTTTGAGCTGCTGTACGACGATTTTCTTGGTCCTCTGGGTCGTCCATCAACCCACGTAACGGGTTGGCTCTTGAAGCGTTTAGCAATTGAAACGTTTTTACCAGAAAAGGGGCAAAGTTTTTATCCGAAGACAACGTATATTGAAGATTCTGTCTCCATGCTTCGAATGATGTTATTGTCTCATTTTTTGACAGGCACCACTGTTTTGGTGCACGCACGGACCCCATCGCTTTCTACTGTTTAAACGGTTCCTCTCGACCGCCCGTTTGTTCCCGATTATAATGGGTATAGTCACTAAAATTCCCTTGGTAGAGCTGTGTGAGTTCTAAAGATCGTCACCGCTGCCGCCACGCCAGTAAGGAGAAAGTAACGACTAACAAACAGGTAGATATTTGATGACTTTAGTTTCAAGTAAACAGAAAACACGTTTTCAACCAGAAACCGGAAATCAAGAAGGAAACTTCAAGGGAGGAAACTCCTCACCAACGTTATACATAATCAAAGTACTGAGAGTACTGTATGGCGCAGATTGTTTGTTTTCTCAGATTCGGCTGTATTTGATAAAGTATCTACTGCAATTAGAAATTATGGTGGACATGCTCCAGGGACCATAAAAATGTCCCAATTATTGTCTCACTCAGCCACTGCTTTGAACAATCATATTCCTGCATTTTAACAGTTATTTAAAGAGGAGACGAGACCTGGGGCCAAATACTTTGAAAAGTATTCAAATACATTACAATTACTTTGACTTATCAATGATTACAATTACTTTACAATTACAGGACCTGTAGAAATGTAATGTTTACAATTACTTTAGAAATGTAATCAAATACATTACTAATTACTTTTGAAGTTTTTATTTAAAATTGCAATGCTATATAGTCCTCACATTTAAAATTATAAAGGTGGATAGGGTCTTTGAAGTTATATATAAAGCCATGCCATATACTGTTATTTCTTAAATAAATGAGAAATAATTAGCTATGAAATTTTATTCAAGTTCTTATTATTTAGTTAAACAAATATATATATACACTATGCACAGGTTTTAAAGTTTGATACATCATACATTATATCTGCCTACATACTTTATAGATCTATTTCACTATACAGTACCACATATCAAGATAGATTTATAAAGTATGTAAAATGGAAATTGTCTGTTACACAACTGCAACCTTTTGCTTACGGCTCAGTCAGCTATTTTTAAATTGTTACTTTGATGATTACATTTAATCATCATAAGTTTTTCAAATGTGTCATCTTTGTCGGAACATCTTTCAGGCCTAAAAACTTTGCATGTCATGCTGAATTAGCTTTCTACATTTAGCCTTGATACATGTATTTCCTGAAGATTCTGGTGGGAATACAAAATGGCTCAAAACTAGTGCTGTGGGAGCGCAGTGGCTCAGTGGTAGAGTGCTTACCGGCGTCACTGTGTTGTGGTCCTTGAGCAAGACACATTTATCGTAGCTTAGTACTGGTTCAACCCAGGAAGACCCGTCCCTGTTTAACTGAAAGATTGTTGATGGGACGTAAAGAATCAAATCAAACAAAAACTAGTGCTGCCATTGTGCATTGATTTAATGATGTGATGGAAACAATCACTTGCAACTCGCTATTGGATGTAAAACAGTAATTTAGCCATTCCACAAGAAAATGTACTTTTATGTAATAACCTTTGTCCAGTTTGCACACATATACAGGTAGCTTTTAAGAAGGTCATAAGTACCTTTTCACATGAGCTTGTTATATTCAATAACAAAAGATTTAACACCTTTGAGTAAACATCCACAAAACGCTTTGAAGCGCGACTGTAACGGTAAATGCATTGAGTGAATCGAGGGTCATTACTTAGAGGTCGTGGTACTACTGTAGTCTTCTTTTTATAATCTGGATTTTATGAATTTACATAGGAAATCAGCCAAGCATGTCAAAATGAACAGAACTAGTTTTATTTCTCAAAATTTCTTTAAAGGCCTCCAGCAAATAGAAGAAACAGAAATAATGTCAAGAGTAAATTTTGGGAGAAAATGTACCTTATTCCATGTTAAGTTGTCTATTGCCATATTTTTTAAATTTTAATTTTGAATAAAAAATTGGTTTTTAATTTTTATACAAAATGCAATTAATCTTAAACACCATGTTAAGTCTGAAACTGACTAAATATTTTAAAGTGTGCTACTTTAAGTGTTCACAAAAGTCAATATGTTTTATTTACCCTGTGTTCTTTCTCTCTTTCATTGATCTGAATTTAATTATACCATTAGGCACCATTTTGTTTCTTGTGTTGGGCAAATTTTCTAAGTAAATAGCCAAATGTATTTGAAAAGTATTTGAAAGTAATTATAATTACAGCTAAAATATTTTCAGTAATCATTACAATTACATTACATGTATTTGAAAAAAAACATGATTACAATTACATTTGATTACTTTGAAAATTGTATTTAATTACAGATAATTACAATTACTGATTACGATTACCCCAGGTCTGGAGGAGAGGCATGTGAAAGTTTGTTTTGTTTACTTCCTGTGGTCGTGTGTATTGATGCGTACGTGACGATTCAGTTATGTCTTGTTTGTGTCCACTCATTAATTACACGTTTGCAACTGAAGAAAATGTTTGAATGTACGAGTCTGCACATGATGCAATCACTTTCGTAATTACTTGAAATGAGTTCTATCACAACACCTAACCAGAAACAATTTAAATATTCACGCAAGGTACATTTTTCAAAGGGTGTTTAGGGAAAATATCAGCGATTTCACGGAGCTGCATAATGAAAAAATCAATCTGGAAGTTACGTGTAAACGGGATCTTTTCGGTTACTGGAACTCGTGCAAACGTAAGCTAATCTGCAGCCACAGTCAACCATGCTTCTATTCAAGTTGATATTGATTGGTTGTCTATTATAAGTGAACCAATCAGCGTTACGCTTACATATGCGGTGTAAAGCGAAAGTACAGATGTGTGGAAGAAGAAAACTTGATAAAGTGCTTGACACATTTGTTTTTCACAGTTTTCCCATACCCATTCACCAAGTGCATTTGATAACCCTTCAGGATTCAGCAGGGATTTTTCTACTTTCCTAAAGTTGGGGTCGTATTCTGGAGTCATTAGCTTCCATAGACATATTATGTTGGGAAAAGCATTCATAAATCTTATGTAATGCCATGAGGCCCAGAGCTTATACATGTATATTTAGGATATATAGCAATATTTGGTGGTCCCCTACATACATGTAAATCCTGCCAACCATGCCCCTGAGGCCCAAACTGGCCACATCCCGGTGATGGTTGGCTCCGTTAGACTTATAATCTTCTGAAAACATGAGGCCACCAGCTCAGGTGAGCGATATAGACTCATTATTGAGTGTCTTGTTTCATTTTTGTATAAAATCATATAACTACACGCATACATAATAAAAAAAATAACTTCATACTTACATAGCTAAATTTTGAACAATAGACCTTTCTTTTGTTGTTTTAGCATCTGTTACAGTAGAAACAATACTCTGAGCTGCAGCAGAACTCTAATACACCATGGCAACGATTGAGAAGCTGATCAAAGCTTTTGAGGCTCTCAAGGTTTTCCAGCCAGCTGTCTCTGCAGTTGAGGAGGTCGTTGTCAAGTAAGTAGTATGGTAAACATTCTAAAATTTACGACACTTTTCGCTTTCTGTTCTCTAATAAAATGTTGGTTATCAGGGCTGGAAGTCACAAAATGCTTGTCAGAATACGTGTAGCAAACAGGGAAGATCCTGATAAGACTGCTTTTTCAGATGCAGTCTGATCTTGGTCTGCACTGTTTGTCTAGGCATTTTTGTAAGGGCACTTAGTGTTTGAAATTTTAAAACATTTACCTTTCTGTCTCTAAGATGCAAAGTTTTTATTTCAGCGAGTCCCAGGATGCAATAGTTTTGCAGACTTGTCATATTAAAAATAGTGTTTTTGACTCATAAGTTTGCAGTTGGTTGGACTCATTGATATGGGAAACAGGGAGTCCCAGGACCCATAAGCCCAAAATTGTAAATGAATCGCTGAATAGTTTGACAAAACTGGGGCGGATTGATTATTTAGTGTACTCAGATTATGCCACAACACTCGCCGTAAACAAGTAAAACTGGGCGCTTAGGAGTTCTCACATCCACTCCAGTGTAAATAGAGTGATTGATGTTCAAATGATGATAATATTGTGCAAAAAATGAATAATCAGAATAAAAAAAAATAGATATAATTTCATTTCTTTTGCTAATAAGCTTAAATTTTCTTCAAATATGAATCTAAGACATTTAACATATCTCCACATTCATTTTTTGTTTGCTCCACATTCTTGTTTTGGAACATATCACATGACTCTTCTGTCTACACACCACCTCAGAAGATGGAGTATGCCCGAGTAACCCAGCACAGATTTTCCAGTGCACTTGATTTCTGTTCTGTCTCTTGCGAGTAAAAGAGTAGAGAGAACAGCTAAATCAAGCAGCCCCTGCAAACAGGCATTTTTAAAGTGTTCCACTCATTCTAACTAAGAAAACTAGTACCCACACTTTGTTTCTGACGTTAAACAAAGTGTTATTTGTAGCTAAAAGTGGCCAAACCATGCTTCATATCCGCCATTGTAATATAACGTCTCCTGGTGTAAATAAACCATATGCCCATCAGTGTCAAGCATGTTGATAAGCAGCGAAGCGGGAAACGAGTCCCTGGTATTATCCCGTCTTTGCCTCTTTGGGTAATATAGTTTTGGCATCTATCTGTCATTTGTCTATCCACATACACAATGGCACTAATTTGATACACCATAGTTGAGTACTTTGCTATATTATTTACTCCATTTAGCCCTAGTCATGCTGAGTGAGTGGTTGTTTGGTTCATCTGCATGAACAAGCGTGGTCAGACCGTGTCTGTCAGCTTATGGCGTAAACAGATCACTGAAAATTTACTTCTACACCACTGAACCCATTTTAACAAAACTTCACAGAAATGTTTCCTGTGGGACCCTTCACATAAGTGCCTAAATACAAAACTTAACTGTCAAAAAATTGCCCCCTTAGACATGGCTTATTGCAGTCAAGGAATACTTAAGTTACTTAATTAAATTTGTTCTGTCAAAATATGGCAGCTTGATGGAGGATGTGGGTTTGTTTATATGCTAATCCAGAAAACTTTAAAGTCCTGTTCAATGAAGCCAATTGTCAGAATTGAAAACAATTCAGCAGAAATGATCATTAATACCTATATGTGTCTTTGCAAGCCAAGGGTACTGAGTACACTTCATTCCATATGGAACTAAGTGGACTCATTACCCTTGGGCTTGGGAAGATGACCTTTATGATCACATAGGTATCCTTCATATATGGACTGACTGATATTTCTACTTTGCTGTTACAGGAAGAAAGAGCAACCACTGAACAAGAATGAAAAGATAGCTAATTGTAACCTTGTCGCAGATTGTATCTGTGCACCAAACATGAGGTATGTTACTATGTATCTTTTTCTCATGCTTTCAAGTAGCCTTGCTTTATCTTAGTTCCTTTTACGTTTCCCTGCTTTGCAAGTGGGGCTGTGAGTTTGAGGCCAAGTCAAGCTACATATTTTTTATAAAGATTATTCTCTTTTTACCGTTTCATGTCCAGTAGTTGTCAGTTTTTTGCAAAAGAATGCATATGCTATAGTGTTGGTTAAGACCAACCTTTAACTGTTTAGGCCTAAAATAAAATTTTATTTGTTTCCCCTTACCCGACCGACCCTGAAAAATAGGCCCAACTCAAAAAATTTTATTTCAATTTTCGGTCAAGAATTATTTTTTTTATAATTTCATTGCAAACTGAGAGAATTGTCTATTGCAAACAGTGTTATCTTTAAAAAATATTCTTAGAAAATTGTTTGTATATTTAATTTTATTGTCTTTAGTAGGACTATACAGTAAAACCTGAAGGTTAAATGAAGGTCGTTAGTATAGCAGAATGCTCCCTGGGAGCATTCTGCAATACTTTTGACCTGCATTATGCGATAATAGGTCTTGAAAAAAAAACATTTTTTTTTTCGTTTTTTGAGTGACCTCTTAAGACAGGTTTTACTGTATACTATTAAACTTAATGCGTATCCAATTTGAGAAATAAAAAAAAAAGGATTTTCCGACCGACCGACCCATACCGGTAAACCAGGGTTGGGTAAGGGGAAACAAAAATATTTTTAAGGTTGGTCTTAACAATCCACAAAATTTAAGATGGGTAGGTCGGTCTGCAATATTGTTTGTTTGATTTAATTCTTTATGTCCCATCAACAATCTTTCAGTTAAACAGGGACAGGTCTTCCTGGGTTGAACCAGTACTAAGCTAGGATAAATGTATCTTGCTCAAGGACCACAACGCAGTGACGCCGGTGAGGCTCGAACCCGCGGCCCTTCGGTCTCAAGTCAAGCACTCTACCACTGAGCCACTGCGCCCCCCATCGGTCTGCTATAAATATTTTATTGCTTGAAAAGTATGGGTTGGTTGGATCAACTTTTTTACTTGCTTGAAATAGAGTTGTAAAACGGAAAATCTTAAGCACAGCTACTACCTGCTGGTCTACTACCTTTCTTTCATTGTTCTATAAAACTGCTTTTCATTCTGGATACCTGCAAAAGTAACTTTGGCAAACAGTGAAGAACAAGATGAAATGCTGCATAATGTGGCATTTTAACACAGTCTGTCCTGTTTGCAAAGATAAAAACAAATGTTCATGACAGAAATGCATCATAATTTAGAAATGTACTTACATTGTAAGGTCTCAATGAGGTTTTTTGAGCACCCATAACATATATCTAGACTGATAGACAAGGAATTTTGAACTCAAATGTTTTGCTTACTTGGACCTTGCAGTTTCGGCAGGAACAAGTAACATCATGACAACGTCCTTAACAAAAGTGCAAATTTTCCCAGAAATAAACAAACTTTTAAGGCGATAAAACGGCATTTAAATGGTCATATGATAAACAGAATCTTACACTCAGGTCATTTCATATTGGATTTATTAAACTCGCCAAAAGCTTCTTTAATAAATTTCAAATGATCACTCATGTAAAATCCTCTATGTAATGATTTTCTACATCTCGCATCTACATCATACATTGACGTAGTCACTCTTGCCTTTAATGCGACATTCATAACAAAGTTGCGTACATAATGACAAAATCTTAATTTTTATGCCAAAAATGGGATTTCAAAGTAATTTTAATGTCATATGATAAATAGTATCAACCATTCATACTCCTGTATTATGAATGTATGGAACTCGTGAAAGAAGCTCCTCTATATAGAGTGTTTAGCTGCATTAGTCTGGAGAGTTTTAACTGGTTTTGTTACAAGGAATAACCAATTTTGTTTGCTTTGTTTTCAGGTCAGTTGCAGATTTTCCTCGATTTCTGGGTATTGCCATGGAAACATTCCTGACATTGTGTGATGATCCTGAGGCTGATATCAGAATGGTAGCTGATGAATGTCTGAATAGATCAATAAAGGTCAGTGGAGAAAGTATATAGGGCCAGGTAAAGAGATAGTTATAATACCTTGACATACTACAAAGTATGTGGGGGAATATAGTTCCCCCTTTTTGGTTACATTCAGTTGTCTTTCTGTCCCCCAGGGTCAAAGGTTTTGCTTTAAAGTTGTGTTAGAATTTACGTCATGAAGACTCTTTGATGTTTTTCATTCATTTTGAACCTGATAGAAGATATATATATATATATATATATATGTCTTTAAGTGTTAATCAGTACCATTTCCACCCTGGGGTAGCCTTGGGGTCAAGGTCATGGACTTAGAATTTTCATATAAAACTCAAAATGAATGCTTTTGATGTTGTGTTCTTTTATTATCAAAACCCTTTGAAGAATTTCATTTATGTTTGGCATGATGGTAGCATAAATGTAGGTGACATTTTATTCAGGGCCATCCCCACCCCGGGGGTGTGACTATAGGTCACAGACTTAGAATTTTCATATAAAAGTCAATTTTTGCACTTAAATACCAAATTCTCATGTGCTGGCTCATTTTGTGTAGGTTCATTGCTGAACGTTTTCAGAAACATTCTTGATTTCAGGATTTCTACTGAATGTGGCAGATTATAATAGCTTTTCTTATCTGTTTTCAGCCTATGTTAAGACAATGGACCATTTAAAATTGAAATTATTAATATTTAGTAGGCATACAGCAAGTTTTAAGATTTGAATATCTAAAGTTCAGGATTTAAGAAATATTTAACTTTTAAATTTACACATGGAAATGTAATTATTACAGACTCTTCTGGAGACGAACCTTGGACGACTACAGGTGGAGCTATACAAGGAGATCAAGAAGAATGGTTCATCACGATGTCTCAGGGCCGCCCTCTGGAGATTCGCAGATATGTCACATCTTATCAGACCACAGAAATGCAGGTCAGTATTTAATTAGATGCACCATAATTGCACTGCATATGCCTGATCAAACAATGTTAACCTAGATCAGAGTGAGACTCCTCTTTAAGCAGAATCTACACTCGTTGCTATTCCATGACCATAGACATGTTCAGAAAAAAAATAACAAAGTTTATCTTCTTTTCATCCAATCATGTAAACTGGTTGCATTAAATAAAGTTCAGTCAAGCTGACTCAAACAACAAAGCCATAATGTGTTTGTTAATGGCTTTACTTGTGTTCGTATCTACCAATTCCATATATTTTCACACATGCCTGACCTGGAGCTGGTGCACGGGTGGGCATCAGCGGAACTACCGCGAAATCGCGTCAACGTAAATTTGTTCCTTCGTCACATCCGGGACCTTTCCCGTTAGTGGCATCGTCACACAAAAGCCAAACAAAGGTAGGTACTCTCGCTTGTTTTGATTTTTTGTAGAAGAACGAGCAAACTATGTAAAAATCCGGCAATGCTATTCCATGTAGATATGATTTACCTTGCTAAACAGGCCAAACGCGATGTTGAAAAAAAGCTTTGCTCTGAGATGAGGACCGTAACCAATTCAAACCCAGTACAGGATTTCTTCAGTTTTATGTCAAAACGAAGAGAGTTTGCAGATGTTTTGCCAGTTTTAGCTCAGAGCACGAGCATTTTACACATGGCATGTACATAACAGCCCTTATTCGTCCTTCGGACGTTAAAAAATAGAACCGATCATGTACTATGAAGGAATGATGTCAACGTTTTCAGGCGCGGAGGCTCCTTCGCCATCGCGTTAGTTGTAACGTCACGCTCTAGTTCCTTGGAGGATACCTTATAAGTACTTGCAGGCGCAGAGAGAAATGTGTGTATTATTAAAGTATCTGCGGAAACACCCCAAATCGACCACCTAATCCATCTCAAACGCTGCTTCCCATGTACAAAGTAGCACTCTTACCCCGGTCTCACCTCCAAGACTCCCACAACCTTAAGCTCAGCCTTTTGCGCAGATGTGCTACAGATGCAAGTATCAGGTATCGTCCACTGGCCCAAATAGACTTGAAGTGTGTTTATTTAATTTATCTGTCAGTACAAGCGAGTGTGTCACCAGCCTGCGCATTTTTAAAGTTTCACCAGAGCCTTCGCTGCTCGCACACACAAAGTATGGATGTAGATAAAGACAAGACCATGTTTTAGACCGCCAGCTGGATACGTCAGCATAAGCCTATAAAGAAGGCTTTTGCGATACATACCGAAATATTGTGAGCTGACCCATACCCTTTTGGGATAGGTTTGGGTTGTGTTGGGAAAGAGCTATTCAGTCATTGCAGAGGCGGCAACTTTCATATGGCTATAGAAGGAAAATCAGGTTCTATCTAATTGGTACAGTTAACAAGTTGATCCAGCTGCGCAAACGTGTGTGCGTTCAATGGAAATCCTGACCGTTACACTGATTTACCCTTACAAAGATCGTAATGGTAATGAAGCTGAAAATGAGGCGCGGTTTCATTCAAAAGTAACTGTATCCTCTTGCGTCATTACTTCAGTAAAGACCCAAAACATATTATTTAATCCTTAAGACTGCATTAGAAAATGTCTGATTATTGGTTAACGAAAGAACAGAGGCATATAGTGTGGACCCAGATCAGACGGATCCAACAGGAGCCACCTTATCTGGGGCTACATTGTTTGTCGAGTGGCTTCAAAGGACACAAGCAGACGATCTTTGTTGCATTGACACTCTAAGGGTAAATAAATGTACGGTAAGTATTTCCATTGAACGCACGCACGTTTGCGCAATTCAAACAAGGTATTAACTCTACCAAATAGATAGAACCTGAACCACGACGAGATATGAAAGTTGCCGCCTTTGCAGTGACTGAATAGCTCTTTGATATATATCACAACACAACCCAAACCAATCCCAAAAGGGTATGGGTCAGCTCACAATATTTCGGTATGTATCGCAAAAGCCTTCTTTATAGGCTTATGCTGACGTATCCAGCTGGCGGTCTAAAAGTTGGTCTTGTCTTTATCTACATCCATACTTTGTGCGAGCAGCGAAAGCTCTGGTGAAATTAAAAAAAAATGCGCAGGCTTATTGGATTCGTGGCACTTGCGATAAGTGAAAAATCTCATGTACTGACGCATACTTACGTGTAGATAAGTTATATAAACACAGGTCTATTTGGGCCAGTGGACGATGCCTGATACTTGCATCTGTAGCACATCTGCGCAAAAGGCTGAGCTTAAGGTTGTGGGAGTCTTGGGGGTGAGACAGGGGTTAGTGTGCTAGTTTGTACATGGGGAGCAGCGTTTGAGATGGATTAGGTGGTCGATTGGGGTGTTTCAGCAGATACTTTAATAATACACACATTTCTCTCTGCGCCTGCATGTACTGACATGGTATCCTCCAAGGAACTAGAGCGTGACGTTACAACTAACGCGATGGCGAAGGAGCCTCCGCGCCTGAAAACGTTGACATCATTCCTTCATAGTACATGATCGGTTCGATTTTTTTACGTCCGAAGGACGAATAAGGGCTGTTATGTACATGCCATGTGTAAAATGCTCGTGCTCTGAGCTAAAACTGGCAAAACATCTGCTAACTTTCTTCGTTTTGACATAAAACTGAAGAAATCCCGTACTGGGTTCGAATTGGTTACGGTCCTCATCTCAGGGCAGATCTTTTTTCAACATCGCGTTTGGCCTGTTTAGCAAGGTAAATCATATCTACATGGAATAGCATTGCCGGATTTTTACATATTTTGCTCATTCTTATACAAAAATTCAAAACAAGCGAGAGTACCTACCTTTGTTTGGCTTTTGTGTGACGATGCCACTAACGCGAAAGATCCCGGATGTGACGAAGGAACAAATTTACGTTGACGCGATTTCGCGGTAGTTCCGCTGATGCCCACCCGTGTGGTGGTTGAGTGTGCCAAGGTACAGCTTACCTTTTGGTACTTTATTACCCAACATACTATATGAGCCAGTGCATGAGATTTCCAACAATTTGGTATGTGCGACCAGCAAAGCCTCAGACCAGCCTGCGCATACGCGCAGTCTGATCAGAGCCTTTGCTTGTCGCTTGAGTATTCTATGATTGTTAAGCTACTGACCGAGCGTCATTTGGAGTTTCTAAGCTTAAAAGGAGGCTGCAGAGGCTCATCTGAGTCTACACTTGTCAAAATGTCAAATTGTTGGTAATCACATGCACTGGCTCATATAGAGAGTAATTAAGCATTTTTTTACTGTTTTATCGAATATTCAGTCGCTACCAGTTTGATCTGGTTTCGATGATCTGTTGCACATGCAACATTTTTTACTGTACACTGTCATGTGACGCACTGAAGACTGATAACGTCAAACATATTACCTTAGCAGCCTCACGCCTTAGGAAAATTTTGTTTGATTTGATTCTTTACATCCCAGTCATCAATTTTTCAGTTATGTCGGAATTGAACCCCTACTAAGCAAGGATTAATGTGACAAAGCAGTGACACAGTTGAGGCTCAAATCCGCAAAACTCAAGCATTTTACCACTGAGCAACTGAGCTCTCTACGCTGTATGAGATGCGCATTTGTTGCAAAACAGAAACCCTCGCTAATCTGTTCAATTTTGGTTTCAAAGTGTTTCGCTCATTTTAACTATACCCAGAAAAACACTTGAAGGATATTAAAATTATTTTGTCTATATAACATTTGGTTTTCAAGCAAAGTCATTTTGTATCCGATAGAACTATCACTATGCAATTGACCAAAATGCAAAATGAAATTTACGATTCATTGTTTACGATACAGTACCACGCCAAATGTACCAACCCTCTCTACCCAAATTTCACAAGCAATAAATTAAGCACTTGAATTTTTTGCTGCAAATTTTACCAGGTCATTGCTTATGTTCTAATTCCGACCACCGACAAGTGCTCATATCTGTTTATTGTCCCTAATTATGGGACAACTTCATCAACAAAAATGCACAGATATGTCATACCCAGTCAAATTTGACCACAAATTGGCAATAAAACACTTACAACAGCTACAAAAGTAGGTGCCATACTTTTGAGGGAGATCTAGCAATGATTTTGGAGCCAGTCATTATGGAATACAAACGATAAAAATGGGTTTTAATCATTTTTGAACGTCTGTGACTTTTCAGTATAGAGGGTTGGACCATTTGGATTTGCACTGTACTTAAACCATTGAAGCGTGACTTAAATAAAGCATCCATTTTGATTGCAGATATCTGGAACTATGAAATGCATACATAATTAGTTTAGTTTTTATTGCATTGAATTCTAGAGATGGGACTGATTCAAAATATCCTCCAATTGTTTTTCTGAGTAAATGAAAACGAGTACCCAAACTTTATGTTACTGACCTCAAACAACAAGTTATTGGGAGTTCAAAGAGCCCAACGCCATGGTCTTCCGTTGTAAACAATTGTACGCGCATCAGTCTCATGCAACAGTGCCATCAGGTCATCCACAGCACCTTGGGGGTGATAGTTGCACAGAAAGGTTTAAAATAGTTGTTTACTGTTTTTGTATGTCTGCAGTGATCAGTCCAGATCAGCAAATATTTTAAACACATAATTATTTTTAGCCATCAGTCTTCATATTGTTTGGGTGCTCAAAAGAAATCACTGAAGCGATTCTTTCTATGAGTATCCACAAGATATGTTTTGGTTGAGAAAATAGAAAATATAATTTTCCCTTCATATCTGTAGGCAAGCTTGCAGTAGGTGCTGGGTGATGTGGTGGCATTCTGAGCTGGAAGCTGGTATGGAAGGGTAGTGGATTGTTTGAGAGTTTGCTATATTTATGTTTCAGACCTTATATAGCCAACCTACTGCCCTGTCTAGGTAGAATCTGTAAAAGGGAAGAGGAGGGGGTACAGGGTACTCTTATGTCAACAATGCAGAAAATATGTCCTGCTCTCATGATGTATTTATATTTCAGACTTTACATAGCCAACCTACTGCCCTGTCTAGGTAGAATCTGTAAGAGAGAAGAGATAGGGGTACAGGACACTCTTATGTCAACAGTGCAGAAAATATGTCCTGTTCTCATGATGTATTTATATTTCAGACCTTACATAGCCAACCTACTGCCCTGTCTAGGTAGAATCTGTAAGAGAGAAGAGATAGGGGTACAGGACACTCTTATGTCAACAGTGCAGAAAATATGTCCTGTTCTCATGATGTATTTATATTTCAGACCTTACATAGCCAACCTACTGCCCTGTCTAGGTAGAATCTGTAAGAGAGAAGAGATAGGGGTACAGGACACTCTTATGTCAACAGTGCAGAAAATATGTCCTGCTCTCATGATGTATTTATATTTCAGACCTTACATAGCCAACCTACTGCCCTGTCTAGGTAGAATCTGTAAGAGAGAAGAGGAGGGGGTACAGGATACACTTATGTCAACAATGCAGAAAATATGTCCTGCTCTCATGATGTTTGCCAATGATACAGAAGTCAAGGTAATTAGCAAGACTGATAGGCTTGTTAAAATTAGCATGTTTCATTACAGCATGATCAATGATTAGAATATAAACGATAGAAAATTGCATTTGTAAAAATGTTCAAATATTTCAAGTTAGTAAAGGAATTCTAGTTCTAAATCATACATTTTCCCTAGTTATCTCAATAAAAAAACCAAATCTTTAAATTGTCACAATGTTTATTAGATATGCATGTTACGTCGGTAAAATGTATTTGGTTAACATTAAAATATATTTCAAGGCACATCATCCTATTCAAAGCCATGAAAATTTGTGCTTTCTGCCGACATACCTCATATACAGTTTCATACTGACTACTTCTTACTGTTTAGATCACACTTTGAGTGAACACATTGCTACTTGTCAAAGAGTGAAAGTGCTGAAATATTAACTTATTATTAAGGATCAATTCCAAAAGTTAAAGGTCTTTCAGTGCATTCTTACACAATCTGTATGAAAATGTAAATATTTTCCTGTGTGTGTTGTCGATTAGCTCTATTTAGTTAGGTGTAAAAGTGGCTTTATCAATGATTCTGTTCACAGGTGTTACTGAAAGCATTTCTCCACAACCTTTCCTCCTCTATGGCCTCATGTAGAAGGGCAGCAGCAACAAGTCTCACGTTGATATGTCAGCATTCTCGAAGCCCACAGATTTTTGTCAACTTCCTTTTGGCCAGCCTTCTAGGTAAACTACTTACAAGTGTTTAATGATTACTGTATTGACCAACCCCTTTTGACTACTAATAAAAACAAATACAGTGCAATCCTTTTATAATACGGTAAATGTTCTAAAATTTGAAACACTTTTCTCTCTGTTCTCAAATAAAATGATGGTTATCAAGGCTGGAATTCACAAATTGCTTGTCAGACTAGCAAACAGGGAAGACCCTGATCAGACTGCTTCTTCAGAAGCAGTCTGATCTAGGTCTGTCCTGATTGTCTAGGCATTTTTGGCAGGCAACTAGTGTTCCGAATTTTAGAACATTTACTGTACACTTTGTTATAACACAAATTGTGATACAAATTGTGATGATCATGTTGTGGTGGCCAATTTTTTTTACCATGGAATTTTTCAAACAAATTATCTGATTTTCCTATAGTTCCTTTGGAAAATTGTCCCTTTATAACACTATCCACTTGTAACATGATTCATTCCTATGCATCCCAAGCATATACCGTTATAAAGGGACTGCATTGTACTAAGATCCTTGATGAATCTGTTTTTCACGCCTACCAAACGGTCAGATGCTCAAAACAAACCCCAAAATTGTTCATAACTGTATTTTAGTGCATATCGATCGCATATGATCATTCATATGATTTATATTCATGCAAAAATATTTTATCACAAAGAGTTTGCTATTTGGCATTTTTCAAGAATTTAATAATTTGTAGTGCCAAGTTTAGGAATAGTAAGTCGGTATGGGCCCATGTAACAGACTGAATGCGTTATCTTGACTTTTGGGTGCGAAAAAACTACAAATGATGCTATTTAATTTTCTTATCATTTTTTATACCCCCCGCAAACTTTGTTTGTGGTGGGTATACTGTTTTCACGTTGTTCATCCGTCCGTCCGTCCGTGTGTGCGTCCGTCCGTCCGTAACGCTTTATTTCCTTAATATCTTGAAGAGTCATTGCTGGATTTTCATTAAACCTTGCAAACATGTTCATATATGCAAGACAAATACTTTAGACAAAAAAGTAAGGGCTGGGGGCCAATTCTATCAGAGTTATTTCCCTTTGTAGTTCTAAATGGCTTTTAATATAGGGTTTTATGCATATGCTATTATAGGCCATACATGGGCCGATCAACTCCTACCACAGCTTTTGATGGAATATTTTGATACTTTTCCTATACAATGTAGACACATTGAACATATGCATGAAGGAGTTTGGTTCAGAAAAAATATTTTTTGACAAAATGACAGCAGTGAGAACTTAGACAATTTTTCCCTACTAACGTGTTTGTATATGCATAGATGGTGCCTTCATGGGCCGATCAACTCCTACCACAGCTTTTGATGGAACAATTTGATACTTTGCCTAAACAATGTAGACACATTGAACATATGCATGAAGGAGTTTGGTTTAGAAAAAATAATGTTTGACAAAATGACAGCTGTGAAAACTTAGACAATATTTCCCTAATAGGGCTTTTGTATATGCATAGATGGTGCCTTCATAGGCCGATCAACTCATACCACAGCTTTTGCATAGATGGTGCCTTCATAGGCCGATAAACTCCTACCACAGCTTTTGATGGAGCAATTTGATACTTTGCCTATACAATTTAGACACATTGAACATATGCATGAAGGAGTTTGGTTCAGAAAAAATAATTTTTGACAAAATGAAGCAGTGAGAACTTAGACAATTTTTCCCTACTAACCTGTTTGTATATGCATAGATGGTGCCTTCATGGGCCGATCAACTCCTACCACAGCTTTTGGTGGAGCAATTGGATACTTTGCCCTAACAATGTAGACACATTGAACATATGCATGAAGGAGTTTGGTTTAGAAAAAATAATTTTTGACAAAATGACAGCTGTGAGAACTTAGACAACATTTCCCTAGTAGGGCTTTTGTATATGCATAGATGGTGCCTATATGGGCCGATCAACTCCTACTGCAGCTTTTTATGGAACAATTTGATACTTTGTCTATACAATGTAGACACATTGAACATATGCATGAAGGAGTGTTATAATATTTGTTTGCACAGATTATACTAAAATCTTCTTTTCAAAAATAAGGTCTGCTGGTTTGAACTATAACTTGACAAGTTCTTTCACTGACTCTTACTGTGCAGGGGGTATCTAATAAGCATTGCTTATTGACTTTTTTCATTATTATCTGATGCTCAACCAGATTTTCCTCGGGACTTTCCACCAAGATTTTTGGCATATTGCACAAGCTCAATGAAAATAACCATCAGAATTCCAGGTGCCAACCTCAGTCTTGATCAGGCCTGTATATATCACCTTCGAGCACATCATAAAATTGAATACACAGCCCAAAACAACACAATTTCTACCTGTTTATATCTGCTTCTGGTACACCTTCCTCACGCAAAAAGTAAATCTGACAAAAGGAGAAAATTCTCTGACCTCCTATATACACCATAAATGTAGGGACTCGTAAGAGGTTGCGTGACATCCCCCCATTTTTGATTCTCTTCCTAGGACAAGAAATATTAATTATACCAAACATACAACATCTCTTTACCTGTTTGGCTCCTAGGAATCTCAACTGGAAGACACTCAAATTGTTTTTCTTGCTCAACCAGCGGTTGAGCATCTGACCATTTGGTAGGCGTGTTTTTGTGTTTTTTTAAAACATCAACTGTGCAGATCAACCTCCACATGTTGTTACACAGCCCTCCAGATACGAGTGCGTATTTGAAAATTACTTTTCTTATTTCTAAAACAAAACATATGTTGTGGGTACTCAAAAAAAATATATAAAAACAGTCAAACCTCTTTATAACGTCATTCTTTATAACAGAATATTCAATATCCGACATAAATTTGCAGGGAACGGATCTGTTTCCATTAAAATTCCCTTTTTATAACAGAATATTCACTTAATGACACCGACAGTAAGTATTGGGAACAGATATACATTTTCTATTGAAAATACATTCATTATAACAGAATTTTAACCATGTGTCAGTCATCAATTTGGTGTTCAGGACAAGGTCTTTAGCATGAACAGGTTTCTTTCACATTTGATAAAAGTGAAAATTTGTGAATTTTGATGCAATATAACAATTGAACTGATGTATACATTTGAAATAATAGCCTTTAAGTTCATTTGTATAATATTTTCTTTCATCAAATGATTATGATGTGGAAACCTGGCACTGGTCGGCATTTCATTATAACAGCAAAGTCAAAGATAGCTTGGAACAAACATGGTCGCTATAAAGAGCGTTGACTGTATTTTGTTTGAATGCAATTTTAGGTGCAAATTCACTGGCCCATATAATGATGATATATGATGTCAGAGTATTAAGGGTAAGTATTGTATGGTGTTCTTAGGTTCAGATATTGAAATGTCTTGCCCATCATGTTTTGGTATTGTTCTCTATTTGTAGATATGGTATTGCCTGTTGACATTGAGCATGAAGTAGCAACATTACTGGGAGTGATACAGTGTATCAAGAACATTATACCTCTCTTCTCACAATCTGGGAACCAGGAGGAAGGGATGAAGGGCAGCTTTGGAGAAACCAAGAAACAGAAGGACACTTCACTATCGAAGGAACAGGTGTTGAAGGTACCTTTCAGTAATGCCAGAAAAAAGTGTGATTATTTTCTTATCCATTTGTCTAAGATTGCTAGCTGATCCCACTTTTGTCTATAGAGACTGGTCAATGCTATTGGAGATTATTATCTGTGAAATCTGCAGGCCCAAATCACCACTTACATCACCCCTAATGCTATATTGGCCACTGCGGAGCGCAGCTGCTCAGTTGGTAGAGCTTTAGGCTGGCAATCAAAGGTTGCTGGGAAGAAACTCACCACAGAGTTGCTGCTTTGTGTCCTTTAGCAAAATACTATCCGTTGCTTAGTACTGGTTCAACCCAGGAAAGCAAGAAATCATCCTGACATGATATTACACGAGGCTGAAGGCCGAGTGCAATAGTGCATCAGGTCGTCAACAGTACCGAGGGGTAATAGTTTGACTATACTACAAACAGGCATGAAATAACTGTTTTATTACCCAACCCATTTGATGACAAACTTAGCAGCGTTCCTTGAATGGAGTTGCTATAGAAGATGCAGTTTTGTTGCAAAACAGAAAGTTTCACCAAATCTGCTCAGTTTTGGTCTCAAAATGTTCCACTCATTCTAACTAAGAAAACGAGTACCCACATTTTATGTTGCTCACCATAAACGTCAAGAGTTATTGGAGTTCAAAGTTGCCAAACCATGCCTCATTTTCACCATTGTTGCATAACGTCTTCTTTCATAAACAAACCGCACACGCATCAGTGTCGCGCATGCTGATAAGCGCCTGTGTGTTTGTAACAGGGAAGTGAGAAACCAGGCCATGGTATAGTGCCAGTCAATAGTCGAAAATATTGCCTGGTCAATAGTTGAGTGACTCATGACATAGCAAAAAATAGACAATTACTCCTTATATAGATAATAATAATAGTTATAATAATAGCTCTTATTCTTGTCTCAGGACAAGTAAATAGAAATTTTGTGCTTGTCCCAAATAAAATATGACTCAGTTGTACAAGTTGGGTATGGTATTTCCACAGACCTGGCCTCACGGTTATTAAACTTGAGTATAATGTGGTACTTCCTGAAGCAGCCAATCATTGCACTTTATTTTGAATCTGAGAATGAACTCAAGTTTTATAACCTCGAGGCCTGGATGTCTATGTCATCTGAAACTTTCTTTGATGTTACAGGTGTATCAAGTTCTCCTGTACCATACCGGACATCAGGATCATAATGTGGTGACAGTTACCCTGGAGGCTCTACTTCAACTTCTCCGTACCCCACCGCCAGGCTTCAAGGCTGTCCTCACCACAACTGACAGTATTACAGAAACACACATATACAAGAGTGATATGGCTAGTCTTACCATAGAAAAAAATTGTGAGTGTGATTGATTTACTTGGCTATGTGCATTAGTAAGACTTTTTCTATATATAGGTGTGTTGTTTGTTTTTTACGTAACACCACCAGCTAAGGTTATATGGAGACAGGGCCACAACTTATAGTCTCATCCAGCAGACTTTTGAAGCCAGGAATCAAACCTGCAATCCCTGGTTTACAAGGAAGTGGTTTATCCACTACACCATGATAGATCCATGTATATTAGTATTAAAGATCTTTTCAAGTCATATTGACCCTTAAGACTTTTAAATTTGTTGTTTCTTCAAGAAGCCAAAGAATGCTTGATATTTCATATGATCTGTTTGCTATCAAGCTCAAGAGAGATAGCACAATAAATGATAAGAACCAATCTGTTAGTAATCACGACCATATTTAGTTGTGATTTATTTTATTTTTTTTAACATGAAATTTGACTGAGGGATGTGGAAAAAGTTTTAAACACTGAAAATCCAGTGATTGAAGGATATACTGTAGATTCGGAAATTTTCGCATGATTTTAATTTCGTGATTTTTCGATTTCTGAATTATTGGCGAAGCTTTAAATTTGCGAGCAAGCATTCGTGTGGTAGGTCATTTCCGTGGGTTGAAACTAGGCATGCAAATTGTAGTTTCCCAAAAATTGTAGTGCACAGAATAGCCGTCCATTTTTGACGTGGCAACTTTAATTGTCATAATTATGTCATTGTCTCTCTGAACACAGGCTCAAAATCACTGGTCCATATCTGAATCATTGAACAGGTATTAGTATTTTTAGCGTAATTGATCTCTTATCTTTCGCTTGTCCAAGACATCAATTCGACACTTTTGTTAGGTATCACTAAGCGTCTATTGTATAACGGTTGAAAGCTCACGTAAAATTACCTTGATCTGCGTAATCTTTTCAAGTCCAATAACAGTTTAACTTGACCTTCGAACAACAACTGGTCAATTCGCAAGAAACAGTGATTTATTTCATTTTACTGAAAAACAAATAAATACACAAATATTGTTTCATCTTTTGTTGATACAGTTAATGAGGGAGTAAAATACATTAAGACAGGATTTTCTCTTTTCAATATCTGTTTGCTCCAACGTCCATCATAAGCTATTCTCAAAGATCTTCAACGATCAATGCAACTTGCTTTTTAGTAAGTCAATATTAGGGAGAACTTTGAATTCACAAGGCAGCGAATTCGCGAACATTAGCAAAAATTAAGTTCTTGCAAAAATAAAGTTCTCGCGAAAATTTCCGAATCTACAGTTATACATTCTTCTTACATAAATGATTTAATCCTTTATCTTGTTTTTTTTTATGCATGAAAATCACATGTGTCAGGGTTGCTGTCAGTTACAAGCGAAAGTATGTGCACAAAGTACCGGTCAACTGATTAGTCAAGCTTGCCCAGGAAAAAGTGTGGTTATGTGAACTGACTATCCCAACATGACCATAGCTGTTGACTGGGACTTAAAGAATCAAACCAAACAAACAAACATGTGTCAAATTACAATGATCCAATTTTGAAACAATGTGTAAATTTTGCCATTTTTTTTTTTCAAATTTTTCTATATATGTAAATATGAAGTGTAATAAGCTAAAGTCTAGGTGGATAGTCAGGTGGTAAACATATGGCCGGAAGGCATTAACATATGACCAGGACAGGTTGAACGAAAATTATTGAGTCTCATGGAGATATTTATGAGTTGGTAAGTTTAAGCTGAAGACTGCTTGAGTGTGTAGTACAGTAAAATTAGTGAGTATGATCAGGAAGTACCACAATCACAAACCACAGACAACCCCGTGGTACCGCGAAGAAGAGCCACTCAGCCATCACGAGACACCAGGAAGACAAATTAAGCAAAGCAACCAGCTCTCTCTTCGCCATCAAGATGATAGCAATACTAGAATGGACATAAAGTAATGTACAACAAAACATAAAAACAATTACAAACTCCCACAATGGGAGTAACAATAAACAAAAAGTCAACAACAACAGAACCACCGCCTTAGAACGGACAGCAGCCGAAACCACAGGGGGGAGGGGGGCTTAATTGCATTTTACTGGTACCAAATCTTTGCCCTAGATTCTGCTGTTGTTGAAGTACAAGAAATGTTCAGCTCGCATGGAGGCCATCTAACTAATGCAATGTATCATCATGGAGAAACACCTTAATCAAATTAACACACCATGATGAAACAAAGAAAAGGGCTCATGACTCACAGATAGTCAGAGCTAAAGAAAACCTCAAGTTGAGCCACGGTGGGTCCAGCTACTGATAAGCATCAGGCACCAACCCACCGATTAAAGCTTTACGTGAGAGCCGTCATAGAGTCTGAGGCTTGACCCACCATCGTGCAATTAAAGAGGAAACCATAGCTATAAACCGTGATTGGGTTTAAAACTAGGCATGCAGACTGTCGCATGATATCCAAGTTATATCCAACCCTTATATAACGTTTTACTATCTTTTTGAATTGATCACTAAAATTAGGTTTTCCAACAATTCGTTTGAATTTATAAACTAAATCACCATAAAATATAGGTTCTGATATGCCTTGTTGCAGAAGAGTTTTTAACCCAAAACCTGTATAAAATGGCCACTCACAAAAAGACAGAAAATTGGTTTTCAAGATCAAGTATCGCTTAATGCAGGTCAAAAGTATTGCAGAATGAAGAGGAGCATTCTGCAATACTTTTGACCTGCATTAAGCTACCATTTGTCATTAAGATCTTTGTTTTGTCTATTTTTGAGTGGTAGCTTAAGACAGGTATTACTGTAACACTATTTGAGCCATGGCATAGGATTTCCAACAATGTGGTATGTGCGACAAGCATAGCCTCAGATCAGCCTGCGCATACACGCAGTCTGATCAGAGCCTTTGCTAGTCGCTTGAATATTCTATGAGTGTTAAGCCACTGACTGAACATCATTTGAAGTTTCTAATCTTAAAAGGAGGCTGCACAGGCTCGTCTGAGTCTACACTTGTCAAAATGCCACATTGTTAGAAATCACGTCATGGCTCATTTGGGCCGCAACGTGAGAAAACCTGTCTTCGGTGGTTTGCGAACAACAAAGACGCAGACCAGCCTGCGCATCCACGCAGTCTGATCAGCACCTTAGTTATTCGCTATCTGGAGAGCACAGTAGTCAAGCTTGCTCCATGCAAAATTCCATTTTTCTAGCTAGTCTCTGTATCTGAGGAGACTGGTTTGAGTCTCGCTTTGTCGGAAACCCCGAAGACAGGTTTTGTCGCGACGAGGCCCATTTCACTGAGCTAGTCTGTTCTGTTTATTTCAGCGCTATCTGAGGTTCCCTCAACAAGTGCCTTGTCTACCACCTCTGAAGACACTGGTCTTGATGATGACTCGGAGATGAGTGAAATCAAACCTGAAGCTGGATCTCTTTCTGACGCTACATCATTAGACTCTGCCCTGGACACAGCTACTGCAGCAGAAGGGACAAATGATGGTGAACCTGGTGAGACCGAGGAGACAGAGAAGAGTCCTGATTCTGACAACGATACTGGTGTGATGTTTGTTGCCGAGCCGGAATACTCAGGTGTTGTCATTGGAGACTTGCAGGAAGATCGATCAGAGAAATCTAATCTATCGAATGCTTGCAGTGGCAGTCAGGAAACACTGTTGAGTATTAAGAGTTTAAGTCCAGGTCACAAAGTTGAACCAGCTGTCAGTATTGGCCAGGATCTGAACGGTAATCCAGAGGTGATAATTGAGAGTTGTGATGTACCTGATCCAGTCTCATTGTTACCAGAGATTTGTTATGAGGATGTGATGAATAATATAGGATCAGTGACAGAAGGTTTACCATTGTTATATTGTGTGAGACTGATATGTAGACGATTCCTGCTGTCACGGCAGAAAGGAGAACTAGTGACAGACAGACAAGTGAGGGTCAGTGTGAAGACTCTTGCTCTAGGATCAGTTGGTTGTGCACTCAGTCTTCTTCCTCACATCTTTCTGGAGAAACTCTTCATAAAGGAGATCATGGGTAAGTCTGCACTACAGTTAAGTATGGGTGAAGTTTTCATGATTATTCCTGAATTAATATTGGTGAAGTTTTCAGGATTTCTCCTGAGTTATTCCTGATTTAGGATTTTAGGGCTGACTTCAGACAGTCTTAAAATATTAAATTCAGACATATTCTGTTAGCCTTATTATTAAGGGATTTTAGTTATATGGACAGCTGCCTCGTTTTGTAATATGAAAAGAGAAAATATTAGCACAATTGACTATTTTGGGATTTTAATATTTTGACGTCATGATTCTGTAAGTTTATACTTTTCACCAATTTGTTTACACTATTTACCCCCTGATTTCCCTAAAAAATACTAATAAAGCATCAAAGTAGCTTCGAAAACATACAGGCCTCAAGATAAGAGTGCATAATTGGAAATTAGTTTTCTTATTTCTCAACCAAAACATATCTCTGTGTGTTACTATTGTATTTATTGTTTTGGGGTTTGATTTTTTAGAGACAATCACCTCTTTTATCCCCGTATAACGCTGAAATACATGGATTTTGAATGTAATTGGATATGAATATATCTGGAGTTAATGATAATTGATTGTTACCAATGTTACTGTTGGATTTGTCTTACAGGGGTAGATGATCCACCAGATATAAAGGATGTATTGCTATATGCCAACCACCCTGACCCCCAACTGAGGGGACATACAACTGTGATCATTGGTAACTTCATCAGTTCAGTTCTGGTAGAAGGAAGAGGAGATTTTACTAAGTGGATACAACAAACAGATTCAGCTGGTAACTCGGGTAAGAAAGTGGTAGGCTCAGGCCTGTCAAAATATCATGAATAGCATTGTTCTATCAACTGTAGATTTCTCAAATTAACATAAACAGAATGCTCAGTTAAAATTATAAAAGTTATCAGTAATTTGAGGTAAAGATAAACAATGTGATAAAAGCATGTCTCACTGATAGAAAATAAACTTGTCGATAAAGAGGAGGTTCAAAATTAATAAGAGTTGGTCCTTCATCCGATCTGACTAGACATGGATTCCCCTGTCAGACTCTTCTGCAACACCCTTGAAATATTGTATAGATAAATAAATAAAATCTGCCGAAGTATTTAAACAATACATCCAAATTTACTTTGAGCTTCAGTTTAAATTTTTTGGCACTTAGTATAAACAGCTTCTAAAAATTGTGTCCATTGACTGCCATAGGGTTTATATACCCTTATTATTCAAACACCTTAATACTTCTTTCCTTATTAAGCTTGAAAATTGGGCAAGTCCCATTTGATTACCTGATGAGGTGTGTAAATTGTAGAATTGGAATGACAAACAGCATTAACACCTGAAGGAGCAGACTGATCTGGATTTACACTGTTAGATCAAATGTTAACCCATATAAGCCTATCAGCCTTTTTATGGAACATTGGCAAACAATGCAGACCAAGACCAGATGCCGCAGCATGCAGCGTCTGATCAGGGTCTCCACTATTTGCTTACATAATGTTCTATTAAAATTTTAATAAAAAATGAAAACTTCCACCCAACAGCCCTTAAAATGAAATGGACTGGTCAAATTGGTTAGAATGGGAAATATCATTCGGCTTAAATGGGATAAGGGTAAAAATATGGTATGACTAAGTGTTCCTTGAGCAAGAGACTTTATACACTGCTTAATCCTGGTTTAACCCAGTGTTATGTACACCCATTTTATATATATATATATTCTCCCCTGGCATTTGTTTTGCTCTTTGTCATGTCTAGACATACTAATTGTTTGGTGTATTTATATATATATATATATATTGATGTTCAAGCTTTGATCATAAAATAGGATTGAAATTACCTCTTGTTAGTCCAATCAGTGATTACCTTTTTCATCCAATCAGAAGACAGGAGAGTTAATTATCAGCCAATCAGATATTTGTTTTGAAATGAACTTGCCCATATATAAAGCATTGAAATGAGTGCATTTGGTCAGTTGGCTTATGACTGCTGAACCGAAAGGTCTGAATAAGATCAATTGGGAGGCTATAAAGGCTATTGGACAGCTAGAAGATATAATATACTGGTAATTTATCTACAAAGTGAGGAGTTGGCTGAAACATGTCTACCGAGCTTTGTAGCATATTTTACAATAGTATATAGTGGTGGAGCCTCAGACATCTGGCTCATTTCAGCTCATTGTCTTAGAAGGCTATTTGACAGACAAGAGCAAATATATTTAGTGGCTAGGCCTCTCATGAATCCTGTATAAGGTGATTGGGAGACCTGGCTCACTCTAGCTCATTTGTTTGCAAGACAACTTTGTGGCTGCTCACACTGTGACAGCCTGTTATATATATATATAACCTTGTGTTTGCTCCGGCAGTGTTGTCATTCCGGTAATTGTTGTACAACACAGTATAATACTTATTTAGCTTTGGTTATTCCAACGGCTAGCTGCTTTGACAGAGTATTTATACTTATTTTCCTCTATAGGATTTTGACTGCTCTTGCAGTATTTTTCATAGTGTTGTACTTTTGTAGTCTTTGGGCTCAAATTACAAGGTTGTTAAGGTTGTTTTGAATATGTCAGTTTGAGCTGCTCAAATATTATTCTGATAGTACTTTTGTGCTCACTGTGGCTCACTATATATATAATTGATCAAGGGTTTACATTTTACTACTTGGACTGCTTTGATTATAGTTATTGTCAACTTTGGCTCATGTCATAATTTATTGTTGACCACAGTATTTGGTCTTATTATTAAACACCAAGTAGGTGACTCAATCATTGTTTGGAGTAGATAGCTCTGTCTCAATTGGGAAAAATCATTTATAGCTCATTTGGGCTCATTTAAGTTGAGCTCTTTTGAATTGTATTACTATCTTGTTGCGCCTAGGCTTGCAAAGCATACCAGGGCGTAACACCAGGAAGACAGGAAATGTTTCAATATGAGTGAAGAATTGTTGAGTGGGATGTAAAGCATCAAAACATAAACAAAATTAACTTTAAAATTTTATTTCAGAAACAGTTTGTATAGAGAAGCTACTAGAGGTGCTCTTGTCAATATCCAAAGATGTGTCGTCAGTGGCAGCCTGTCTTGCTGTAGGCGCTTTAAAATCTTGCCTACCTCAGATGTTACACAGTTGCCATAGTAACGTAGGTCTGAGGGGTCTTCTCAAGATATTACAAGTTAAGAACAACTCCTACTGGCTAGTTAAGGTAAGTTCTGTGCAGAATGTCTGAAATGAATACTACTAACTTGCCCAATATTTAAATTGAAAAACGTTTGATCAATTGTTGGCATTTTAACATTTATTAGCATGATAAATACAACATGTGGGAGGTTGAAACCAAGAAAAATCATTATTTTTCGACATTTTAGGTTTTATGAGCAGTTGAAATTTCATGCTCAGTTGAGTTTAGCAGGAAAAAAGTTTTATCTCGGGGCCTAGTGTTCGAAAATTTTGAACATTTACCTTAGATGTATTGATATATTCAAGTTGTATTTGTATTTTCAAAACATCTATCTTTTGGTTAAATTACAGGTGGAGTTGTTGGAATTAATTCAAAGTCTAGACTTTAAAGTGATCCACCATCTTGAAAAAGCCTGTGAAGCTGTGAAAAGAGGGAGCCATCATTATCTAGGGGTAAGTTGTGAGCATTTGTCTTGAGGATGCCAATAAATCTGAATGTCATTGGATAAAAAGCTACAGCCTACAGGTTAACCTCATTCCAAAGTCCAAGGGAATTGAGAAATTACTTTATTGAGTCAGCAACGTTTGAGATAAAAAAAAATTGTGGCGTCACCCAAATGCAACGTATATGTACAAGTTCATAGAATAAGCTTTTCCACAACATACTTTTATAGTATAGATGTAGCAAAACTTTTTTTCATGAAAAAGGATAGAATTAAAGACATAAAAAATCAGTTGTTATTTATATCCATTTTAAGTACATTGTAAAACAGTTAAGACATACATGTACAACAAAAAAATATCTACACATACAAGAGCATATAAAATAGCAAAGCTGGACCACAGAAGTTCCAACGGTCAGATATTTAAAAACCTGCTTACCCACAATCTGATCAGAGTCTTGCACATAAAGAAGTGTAAACCCATTACTATCATGGCAAAGACTGTTTTCAAGGAAATGTAAAGCGTAACTAGTCTGTTAAATGAAGAAAGATGCCAATTTGGGCATTTAAGCCTCAGTCTTACATTGTATTATTGTAGGAACTATGTCTCCAGGAGAGATTTCTTGAAGAGCTAATACTATCATACCTAGGTGATGAAGATGGCCGTGTGAGACAGTGTGCTGCTGCTACCTTAGTCAAGTATGTATCCTCCATTATCTACTCTAGTTACTAGGGATATTTGTGCAACTTACTTGTAACTCATACTAGGTATAAGTTTCTAGGATTATTCCTGAACTAAGGATTTTAAGGCTTACTTTAAATAGAAAGTCAGCCTCAAAATCCCGAAAAGGCATAATATGAAAGCTTCTTTGATTTATTTTCTGTTTTCTAAAGACCATTTAAAGTTGAAATTATTGATAGTTTGTAGGCTAACTGCAAAATTTAAGATCCTATTTTCACTGAAAAATCTCACAAAATTATTTGTCTGCAGCAGTCCTGATTTAGGCTTTAAGGGACTGCTGATAACCTTTGTAGACAGTTTGGACCCAGATCAGAACTGACAAAATATTAGGTCTGATCTAGATCTAAACTGTCTTATGGTATTCTTGAAAGAATTTTTAAAGAAGTATAAGCTTGAAATTACTATTGTTATAGGCATACTGCAGGTTTTAAGTTGTGAATTCCTTTTGTTCAGGATTTTGGGAATTTTCGGCTCCACCTATGCTATGTTGTTTCTTCAGAATGGTGCCAAACCTGTACTATCCTCTCGATCATCTGCAGCAAGATTCTATTGTAGCCTTGGCTAGCTCCTATACTGATCACTTCCTCAGTCCTATCATGCATGATTGGTCCCAGCAGCCACCCCCTCTAGTACAGGGATTGGTCAAACCTTATCATGTGACACCAAAGGGGCCGTCTCAACATATGACAGAGAGTGCCTTGTCAAGGATTGTGATGTCGGTGCTTTTGAAGCTACAGTTATCAAGATTGAGGCATCTAACAGTAAGTGAATAAGTGAATAAAGGCTTTAGATAAGAGGTCATGTTTCTGTTTCTTTACTCAATACTGTTTCTTTAGCTTGTTTGTTCGAAGCTGTCTTCAACTCTTTATCTCCTAGTGTCGTCTGCTGACAACTTTTGCAAACAGTTTGGACCCAGATCAGGCCGACAAAATGTCGGGCCTGATTAGGATCCAAACTGTTTGACACGCAGTTGGTATTCCTGAAAGAATTTTTTCGAAAAAGTTGATTTGAAAAAAAATAGCAGACAACAAAAAAGCATGGAAAATTTCCCAGGGTGCAAAGAGTTAAATATGCATATGCAGCTATCTTGTGGGACACTATATCTAAGTTTTGGTTTGAGGCTTTGTTCATCTATCAACTTACATAATTTGTGTATGCAAACAGTAAAGCTGCTGGCAAAACAGTGTGAACAGATTTTTACCTTCATGTACACATGCCCAGGTAGAAGACACTAAACCTTTTGAATTGAAAGGCACTTCTATCCTTAATATTTCTGCAATTTTGCTTTTTGAAAAGTAGCTATGCGTTCACTCATAATTTGATATGACGGTATCCAGTATAAGGATATAAAAATGTAGGGTCTCAGTGGAAAGCACAAGCTTTCATGGCTTTGAAAAAGTCGAAGTGTTTTGAAATGTATTTTGATATTTAATGAACATATTTCACTGCCATAACATGCAGTTCTGGGATAATTTTAAAAGGGGGAGTTCCAAATCTGCCCACCTATGGATTTCGATAATATTTTGTATGTTGAATACCTACGTTATAACAACTACAAAAATGAAATTATTTCATTCCTCGAAGGCTGTTTGGCCACAGGGGTGCACCTTGATGTACACCCTCTTTGTACTAATATATGACCTATTAAATATCAGTCTCAAATCATTAGCATTATCGACTGCTACATTCTTTGAATGGAAAATGAAAGAAGACTTCCCAGGGTATACCTTACTACCATTAATGTATATTAATTCACCTAGATACTTTTTTCTGACCCATCAAAATTTGATTTATCCCCATATTGAACACTTAATTTAGTGTCTATAGGGGATTCTGTCCTAATATCTACCATGTTTCAGTTTTTGTCAACCCATAATATTTTCAGAAAAGTAGGTCAAATACATCCTCTTTATGCATGTAAATTTTCAGTAAATTTGGACACCGGTAAAAGTGTTATAATTTGCAGGAAATGAGTTAAGTCAGTGTTGATTCTTAAGTGATTTCAAATAAAATATTTCAGTCCTGGGTATGACGTTAAACTGCATCCCCCACCTCTGGGTTAAGAGGCTGCCACAGCCTGGGTGGCAGTGCTAGATGGCAGCCATCTACACACCGATGGTTTGGCATCCTAGCTATTGTGGCTTGGCGGACGACTCTGTATAAGAACAACGGCAAGGCACACTGCCCGAGTGAGGGAACGGCGGAATCTCAGAGGCCGTCAAAGATCTGAGTTGGGATGTCAGCTAGGACAGGTGATCCCATAAAAACCTTAGTTTCAAAAACAATCATGGCAGAATCAACAAATGGAGTCACGTTAGGCGATGCTGGCAGAAACCAGATTTCTGTCAGTGGCGTCTCCGGCTTGGCCCCCTCTCAGGTGTGGGGGGGGGGGCAGGGTCGGGCCATTGCGGCAAATCCAGCAAGCATCTGAGAAATTTCAGGGTGGGCACTCTTAATGTGAACACTCTAAAAGGGAGGGTCTGCGAGGTTGTGGAAACACTATCTCGTAGAAAAGTAGACCTTTGTTGTGTCCAAGAGACCAGATACCGGGGTGGTCATTGCCGTATAATAACGGGCAAAGACTCAAGGTACAAACTGTTCTGGTCTGGAAACAACAAGGGTACTGCTGGTGTTGGAGTGTTTGTGGCAGAGAAGTGGATAGAGAAGGTATTTGAGGTCAAGCGAGTCTCCGACCGGATCATCCTGGTGAAGATCATAGTCGGTCAGTGGGTGCTTTGTCTTCTGTCTGTCTATGCCCCACAGTGTGGTCTCAGTGATTCTGTAAAGGATCTATTCTACGACCAACTTAGGGCTGTGACTGCAATGATCCCAGCATCGGAATTCCTCATCCCATGTGATTGGAATGGCCATGTAGGCAGTACAGGCTCCGGTTACAAAGAAGTTCATGGAGGCTATGGGTATGGCAAGCCAGACCCTGATAGTGAGGGTGAGAGGATCCTGGAATATGCACTAGCATATGACCTGTTCCTCGGTAACACATGTTTCAAGAAACGTGACAGTCACCTCATCACATACAGGTCCGGTAATACAGCAACCCAGATAGACTTCATGTTATTTCGAAAGAGCCTGCGCATACTTGTTATGGATGTGAAGGTGATTCCTGGAGAGGAGGTTGCTCTGCAGCATCAGCTCCTTGTGTGCGACATGATGATTGATATGCCACCCCAAATTATGCGCAAATTCACCCCACGTCCAAAAGTGTGGAAGCTCAGAGATCCTCAAACGTGTAGCCGATTCCAGGAAGTCTTCAAGGCACATGTGCCCACTGTGGAAACTGAAGCGGCTACTACTACTGAGGAAATCTGGGCGAAACTCAAGACAGGTTTGCTGAAGACAACAGAGGAGGTGTGCGGCACAACAAAGCCCCACCCATGGCGACGTGAAACTTGGTGGTGGAACAAGGAAGTAGATGATGCCATCACAGCCAAGCGCCAAGCTTTCAAAGCATGGAAGGCTGGCAAATGCACACGAGCATCATATAACACTGCCAAACGCATCTCCAGACGTGTGGTGCACCATGCACGCCACAAAGCAGACAAGGTGGTCTATGAGGGCATTGACCACAAGTCGTCTGATATCTTCCGCCTCGCCAACCAGATGAGGAAAGAGATTGTTGATGTTGTAGGCGAAAAGCCAGTGAAGAATGACACTGGGGAAATGTCAATGAGTGAGGAGGCAAAGCAGAATGCATGGGCTGAACATTATGAAAGGCTTCTCAACGTTGAATTTGATTGGGACCCTGATCACCTGTCCAATGAACCTCCGTTAGAAGGCCCGCCTATCCCAATCACTATTGACATGGTGAAGAAGGCCATCTCAAAGATGAAGTCGGGCAAAGCTGCAGGTCCATCAGGCATAGTGTTTGAGATGATCAAGGCAGCAGGTGATACAGGGGCCACCATGATCCGAGATCTTGCTACTGCGATTATCCGTGATGGCAAGGTCCCAACTGACTGGGAGGAAAGTTTCATTGTCTGCCTTTACAAGGGCAAGGGTGATGCTTTGGATAGAGGCAACTATCGAGGCCTCAAGCTGACTGAGCAGGCCATGAAGATCCTAGAGAGGATTGTCGATGGTCTCATAAGACAGGTGGTGTCTATTGACGACTTCCAGTTTGGCTTTGTCCCAGGAAGAGGCACTACAGATGCAATCTTTGTGGTCCGGCAGCTGCAGGAGAAATACTTAGCAGTGAACAAGAGGCTTTATATGGCCTTCGTGGACCTAGAGAAAGCATTTGACCGTGTCCCTCGGAAGGTTATCTGGTGGGCCCTGAGAAAGCTAGGCGTTGAGGAATGGATTGTTCGTTTAGTCCAGGGAATGTACGCTAATGCACGAAGCCAGGTTCGTGTTGGCGAGGGTTTCAGCAAAGAGTTTGAGGTGAAGGTTGGCCTGGGAGGACCTATATGCAGATGATCTTGTCATCATTGCTGATTCCCTAGAGGAATGTGTCAGGAGGCTCTTGATATGGAAAGAAGCCATGGAGAAGAAGGGATTGAGGGTGAATGCAGGAAAGACAAAAGTCATGATCTGTGGTACAGGCCTGGACCTCTTGCAAAGTTCAGGCGAATACCCATGCACTGTCTGTCGTACAGGAGTAGGCAACAACAGCATCTACTGCAATGGCTGCAAACTTTGGGTGCATAAGAAATGCAGTGGGCTACAAAGACTGACACCAAATCCTGATTATAGGTGTGCACGGTGCATGGGAAATGCTCGCCCTATTGACGGCAGACCACAGAGTGAAGTCCAGGTTGGACCTGATAAGCTTGAGGTGGTAGCTTCCTTCTGCTACCTAGGTGACATGCTTTCTGCTGGTGGAGGCTGTGAAATGGCGGTCACTACTCGTGTGAAAACTGCCTGGAAGAAGTTCAGGGAGCTACTACCAGTTCTCACATCCCGCCACCTCTCTTACAAGACCCGTGGCCATGTGTACAGCTCTTGCGTGCGGAGCGCCATGCTCCATGCCAGTGAAACTTGGCCACTTACCAAGACAAACCTGCAGCGCTTGCAACGCAATGATAGGGCCATGATCAGACAGATCTGCAGTATCAAGCCAGAGGATGTGGCCAGGGTAAGGTCAAGCGAGCTACTGGCAAAGCTTCAGCTTGAGGACCTCGACCTCATTTTGAGAGAGAGAAGGCTTCGCTGGTTTGGGCATGTGGCGCGTTCCAGTGGTGCAATCAGAACAGCATATGATATGCAGATTGACGGCAAGCGGGGGGCAGGGAGGCCCAAGCAAACATGGAAGAAACTGACAGAGAAAGACTGCCGTGAGTGGAAGCTCACCACATTTGACCCTCAAGAAAGGAGCACCTGGAGATCAGGTGTGAGATCTGCTATGCGTGCAGCTAGCCAGTTACCTGGAAAGGGGCCCACTGATGTGGATGATGCCCCTGCACCTGCAAGTTAATCAAAAATCCGATTATGATGATTATGATAGTTAGGTCTTACAAACCGCAATTTTTCCACCAGTATTATTCTAAAAACCCATTGACTATCACTATTTAGTATCTTCATCCAAATTAGGTCCAAAACATTTTTGTTGTCCGAAGTTTTAGCTAATTCAAAAGCATAAAACTGGCATTTTTGTAAGCAACACTTGATAAGTAGCACTTGGTCTAGAACTTAGTTGTATGGGTGGATGTCCAGCAGGTATCATTTGTGAATTGATCTTCCACTGGTTTCCAAATTATTTAGGACTGAAGCCAACAGGTGGTTATGCTCTTAATGTCTTTCAGCCATTGAAAAAATTCAAACAGATAAGGATTTATGCTAGGTAATTCATCGTCTCCATCTACATTCTATATATGTTCCTGTTGCACCTAGAATTGCCTCTATCTTATGTCCCTCAGAATCAAATATTGAGGGTAAATTGATTCAGGACTATGTGCAAACTTCTCATTAACTCTTATAAACTAAGTGAAACCAGGTCAAGTATTTAAGAAATTGTGACACAGTGTATGGTCTCACTATTTTGGTAGGTTCTATTTTCAGAGAACTTGGATTTCACACCAGCTGTCTTTGTATTGGGGTAAGCTTCCCCCAGTACATTGATAAAGTGTTGTATTTTCATATTCTAGTCCTTCTGAAATATTTAGTTTCAGCAGAAAGTAGAAGACAATTTAAGCCAGTGCTAGGAGGCATGAGAGCTGCAGCGCTTTTTATTTAGTGTCATGCGAGACTGAGTGAAACTGAGTCTTAAGTTTTAAACTTTATAGTTTATTTCTGTCATGTAATGATCCAATTTCTCACATTTTTTAAATAGTATCCTTATTTTGCAGTCCCTTAGTCACTCAATTAGCACATTTTTATGAATGGTTTACAGAATCTTATTTGAATTGCATTGTGTCTTAATTGGTACTGATTGTGGTTATTCCTGCATTAGGTTCTATCCACCAAACATTACAAAAGTGTATACAAAAATACTTATCATAAACCCCATTTTAAAATCATAAATATTCCAACAAAAGCTTTAAAACTGCTCCAATAAATAGAAATGGAGTTGATGAAAATAAAAATGATACTTTTTTTTAGATTATAAATGGATTTTCAAATATTAAGAAACACTTAGCGAATTTTTGAATGTATACATACTGAACATCTGGCATTAGACGAGGTGAAATAGTCTTTGTGCGGTTATTTCCATTGTGGTTATAGAATCATGAATTTGATTCTCAAATGACCTCACAATCATAATGCTGATATACTAAACAATTCTGTAAACCTGGGCATGAATATTTATGATGAATTCAATAATATTTATTCATTTAACAAAAGTTTGACTCACCATTCAAACAAAATATATTTCCGGGCTTCAAATCTTGTGAATATTATCCTTATACATATAGTCAAATTATATATAGATGGGAAAGGTTGACAAGAAGTGTAAAACACCATAATTAAAACACAAACATTGTTGATATAATTTGTAAAGCTGAATTTGAGTAAATATTCTTAAAGAAACATTATTTTAAACAATTTATGTGATAGATATGGTAATGTGTGTACTGCACACATAAGCTAGAACTCCAAGTGCAGATCCAGAGGGGGGATATGGGTCCGGACCCCCCTGGAAAATCACAAGTTCTATGGGTTTCTATACAAATTAGCATTAAGACCCCCCCTGGAAAATGATGGACCCCCTCCCCCCTAGAAAATGTTGGACACCCTCTGAAACCTTGGAAAGTTAAAGTTTTCTTTGAAATAAACCATCGATAAACCACCGTAAAACTGTAAAATAAGTTGAGGACTAAACAAAAAAAAAAACACACAAAAAAACGTTAGAGCTGTTTTCTGGCAGTAGGGCCTGGACCCCCCCTGGCAAAAATTCCTGGATCAGCGCATGATCTCACAGATAATTCTAATAATTATCATTTATAGACATTCTGATTTTGGATAGATGCAAATTGGGCTGATTTGGAGGGTACCCCTATAATCACATACTACAAAATACCAAATGTTGTAACCAACCAATGAAAAGCGATTGAAAACAAAATACTTATAAGCCAAACAGTCAATTTGCATAATATCATCAAGATCTATGCCTGTGCAGAACATAACTATATGTAAATAGAGCATACTGCTGGAAGTTTACATAAAATCTTGGAATTTTACATTGTGCAAAATTTTGACCATTAAGATTGAAATTCAGAAAACTCCATTTTACCGGGTTTTATTTTTTCTTGAGATTTTATAATAAAAACAAACACATGTGTGGACAATTTTGATATAAATTTCATAGGTTGACAAGAACAGCAACTAGGCAAAATTGACCATTTAATTTGTTGAAAATATTTTCAAAATGTTAAATTTAGGGGTACCTTCAAACAAAATTTGATGTGGACTTGTTTATATTATACATTGAAATACATGTATGGTACATACATAATTACAAATTATTAGGCATTATGTTGAGAATAAATTAGGTTGAGAAAACAAAAACCTTGTGGCCTAGGGCCACCTATAATCAAGGTGTCCATTTTTTTAATTTTAAAATTTAAAATCATTTAAATATAACAACTGAAATAGATGAATGGGTAAATATCTCACAAATAGAATACACATGTAATAGACAATCTTTCTACAAAATTTTATAAAATTCTGTGCGTGGGCAGAACCCTATGTAAATTCCATATAGCGTGGAACTCCCCCTTTGTAGTTTTGTTATCATGTCAACTAGTGAAAATGTACACCTTATTGCTAGAAATCCTTTTAGGGGGCTCATTGAGAGTTAAATCTTATTCTGTAACTTCACAGATATCTATGTATCTTTCAGTCAGGATGTTGTTTGTCTCTGTGTCTGCTGTCAGAAGAGTATGTCACCAGTACCTACCCTCATGCCTGGGGCTGTGGTACACCTACTCCACTTGTCACTAAAGAAGCTACACATCTACAGAAGGGGAGACGACCACCTACTAGATCCTTAAGCTCTTCAAGGTAAATCTAAGGCTTGTTTTTGTTAGATCTGATTCTTTATGTCCCAGTCAACAATCTTTCAGTTATATCGTGACAGTTCTTGGGTTGAACCAGTACTTAGCAAGGATTAATGTGTCATGCTCAAGGACAACGCAATGACGCTGGTGAGGCTTGAACCCGCGGCCCTTCAGTCTTAAGTCAAGCACTCTACCTCTGAGCCACTGTGCTCTCTAATTAAGGCATGTGATATATAATTGTCCCTTGAGGTGTACCCAGTAATAACTAAATACATGTGCAGCACAGTCAATTTATAACACTATTTTTAGGATCCATAGGAATGGACCGTGTTATAAGTGAACTGTGTTATAAAGACACAATTTTACAAAAGGAACTACAGTCAAACCTGTTGTTGCGGCCACCTCTATTAAGCGTGACCCTCCCTTAAGCGGCCACTTCAGAGCCCCCCGAACGATTTTGAATGCAAATGCACCTTTATTAAGCGTGCACCTGTCCAACGTGGCCAGCGGTCGGCGAAATTCATCCCAAACACTGAAATTGTGTCTTTAAACGCCCAATTTCTATGCGTAGTTGCGGCCAGTTTCGATTAAATTTCATCGATTAACTTTTTTGCACCGTCATATGCTTGGTGCAATTAAACTCCCCAGCAGTGGTGTCGCCTAGAATAAATTCATCAACGGCCACTACCCTATGTCCAGGTTATTGGGCCCAGCTATTTGGAAGTTTGTGGTGCATTCGAACCACAACGGGGCCGAAATCAACTAAGTTCAAGTGTTTAAGCTAATCAAACACTACGACATGGTTCAGGAAACCAGCACATATACATTAAAAACGGCGTCGACAGTAATCGAAAACTTGAATAAGCTAAACGAACACCGCTTGTTGACTTTTTTGAAGCGGGTGACCATTATTGCAAGCGGGTAACCAGTTGTAAAGCCAGTCAGCTGATAAAATTGTCGACATCAAAGCATTTTGCCGCTGCCAAAGTTCATTCATCCATACCGTGACAGATGTTTAACGGTAAATGTGTGAAAATCTAAATGCAAAGTAGTACTCTTTGCTGGAGGCATATACTTACTACACAAGGATGCAAACTTTGCTAAAAGTCAACAAGCAATAGCTTTTGAGAAAAAATAAATTATTTTTGAGCAACAAAATTTGAACCATTCACCATGTTCACCTGAATAAATTTACACTTCTAACAACATTCTCTTCATGTTAGTAGCACGATGGCCATTAAACATGCATTTGCTTATGAAAAATCAAGTTTTAGCTTCTAGAATAAATATTATTAGCAGTGCTATCTCTACTCTTTTGATGTTTTTTTTTTCATTTAAATATTTTATGAAGAAATGCAATAACTGCAGCAGTGTAGTCCTTATTCTTGATACTTTTCAACCAGGTACTAGCCACATGTTTTCAACTCATTATTATATGGGTATCCTCAACTCGAAGCCAATATTCTTTCGATTCCTCAATCATATGGCCATCTTAGCTGAACCTCTATTAAGCAGCCACCTGTATTAAGCAAGCAATTTTGGATTATCCCTTGACCGCTTGCTTAAGACAGGTTTGACTGTATAGGAAAATGACCATTTTATGGTCATTTTCCTATAATACCTGTTGTAAACATCCATGTTAAAAAGATTTGGGGGCTACAACATGTTGTATCCAAATATGAGTTATAATGAGATGTATTATAAAGAGACTATAAGATCTACAGAACACATCACTAAAGCCTTTATCCCTTTTACCTCCAATCTATTGTGTATTGTCTGTCCCAGCTTTAAATGGGAAGAGTACATCATTATCTGAAAAATGAGCTTTAGACAAAAATTTACAATTTTCAGAAATAACAAGATTTAAAGAATTGTATATATACCAGAAAAAGAACAGGATAGCAGTGTATATAAAACAGGGATTTCTCATTTGGCCTGTCCAATCTAGGTCTACTCTTGTTTTCTGAAACCTGTTTACTTATCTACACAGGTGAAGTAATTTGTGGTGCATGATACCCCCGTTCCACCATATCCCACATTTACAATATTTTTTTGTTGTTTTGGACAATTCACACAAAAACATAATGGGTATTGCTTGAGGCTTTCTCATACTGGTTTGATTGTTTTAATAGTATAACAAATCACAAAATGGCAGCAGATTATACATGACTAATAAAAGGAAAAAAGTCACTAAAGTAAATCATTATCAATAAAGAATCATCTAAGCCAGATGGGTGGAGAGATAGAAAAATCTCAAATCTTTCTTCTGAAAAATTCAATATTTAAGTCAACTCTTTCATACCAGCATTTTTTAAGTGGAATATCTTGTCTTAATTTTGAAAGGAACCTTTTGTGTTTAAAAAGTCATATCATGTGTTGTTTGATCTTCATCTATTCTGTTTTCTTAAAATAATCAATATTGTATGCGTCTGTGAGTCATATAATTTTGCACTTTTTTCCCCAAAAAATATCTTTCAAGAATACCATCAGAGTTTCAAACAGTTTGCATCCAGGTCAGGTCTGACATTTTATCTGGCCTGATCTGGCCCAAAACTGTTTGCAAAAGCTATCACCTGATGACAAAAGTTGCCACAAATAGGTAAAGAGTTTTAGTTTTTTAATAGGAAGTGAATTAAAATGTAATACTTCAGTAAAACCTGTGTAAAACGACCACTCTCAAAAAACCACAAATTGGTTTTCAAGACCAATTATCCCTTAATGCAGGTCTAATGTATTGCAGAATGCTCAAAGGGAAGCATTCTGCAATACTTTCAACCTTCATTAAGCTACCATTTATCATTAAGATCTAAGTTATGTCTATTTTTGAGTGGCCGTTTTACACAGGTTTTACTGTATGAGTTTTACTTCTGCAGTACACTGAGTTTAGAAGAGCTAACATCTGGATCTGGAGGTTTATTACCCATAATCCTATCTCTGCTGACATCTTCACAAGTGACCCTTGACCTTGCTGCTCATCAATCAGCCCTTCAACTGGCAGGAAACCTTATAGCTGGTAAGATCCTTACTTCAGTTAAGGACTTCAGAAAGAATTAAACAAGTATGATTTCAAGAATTCCTTTTGCGAGTTTTTTTTTGTGTGTTTTAGGTACGGTGAAGGCCCCTAAAATTGAGCACTTAAGCATTTTAACCTCCGTTGGGTATAATAAGAAAGAAACAAACTTGAAAAAATTTTCACAGCTAAATAAAGTAATCATTATACTTTATTCACACGAAGTTCAAAATGAAAAATAGTTTCTTGATCACTAGCAACTTTGATTTGAATTGCACAACCCCCCTGTTTTAGGATAACAAAAATAGTCCCCTAACATTGCGCACTTTCTACAAAATTTTCAATAACTTCTCTTAGATGAATGACTTTTACAAAATATACCAGGGAAAGTAACACCAGGTTGTTCTAAACAATTTACTTCATCAATAACTTGATTCAAAGTAAGTAATTTGTAGCCTATGCCATTTGAAATTACAGTCAGAAAGTTTTTAACAAAATTTCCCAATTTTTGCCGAAATCCACCCCTGCTCAGCAATGATAGCATAAAGTAAAAACTTTTTGCTGTTGTTCTCTTTCCAAGAGCAACCAGATATTAAACAACAAAAAAGATTTGATCTGATTAAATGTGGCATAGTCACTTGGGCTAGTGTGCAATGTTAATGGCCGCACAATGTTAGGGGACATTACTGTATTGTTATAACAGCAATTCTATATAACTCATATTGATGAAATATGCCTTTTTTAAAGTGGATTGTTATACTTTGAGGAGAAAATTGAGTTTGATATGTTTGAATATCTTCTCCCTAGGATCTCCTCGTAGCCAAAATTTCAAGCATAAATGTGCTTTATTTCTCCCACCAAATGGGAGGTGGACATATTTTTTTGGTATGGATCCCATAAGTGTTGATCAATAAACTAGACAGAAAAATATTGAGCATGAAATTTTTAAAACCTCATAATTTCATCACTTTTGCATGGATTTTCAAAATTCAAACGGCTACATATTAGTAAATACATCAAGGTTGTTGAGAAAATAGTTTCAAATATGAACTTTTTATCTGAAGGCCTGTTTCACCCATGTAGTCTTCCAAACAGTTGGACAGTTACACTACATTAGACTAGTCCTGCTCAATTATTGTATAGCAGACCTTCAAGGCCTATAACACCTTTGGGACCTTGATAATTTGTTCAAGATGGGGTTAGCTTGACCCACTAATTATATAATGCCAGATCTGATCATTATGGAGATATTACTTTGGTCTTTCATTAAATAAATAAATGTTATGTATAATCATTAGAATTGCCTCATTGAGCCAATTCTAATGATAACGTACTCATACCATAACTTTTGAAGAAGAGATAAGATAAATCTTGCCCCGAGGTTATAAAAAATGTTCATGCTCAACTGAGTACACAATTTATTCTGCTCATAAATGTTAAAATGCCAACAGTTGTTGGCATTTTAACATTTATTAGCAAGATAAATACAGCATCTGAAAGCTTTAAAGCAAGAAAAATCTTAATATTTCACCATTTTAGTTTTTATGAGCAGTTGGAATTTCATGCTCAGTTGAGTTGAGCATGAAAAAAGTTTTATAACCTCAGGGCCTGCCTAAACCATTCTTAATATACACAATACAGTAATCTGGAGCTATTGAAATAATTTTTAGGGAGTCAGTAGGGAGTCAGTAGGGAGTTTGAATTAATCATAGTAAATGAGAGCCACCCATGTTCCAGTCATTGAAGTTTCACTTTATATTCACTAGGGAACGCAGTGGCTCAGTGGTTGAGTGCTTGACTCGAGACCGAGGGACCGTGGGTTTGAGCCTCACCAGCGTCACTGCGTTGTGATCCTTGAGCAAGACACATTTATCCTAGTTAATCCTAGTTAAGTACTGGTCCAACCCAGGAAGACCCATCCCTTTATAACTGAAAGATTGTTGATGGGACGTAAAGAATCAAATCAAACAAACAAATGAGCCACCCATGTTGGAGTCATTTTAGTTTCACTTTAAATTTCAGGCAGTGTGTATCAGTGTCTTAAATGTCCTGACTCAAGCCACAGTAAGACTGAAAACACCTCGGGTGAAGAAATGACATGGTCGGCTTTATCTAACAGAGCACTGGTTTCTCTCATAGATCAACTCTTGATTCATGTTGCCAGGTAGGACCAGCACAGTAAAACCTGTCTAAAACAGCCAATCATAAAAAATGGTTTTCAAGACTAGTTGTCGCTTAATGCAGGTCAAAAGTATTGTAGAATGCTCCCACTTTGAGCATTCTACAATACTTTTGACCTGCATTAAGCTACCATTTGTCATTAAGACCTTTGTTTTGTCTATTTTTGAGTGTCTGTTTTAGACAGGTGTTACTGTAGTTTATTAAAAATCAGACCAGAAGTTCTGTTATTCAGAACCTGATAGATTGTGAAATGCCATCTAATAAGCCTATCAGAATTCATGTGAACCAGAAATTGAATTTCTGTGATTCTGATCTGAGTCTGGGAAATGTCATCTTATGATCCAAACCAGAACTTCTGTGCAAGTAAGTAAGGGTACAAAGATCAGGAGTCGATACAATCAAGTACCACACCTGACCCAGGATACCAATGTGAAAGTTACAAACTCACAGTTAGACACCACAAATGAGAGCCAAGAGATCAGCCCTTTCTCAGCAGGTGACCACAAGGCACATATAAACAGACGCGCACAAAGCAAACACAAGACAGAAAAAGCATAAAAGATCCACAAAAGAAGTAATGCCTTGGAACGGTCAGTAAAATATTTTACTATAGGGCTTAAACCGGTTTCACGGCCCCAACCTCACCCTTAATTCAGATACGGATCAAGACAAATAGTTATTTGGTTTGCATGAAAGACCCCTACAGCCAAAAAGATATGGGAACTGTAATTTAATACAACCATGCTAGAATTTCTGTATTAAAATATGATCTGGGGGCGGGGAAATATCATCCTAAAAGTCAGGTGAGAGTTTCTGTGTGCAGAATATCATCTTACAAACCAGATCAGAAATTCTGTGAAGCCAACTTGACAAAACCAGATAAGAATTTCTGTGAATATGATCAGAAGCTTGGAAATGTCATCTTGCAAACCAAATGAAACTTTCTGTGAACCTGGAACATACAGGAAAATATCATCCTACAAACAGGACCAGGCCTGAGGTTATAAAACTTTTTTCATGCTCAACTCAACTGAGTATGAAATTTATTCTGCTCATAGATGTTAAAATGCCAACAAGTGTCTCATTGAGACGGTTCTTTTGTGTACCCGCAACATATGTTTTGGTTGAGAAATATGAAAAATAATATTTTGGTATGCACTCTTAACTAAAGGGCCTATAACACGATTAAGAATTTTCAACTTTCTCTCACTATACATTGTTGGGACATTTTTGCAGCCTGGTTCATTCTTCTTCCAGGGTGTTGAATGTATTTGCTCATGTGATAGATGAGTTGGTACCCGGTCCTCCACAGATTAAGACTGGTCTACCCTCATTACCACAGGCTCCTAGTCTCAGTCCTATCAAGAGAAAAGCTAAAGGGGAGAAGGAAACAGGATCCAGTGTCGGAACACCAAACCAGGACTCCAAAAATGCACAAAAACAATCTCAGAAAGGTTAGTCTTACTTTTTATTCCTTGAAGCAACTTTGGATGTTACAAATCACTTCAAATGCTGGTACAAAAATACTTCTATGGGGTCATAAAATGTCATAAAACACTTGCACTACAGGACCGTAAATTGTAAAAAAAGCTTCTGAAGGTGGATGGTCTGATTAAGTGTTGCTGGTGATATGTAAAACTGGAACAGCCCTTATGATAAAAATTTATACTTTTTATAAGACAATATTTTAGCATCATAATACTTCAAATATTGCTTAAAAGCAGGAATAGGTATTTTTGTTTTCCTAATATGTGTAAACATGTATCAAACAATCAGTCAAGAAAAGTTAACGTTTTTTGTCAGGAAGGTTTTTCCCAGACAAAGATTTTTTTTTTCCTTTATTGTGTTCACTTCTTGAGAAGTCTACAGAATAGAGATTCAATTTGGCATCTGCCCTCAGATATTGTCCGAAAATCTACCCAAATTTCTGAAACCTTTATGCCAGGAAGTACAATTTGTTCCTTACTGTTTTCCAGTTATAAGCATATTTTGACAAGCAGAGTGGAAATGTTGTAGATATTGGGAAGCCAGCTTCTCTTAATCTAGTCTGATTTCAAAACAGAATATATCTGGGTTCATCATGGTAAAGATTTAGAGCAAATTGTTCCTATTCCATTTAGGCAGTTTAGGCTGTTTGGACAAAATACCGGGAGTAAATCTTAGTCAAGCTGAATCCCTGCATCAGGATCAACACTTTTTTTCAATTCAGCCTGTGAATCTATGTTGATACTCAACTAAATTTGCTACAAAACAGAACCAAACATAGCATTTAAATCTAATTAGCAGGACAACGGTAAAGAGAAGTGTAATATTCTTTTGGTTTACTTACTAGATAAAGATAAGGAACTAGAGAAGGAGAGAAATAAGAAGGAGGGATTGGGAACTTTCTACACACTGCCACACTATGTTAAACTGTATGATACACTCAAGGGAGCCTACTCTAATTACAAGGTAAGATAACCATTGCTCAAGATAAACAGACATGTGAGCAGCCACATGAGATTTCCAACAATGTGGCATTTTTACATGAATAGACTCAGACGAGCCTGTGCAGCCTCCTTTTAAGCTAAGAAACTCCAAATGCTGTTTGGTTAGTAGCTTAACAGTCATACATTATTCAAGCGACTAGCAAAGGCTCTGATCAGATATGCGCAGGCTGGTCTTAGCCTTTGCTGGTGGCACATACAGCATTGTTGGAAATCTCATGTCGTGGCTTATTTGGTGTCAATTTGATCGGTAGAGCATTTGTGGTAATCATGGAACATATATCAAGAGAAACACGATTTTTGAGCATAAAATAGTGAATATTTTCTCACCCATCAATTAAAATTAACATATTTTTGGGATATTTTAATGAATTGTCTAATTGAGATGGTTCTTTTGAGTACCCACAACATATGTTTTGGTTGAGAAGTAAGAGAAGTATTTTTCAGTTAATGCGCTCTTAACAAAAAGCCTGAATAAGGTAGGACTTTTATGCATGAACTACGTACTACTATACAGATGTACAAAAAGAAGACCTTTGTGGACTACAGTGCTGTCCCAATATAACACAGCTCATTATAACACAGATTTAAGGAAGGAAGGGACTTTAGGAAAATGACCATTCCATAGTAGCTGCTGTGGTGTAGTGGATAAACCACTTGCCTTGTAAACCAGGGGTCACAGGTTAGATCCCAGGCTTCACCAGTCTGTTGGATGAGACTTTAAGCTGTGGCCATATGACCTAAGCTATTGGTGGGACGTTAAACACAAACACTTAACTAAATATTTATTTGTAAAATTGTCCCTTTATAACATGGTTCACTTTTAACACTGTCCATTCTAAGGACCCCAAATATTTTGTTGTACTGTACTTCATATCTCACAAGGTTTCAGTCGCATTGTTTAATCTCTTTAATTACAGATTTCCTTAGATCTGACGAGCTCTGACAAGTTCTGTATCATGTTGAAAATATCACTACATGTGCTCTCCCAGATCCTGGAAGTAGCTACACTGTCTGATATTGGGAAGCATGCTGATGAGTTCCTGAGCTACCTGAGGACCACTGTCACCTTAGAACCTACTCATAGTGTACTCTGTGTTCAACAGGTTAACAACACAGTTAATTATCTTAAATTCCTAACACTTTTCTCTTTCTTGTCTCGAATAAAATGTTGGAATTCAGGACTGGAGTGCTCAAAATGCTTCTCAGAATAACTAACATGGAAGATCCTGATCAGACTGCTTCTTCAGAAGCAGTCTGATCTGGGTCTGTGTTGTTTGTCTAGTGGCCTGCATGTAGTGCTAGCAATTTTAGAACATCTACCATAGTAGATCAGTCGTGCCATGATAATAAGATGTATGTAAATAACTAGGGCACAGATCATCCTGCACATCCACACAGTCTGATGGAGTCACTTCTACTCATCTACAACTTATTTGTCTATCATCCAACACTGGTTTAGATAAACAAAATTTTGAACATAAAATTGTAAATATTTTATTACCCATCAGTTTTAACATATGTTTCCGGTGTTCAAAAGAACTGTCTCATTTAGACGGTTCTTTTGAGTACCCACAACGTATGTTTTGGTTGAGCAATAAGAGAATTATTTTTCTGTTACGCACTCTTAACTAAAGTCCTGAATGAAGACCCTAAACAGACTTCTTCTTCAGAAGCAGTCTGATCTGGGTCTGTGCCGTTTGTCTAGTGGCCTGCATGAAGTGCTAGCAATTTTAGAACATCTACCATAGTAGATCAGTCATACGATGATGATAAGATGAATACAAATAACTAAGGCACAGATCATCATACACATCCACACAGTCTGATGGAGTCACTTTTACTCGTCTACAACTTATTTGTCTATCATCCGAGCAGAGCGATTATTACAAAGAATATGAACAAAAACCTCACAATTATATACTGACTTTCTGAAGAGTTAAATGACTTTTTGGTTTGTATCATCTATATATTGTTTATGTGCAAACAATGACAGCTCTGGCGTGACTATGGATGTGCCACCTAGTCTGAGTCTTTGCTGGTTATCTGTTCCATAGGAAACCACTTTATATGGGATGGCTCATATTTTGGGCCTTGACTTGAGAAAACCTGACTTTCTTGCATGTGAACAACAATGGCGTAGACCAGCCTGCTCATTTTCGCAGTCTGATCAGAACCTTTGTTATTTGCTATCTGGAAAGTATAATAGTAAACTTTCCCCATGCAAAATTTTGATATTCTATCAGAATCTATATAGCTCACAGAATTTTGTGTCAGGGCCATATCTTCAGAAAGGTTAGACCAAATCCTGTATAACTTCATGATGATAATTACCTATAGCATGCAGATGTTTTGTGCTCACTATTTTGCCACCAACTCTCAAGGTCAAGGGCTCAACTCTGACTCATACTGGGTTAGCGCTGTGCTGATCCGGTAGGGGATATTTGTATCGCTTGCAATACTCCATAAACTTGTTAGTTTGGGCAAACCTATATTCTTGCACGGGAATTTATTACGCGAAGCTGTTTGAAGCCGCAAAATCCATGTTCAAATCATGAGATTCACATGCTGTTTGAACATGGCTTTTACTTGAAAAAGCCTAAATTGGGCCCTGATTTGCATGCATTAGTTACACTGCAAAGCGTTCAGGCTGTGACTGATCATTTTGCTGATGCTTTCGTTCGCGAAAACGTTGCACGCGTATATATATCGTTGTGGCGACGTAATGACGTTCGAAAGTTTGATGCTGATGCCATTTTGTTTGAGAAATTGAGTGTAAGAAAAGGTATATTTAATGTTTTCAGCGCGGTTTATGCTGAAATCAGGTAAAATATGCAAGAATAACGATTACGCATGTTTGTCTCACTACATTAACATTTGCCGGGTCCCTCGGACGATGTTTGAACACTCGGCCTAATGGCCTTGTGTTCAAACAGCTTCTTTGGGACGCGGCAAATTTTAATGCATGAAAAATCATGTGTGATCCCTATATTAAAGTTACTCTCTTAAAGCTGTAAGAGGCCTTGTTTCAGAGTCAAAAGCATGAGCTTATATAGATAGGTCAAGATAAACACACTTTTTGAGGGTAAATCTTCTTGCCCACAAGTTTAAACAGATGTTGTTGGTGATCAAAATACGTCTCATTGAGATCATTCTTTTGAATACTCACAACATATGTTTTTTGTTGAGAATGAGAAAATTAATTTTTAATTACTCACCCTTAACTAGTGATTTGTTTTGGTATGAAGCCTGTTAAGGTAGAATTGATTTGTTTGCAGCTGTTAAAAGCCTTGTTTGGGACCAATTTGTGTAGCCAGTGGGAAGAACAGTATATATCAGCATTCCCTCATAAACCAGCCAAGACCACCAAGCCAACCTCAGGAAGCCATGCAGGACTGTACCACTCTACCTTCTCCCAGCCCTACTCTCTGTTCACTCAGACACTGGCGGCAGCTACTATAAAGGCTGTTTCTCCAGATCATGAAGATACATCAGGGTTGGTGTCTCAATTTCTTTTACAGTGGACTGTCAACAGCTCAAAGAACAGTGCAGTCCCTTTATAACACTATGTTTGGTGTCCATAGGAATGGATCATGTTATAAATGAGTGTGTTATAAAGGGACAATTTTACAAAGGAATGACATGGTCATTTTCCTATAATTCCTTTATAAAATCCTGTGGTAAAAAAATGGGAGCCACAACATGACTGTGTTTTAGCCCAATCCGTGTTATAATGAGTTAGTTGTAAAGGGACTGCACTGTATCTGTGAGTGTAGGCACTGATATGACTGTTCCTTTTAACAGTTGGGCATACAATAAGTCACTTTATCCTCTGCTTATTACTGGTTCAACCCTGGAAGACCCATATTGACATGACTGAAAAGGAGCTCTAGCGATAAGGCGTTTTTTCCCTAGTTGACATGATTACAAAATCTAAATTTTCAAATTGCTCTAATATTTTTAAAATTGGACTGTTTCGCTAGAAAAATATGCATAGAAACCATCAAAATAGGTTTCAAAGTGATCCATCATTTACAAAGCCGTTAAAACTTGCGCCTTCTACTCCCACCCCCCATTTTACGTCTATAGACTGGGTGCCGTTTAGACGATAGATTTAGTAAATCCTTTGCAGGTTTTCAAAAAGTAAAAGTGCTAAAATATTTAGGATATAAGTGCCCTTCATTTCCAAAACTTTGCGGTATTCCTTCTGCACATGCGTACGAAATATACTTAAAATTTTGACGTTTGTCATTGAAAAGATGAAACTGGCGTCTTTCAGTTTGTTTTTAGATGCTTTCCCCCCCTAGACCCAAGATGCCCTTTGGACAATAAAATGTCGCTATACAAATATATAACATATGTAAATGGCGTCTTGGGTCTAGGGGGGGGGGGGGGGGGGGGGGGAAGGGGTTGTATAAGCGAAAGAAGACATTGAATATCTGACAAAAATAGACCACTTTGCAAGATGGTCGTTTTTATTGTACATCAACTGTATAAATAGTTTTACTGTACATAGCGTGGTTCCCTGTTTAACGGTCTAGTTCCCATATATGTTACTGAATAACAAGCACAGTTGATGACCGAAATAAACTCTCATTCAATAAGAAGAGAGTTATTACATGCATGAAGGAAAACCCGTTTAAATATACAAATTGGGGACAATGATGCATCGTCGGCTCGTCTATATATATTTGTTGAATGTGCCTAGTTTCTCCAGTCGTTATTTCAGCAAAATAAAACGAATGTCTCGTTTAGGGAGATTGCACGCCTTATCGCTAGAAATTCTTTGTTGACTGGGATGTAAAGAATCAACACAAACAAACTAAAAGTAAAAGTGGGTTTCTTTCGTTCCATACTAGAATGTTCCGGAAAAGAACTAGGGCTAGGGCATGTCATCTTACACTGCACTAGTGAATTATGACAACCCTTAAAATACAAAAATGGACTATTCCATACTTATTTTATCAATATGTATATCCATCAGAATGAAAAGGGCTAATGTTAAATTATCTATTTTCAATGTTCACTTTTTCACAGGATGTTGACATGGCTGAGAAAATGTGTTGAGAGGAAAATACCTGCAATACTTAAGCCCAGCAGTAAAGCGGACAAGGTCAGTTACAATGAAACTGTTCTTTTGAGCACATAAACACATGTTTCAATAATTTGCTTATAAAAGAAAATATTCCCACTTCTTTTATGTTTTAAAACTTTGCTTATCTGAACCTGTCATTCCTGGGCACAGTTGTCCTACCAAGGCCAAATATAAAAATATGTGTTTTTCAGGTAACAGGTCTGAATATTTTAGGCTAGGGTAGGCACACATATTTTTTTTTCCGAAAAAATATGAAATTTTATGCATTTTGAAAGGCATATCGCCTTTCAAAATGCATAAAATAATATTTTTTTCCAGAAAACCTGAAAAAAATTCTAGGTTACACCAGTAAATTTAGGTTGGGTCGGGTTACCCTAAACACAGGTATTTTTTTTATTTGGCCCAAATAATAAGCAGATATGCCTGAACTTAGATTATAGGTTTAATTATGCCCTTTATAGTGGGCCCAGGCCCTTATGCTTTGTAGAGAAATGGAATGTTCCAGGCCCCCTAGTGGAACCTTTAAAACCTTTAGAAACCTTTAATTTGGTTGCAATCCTTTAAAACCTTTAATTTGGCTGAAAAACCTTTAATAACCTTTATTTTGATTAATAAACCTTTAATTTTTGCAATATCAGTTTGAGCATTAGAAATAGACCATTAATATGTTGAAAAGCATCTTGAGCTGGTCAGAAAACTGTATTAATCCTCTGACCATTGTCTCTAGTTGACTACCTACCTCTTGCACCAGCTGGGTGACTCTTTTAGTGGTCTCTAGGTTGATTTTTCTGAGGCTTCAGATAAGGCAGCAATAAAAATGAGTGAGGTAAGGTAAATATAAATGCTTTTTGTTGATTTCTTGCTTTACATCCATGTAATGTTGGAATGACTAGTTGATCCTAATCACCTTTTCCTAGGCAGGCTTAACCAAAATCCTTTCACAAGTACATGCATTCAGTGCTCATCTTTCACTAGTAACTGACAATTATAGTGAATGAGTTTGCCCAACCTAGGAATAGAACCTGCAAAACTCCCGACATTAGGTTGGACACGCTACAAAATGCAATAACTGGGATGGCAAATATGAATGGATATCATCAATTGGGTTTATTGACTTCTGAATAATATGGTGATTTTCTAATATTACTGTCTAAGATTTGTCAAGTCTACCCACACACAAGACTAATACAGACATGCATATATTTCTAAATTTTATATTTAAAAGGGCTTATAATAAAAATGGAAGCAATATATCCTCTGAAATTGTTCATTTACTGAAGGTTAAATTGCCCTAAAAAAATGACCAGAGATGACCTCCTGCTTTATTGGTTTTAAAAACTTTCCGGGGGAGGACACCGGGCCCCCTTCAAGACTAGAAAATATGATTTATTTTTCAATCCAGCACTGCTCAACACAAGGCCTTTAGTTTAAAGTTAGGTTTTTAAACTAGGGAGTAAAAAACAAGAGTAATTTTCTATTGATTTGTGATAAATGGGCTATAATTTTATTGGCTAAGGATTTACTGCATCACTTTCATACCATCATCTATCATAACATGGATTTAAAGATTGGGGTCTGATAAAAATACTATAAAATTTGACGTTAATTTGCTCTTTATTTTTGTTAGAATTTCAATGAAACAACCTTTATTTTGCCTAAAATAGCCTTTAGAAAAAACCTTTAATTTCATGAGAGTCTGCTAGGGGGCCTGAATGTTCCATAAAGTTAAATACATTAAAGTCAGGCTGGTCAATCCATTGTGTACATTGAGGGGTCACGTTATAGATTCCAAAATATTAGTATTTCTTTCTCTGTGGATCTATTTTACAATAAAGTCAGGATGGTTCATTGTATTTATTGAGGAGTCACTGGTTACAATTACCAAAAAGTTAGTATTTCTTTCTCTGAAGATCGATCTTGTCATTATTAACAAACAGTGCAGACCTTGTTGATGAAATGCCACATTCTGGGTTTTCACTGTTTGCAAAAATACCCCTTTTGGCCCAAGTTTCGGGGTTTCAATCTACAAAGGGTTAAATTTGGGAGTCACTAGCTTCAATTTCTGAAATATTTTCATTTTTTGGTCCAACGAAGGTTATGTTAAATAAGTCAACTATCTTCATTGTATCTATTTTTAGACTGCTATAGCGGCTTATATCCGGCTGTTTGAGCCACTGGTAATTAAAGCATTGAAGCAGTATACTGTGACCAGCTCTCTGGAGCTTCAACAACAGGTTCTCGACTTGTTAGCCCAGCTCGTACAGCTACGTGTGAATTACTGCCTGCTTGATTCAGATCAAGTCTTTATAGGATTTGTCATCAAACAGTTTGAATACATTGAAGAGGGACAGATAAGGTAAGTTTGGTTTAGCTCAGCACAAGGCAGTCATTTTATAATATACTTTGTTATAGCATAAATTTGGATACAACATGGTCATGTGGCTCCCAGTTTTTTTTTACATGGAATTTCACAAAAGAAATTATAGGAAAAGACCATGAATGGTCATTTTTCTATAATTTCTTTTGTAAAATTGTTCGTTTATAACCTGATTCACTTATAACTTGGTCCATTCCTATGGACCCCAAATAAAGAATTATTTAGGGACTGCATTGTATCACCAAGGCTTTAAATTGGAAAGGATGAGTTGTGGGATTTTTTCTTTTAGAAAATTGACAATATCTTTTCTCCTGGAGAATCTTTTGTAATGGTGTCCCCTTGGAGTATCAGAATTAATGGTCTCCTTAAAAAAATAGGGACCTGGGATACCTTCCCTTGTTTCTTTAGGATATACTGAGTATTTATATGTATGAGCTAGTATAAGACTATTATGAGTGCAAGAAATCTGTCCCAAGAACATACAGTGATCCTTCTGGCTATTCTCTATGATGTCAGACTGCATGCATGGTATAGATATTAAACAATTTCTATCCCAGGCTAAAACTTCAGATATTCTTATTCGTCATGCAAGAAGATGTTTCTATACACTTATAGTTTGAGTGTCTACTTACTATGACAGTTGGTGTCAATTTCTGCATGGCTTAATTGTGCAGGATGTGTAATACAGAGACGTAGAATGCATTATGGTTGTAAATCTATGTCCAGAGACTGCTTTTATGAAGGACTGAAAATATTGGGCATTGCTTGGTGAAATTCCAGTGTTACCTAAATAGACAATCAGCTAATAACTCTAAATGATACTGGATTGGATTTGTGAAACTGAGCTGCAATGTAGGCTATTATCAGCTTTGCATATGTACTGGCCTGGTGAGAGTCTACATACAACCAGACTTCGCTGTAAAATGTTGATAGAGGAAGGTACTGTTTATTCTTGTATTTTTCAGGAATTCTGAGATTCTGATTCCTCATATTTTTAACTTCCTGGTGATGTTATCTTACGAGAAATTTCATAGCAAGACAATCATTAGTATGCCTACTATTATACAACTGTGTGATAGAATCATGGCTAGTGGACTACACCCTACCACACATGGTAAGAACGAAAAAAGTAGCTTTTCTTTATATGTTTGCAAATAATTTCTTGTTTTTAGAGCTGATTAACAAAATTCATTTTACGAAATATGAAACAGTGAAGCAGCATTTACTGATTAAGGATGTTTGATTCTGGTATTGAACAATTTCAGTATCCTTTATCCCAAATTATTGCATAAAATCCATAATGCACACTTTTAGTCATGTTTCAACAAGCACAAACCCAATTTACATGCTTTTGTACCTTAAGTACACCTGTTCATGGCCACTAAATTTGACAACTGCTGATCTGTTAATTGCTCTTATATGGGCCTCTACGCTAGAAAACCTGTCTGTGGGGGTTTGCGAACAACAAAGGTGCAGACCAGCCTGCGCATATATGCAGTCTGATCAGCTCCCTTGTTATTCCCTTGATGGAAAGTATCATCTCTAGACTTGCTACAGGCAAAATTTCAATATTCCAGCTTGTCTCTGTAGCTGAACAGGCTGGTTTGAATCTCACTTTGTCAGAAACCCGAAGACAGGTTTTGTCACGAGGAGGCCCATATAATGATTGACCCTTGAAGACGGGTAGTGACTGAGACTGTCTAACCACATGGTGACTGAAATGGTGATAAAATAAAGTCCCATATTGTTTTTTAATTTTGATTAATATTTCGCTAATTTATGCGATAATAGCAGTCAAGTGTGGTTTTCAATCCATTAACATTTGCCGGGTCGCTTATGAGAGGTTAAAAACCTCAGGCTTCACTCTTGATTTAACATCTTCCTTGGGACCTGGCAAACATTAATGCTTTAAAAACCATGTTTGAAGCCTATAATGTTCACATTTTAAGTAAACTGAATCTTAGAAGGAAGTTTGAATGTAACATGGTTGGTTTCATGTAACAAGCCACTATAATCTGAAGCATCTCTATGTTCTGAAAATAATTTTCAAATATATTGAGCTTAAACCTTTTCACTCTAGATACTGATAAACAGGTACGTTGGCAAACAATGAAGACTCAGATGAAATGCCACATATACAATCTTCATGGAAGAAATACATTATTTAAAATAATTTCACCAGCAACCCCTTAGAATATAAAATTGACATTTCCCTGCTTATGGTATCAATACAGTTAAACCTGTCTAAAATGGCCACTCAAAAATAGACAAAACAGAGGTCTTGACGACAAATGGTAGCTTAATGGAGGTCGAAAGTATTGCAGAATGCTCTCTTGGAGCATTCTGCAATACTTTTGACCTGCATTAAGTGATAATTGGTCTTGAAAACTAATTTTTGGTCTTTTTCGAGTGGCCTGTTTAGACATGTTTTACTGTATGTACGGGATAATCCACAAGAATGAAAAGTGTTGAAACAGCAGTTTTGATTAGGTCACACTGTGTCTGCTTGGATAAAACTGTGTTTCATGGTTTATTTCAGCAATCCCAGCGTTACAGCCAATAGTTCATGACCTTTTTCTGTTACGAGGGGCCAACAAATCTGATATTAGTAAGGAACTCGAGACACAGAGAGAGGTGCTTGTATCTATGTTGTTGAGGCTCATCAACTATTATCAGGTATAATTATATCATAAAAAAGGCGTACTGACGATTCAATGGTGAAGGCTTCACTTCATTAACTCTCATATAATACAACTTTGCTTAGGCCTCTAGATGAAAGCTCGTAATTCAAAATTGATTTTGTTATTCCTCAACAAAAACATATATATGTTGTGGGTACTCAAAAGAGACATCTTAATAAGGCGGTTCTTATGAGCACCCATAACATTTTAAATCTGATGTGTAAGAAAATAATTGAGCCACAACATGAGATTTCCAACAATGTGCTATGTGTGACCAGTCATACGCACAGTCTGATCTGAGGCTTTGCTAGTCGTTTGAATATTCTATGACTGTTAAGCTACTTACTGAACACAATTTGGAGTTTCTAAACTTAAAAAGGTGCTGCACAGGTTCGTCTGAGTCTACACTTGTCAAAATGCCACATTGGAAATCACATGTTGTGGCTCATATTAACAGCTTTACACTCATAAGTGTTGATAATCTTGACCTATGTTAACTGTAGCTATAAATTATCTCGCCTTTTTTGAGCATCCTAAACATAAAGTTAAAACTGATAGGGTGGAAACTATTTGCGGCTAGATTATTTTGACCGCAATGTTTATTGTACCTGTAAATGTCTCACCTTGTTGTCTCACCATTATTCTAGGCGCTAGAGATGTTTGTACTGGTGCTGCAGCAGTGTCACAGAGAGAGTGAGGAGAGATGGAAGAGATTGTCTAGACAAGTCACAGATATACTACTACCAGCTCTAGCTAGACAACAAGTAAGTTATTGAGATGTTTGTACTGGTACTGCAGCAGTGTCACAGAGAGAGTGAGGAGAGGTGGAAGAGATTATCTAGACAAGTCACAGATATATTACTACCTGCTCTAGCCAGGCAACAAGTAAGTTATTGAGATGTTTGTACTGGTACTGCAGCAGTGTCATAGAGAGAGTGAGGAGAGGTGGAAGAGATTATCTAGACAAGTCACAGATATATTACTACCAGCTCTAGCTAGACAACAGGTAGGTTATTGAGATGTTTGTACTGGTACTGCAGCAGTGTCACAGAGAGAGTGAGGAGAGATGGAAGAGACTATCTAGACAAGTCACAGATATATTACTACCAGCTCTAGCCAGGCAACAGGTAAGTTATTGAGATGTTTGTACTGGTGCTGCAGCAGTGTCACAGAGAGAGTGAGGAGAGATGGAAGAGATTGTCTAGACAAGTCACAGATATATTACTACCAGCTCTAGCCAGGCAACAGGTAAGTTATTGAGATGTTTGTACTGGTGCTGCAGCAGTGTCACAGAGAGAGTGAGGAGAGATGGAAGAGATTGTCTAGACAAGTCACAGATATATTACTACCAGCTCTAGCTAGACAACAGGTAAGTTATTGAGATGTTTGTACTGGTACTGCAGCAGTGTCACAGAGAGAGTGAGGAGAGATGGAAGAGACTATCTAGACAAGTCACAGATATATTACTACCAGCTCTAGCCAGGCAACAGGTAAGTTATTGAGATGTTTGTACTGGTGCTGCAGCAGTGTCACAGAGAGAGTGAGGAGAGATGGAAGAGATTGTCTAGACAAGTCACAGATATATTACTACCAGCTCTAGCCAGGCAACAGGTAAGTTATTGAGATGTTTGTACTGGTGCTGCAGCAGTGTCACAGAGAGAGTGAGGAGAGATGGAAGAGATTGTCTAGACAAGTCACAGATATATTACTACCAGCTCTAGCCAGGCAACAGGTAAGTTATTGAGATGTTTGTACTGGTGCTGCAGCAGTGTCACAGAGAGAGTGAGGAGAGGTGGAAGAGATTGTCTAGACAAGTCACAGATATATTACTACCAGCTCTAGCCAGGCAACAGGTAAGTTATTGAGATGTTTGTACTGGTGCTGCAGCAGTGTCACAGAGAGAGTGAGGAAAGATGGAAGAGACTGTCTAGACAAGTCACAGATATATTACTACCAGCTCTAGCTAGACAACAGGTAAGTTATTGAACAGTGTGTCAGATTTTGGTACTTTTCACATTCAGTTCTGATGTACAACAACAACAACACAGAACAAAACTAGTCAAAAGAAAAAGCTGGAGGAAGTTTTAACTCTTCACATGCTGGGTAATTTATTTTTCATTGTTTTGTTGCCATCTGCTGAATTTTTTCAAAATTAACTTTTCCTGAAAAAAAATTCAGGAACACTATCAGAGTGTCAAACGGTTTGGATCCAGATCAGGACTGACATTTTGTCGGTCCTGATCTGGGTCCAATCTGTTTACAAAGGTTATCATCAGCAGATGTCACAAGTCGCAGCTAGCAGGCTAGGGGTTAGCTAGTACAACTATTTTCAGGCCTTTAGTTAAGAGTGCGTACCAGAAAAATAATTTTCTTATTTCTCAACCAAAACATATGCTAAAAATTATGGGTAAGAAAATATTAAATATTTTACGCTGAAAATTTTTGTTTATCTAAACCTATGTATCTTGTTTATTTCAGATCAATCTCAACAGTCAAGTGGCGCTAGATGTTGTACATCGGTTGTTTGAATCTGTTGCCCCTATAGTCTTCCGACCTGTGGATATTTTACTCAAGACATTATTCATGCCTCCTGCAGATATCGTAAGTTTAAATTACATGCACACAAGTATCCAATTGATAATCCTTAAAGTGCCAATCACAACAATATTTTCTACCTATGACAAATAGTTTGGACCCAAATCAGACTGCTCTTATAGGTCCTTTTTATGGGACATATGTAAACATTGTCGACCCAGATCAAAATACAGTGTGATCAGGATCTTGACTGTTTGCTTACAGAATGTTCTATTGGAATTTGGTAAAAAATGACTGCTAAGTCAGGCAAGTCCATTTGTCTTCAATATATTAATTATAAGACGTGGGGTAGGTAGAGATGCTCTTCCAAAACTTTTTTGAAAATCTCGAATTTCTTTAAAGATGGATTTAGAAATATTTTGGATTGTTATACATTGTTGAAGAGTACAAAAGTGTCCTGTTGTATTATTGTGGAACACAAAACTTTCACGTAAGGACAATAATACTTCTTCAGAAACCAAGTTTCTGGCAAAATTATTTGGTGGAATTTTATTGTACTACAACAATACACAGGGTTCGCACAGGCTTGAAAAGTACTTGAATTAAGAGGGCTTTCTTGAAAAGTCCTTGAAAATCAATCTGCCTTGAAAAGTACTGGAAAATCACTCAAAGTCCTTGAATCTTCTATTTTCTGTAGGACTTACCACTGTTGATAGAAATCTAAATCAGTATAAAATTGTTGTGCTTTTATTTTGTGCAGCATATGCTGCACCAAATAAAAGCACAAAAATTTTGTACTTATTTTCTAGTACTAATTTCTCCATCATCTCAGTCCAGCATTTCTGAAGAAGAATTTAAACCCTTTGATCAGTATTTTTCCTAAACTTTTAGTCCTTGAAAACTGTAAAATAGTCTTGAGAAGTTCTTGAAAAGTCCTTGAATTTGACTCAAACTTCCCTGTATGAACCCTGATACATGATGAGGCATATCTTTTCTCTCCCACTTCGCATTTTAAAATATCTATAGGAATTCAAACCCTTTAGCTTCAAAAATCCGATTATTTCTGGCTGGATAGGTGGAAAAATATTTTCATCATTGAATTTTACAGTTGGGGTAATGAGTTTTATTTTTGGTTCAAAATATCAAGATCTTTCAATAGAGTGTATAACATTGTCCAGGCATTTAATACTTTCATATTATTAAATATTACATATTTTCGAGGTCATTCAGCAAAAGAGTATGTTGGAGGAAGTGTGGTCCTTGGTTTGAGCCTCACCCCAGGCACTGTGTTGTGTCTTTGAGCAAGACACTTTATCCTCACGTTTGCTATTGTTGTCTGCTGATAAATTTTGCAACCAGTTTGGATCCAAGTCAAGCCCAACTAGATCCAATCTATTTGGCACTGGTGGTATTAAAAATAAGAAAGAGTTAAGTCATTGGGTAGCCAATTTTATTGTTTCAGAGTTTTAGTACTGGGTTGGAAAGATGAGTGTGTCTTGTTCTCTAAATCCTAAGGGTTCTCATGGCTAACTGTTATTGTTTCAGAGTTCTAGTACTGGGTTGGAAAGATGGGTGTGTCTTGGTCTCTCAATCCTAAGAGTTCTCATGGCTAACTGTTATTGTTTCAGAGTTCTAGTACTGGATTTGAAAGATGGGTGTGTCTTGTTCTCTCAATCCTAAGAGTTCTCATGGCTAACTGTTATTGTTTCAGAGTTCTTGTACTGGATTTGAAAGATGGGTGTGTCTTGTTCTCTCAATCCTAAGAGTTCTAATGGCTAACTGTTATTGTTTCAGAGTTCTAGTACTGGGTTGGAAAGATGGATGTGTCTTGGATTCTCAATCCTAAGAGTTCTCATGGCTAACTGTTATTGTTTCAGAGTTCTAGTATTGGATTTGAAAGATGGGTGTGTCTTGTTCTCTCAATCCTAAGAGTTCTCATGGCTAACTATTATTGTTTCAGAGTTCTTGTACTGGATTTGAAAGATGGGTGTGTCTTGTTCTCTCAATCCTAAGAGTTCTCATGGCTAACTGTTATTGTTTCAGAGTTCTAGTACTGGATTTGAAAGATGGGTGTGTCTTGTTCTCTTAATCCTAAGAGTTCTCATGGCTAACTGTTATTGTTTCAGAGTTCTTGTACTGGATTTGAAAGATGGGTGTGTCTTGTTCTCTCAATCCTAAGAGTTCTCATGGCTAACTGTTATTGTTTCAGAGTTCTTGTACTGGATTTGAAAGATGGGTGTGTCTTGTTCTCTCAATCCTAAGAGTTCTCATGGCTAACTGTTATTGTTTCAGAGTTCTAGTACTGGATTTGAAAGATGGGTGTGTCTTGTTCTCATGGCTAACTATTATTGTTTCAGAGTTCTAGTACTGGGTTGGAAAGATGGGTGTGTCTCGTTCTGTCAATCTTGAGAGTTCTCATGGCACAGACTAAAGAGGAGGTGGTGTTGTCACGGATACAAGAGCTTGGTATAAAGTTACACGTATTTAAGATACAAGAGACTGATATACCTGAGGCGTACAGGTCCAAGATTGCTGCATTGAGGCCAGAGTACATCATTGCCTGGTAAGTGTTGTCACTGATACAGGAGCTCGGTATAAAGTTACACGTTTTTAAGATACAAGAGACTGATATACCTGAGGCATACAGGTCCAAGATTGCTGCATTGAGTTCAGAGTACATCATTGCCTGGTAAGTGTTGTCACGGATACAAGAGCTTGTTTAAAGTTACACGTATTTAAGGTACAAGAGACTGATATACCTGAGGCATGGAGGTCCAAGATTGCTGCATTGAGTCCAGAGTACATCATTGCCTGGTAAGTGTTGTCACGGATACAAGAGCTTGGTATAAAGTTACACATATTTAAGATACAAGAGACTGATATACCTGAGGCATACAGGTCCAAGATTGCTGCATTGAGTCCAGAGTATATCATTGCCTGGTAAGTGTTGTCACAGATACAGGAGCTTGGTATAAAGTTACACATATTTAAGATACAAGAGACTGATATACCTGAGGCATACAGGTCCAAGATTGCTGCATTGAGTCCAGAGTACATCATTGCCTGGTAAGTGTTGTCACAGATACAGGAGCTTGGTATAAAGTTACACATATTTAAGATACAAGAGACTGATATACCTGAGGCGTACAGGTCCAAGATTGCTGCATTGAGTCCAGAATACATCATTGCCTGGTAAGTGTTGTCATGGACACAGGAGCTCGGTATAAAGTTGCACGTATCTAAGATACAAGAGACTGATATACCTGAGGCATACAGGTCCAAGATTGCTGCATTGAGTCCAGAGTATATGATTGCCTGGTAAGTGTTGTCACGGATACAGGAGCTCGGTATAAAGTTACAGGTATTTAAGATACAAGAGACTGATATACCTGAGGCATACAGGTCCAAGATTGCTGCATTGAGTCCAGAGTATATCATTGCATGGTAAGACTTGTTTATACTGTTTGTCACACCTAGCCCAGAGGTTATAAAACTTTTTATGCCTTGCATAACAGAATTTTAGTGGGGATATACTGTTCTCACATTGTCCATCCATCCTTCAGTCCATCCAAATTTTTTTGGATTTTCCTTAATTATAATATCTTAAACAGTCAGAGGGGGAAATTCATCATATTTTACACATTTATATTGATAAGATGTATATTTGTAATAAAAATAAGAGCTAGTGTTCAGTTCTTTTAGAGTTACTGCCCTAATTGATTCTATATATTGTTTAGATAGTGCTTGAATTAAGAATTCAACTCCTTTCATATTTTTTCAGGAACATTCTGATACTTTGTATACACAATGGTGAGACATTGAATATTTGCATGAAGATATTGGACCAGCGAGTGACTCAGTGGTACAGTGCTCAACTTGAGTTCAAAGGGTTGCTAGTTTGGGCGTCACTGGAGGCACTGTGTTGTGATACTTAATCCTCGACTTATTTCTGGTTCAATACATGAAAATGTCCCAACATGGCTAAAAATTGTTGACTGGGATGTAAAACATCATCATAGATTGCCATCCTCATTTACACTGATTTTGTGCCAACAATTTTTTTCCCATCTTCACCTAGATTAGATATGCTGCCAACTCATTTTCCCTAGAGGTTTATACTTAGCAACACTCCTAGGCCTTTATACCACACGGGATACGTGGCAATCAAAAATGCTGTTAACAATGAATGAAAGCAGATCAAAAATTGCTAGAAACAGTTTTGTCGGGCGACAAATGACAATTCAAAACTCTGTTTCTAACGAATTTTTTTATCTGTGTTCGTCGATAGTATTAACGTTTTCGATTGCAGCCTATCCGGTGTGTATACCCTCTTAAAATAGTTTTACATGTAGTTATAGATTTCCTTAGCAAACAATGGCTGGATATTGCTTGAAATGAATTCAATGCACCATAACTCATCTTAGGCGCGTTGCTAAAATTCAAATTTTCGAAAAAACTTACCTCATCGTCATAAAGGATGAAACAGGTCTTAAATTCAAGATGAATGACTCTACTTTATTTCTGATTGGGTCGTACGCTCAAAAATTGGTAGCATCATATTAAAAAATGGGGAGATAACTCAATGTTTGCAAAAAACGGAAACGTAAAGTACGGTTTTTAAACTGATTTTGTATTGACAAAAAGACGTTCTTTTTCGCAAATTATTTTATTTTCTAAAAGTAAGTTTACTGTCATTTATATTTGTATGAGTTTTATTGATTTTTATAAATTTAAACATAGTTTTTTGGGGGGATAACTCTTACTACCCTATAAAATTTAATATTATCCTCTATATTATTCCTTGTAATACCGTTATATTTAATCAGAACTCGCAAAACTTCATAATTTCTAAAACAATTGTCTTTTCGCTTTTCAAAAACATGATTTGCCGCATCCTGATATGCCTGACGGCTCAGAAATTTGCTTCTTAAGTTGCCACCCCTGTGTGGAAAAACAGCGTTTTAATGCATTTTCCAATACACTTGATACGAGCAAAGGAGATTCGCTGATTTACTTTTGGAGAAAACTTACATTAGCGTCCTAAATAATGATACATGGCTCAATTAAAGACAAATATATCTGTTATATCAATTTGTTAGGGATTGTACGTTAAAATCGAGTATCGTCATTCATAAAATGGGGAAGTAACTCTGGTACTAGAAATAATGTAAAACAAGCATAGATGAGCGTCGTTAAGTACCTCCTTGAAATATTGCTTCTCTGCTTTTTTTTACTTTTACTCACACAAAAGTATATCTGTTTGAAATGTCTAGTCTTTCTTTCTTAGATAGATAAAATAGAATTTCAGAAACAGCAATATGACGCTCTTATTAGATATTAATATTATCTAATTTGCATATTCAAGAATATTAATGAAAACGTAAGTAATGAGAAAAATCGTAAAATAAATTAAGGGGTGTCACCTACAAAATATCTATATGTCGCTGTTTATCATTCCAGACTAAGAATCAAGGTACCAAATTAAAGTTGAGACATTAGCAAAATGACCAACTGAATAGATATACGAATTATCTAATTTGCATACTCATTAATATTAATGAAAACATACGAAATGTGAGAAAATTGGCCGAAAAAATAAGGGGTATATCTACAAAAATACCACAACACCAGCTGCAAAATATCTTATCCTACAAGATTTGGTACCCAATAAAAGTTGAGACAAAGCCATTTGACTAAAATGATTAAATATACGAATTATCACATTTAAATATTCATGAATATTAATGTAAACTTAAGAAATAAGGAAAAAATGGTAGAAAAATTAAGGGGGTATACCTACAAAATGTCCTATATGTCTGCTGCGTACTAGCCTAGACTACAAAACCTAGTACCAAATAAAAGTTGAGACATTGTCATTTGACTAAAATGATTAAATACGTGAATTATCAAATTTAAATATTCAAGAATATTAATGTAAACATAAGACATAAAACAAAAATTGTAGAAAAATAAAGGTGGTATACTTTAAAAATTACCAGTGCGCTAGCTGCTAACTATCCTATCTTACAAAACCTGGTACCAAATAAAAGATGAGACATAGCCATTCGATCAAAATGATGAAAAATACGAATTATCTAATTTAAATATTCATGAATATTAATGAAAGCATAAGAGACAAGAGAAAATTGGTAGAAAAATTAAGGTGGTATACTTTCAAAATTACCTATATATCTACTGCTAACTATCGTAGACAACAAAACTTGGTACCAAATTAAAGCTGAGGCATTGTATTTTGACCAAAATGATTAAAATATACGAAGGATCAAATTTGAATATTCATGAATATTAATGTAAAAAGTATAAATAAGGGAAATTGGTAGAAAAATGTAGGTGGTATACCTACAAAATGTCCTATATGTCTGCTGTTTATTAGACTAGACTATAAAATTTGGTACCAAATAAAAGTTGAGACTTTGCCATTTAACCAAAATTATTAAATATGCGAATGATATCATTTAAATATTCATGAATATTAATGTAAACATAAGAAATAAGACTAAATTGGTAGAAATATTAAGGGTGTATACCTACAAAATTACATGTACTCCAGCTGAAAACTATTCTAGACTATAAAAATTGGTACCCAATAACAGTTGAGACATAATCATTTCACTAAAATGATTAAATATACGAATTATTTAATTTAAATATTCATGAATATTAATGTAAACATAAGAAACAAGACAAAATTGGTAAAAAAATTAAGGTGGTATACCTACAAAATTAACATGACGCTAGCTAACAATTATCTTATCTTACAAAACTTGCTATCAAATAAAAGTTGAGACATAGCCATTTGATAAAATGATAAAATATACGAATTATATAATTTAAATAGTCATGAATATGAATGAAAGCATAAGAAATAAGATAAAATAGATAGAAAAAATAAGGGGGTATAGCTACAAAATTACCTATACTTCTACAGCCAACTATCGTAGACTGCAAAATTAAGTACCAAATTCAAGTTGAGACATTGCATTTTGACCAAAATGATTAAATTTACAAATTATCTAATTTGAATATATTCATGAACATTAATGATTACTTAAGAAATAAGAGGAAATTTGTAGAATAATTAGGTGATTTACGATCAAAATAACCTCTAAGACAGCCGCTAACTATGATTAACTTCAAAACTAGGTACTAAATAAAAGTTGAGACATTTTCATTTGATGAAAATGATTAAATATACAAATGATCTAATTCAAATACCCATAAATATTAATTTAGACATAAGAAATAAGACAAAATTGGTAGATTAAGGTGGTATCTCTTCCAAATTATCTCTACACCAGCTGCTTACTATCCTAGACTACAAAACTTGGTGCCAAATAATAGTTGAGATACAGGTATGTGACCCTTTGACTATAGGTATTCGAAATATCTAAATTTCATATTCACGAATATTAATGAACTAATAAAAAGAATAAGTCAAAAATAGTAGAAGACCTACAAAATAACCTATATTTCAGCTGCCATATATCCTGGACTACCAACCATGGTACCAAATAAAAGTTGAGACCTATGATGAATATACAAATGATCTCATTTGCTTGTCTCATGAATGTATAAGAAAACATTAAAAAGAAAGAAGAACACAGAATGATAAAATTTAGTTCTAGGCTTTAATTTGAGAATAGGATAACTAGCAACTGACCTATGCGTAATTTTGTAAGTACACCCTTTTAATTTTTTCCAAAATTTTCTCTTATTTCTTATTTTTTGATTAATATTTATGAGTGAGAATGTTAGAAAATTTGTTAAATGGACAATTTGGTAAAACTGCAGTGATTTGGTACCAAGAGTGGTTGCATAAAATCATTCGCAGCTGAGTTGTAAGTATCTTCGTGGGTACACCTTTTTATTTTTTTATGATTTCCTAATGTATTCATTAATTTTCATGAATATGCAAATTTGCTCACTAGCATAATTTATCGCTGAATGAAGCTGCTATGTCTTACTTTTGTTTTTTATCGAGTTAGTACTTAAGGATGAGTTTCTGCTGAGATATAAGTTATTTGTAGGGACATACCCAACTGTTTTGAAGCACATTGTTTGTTGCCATGGAAACCACACAATTTCACATAGCTCAAATGGGGTTATTTTGAGGGCAATACTATTGTAAGCGGTCCCACAAGACAATTTGACGCCCATGAGAAGTTGTCCTGAGGACGCAAGGCTGGTCTAATTCGACCAAGGACTAAGGAATTTAAATGCTTTTACTTTTGATATATAGATAGTGCAACACATTTTGTGGGTATTGCTAGGAAGAATGGACATTATGACGACAGTTAAATCAAAGCTACTTGATGATTCTCAAAACTCATTTCTCGTTTATCGCTTTAAAAGCTTGAACCTAGTCCAAAATAGTGCTATGAATGAAACATTCATTACAAAAGCTTAGATGGACACTAGATACGCAAAAAGTAAGTGAGTATAAACAGGAAAAAACACAATCACTACTGCAGATCAACACACGGCATCATGAGGAAGAGGAACAGAACACTTACAGTCACAAGACACCAGGAAGACAATTAAAGCAAAGCAACTATCGTTCTCTTCCTCGTCAAGGTGTTAACAAAAATAGAAAGAACACAAATAGATGCATGATAAAACAAAGACCAACACAAAACCCCCAAAATATTCCGAGGTACATTAAACAATGAATCAACGAAAATGTAAGATTCTGTATGATTTTGGCGGCCATCTTGAAAACATGCAAATAAGCTCAGTAAGACGCCATTTCCCAGCTTGCAAACATTGGTTTTCGGATTTAGCATACCAAATTACCTTGAAGAAATGTGTCTTCAGAAATAAGTCCATACTTGATACTTTTGAATTTCGTATTTCGTGATTCTGTTTTCAGCGAGTATAAAGTTATCTCCCCTTTTTTTCAATATGGCGCTACCAATTTCTGAGTGTGCGACCCCCAAAAAATTAAGTGTAGACATTTATCTTCAATTGAAGACTAGTTTTATCCTTTAGGACGATGAGGTAAATTCTCTCAAAAGCATTCAGAGACTGCGCCTAATAGTATATCAAGTGTATTGGTGAAATGAACGAAAACATAGTATTTTTCACACGGGGGTAGCAACTTTGCAAGCGATTTTCCGAGCCGTCAAGCATGTCAGAATGCTGTTAATCATGTTTTTGAATAGCAAATTTATATGTTTCGTCAAATTGACCGAGTTTTACGCATTTTTACCAAAAATTAACGGTATTATCGGAAACGATATCAAGGGAAATGTCCTATTTTATAGGGTAGTAGGAGTTATCCCTCATTAGCTATATCTGCAAATAAAGAAAATGAGCCAAATTTGATTTAAAAATAAATAAAAGTTAAATTAATTTTAGAAAATAAAATAATTTACGAAAAAATAATGTTTTAACACTGCAAAAAATCGATTCGAAATTCGTACTTCACAATTCCCTTTTTTGCAAGGATAGAGTTATCTCCCCCTTTTGAGATATGACGCTACCAATTTTCGAACGTACGACCCAATCAAAATTAAAGTAGAGGCATTTAGTTTTGATTTGAGATCGGTTTCATCCTTTATGACGATGAAGTAAGTTTTCTCAAAAAGTAAGCCTCATATGAAATTCAGCAACGCGCCTATCTATTTTATGTTCATGTTCAACTACTAAATGCAGGTACTAATTTTGATTTCAGGTTCGTGTTTAATATTATTGGGAAGATGGTTGTCATGATTAATACAACAATGGCAGAGTCCAAGTCATGTGACTTCCTGTGTAAACAGCTCTCTCATCTTCTCATGTATATCACACACATGTTCCAGTCAGGTAATTTACATTTACTTAAATATTCAGACTCCTTAACTTCTCACTTTACTTATCTTACAATTAGAGAAAGTCCTTTTTCTTAACCTGATCAGGTATATAAATCTAGGTAGTGACAAATAGTGTAAACCCGTATAAGATGGCCCATTTACACTGTTTGCTTGGTCATTTCAAAGTTGTCAACTAATTAGGCTGTTGTTGCCCAGGCTATTGTTGACATACTGTTCACTTTGCATTTGAGACCTGCATGTATTGTTAATGTTTTGAAATTTCAAACACTTTAACTGTTTTGGACAAAGTCTTTTGTTGGAACAGTAAGTAGTAAAGTCTATTTTAACAGTATACTCATTTATCAAATTCCCACTTGCGATCTGGTCATGGGCTGCTTCTGACTTACCAGATAACATGTACAATCGAGTATCCTATGTCATATCATTATGTCTCCCCCCTTTAGGGTCGGGAGACATATTGTTTTTCCCCGGGCGTCCGTCTGTCTGTCCGTCTGTCTGTCCGTCTGTCTGTCTGTCTGTCACAAATCGTGTCCACTCTATAACTTAAAAACCGCTTAAGCTATATTCATGAAACTTTATACAAATATCAATCAGCATGAGATGACGTGCAGAGTGCAAGAATGGTAACTCTGCCTTATATATTTTTTGAGTTATTTCCCTTTGAACTTTGTGCATCACAAAAATCATGTCCACTCTATAACTTGAAAACCACTTAAGCTATATTCACGAAACTTTATACAAATATCAATCAGCATGAGATGACGTGCAGAGTGCAAGAATGTTAACTCTGCCTTTTATACTTTTTGAGTTATTTCCCTTGGAACTTTGTGCATCACAAAAATCGTGTCAGCTCTATAACTTGAAAACCGCTTAAGCTATATTCACAAAACTTTATACAAATATCAATCAGCATATGATGACGTGCAGAGTGCAAGAATAGTAACTCTGCCTTTTATACTTTTTGAGTTATTTCCCTTGGAACTTTGTGCATCACAAAAATCGTGTCCGCTCTATAACTTGAAAACTGCTTAAGCTATATTTACGAAACTTTATACATGTATCAACCAACATGCGTCGACGTGCAGAGTGCAAATGCAGTAACTCTGTCATTTATACTCTTTGAGTTATTTCCCTTGGAACTTTGTCAATCACAAAAAACAATTATCTATGATTATTTTATACCAGGTTTTGATAGTGCAATAGTTAACTACATTGACAGATATCTTTACTAGATACGAGCTGATTGTCTGCATGAAATGACTAGAATTTCCGTTAGAAATTGTATATAATGTTTCTGTTTAAAATTATATTTAATGACTCATGCTTTTGACATCAAAAGGGGGGAGACATCTGTTTTTTCGTAGAAAAACAATTCTAGTTTCTCTTTGTTTTTAGCATTCTTTATTTGAGCCGCGACATGAGATTTCAAGCAATGTGGTATGTGTGACCAGCAAAGTCTCAGATCAGCCTGCGCATATGCCCAGTCTGATCAGAGCCTTTGCTAGTTGCTTGAATATTCTATGACTGTTCATCTACTGACCGAACAACATTTGGAGTTTCTACACTTAAAAGGAGGCTGTACAGGCTTATCTGAGTCTAGACTTGTCAAAATGCCACATTGTTGGAAATCACATGTCACGGCTCATTTGGCTATTATTTCAGGTCTATTTAGAAGAATAGCCACAGCATCAATGAAAATTATTCACCAGGAAGCCCTCAGTTGTTTTCATGATATTAAAGAAATCAACGAGAATTTCCTACTCCTTGGGATGTCACGACCTACCTTGACCTTACAGTACTGTAATGTATTAATTTTGCTCAACTTTAACGACCAATCATTCTGGAGTGACATTATTGGGACACCAAACCGGAAGATAATCACTAGCAACAGGGGAGATAATGCAGTGGAGGAACCAAGGGAGACAATGACTACCAGGTGGCACTGCTGTAATCTAGAGATTCTGAGAAGAGGAGGATTGATACTATTCTGTGATTATGCAGTGAGTCTGTTGTTTTGTTTTTATTATCACCTAAGAGCCAAACATAATTCAAACAAATTTATTTTTCCATAGACATTTTTCTTGTTAAAATGATTTGGTGATTCCACCAAAATATGTTGTTTGTAGACTGACATCAGGCCTTGAGGTTATAAAAAAATCATGAAATTGATCATGCTCATAAACGTTAAAAAGCCAACGATTGTTGAATGCAAACGATTGTTGGCATTTTATTGGGCCTTGACGCGAGAAAACCTGTCTTCGGGGGCTTGCTAACAACACAGGCCCAGACCAGCCTGCACATCAGTGTAGTCTGATCAGTGCCTTTGTTATTCGCTTTTAGAAAGCATCATATGTAAACTTACTTCAGGTGAAATTTAAATTTTCTAGTTAGTCTCTGTAGCTGAGGAGACCCCTAAGACAGGTTTTCTCGCGACAAGGCCCATTTATGAGCATGTGCAAATGCCTCTAATAAACACTCATGCTGACATATCCAGCAAAGCTAGAGGTCTAAGTTTGGGTCTGTACCTTCATCTACTGTAACATCCATACTTTGTGTATGCCAGCAGTGAAGGCTCTTTTGGCCAGTCTGAGCATATATGAGCAGACTCCTGAGCCTTCGCTGCTCTTTGATGTTAAAAATATAGATTATTACACAGTGTTTTTTATCCCAGCCCTGATCTCAGCCCCAGTAGACTGTATTAGCCTGAGCCTCAAAGGCTGAAACAGTGCATGTTTAATTTAAACATTCAAACTGCTGAGAGATGAGGGAGTTAATACAATAAACCATATAGATTACGTACTGCGTGTACATTCAACAGTTTTCATTGTGTCGTTAAACAATACTTAAAAAAGCACTGGATGGTTTGCATCGCGTTACATGTGAACTTATTTGTGGCCTTGACTGATCATTTCACCTATCATTTGTTTGCGAAAATGTTGTGCGCATCTTTGACGTTGTTGTACTTAATGATGTTCGAAAGTTTGAGGCGGTCGCCATTTTGTATGGAGATACTCGGTGTAAGAAAATGGATATTTCAATAGACCCCTTTCCCATTATCTGATTTAACATGTATCACGTGATATCGGCTGACCAGTCCAACAATTGGACTACTTCCGGTATATGAAGCTGTAATAACTTACTACAAATTTTGCATGCATTTCACTTATATACATAACGGTTAAAACGCCAAACAAAAGGAAAATGGCAATTACATGTACCACAATTACATATGATGACAAAGAGTTAATTTTATTTCAAATTTATCTAATTTACGTTGAACGAAACCTTGCAGACTTTTATTCAAGTGGTACGCGTACCGGCATATATTTCTACAATTATTTCCGCTGCTGCTGACGAAGGCCCTGATGAGATGATGTGTTTCCCTGCGGGTCTACACTATTTGTTAACTTTTCCAACAAGAATGTCCAAAATATCATGTCTTTATGGGAACTTTTCCGAGAAAGGAGGTATTTATATCGCCAAATATGCGAACTTTTCCAAAAGGGAGAATGATCGGATGGTGTAGACCCGTGGGGAAACACATCCCTCCAAGGCCTTCATCAGCAACGGAAATAATAGGGAACTGACTGCCCGTTTCACAAATGTCTCATTCTAGCCAAAAATCATCTAAGTAATATTTTGGACATGTTGGCGCTAGAAGCAAATACGCTGTTCTTACTTTTTAGAAGTTGCACCAATAGAGTAAAACCTCGACAGCTCGAACCCTGGTACATCGAAGCATCTGCATATGTCGAATAGAATATAAGAAACATTGGATTCCGAATATAGGGTATATTTCTTAATATGCAATGTTTCGTGGGTACTCAAAAGAACTGTCTCAGTGCATAGCTTGTTTTTGTGTATTCAAACGCATTTTTTGTAAGACTCGGACCGGGTGTAAGATTAGAGGAGAATAATAACTTTTTGATTCAATTTTATTTGCAACCAAACTCCTTTTAGCTCAAACTACTGAAAGCTCGATGTGAACTTACTGAAATCCGCGCGCACTTCGAGTTGAAAAGAGTGAATATTTAAATGGGTCCATATTTGTAGATAACCAGTTACGTAAAGGCATAGGTTTTGAAATTCGGGACCGCATTTGCGCCCAAAACTGAATGTCGGGTAACTCATATCCCCCCTCGGTAAAATTGTTTTTTGCATTTGTAAAAATATGAACGCCGAATGTTAAAAGAAACTTTTAAAAAGTGTTTCTACAGTATCTGTTTTCGATTAGCTTCGCGTTGTAAGTCATTTGGGAACATTTACAGAGTTACTTGAAGAATTTTTGGGTAGATTTTCTATAGATGTCTAATTTCATATAAGTATTTCAAAGAAACAGCAAAAATGTATTCATTTTACTATTTTTGGGCCACTGAATGTACCCACCAAAATTCTATTCCACTGTAGTCTAGCTATTTTAAAAGAACTTAAGAACGGAATCGCTACTTTTCTTATTCTCGAAAAAAGATAAATTTATTTTTTCATATACATTTTATAAGTATTCCGTACTTTTTTTCTACACATTTAATAAGTGTAAAATATACTTTTGATTTCGAACTATTATAAAAATCGGCGCAGAGTAAAGCAGACTCTAGAAAGCTCACAGACTCGCGAGAGTCTTCGCTGCTCGCACACAAATGGCTTTTTCTAGTAGAACTACCCCCCCCAACACCAGACATGTTAAGTTTCTGAAAAAAAAATGCGGGACAACGCGCGGAAAATCCGTGATTTTTTTTAAAAACCCGTTTTGAAGTTCTAAATGCTTTTTGCCTTCCCCATGTCTACGGACGTCGTCAATCCGGCCGTGAGAGACGCTGAAATGCTTACTGCAAACCTTGCAGTATGCCTGCTGCTTGCCCCGGTCGCTAGCCATAACCCAGTCAAATGTTCTTGTATATTCTGCATTAAAATTTGACCCGCTTCTATACCGTATTCGTTTTTTTTGCTGGGCTAATCCCTGGCGATGATTCGCGATTCGCCATCTTTGTTGGGTTTATCAAGTTATACAGCCGCTTGGATTATTTGTACCTGTATTATTCGGTTTACATTCAAGCCCTTAATTGATATTGATTTTTCAGTGACTTTGAGATGCTTTACCTGACAGCTATTGGAAACTACCAAGCTTCCTTACGATATCAATATTGATCATTGTCATCATAAGACGTAAGACATAAGACAAATTTTATTTAAAGTCGGAGAGTATAAACAGAGATAACATTAGCTATGTATAGCTATTTACCGACTAAAAGCACCGGAAGCATTTTATCAAATACTGACCTGTCTGATTTGAGCACTGTGGGTACATGTGACATATTTGTTTACCAAATGCGTCACAGTCATGTGATTTGCCCGATTGGCTGATTCAATATTGTTTATCAAGCGCGTCATTACGTGTCACTGAAACGGTTTCTATGAAAATGCCATGCGGAGAATGTTTTTAAAAATGTTTTAGTGCATACAATATGATCAGTCTATGGCTGAATACAGTAATACCTATCATTGTTATGATTTGGCTACCCAAAATGACTAGATATCTCCATTGAAGGATTATCTGTAGGCATTTAATGCTTGTTTCTTTTTAACGTAGGTGTTTTGAGTAATGCGTACCGCGTAACAGCACAAACCCGATTTTTCAGTCGTGATGTCTGTCGATTCTTTAGTATCGCGCCTGCGCAAGACAATGCAATATCGATTTTTCTCGACGACTTCCGCCAAATTATCACAAGAAATGGCTTTTAACAAAAAAAATGGTAAGACTAAGAGCGGATTTTTGAAAATCCGTGTTTTTTTTTAAAAAAATCTGTTTTGCGGAAAACGGCAGAGTTTTCCGTTAGTGACACGGGAGATCCGTTAATCTTAACATGTCTGCTCAACACACACACACAAACATTATGGATGTAGATGAATACCCGCTGGATAAGTTTGTGTGGGCGTTTTAGAAGCTCTTACATATATGTGATAAGTAGACATCTAGCTGGGTTTCTTATTAACTTCAAAGAAAGCAACTGGTCACGCGTGCCGAAGTTCTAAAGACACGTGTGCAAGGTTTTATTGTTTTCAAAGGCCCCCCGGGCACTGATTGAAAAACCGGATGCAATTTGGGCCTGCACAAAATAAAACGTATCTTATCACTCAGTGGACAGTGTACAGATGTAACCATTAATGATCATAGTGACACGCAGTCTTGTCAGACTCTTCAATTATAATAATTGCCGTTATTTTTTTATTTCTTTAAATAAAATTTTAACCGATATAATTATAGAAGTTCTATAAAGTGAGATCAACTTGCTTTATACCGGAAGTAGTCCAATTGCTGGAATGGCCAGCCGATGTCACGTGATTAAGGTAAAATCCGATAATGGGAAACTCCTCTATTGTTTTAGCGGTGTTTTCAGTACGATTTTGGATGGAATGAGGTAAAATAGGCATGAATACGTCTAATTTCTTTATTTCTGCATTTTTTCTGCAGATAATCCCTGTTTTTTCTTCAGGGCGAGATCAACTCCTGGGTAGGGCGAGACAGGAAAATATCGGCCCCCGTATCAGCCCTCGTATCAGCCCTCTACATGAGTTTCGATCGCAGGGCTGGACAGCTCTGTTTGACTTGATCGATACAGTTGGGCCAAAAGTCTAGTATCAAGGGCAATACTATTATAAGTATATGATAAGTTCTGAAATCTCATGACTGGCCCATATAAATACATCAACAAACCATGTTGGCCCCTAACCAGGGTCTACACTGTTATCTGTACCTATAAAGTCTATTACACATGACAATATTTATTTTCTGCAGTGTGAGAACTTGAATGACTCTGAGCATATGACATGGGTGTTAATCAACCATATTAAACATCTTATTGAACTGGCACATGAGAATCCTGTACAAGACTTCATTAGTGCCATCCACAGAAACTCCTCAGCTAGCAGTCTCTTCATTCAAGCTATACATGCTAGATGGGAGGATGTCAAAAGAGTAAGTAGATAATCCTTGCTAGTAGTGCCATCCACAGAAACTCCTCAGCTAGCAGTCTCTTCATTCAAGCCATACATGCTAGATGGGAGGATGTCAAAAGAGTAAGTAGATAATCCTTGTCTTGCTGAGGGGAGGGGGGGTCTTCATCAGTGCCATCCACAGAAATTCCTCAGCTAGCAGTCTCTTCATTCTAGCTATACATGCTAGGTGGGAGGATGTCAAAAGAGTAAGTAGATTGATTAGGGGTGAGCGGGGTCAGGGAACCCTGTACAAGACTTCATCAGTGCCATCCACAGAAACTCCTCAGCTAGAAGTCTTTTCATTCAGGCTTTACATTCTTACTTCTTGGAGACTCTATTCTCTTTGTTTTACATCTTTCTTTGAGTAATATAGTCAAGATTGACAGACCAACAATATAGATAGGATCAAACATTATTCCCTCAAACTTTTGTTGAACATTTTTTTAAATAAAAACATATACCAACCAGAATGGTACTGGTATCCTTAATTGAAAAATAGTAGGCTACTATATATGACCAGGCCGCCAAGATGACGGGCCGACTTGACCCAGGCCGACTTGACCCAAGGCTTACTTGACCTGCATTCTATGTAGCTAAAAGGCCGGTTTGAGACTTACGTGGTCACAAACCTCCAAGACAGGTTTTCTGGCATCAAGGCTCATATATTAAGCATCAAATTGTTGTATAAAAGTATTATGTTTGTATTTCAGCCATCAGTTATCTACAAGACATTAAAGTGCCTTGAAGCTATTCACCCGTCTCAGAGTGGCGCTCTGTTGATTCTCTTGATAGACAAATTCCTACACACCCACCATCTGGCTGTGGCCAGGCTCTGTGATACCATAGCTTGTAGAAAGTTGGAACATCTACTTGCTGATACAATTGAGGTAAGTTATTCTCTTCTAACATGGTTTACCTAGGGTTAACTCATTGTTTACTGGAAACCGCTAGGTACTTTTGCAATCAGTGAAGACCCAGATGAAATGCTGCAAAATGCAGCATTTCATCAGTGTCTGCACTGATTGCTTAGACATAAACAATCTTCAGGGTCAGAAATTTGATGTAATTTGGAAAGTTTAACATGTGACCCCTAAATATATATTCATTGGATCATCCAGGCTGTATTTTATTATATACCTATAACTGATACGACTTTAGAACTGTCTGTTTTCTGGCCATCTGATACAGAAAGCCGGATCAACGAACTGAGGTTTTCTGAATCCATATCACTATCCTTTAAAACGAGGCTAACATCGGTTACCTGCTATTGCAGCTACGTTACGTAAAGTAAATTGCAAGCATGGAACCAGAGACGGAAAACATTTTGACGTGACGTCAAGAAACGTAACGTTATGGCAAACGTTGCCGCAATATCGGGATTAAAGACCAAAACAGGTGTTAAAATCAGAAAGAATGTCAGAAAAAGGGCATATAATAAACATATTATCATAATAGTAACTTGATCTGGCGTACAGTATCACGTCTCGTGGATGAGGCCATACCATTGGATCACCCTTGACGCTACGCGTCTCGGGTGATCCGATGGTATGACCTCATCCACTTGACTTGATACAGTACGCCAGATCAAGTTACTATTATGATAATGTGTAAGTATCAAACAAGATGGAAAAATCAATCAGTCTAATAAGGGTAATTGCAAGTTTGTATCAGATCATCTGTCTATATTCATCTAAGCCTGTACATTTGAACTATCCTTGAAGTCATATAGTTAATACAAACCTATAAATAGCTCAAGTGTTCATATTTGCTGTTTAGGTTGTTTTCAGAGCATGCACACAAATGCTGAAGTGAAGCATTTCAGTGACCTTGAACTTAACATTTGGCCTTGCAGGCATGACAGCTGCCTGTGATGAGATATTTATCAATTTTTCCCGTCTAAAATTCATAAAACATGTTTACACCTGTAAATCTGGCATAATGATCAGCTATTGATCATCATGCCAAGTAAAGAAAATATATACAAAGATCGAATGAATAAAAACCAAAATAAAAAACTAAAAAAAATGTTCTGTAATGTCTTGCCGTTTCAGCCCTGGTAGACTTCAAACTTGCGCTGATTGTCTTTCAAAGGGGTCAATAGTGTGATTTAGAGTGAAAACTGAACATAGTCTATGAAAGATGCTCATAGTCTTTAAGGTATTTATGAAATACCAGTAAAACCTGGTAAAATAATGTTTACCCTATTTCAGGAGAGCAGTAAGCAGTTACCAATGGACGATCTTGACAAACTCCTCTCATTTATGGAAACCAATAAACTCAATATCAAGTGAGTTATCTATTTTTCCATCAGCTAGCCAATAGTATGTATGATAAGGCAATTATAATACCCCTCGCAAACTTTGTGGTGGGTATACTGTTTTCACGTTGTCCATAACGTTTTGTTTCCTTAAAATCTTGAAGAGTCATTGCTGGATTTTCATCAAACATTGCAAACATGTTCAAATATGCAAGACAAATACTTTACACAAAAAAGTAAGGGCTAGGGGCCAATTCTATTAGAGTTATTTCCCTTTGTGCCTAAATGGCTTTTTATATAGGGGTTAATGCTTATGCTGTTATAGTCCATACATGGGGTGATCAACTCCTACCATAGCTTTTGATGGAACAATTTGATACTTTGCCTATACAATGTAGACACATTGAACATATGCTTGAAGATGTTTAGTTCAGAAAAAATAATTTTTGACAAAATGACAGCTGTGAGAACTTAGACAATTTTTCCCTAATAAGGCTTTTGTATATGCATAGACGGTGCCTTCATGGGCCAACAACTCCAACGACAGCTTTCGATGGAAAAATTAGATACTTTGCCAATACAATGTAGACAAATTGAACATATGCATGAAGGAGTTTGGTTAAGAAAAAATATTTTTTGACAAAATGACAGTTGTGAGAACTTAGACAATTTTTCCCTTATAAGGTGTCTTGTATATGCAGAGATGGTGCCTTCATGGGCCGATCAACTTCTACCACAGCTTTTGAAGGAACAATTTGATACTTTGCCTATACAATGTAGACACATTGAACATATGCATGAAGGAGTTTAGTTCAGAAAAAATAATTTTTGACAAAATGACAGCTGTGAGAACTTAGACAATTATTCCCTAATAAGGCTTTTGTATATGCATAGATGGTGCCTTCATGGGCCGATCAAATCCTACCACAGCTTTTGATGGAGCAATTTGATACTCTGCCTATACAATATAGACACATTGAACATATGCATGAAGGAGTTTGGCATAGATAGTGCCTTCATGGGCCGATCAACTCCTACCTTAGCTTTTGATGGAGCAATTTGATACTTTGCCCATACAATGCAGACACATAGAACATTATGCACAGATTCTACTGAAATCTTGTTTTTATTTTCACAGATTCTACTGAAATCTTGCTTTCACAGATTCTACTGAAATCTTCTTTTAAATAACTAAGCTCTGCTGGTTTGAACTATCACTTGCCAAAACTAAACTTTTTCACTGACCCTTACTGTGCAGGGGGTATCTAATAAGCATTGCTTATTTAAGCATTGCTTATTGACTTTTTTTCATTTTACCTGTCACAGTAGTACAGATACTGACATAGGTCCAGATAAGCAACTTTTTCTGTGTAAAATTCTGATTATTTTCTTACTCATATGAATCATTTTAAACTTGTGTGTTTTGGGTGCTCAAAAGAATGCTCATTGAAATGGTTCTTTTGAGTAGGTTGAGAAATAGAAAAATAGGTTTACAGTTAACACACTCCGACAGGGTTTTACACCAAGTTGAATGTTTGGGGGTCCTTGGGACTCAACTTTGATTATGACGGGGGTCCCATCATCGAAAATGGGGGTCCCATCTTTTTATATATGGACCTTCCGTGAAGGGATTCAAACAGGCCTTAGTTGTCAAACAGGTCGCAAAACATCAAGTCATTTTCGTATCTCAACGACAACGGTCAACCATTTGTATCGACCTAACCAGCTACTCAGCTAGATAGGAATTTTCGATCTTTTTTCAGAGCTGGTTTTTTGAGATGATTCGGACTTATCTAACTCCGAACAGCCCCTAGAGGATGGATCTTGGTCTGTTTCTGCATTTCGTTTGCCAAAAAAGTTTCTCAGATAGCTCTGTTTCGACATTTTAGCAGCCGTTTTTTTCTAGTCATTTACACGCTTGACCGTAAGAAAACCCAATAGTTGACAAGCGTCTATGTTGATCGATAAATCAGAGCGGGAGCGAGACATGATGAGATTTCAAAGCGCCATAGCAACTGGAATTTGATTGGACTGTTTTGACACACCTCCAGATATTATTGTTTAAACGACAGCACCTGTCCTATTTATTTATAGATAGGCTGTAAATATGAGAAAAAACGAATTGTTACAAAATAACTTTGGAATTTGGGATTTTAATGAAAGGCACAGCAAACACATCTGCGTCCCAGCGGACGCAGGTAATGTAAATTGAGGGGTCCTACCTAATGATTTATGCGTATAAGACGCAGGATATTGCGTCCTGTAAAACCCTGCTCCTATCTGGAGGCTTGACTGATACATCCATAGTTCTCTAAAAGGGAATTTTAATGAATTAACCCTTTTGCTGTCAACAGGCCGGGTATACCCATCATACACATACTGCAACCTATTTGCCACAATGATGGGTTTTTTCGTTTTCTGGTTTCCCACATTCCTATAGTTGTCAAGGACATGTGACTTCTTGGAATGTTTTAGCATTGTAGCCAATCAGGTCTCAAGATTATTTCAGATAATCGCATGATGTGCTATTTATATCAAGTGTACAATAAAAATAGCCGAAACCAACCTGGGTTGATGGGAAAATGCCATATGAACCTTTATGTTTCAAAATGGGGGATGGTGACGCAATACATCAGATGTTATGATTTTCGGTTTGTATTTTTATAAAGTGTTGCAAAATATACCTTAAACCGTTTTAGGATGGAAATATATTATGTTATTAATAGGTTTGTTTGCTCTCCTACATTGAGACGGTTCTTTTGAGTACCCACAACATATGTTATGGCACGCTTCTCTCGGGCCTAATTTATATTATACTGGTTTTTCAGGCATGTGCGCCTTAGTTCCCTGTTACACAAGTATGGAGAAAAGATCTGTGAGGCTTCAGGAGAACAGACTACAGACCCTACAGGGTTCTTTCCCCTAGAAGGCAGTCTCACACAGGTAGATAAGGTAATCTTCTTTCATGATAAGATGGTCTTCGAGGTGAGAAAACCTGACTGTTATTTGCGAACAACAAAGGTGCAGACCAGCCTGGGCATCTGCACATGAAGGCTGGGGACAGAATTTAGGTCTCTAGCCCCACTGGATACTTTTACATGCATGCTTAAAGAATGAATTAACGTATATCCAATATAAGTACCAAAATCTATTAAGTTGGATTCGGGGAGCATGGTTAATAATGTAAACTATTTACAGGACCTAGCTCAAAACAGAAATATTGTAGTGACGAAAATTTCATTATACACTAGAATGCCACTTTATCATTAGACTTTACCCCACTTAACCATTTGTAGACCGGAAACCTCTAGTCTGGTACTTTGACAATTAGTGAAGACCCAGATAAAATGCCACATAATGTGGCATTTTATCTGGTTCTGCACTGTTTGTTATGGTAGCTAATTGACAGGACTAAGCTCAAAATGGAATCATTGTTGTGACCAAAATTTCACTATACACTAGAATGCCGCTTTAATACTGTCATTGGACACTACTCCACATAAAAGTGCTCACAGCAAATGAAGGTGGGTCAATATTTGGTTAGTGATACCCAACCAACTGGCCTTTAAAATGCTGTTTGGCATGATTTGGCTCTTCTAAATGCAAGGTATAAAATCAAAGCAAGTTTTTAATGTCAACATAACTCTAATTAGTTTACGAGACTATACTAATAAAACTGTTGTATTCTAGATGTGTTGCTGGAGTAAAGTGAAAGTGTTTCTTGAGCTGTCCTGATATACTTTCACTCTTTTCCTACTAGTGCAGAGATGCCAACCATTCGATTTTTGCGAAATTATACCAATTTTCAAGGGCAATTTCCGCATTAAGATTACAAACATCAAAATTACGGCAAATAACAATTTTAAAATAGTACCAGATAAAATAACGGCTTACTCCTACCTCTCCGCCGGTTATACATGATCACCGGTAGTAAAATAAAATACAGACTGTTTTGTGCGTAATTTATTGGAAAAATGTGTTACTCTAGCGGGTAAAAAGTTGCCAGTCCGAGAACCCGCCTGTGATACAAAGCAAAATGGATTCCTTGGTAAAAAACGTTGTATGGATGCAGAAATTCATCAGATTATACAAATCTTTGGCCCTTACGGAAGCCAATTGAAGTCCGAAAATATTAGGCATGAAGTTGAAGTTTAGCTCTCAGCCATGCATTTGGGAGGGAGCAAGAGGGTACTGTATTGGGCGATAATGAAGCTCGTCTTACAAGAAACTGGTGTGAGTGCATTTTGTACTTTAATGGTGAAATATGCGGCACTCCAGAAAAAGTCTCCATATTCCTGAAAAATGCCTTTCATATTCCTGAAGAGTGCCATTTGGGGTTGGCATCTCTGCTAGTGTTGTCTGCTGATAAGTGATAACCTTTGCAAACCTCGGGCCTGATCTGGCAAACTGTTAATAATATAACTTATTTTACAGGCATTTTAATGTCATGATTACCTTACCTGCTATCGATAGCTACTACCTCCGAAGGTGGGTTAACTTATCCGGAATTTCTGGAGCCACCACCTGCCCTATTCCGCATTTAGTCTGACCCGGACACATTAGTGCCGCAAATTAGCCAAAACCAATAATATCCCAGAATCATTCTTCTTCCAGATAGCGTGGTGATAAGGAAGACATTTTGGAATTTATTGGATTTTCTTATTGTTCTCACGCTGGGTTACAGTGAAGTATTGTTTCTGTGTTTGTTCGTGTTTCTGTGTTATTTCATTTGATTATGCCTCAACTTCGCGGTTCGTGCGGGCATGTCAAGGGTGAATGGGATTCTCATCACTCTTGCATGTCATGCACTGGCTGTTCTCCAAGTAGCAAATGTTCATTCTGTCAAGAATGGTCGTCTGCTACTTGGCGTAAGGTCATGAATTGCAGGACCTTTGAGAGTCAGAAGCGCGAAAGCAGATCATCTCGATCTTGCTCCAGTGGTTCTGGCTCTTTTGTGTCCAGTCTGAGCGGGGAAAGTCTGGGTCCCCGTGATTTTTCCCCTCCCGCTTCTGACCTCGCGGCTTCTGGCCACATGCTTACTTAGCCCGGTCCACCGGTCACTGGTCAATCTTTGTCCGGTCACGGTTTGGGTCAAACCACTGGGCACCAGTCAATCGGCCTAGAGTCTACCGACCCGACCACTGGCCGAGATATGACTGTTCCGGTCACCCGCAATATGATCGGTCCGGTCACCATTGTTCTAGCAAATCAGCTTGATCTGATGGCCGTCGCTGCTCTAGATATGGTCTGGGACCTCTCGGAATCTGTTCCCGAGGAGCTCCGGGCCTTATTAATTCATCTTTCTAGGACGACTCAGTCCCTTTCCTTTAATGCTGCTTCGTTCATGGCAGAAATGCTTCGCCTTCGAAGAGACCTTATTCTCTCTTCGATTCAGCCGGGGTTCTTGCTTGAACCCGGGCTGAACTCCCTCAAGACTGCCCCGTTTACAGCTGATACCTTGTTTGGGGGGAAGGATTCAAGCTGCTGTTACGGCGGACCGGGAGGACCAGATACATGCTTCTTTAGCAAGAAGAAATGTTGGTCCGCGCCCAGGGGCTTTTAAGCGGCCGGCTCCCCAGTCCCCTGCTCAAGGACCGGCTGCCAAAAAGGCCAAGAAGAACACAAGAAGAACACCTTTAATAGGCACTCTTCTATTCCACCCTCTGCTCCTAGAAGGCCTTCTTCATACCAGAGGCCTCCGGGCAAAGGTAGACCCAAGCCGGATCCGATGGTGTCAAAGCCTTCTCCCGGCAAGGGCGGCCCTTCTAAGGGTCAGCCCTAGGGGTCCCCCCTTTCTGCTGCCGCCTCCACTGATACAGGAGATACCATACTTCTTCACTTCAAACAACGATGGCTCCAAATGACCTTGGACGCATGGGTTCTCTCTCTAGTTTCAAGAGGCCTAACTTTCCAGTTCAAAAGAAGGCCTTCACTTTCCCGCGTCCCCATAGAATTGGTATCTCAGCATCAGAACATTCCAGACTCCATTCGCGGACTTCTGGAAAAACAGGCGGTGGAAAGGGTACAAGACCCACATTCTCCAGGTTTTTACAGCCGTCTCTTTCTGGTACAAAAGAAGAGCGGCTCCTGGAGACCGGTCATAGATCTCAAAGTGTTCAACACCTTTCTACTGAAGCCAACCTTCAAAATGGAAACACCGGCCTTCATCCGGAATTCCATCAGGCCCATGCACTGGGGAGTATCTCTGGACCTGGAAGATGTCTTCTTCCATGTCCCTATCCACCCCAACTTCAGGAAGTACCTGCGCTTTGCTTTTCAAGGCCAGGTCTACCATGCCCTTTGGTTTGGCTATAGCCCCACGAGTTTTTACCAAGCTCATGGCGGCAGTTGGTGCACATCTCAGGGTTCACGGAGTACTTCTACTTCAGTACTTCGACAATTGGCTCCTTCACCAGCTCGATCGTCAACTACTCCTTCGGAACCTAGAGTTTGCTTGGAAGGAACTTCTCTCCTTAGGACTCCTTCTCAATGCAAACAAGTCAGACCTCATTCCTTCCCAAGATTTTACTTTCGTGGGAATGAATTTTCTGACCCACCTCAACCGGGTCAGGGTCTCAGGTCAAATGGGTCCTAACCCAATCTCACATCACAGCTCAGGATTTCCTATCTCCCAACAGTATCCTGAGCTCTGTAGCCCACTTTATGCTACTAGGACGGTTGTTTCTCCGTCCTCTGCAGCACTACCTGTCATCTCTATGGGTTTGGTCTCCGGGCAATCTGCTGGCACGGATCCCCATACTTCCACCCTTAGTGCTGCACCTTCAATGGTGACTGGTCGAGGAGACTCTTCTAGCTGGAGTGCCCCTCCTCCCCTCACAACCTCCCTTGCACCTCATAACAGACGAGTAAGGAAGGCTGGGGAGCTCATTTGGAACCACTCAGTCTGACAGTTTCAGGCATGTGGTCCCCCCAGGAGTCTCTTCTGCACATCAACAACCTGGAAATGAGAGCTGCTCGATTAGCAGTCACCAATTTCCAGGCACATCTTCAGGACTTGTGCATGATGTTGTCCACAGACAACACATCAGTCGTCTCCTACGTTCAGGCTCAGGGAGGGACATAGTGTTTCCCATAAAGAGGAATAGTAGGGGGGAGCACCCTGCTGCCCTAAAGCTCCCCCCTCCGGCCCTTATTTTCATTTTAATATAAAAAATAGTCATATTTTAATTTTTACTGTTTAAAATAACTTTTTGTTGTCCAACTGGATCCTATGCTATACTAGAAGCTATTCTAACCTTTTAACAGACATAAAATCCTTTATCTAACTCACACTTGAAAAGTCTGTTCTAACAAAAGTGCCCTTTTGGGTGAATTTCACGCATCAAAAGTGCCCCTTTTCTGGTCAGCACCCTGCCCTTTTTTCAGGCTGTGGGAAACACTAGGACACACTCACACTCCCTTTACCTGGAGACCAGGGATCTGCTGGTCCTTTGTCGGGATCTGAACATTTCCCTCTCAGCCAAACACATACCAGGTCGCCTCAATGCCCTGGCAGACGGTCTGTCTCGAAAACACCAGCTACTTCCTTCGGAGTGGACTCTCCATCAGGAAGTGGCCAACCAGATCTTTTTCTCAGTAGATCATCCCCTCGTCGATCTGCTTGCAACCAGGGACAACAACAGATTACCTCTGTACGTAAGTCCAGTCTACAATGCAGCAGCATGGGCAGTAGACGCGCTTTTGTTCGTCTGGGACCAACTGGTCGCTTACGCCTATCTCCCACCCATTCTCATTTCCCAGATTCTGGAGAAAATCAGGGTGAGTGATTGCCAGATTCTGCTTGTTGCCCATTGGTGGCCCAGGAGACCCTGGTTCAACACAATTCTCGGTCTCCTGTACGATTACCCCAGGAGGCTTCCTCTCAGACGAGACCTTCTGTCCCAAAGAGGCAGACTTCATGCGGACCCAGGCATGTTCCACTTACACGTCTGGCCGTTATCAGGCAATGCCTGCAGAAGAAACATTTTTCTGTGCGGGCTTCAGCCTTCATTGCCTCTGCAAGGAGAAAATCCACTAGAGTGGTCTATGACGCTCGTTGGAAACTCTTCTCTGAGTGGTGCCTACTAAGGGAAATTGATCCCGTCAATCCCTCTTCTAGATGAATAGCGGATTTCCTGCTTTATCTCTTTGATGATAAGAAACTTTCTCTAAGCTCAATCAAAGGATACCGTTCGATGCTGTCACATACATTGACCTTTCACAGGTCTTCTCAGGTGTGCTCTGACCCTGCTATTTCGGAACTAATCAGAGTCATGGTACTTAAACGTCCAGTTTCTCCTTCACTCACCCCTAAGTGGGATTTGGCATGTGTTCTGTGGTCACTTACTAAGTCGCCGTACGAACCTCTTGATCAAGCATCGTTACAGTTCCTCACGTGGAAGACCGTTTTTCTTCTTACTATGGCCTCAGCCAAACGGAGAAGTGAAATTCATGCTCTTTCGGTTGAAACGGGCCATCTTCGTTTTGACTCCTCAATGCTCAGTCACACTTTTGTGTCAGCTAGGATTCCTTGCCAAAAATCAACTCCCCTCTATGGCTTCCAAACCATTCAAGGTCCAAAGTCTTTCAAAGACTTGTGGACAAGACGATGAGGATAGACTTCTCTGCCCAGTCAGGGCCTTGAAATTCTACCTCAATAGAGTTAAGCCCATTCGAGGTTCTAGGAAAAGACTTCATTCCCTTAAAAGGGGGCGTCGATGTGTCTGCGGCTTCTATCTCCCTATGGGTGGCCTCTACAATCAAAAAGGCATATTCCTCCCTCTCATCGAAAGATTTATCCTTTCTCAAGATTAGACCGGATGAATTGCGAGCCTTGTCGGCCTCGTGGGCTTTTGTCAATCACACCCCACTTTCTGACGTGCTCCAAGCTGCTTTCTGGAGGAATCCGACCACCTTTTCTTCCTTTTATCTTCGTTCTTTTGAACACCAACAAGATAATCTCTATCTCTTGGGCCCTCATGTGGTGGCTCAAACGGTTGTGTCTTCGACGACTTAGACAGACTTTCACGTTATCCACGAAGTCAAGTCATTCTGTTTAATGAAGATTAGCTGGGAACCCTGGTTAACTATGGGTTTTACTGTGATGGGGAACATTTCGTGAACCTTCCCGCCGCAGCTGCAAATTCAGCTATCGATAGCAGGAAAGGTATTTATGACATTAAAACAATTTTTTTTTAAGTAAAATTCATTTTAATTAAGAAATACTTACCTGCTATATGTAAGTCCCACCTCCCACCCGCTCTTCGACTAATTTTTTGCTTAAATTTTGGAAGAAGAATGATTCTGGGATATTATTGGTTTAAGCTAATTCGCGGCACTAATGTGTCCGGGTCAGACTAAATGTGGAATAGGGCAGGTGGTGGCTCCAGAAATTCCGGATAAGTAAACCCACCTTCGGAGGTAGTAGCTATCGATAGCAGGTAAGTATTTCTTAATTAATATGAATTTTAGAATATGCTGATATGCTCCTTATTATGATGACAAAGGTGGACTATAACTATGAATCTGTTGTTTTGTAGGCATGTTACCTGAGTATAGTAAAGGAGCAGTGTTTCCTGGCCTGTCCTGATATTAGAGAATGTGCCTATCTTCTTCAGCACCTAGAATATGCTGATATGCTCCTTATTATGATGACAAAGGTGGACTATAACTATGAATCTGTTGTTTTGTAGGCATGTTACCTGAGTATAGTAAAGGAGCAGTGTTTCCTGGTCTGTCCTGATTTTAGAGAATGTGCCTATCTTCTTCAGCACCTAGAATATGCTGATATGCTTCTTATAATGTTGACAAAGGGGGGACTATAATTATAAATCTGTTGTTTTATAGGCATGTTACCTGAGTACAGTAAATGAGCAGTGTTTCCTGGTCTGTCCTGATATTAGAGAATGTGCCTATCTTCTTCAGAATATGCTGATATGCTTCTTAATATGATGACAAAGGGGGGACTATAATTATAAATCTGTTGTTTTACAGGCATGTTACCTGAGTATAGTAAAGGAGCAGTGTTTCCTAGTCTGTCCTGATATTAGAGAATGTGCCTATCTTCTCAAGCACCTAGAATATGCTGATATGCTTTTTATAATGATGACAAAGGGTGGACTATAATTGTAAATCTGTTGTTTTATAGGCATGTTACCTTAGTATAGTAAAGGAGCAGTGTTTCCTGGTCTGTCCTGATATTAGAGAATGTGCCTATCTTCTCAAGCACCTAGAATATGCTGATATGCTTCTTACTATGATGACAAAGGGTGGACTATAATTATAAATCTGTGTTTTACAGGCATGTTACCTGAGTATAGTAAAGGAGCAGTGTTTCCTGGTCTGTCCTGATATTAGAGAATGTGCCTATTTTCTCAAGCACCTAGAATATGCTGATATGCTTCTTATAATGATGACAAAGGGTGGACTATAATTATAAATCTGTGTTTTACAGGCATGTTACCTGAGTATAGTAAAGGAGCAGTGTTTCCTGGTCTGTCCTGATATTAGAGAATGTGCCTATCTTCTCAAGCACCTAGAATATGCTGATATGCTTTTTATAATGATGACAAAGGGTGGACTATAATTGTAAATCTGTTGTTTTATAGGCATGTTACCTGAGTATAGTAAAGGAGCAGTGTTTCCTGGTCTGTCCTGATATTAGAGAATGTGCCTATCTTCTCAAGCACCTAGAATATGCTGATATACTTCTTACTATGATGACAAAGGGTGGACTATAATTATAAATCTGTGTTTTACAGGCATGTTACCTGAGTATAGTAAAGGAGCAGTGTTTCCTGGTCTGTCCTGATATTAGAGAATGTGCCTATTTTCTCAAGCACCTAGAATATGCTGATATGCTTCTTATAATGATGACAAAGGGTGGACTATAATTATAAATCTGTGTTTTACAGGCATGTTACCTGAGTATAGTAAAGGAGCAGTGTTTCCTGGTCTGTCCTGATATTAGAGAATGTGCCTATCTACTCCAGCACCTAGAATATGCTGATATGCTTCTTATTATGATGACAAAGGTGAGACTTTCAACATCCCTCATGTCACAAATCAAACTTTTCATTTGCCTTTCAGTCTGACGCACCCATAAATATGAGCTGACATCTGGATTATCTTAACCGTGTGTAGGGTTCAGTATTCATCTAAGGGTCTATACCATTTCATCTCAAACACTTTTTGTGCCGGGCGGTGTAGCCCAGTCGTTAACATGTCTGATTGAAGATACATGTCGGACTGCAGATCCAGGGGTCGCGAGTTCGATCCCGGCCCGGTCCCATACTTTCGTGGAGATTGATCATGAAATAATTTTTACGGCCATTCTCCTCCCTTCTGCTGATTCAAGAAGGGTTGTTGTCAGTTACAAGTGAATGTATGTGCACAAAGTATTGGTTAACCCCTCGTCAAGATTGCTCAGGAAAAAAATTATGGTTAGGTGAACTGACCGTCCCGACATGACCATAGCTGTTCATTGGGGCGTAAAGAAACAAACCAAACCAAAAAAAAAAATAGAACACTATGTGATTTTTTTACCTTTTTTAGACAATATTGAGTTATAGAATGTTTCTGTGTTTCCAACTTGACTTTAACATCATGAATATGCAAATAAAGCAAAAATGCTACTTACATACTGTAAATTTCGGAAATTTTCTCGAGGGTTTTATTTTCTCGAAACTTCACCTCGATCCGCGAAGTTTTGTGAAAATAAAATCCTCATGAAATGGCGAAATCTCTCGGTCGTTGTGTACTGAAACAGGTAACTCTTACCTTAGTCCTGAATTTGTAACGTCACAAATATTTGCGAAAATTTCCGAATTAACAGTACTCAGCAACCAAGTATCCCAATTAGTATATTTTCTTCTTACAGGAGTTTAGTTTGTCAGTATTGGAGGAGTGTATATCCTTTGGAGCTTACAAGACCATACAGAGACATAGTCGTGAAGCTGAAACACCATCCCTAGAGGGAGCTCGTGTAGACTGGATGTTTGATCCGCTATTTCAAGCTTCTCAATTGACTCTGATTAGACATATCAACAATATTATAAACCAGCTTCCAGTGCCGCACCAGAAACTGAGTTTAAACTGTGATTTATCTGTAGATGGTAATCCCTACAGTGAGAAAATGGAAGATTTATTCTCAGACACTTCTAGTGTGGAACAAATGTTACATTTATCGGCAGCATTAGTGCAATATTTGACTGCTTTAATGAAGTTTCCATGGAAACCTATTGTTCCTAAAGAATCACAGAGTGATATTTGTAGATTTTGTGCACTTTGTATGGAGGTAAGTTACCAACCCTTACTTTGCTAAATCATGACATATCCTGTTTTGGGAACAGTGTGGGTCCAGATCAGCTGGCTTCTCAGAAGCCAGCCGATCAGAATCCAAACTTCCACTCTACTTGTAAACACAAGCTAAGAACTTGAATCTTGTAAGTTAATTGGATAATAAAAATAGGAAGAAGTGTAATACATAAAATTTCTAGCACTGGTTACCCTTCTAATTTTCTATTATACATTTTCTGGACCATCTAAGCAGGTCCTCAAAAATTATCTAATAGGAATGTGTTTTTAAATTACAGTAAAACCTGTGTAAAACGGCCACTCAAAAATAGACAAAACAAAGACCTTAATGTCAAATAGTAGCTTAATGAAGGGCTAATATTTGATCTGAGCTCTCATCTACTTCCATACTTCATGCCTGTGATCAGGGAATAACCTGATGAGACTGCACTGACAGGCTCATCTTAGACTTCACTGTTTGCCTATGTAATTAGAACCAAAAATCTAGTTTGCTGCCTATTATATATAATTCAGTTTTAACTCTTTGCATGCTGGGTAATTTTTGCATACGATCAGTGTCCAAAAGTTTGGATCCAGATCAGGCCTAAAATTTTGTTGGGCCTGATCTGGATCCAAACTGCTTGAAAAGGTTATCAGCAAATGACAAAAGTCGCCAATAGCAGCACAAGAGTTATTTATGAGCATTTTTTCCTTATGCTAAAAGAACGGAGAGATTACTTTCTCTAAAAATAAAAAAAGATAAAGAAACTTAATTTAACGTAGCTTATTTGAAACAGACAACATTAGCTTTGTAGAGCTATTATTGCGACATAACAATACATTTAACAGATACTTAACTGCCTTAGTCTAGATATCTTCCTAGCACAACCACTTTTATGCGAGCGTCAGCAAGGGAGCTGCTAGTAACATTTACCCCTTTTGTATGGTGTGGCCCGAATGCAAACCCACAGCCTCCCACGCTCTGAGAGCAGACCATCTGTGAAAGGATTTACTCGCATTATAGATCAGCTGGGTGGATTTGCACAACTATAGTATCTTTAAGTTCCGAATGTGTAGTAAGTACTATAAATCTTCTATTTTGAGTTTTTGATGAAGATCCCTTTTATTTTGATGGGATATATATTTTATATTTCAGTGTATATGTTGGTCAGTTCATCATAACAATATACCAACCTCTGAAAAACTGTGTACCTGTCTACAGTGTGTCAGTTTAGTACTGCAGAATCAACAACTCTCAACTGTGATTGGCTCCAGAGATCATGTGACTTGGATCTGCTCAATAACTAGCTCAGTTTATCAATTAGTGTCTTCATGTAAGTGCGTAGCAGCAATTATCCATATTGCTAGTTTCTTACTTCTCAAATATTTCATTTGCTACGGGTACTCAAGCAGGAATTGGAAACATCTCATCGAGACACTTCCAATGAGCTTAAGCATATTTGAGTGCAACACCAACAAAATGGGAGAATAGGCCCAGTCAAGACTCCGATCAGCCTTGGCATACTCCAAGTCTGGTCAGAGACTTAGCTGCCCGCACCATTGTGTTTGATGAGCACATCAGTGCCTTTTGTATTTAGCAAAAAACTTCCTCACTTGCACTAAATTTCATGACTGGCTTGCAGATTTTAATAAATTTTGCATTAAAATTAGTATAACATTTTGTCTTGATGTAAAGCGTCTTAGATAGTGGAAACATTTGGTATTCTAATTTAATGGTTACAACTTAATGAATGAAATTGATTACATAGATTAACTCAAGAGGCGTGGATCCACTCCTTTTCCCCTAAAACACTACTATTATACAGGCCTCCAGATAAGAGTGCGTAACTGAAAATTATTTTTCTTATTTCTCAACCAAAACATATGTTGTGGGTACTCAAAAGAACCGTCTCGATGAGACGGTTCTTTTGAGCACCCAAAACACATGTTTAAACTGATGGATAAGAAAATTAACACAATTTTACGCAAATTATTTGTGCTTATCTGGCCCTATGACTATATCTGTAATACATTCATTTGAATGTTTTATGCTGTCTATATTTCAGTATTACTGTTACCAGGAGAAGAATTGTGTTCACATAAAAGAGAAACAGATGCAAGAGTACCTAATGAATCCTCTCAGTCACCGGGTAAATATTATCTGGTCCCTTTGATGAATTTCATTTGTGTTAGACCTGATGGTAAATTTAGGTCTTAAGTTTTACTCCCAGTCATATATATATTATCATGGAATGCAAATAATTTCTACATTCATTCTCCTTCCGACCGCTGATTTAAGAGGGTTGTTGTCAGTAACAAATGATCAAATGTGCACGAAATACTGGTTAACCGCTTAGTCATGCTTGCCCAGGAAAATGTGTTGTTAGGTGAACTGACCATCCCGACATGACCATAGCTGTTGACTGGGACGTAAAGAACCAAACCAAACCAAGCAAAATTGATGTGATTATTGGAGTTTTAGCCCCTTTTCAACTTTAGTAAAAATTCAATAATTATTACTGATATTTACAACTACCCACTTATATATGAAATGTCATATACAGTCTACTCTTGACACTTTAAACTCCAGGGGACTTGACAAAATGTGTCAAGTTATCAGTAGTTCCGCTGTTTGAGGTAACCAAATCATGACGTAGTAGCTACCGTTTTTTAGGACGATGGAGGTTATTTTTGTTAACATCAATCGATGAAAGATAAAGAGAGAAAGGCGGGGATAGTGTAATGGTGATTTTGACTTAGTTTGGAGTTAACCTCCTGATTCCATTATGTATTATTTTACCTGCATGAATAGAGCCTTGTTTGTTTGATGTCTTTTATTTTCCATGCTGAACAAAAGATCCTTGGTCGTTAAATTGTTTACGTTTGCTGCTAAATATCTTGACCTAGTATATACAACTTAGATAATGAGATTTCACTGTATGTATAGGTAGGGCAGAGGTGTGGAAATAGCAAAAGTTTATTCTTGCCCAGGGACAAGTAAATTGCCATAAGGGACATGTCCATAGAAAGTTTTACTTGTCACATATTAAAGAACAGATAATGCACAAAGATCTGAGCAAAGCCATTACTGTGTATATAAACTCCTTTAGTATGAAACAGTATGAAACCATACATAAACTATAAAAACAGTGTAGATCCAGAAGCCAGCTGATCAGGATCAACACATTTTCTACACAACATGCGAGTTCATAATAATTACCAAATATGAAATACAGAATTGTAAATTAATTTTAACTTGTCGTAATTTTAACTTGTCCCAGGACAAGTAAATAGAAATTTCTAACTTGTCCTGAATGAAATGGGACCAGGTCGGACAAGTCAGCCATGGTATTTCCACACCCCTAGGTAGGGGCATTAGTGTCATACTGTCACTGTGTCACTCAAAATGGCTTATATTTCAGATTTCTGCGAGTTGAGAGAAGCTTGTGATGAAGTCTCTGAATTAGTGCAATATTTACATACTCAACAAACCACAGATACTACCACAAGTCTTTCCAAACTGCCAGGATGTATGTCTGGTCTGGTTTCAAATATTATACTAGGTAGGTTCTCTTCTAGCTTACAGTGTTGTACTTCACTTTTAAGCCTTTTTGATGAGAAACCTGGTCTTAAGGATATTAGTTTATGCCCAGCTGAATTGAGGTTGAATTTATCCTGCTAATAAACGTGAAAATTACAATAATTGTTGGCATTTTAACATTTTTTAGCAGGATAAATACAACATCTAAGAGTTTTAAAGCTACCAAAATCTTTATTTTTTAGCATTTTAGTTTATATGAGCAGTTAAAATTTCATGCTCAGTTGAGTTGAGCATGATTTCTTTTATAACCACAAGACCTGTTGTAGGGTAGATGCCTCAGATCATGTGCCACATAATGCAGTATCTAATCACAGTCTACACCAAACAAATCATCTACAGTGACATCAATAAATATTAATTAAATTTAGAAACTGAAGACCTTGATCAAGAAATGATATTATTGAAATAATTGAAATAAAATAAAAAGAATCCTAAATCAGTTTTCCATCAAACAAAAATTGTTGTGAGCTTGGCTTTTAACTAGACATTTGGAATACATACTCAGGCCTCAAGATAAGAGTGCGTAACTGAAAACTATTTTTCTTATTTCCCAATCAAAACATATGTTGCGGGTACTCAAAAGACCCGTCTCAATGAGACGGTCTTTTGAACGCATAAAGCATATGTTTAGATTGTTGGATAAGAAAATGAGCACATTTTTACGCTCAAAAATTTTGCTTAACTGGTCCTATGATACTGCAGTAGCTGTAAAATGTATTTTTAAAAAACACAATTAACAGTGCTTGGCATGCTTTGTGTTCTTTTCCCAGCTTTTATGTTGTCTGTTGATTTTCAAAATTAAGTTTTAAAGAATTACTTCTAAGAATACCATTAGAGTGTCAAATAGTTTGGATCCAGATCAGACCTGACGTTAGGCTTGACCCGGGTTTAAACTGTTTACAAAGGTTATTATACGACAAGACTAGCAGGCAAAGAGTTAAGAAGTAGCCTGATATACTCAACAAAAAAAGTTAAGGAAATTGTGTTTGAGGGGCTATGACAAAAAATCTAAAACATTTAAAGACTTTTGAATTTCTCAATATTATAGTGTGACCATTTTTCGTTATAATGACGATTTATCTGGACCTGAAGCGCCCATAGCAGCTTACTATATCCATTTCAAAAGTGGCTGGTCTTCACTCCATTTTTCGCAAAAAATCAATTTACGGAGCAAACAAACGTTTTCATACATTAACGTTGGTCAGGTCCCTCTGGAGATGGTGATGTTTAAAACCTAGGACGACAGATCAGGTGCTTACAGAGGGACACTTGATCAGTCCAGTGTCCATGGATGAGGTGTTGATGTCTGTTGTCCTGCCTTTTTTGTGAAAAAAAAACAGTGACAGTACCAGGCCTAGGAAGACAATGCCAGAACTCACCTCACTAGAATCAGCAAAAAACAATGTTGTGCGCATTGACTGATCAGTTCGCTCATCAGACATGTCTAAAATTTTAACATGTCTATGACAATTTTGGACAGAGGGTCCAACGCATAATAATGACATCAAGAAACCCGCAGCTTTTCGATGCCATGTTGCACGATTCCTCAGCACCAATTCACCAGTACTCAAAGTATGCGAAACCTGTGCTAGTCCTAATTTGCCGTTGACTGGGGACACACTCGTTACTGATGAAGACATTCTCATCTTCGAAATGTGATGTTTAAGGCTATCAAGTTAATTTCATGTGACATTCAAAAGGAATTGCATTTTAAGTTTTTAAAACGTTTTCATGTGTTTATGAGGGAATACTCTGTAGTCATTTTTTGCGAAAAATGACTTTGACCCCTGGGTTACTTGACACTGTGCCACAACAAAGGTATTGGTGCCAACAAACTAAAATAAGCATTTTTCTCAACCGATGAAATGTATCTAAACAAATAAATAAAAATTGCATAAATGTTTGCTTTGGTGTTCTTATGTTGCATTGTTTTCTGAGATTTCCTTAACTTTTTTTTGTTGAGTATATATTCCACTATTGGCCTTACATAAAGGCACATATGTTCTTGACCATAGTAATATTGCATATTATGCTTTCATTCTAGGTCTTTCAAGAATTCCTTTGTTGAATAGTTTTGCTAGGACTCCACCAATAGTGTGGAAGATAGGTTGGGTACCAACTCCTACAGGAGAGATGGCTACAAAGTTACCTCCTCTGCCTATAGACCTGATGCATGATAGAGAGGTGCTGAAAGAATATATATTCAGGATCAACTCAATAGGTAAGTTACCTCCCCTGATCTTTCTTTCATTTGTCAAGGTCAGCTTGGGTTTCTTTTAATAGAATACATGAGGTATTCAGTGAATAATACTGATAAATACTAACATGTTTAATGATTGGCTATGTATTAATAGCTTGTCCATACATATTATTATTATAGTAACTTGATCTGGCATACTGTATCCCATCGAGTGGATGAGGTCATACCATTGGATCACCCAAGACGCGAAGCGTAGAGGGTGATCCAATGGTATGGCCTCATCTAAGAGACGTGATACTGTACGCCAGATCAAGTTACTTTTATAATCATATGTTTATAATATAACTTTTTCTGACATTATTTTGATTTTATAAATTGTTTCGGTCTTTAATACAGAAAAATTGCGGGAACCTTTGCCATTACGTTTTGTCGTTATATTCACGTCATATAATTTGACGTTACATCATCAAAACAGAGGCCGTTAAACTATAACTTACGGATACACACAAGAGATTGACACACTGCATTGAAAGTGGTTGCGGGTGAATGAAAAAAGGTTGCGCGGATTGGGCCTATGGACATTTTTTTTCTGCGTAGAAATTGGAAAAAAATGTGTCAAAGACACAGTCTAGATTGAACACTGCTGAATGACGGTACATTGCCACATCAAATAGAAATTTCGGCAAACAGTAGGGCAAATCAAATTGACCCAAATGCATTGAATCAAACAAAACTTGATGAATTGTTTCGCCCCTAGTGATAAGTGTCATTATCTACCTCATAGACTTGCCCATTCATATTCTTCTTTGGTTGCAAGAAGCGTCTTATTGTATCCCAACTTATGAAGAGCATAGGGCCAGTTAAGCAGAAAAAATTTAGCGTAAAATGGTGATTATTTTCTTATCCATCAGTTTAAACATGTGTTTTGTGTGCTCAAAAAACCCGTCTCATTGAGATGGTTCTTTTGAGTACCCACAGCATTATGTTTTGGTTGAGAAATAAGGAAAATAATTTTCAGTTACGCATTTTATGGGGCCTGGAAGAGGTATATAGTTTTTGCTGTTCCACTCATTCATTATAGTTTGTATGTGTGTTCTTTCATTCGTCTCTCCACAATGTCCATGGACACAGTGTTTCATGTGTATTGATGCTATTTTCATGCTTTGGGCTAATAAAAAATATAAGAATATATTTGAAAAAAAAATGGTTTGTAACTATGTAATAAAGAGTGTTGATTGCTTCACTATTTGACCAGGTTGGATATCCCGGCAGCAGTTTGAGGAGACCTGGATGAGTTTACTTGGTGTACTTGTACCTGTCATGCCAGAACATCCATTACCAATAGAGGTACTTATATATTGTCCATAGCCAATAGAGGTACTTATATACCGATCATTAACTTGTTGCATGCTGGGTAATTTTTCATGCTTTTGTTGTCGTCTTCTGCCTTTTTTCAAAATTAAATTTGTTAAAAACTTCTTTCAGGATCACTCTCAGGGTGTCTAACGGTTTGAATCCAGACGAAGGTTTACGATCTGTCTTAATCTGGATCCAAACAGTTTGCAAAGATTTACAGTGAATGCCAAAAGTCACCACTAGGAAGGAAAGAGCTCTAGCTAATCCTTTGAGTAGTAATTAATTTTTCGATTTGCTTTAATACATTGTACATATTCTCAGTGGTAAAGTGCTTGACTTAAGACCGAGGGGTCGTGGGTTCAAGCCTCACTGGCATCACTGCGTTGTGGTCCTAGAGCAAGACACATTTATCCTAGTTTAGTACTGGTTCAACCCAGGAAGACCGGTCCCTGTTTAACTGAAAGATTGTTGATATGACTTAAAGAATCAAATCAAACAAACAAACATTGTACATATCAAGGGGTCACAGCTTAGAATTTTCAAATTAAGTTGTATTTCAGTCCCATCTTAGCAAATAGTGCACACCCATTCTGCTGCATTTCATCTGGGTATTCACTGTTTGCCAAAATGTGTGTTTCTTGTATAAAACGGGTTTCAATAATCTTCGCAGACAAGAAATGTTCTAAAAAACTTGTGCATCGCATTGCGTCTGGGAGTGATTTAAAACCAAGTATAAAAATTGATAAACCGCTTGTGGTTTACATTAATTAATAACACTATGTGGTGACGGTCATAACAACATTGCATATATAATGCAAAATCTTGAGCTTTGAATGCCAGAAAATGATTTCAAAGTACTTTAAGCATCATTTTATATATCATATCTACATTCCTGCTGCTGCATTATTAAATTATTAAACTTATTGCAAAAAGCTATAAAATGCTCTGCAAAGTCTCACATTTTATCCCCCTTTCCTCACTCATTTAATAAACTCAGTATTACATGAGCACTCATGTAAGATCCTCTATATATACAACAGTGATTAAATGAAATACCTCAGAAAGCTTGATTATCGCCATAACTTTTCATAACTGAATATTATTCCTTGTTGTGATGTTAAAGGGTGCAAGCAAACGCTTACAAGGTCATGTCCCTTGATATCGAACTTTAGGACAAGATTCACTGATTTTAATGCAATAACCCTATATGTGTACAGTATATGTTCTAAAATTATGAACACTTTTCTCTTTCTGTTTTCAAATAAAATGTTGGTTACCAGGGCTGGAAGTCACAAAATGCTTATCAGAATAGCAAACAGGGAAGACCCTGATCAGACAGCTTCTTCAGATTGACAGAAGCAGTCTGATCTGGGTTTGTCTAGGAATTTTTGGCAAGCAATTAGTGTTAACAATTTTAGAACATCCAAGATATGAGCCGCGACATGATATTTCCAACACTGTGGTATGCGCAACCAGCAAAGGCTCAGACCAGCCTGCGCATATGCGCAGTCTGATCAGAGCCTTTGCTAGTGGCTTGAATATTCCATGAGTGTTAAGCTACTGACTGAACATGATTTGGAGTTTCTAAGCTTAAAAGGATGCTGCACAGGCTCGTCTGAGTCTACACTTGTCAAAATGCCACATTGTTGGAAATCACATGTCACGGCTCATATGTTTGTTTCAGGAGGATATAGAAAGATCCCACTGTATGGTGCTGACTGTGCGGGCTATCACTGGGATGTTGATACAGACAATACTGGTACCCAGTCCAGGAAACCCTGCTAGAGGAACATTTGATGTACAGCCGAGAGACAAACCATTAGGTTTCCTACATACAAGGTTAGCAGTCTTCCCGTCTGGCCAACTTGGATGTGATTTCCTTGTTAAAGACTAGTTACTATTATCATCAGATTTTTGCTTAATGTAGAGGTGTAGGGGCCTTATCCACATGGGCACCTCCTACATGTAGCTGACTAGTTGAATGCAAAGAAGTTGTCACATCTGAGTGCCATGTTTTCCTTTCTTAGTTGTCGCCTGGCTTGAGCCTCCACTCATGGTAGCCGTTCTCTGTCAATTTCTTTCATATCTAGTGATTCCCTGGCCTACGCCTTCCATAAACTTATATATCTTATGATGTTTTGACTGCACCAATAGAATGCTTCAGGCAGCTTCTCATTTCCAAACCTTCTCTCTCAAAATGAGGTCACCGTCATCGAGGCCAACTTTTGCCAGCTCTCTTGACCTTACTGTGACCACAACCTCAGGCTTGGTATTGCAGCTCTGTCTGATCATGGACAGGTTTTTTTATGCAAGAACATATATGGGCTGGTGCATGACAAAATTGATAAAATAATCTGTTTGACTAGTGAAGACTCATACCAGCATGTGCAACAATCTATTAATACAAAGTCTATGCTTTGTCCTCATTAGAAAGCTAAGAAGTTGCAGATCCTTTTTCCAGAGTTGGCAGATTAGACGAGAATCTGTCATGGGCACATTAGGCTATTTTGGACTTCTCATGGAGCCACCTTATAACCCTTCATGCCTCCAGATAAGAGTGCTTAATCTAAAATTATTTTTCTTATTTTTCAACCAAAATAGATGTTATGAGTACTCAAAAGAACTGTATCATTGAGACGGTTCTTTTTTAGCACTCACGAGATCCAAAATATGTTTAGAATGATAGGTAAGAAATAATTACAATAATATGCTCAGAAAATTTGCTTAACAGGACCTATGCTTCGGATTCCTCATTTCAGATGTGGTAAAAAGCTGTCTGTGATAAGAGGCATTGTGGAACATGAAGTTCAAAATATGATGTTGCATAGGTATGTACACTTGAGTTTCAGAGAAAGATGTCAATGAATTTAGTTTTTGGAAATTGGTATGAAGGCCCTGTTATGTCTCATTGATGGAGCGCAGTGGCACAGTTGGTAGAGCGTTAGTCTGGTGATGGAAGGGTATAAGCCTCACAGCCGGAGGAGTCACTGTGTTGTTTCCTTGAGCAAGACACTTTATCCGCTGCTTAAAACAAGACAGGAAATCAACACGACATAACTGAAAAATTGTTGACTGGGATGTAAAGCATCAAAACAAACAAACAAATGACTCATTGGCATCCTTGTTTTGCTCTGAATTTTATATAGGCAAATGTAACCTTTTTGAGATTTTGTAAGTAGTAGATTCATGACAGATGCATATCCATAAAATATAATCAAAGCCAATTTCAACTCAGAACAAAATTTCCAAAGTTCATTGCTGAAATACTGTCTAGATATCCTTGTTTTGCTATGAGTTTTATATAGGCAAATGTAATCTATTTAAGATTTTGTGAGTAGTAGATTCATGACAGATGCATATCCATAAAATATATTCAAAGCCAATTTCAACTCGAACAAAATTTCCAAAGTTCATTGCTGAAATGGCCTTTACTTCCTCTGATCTAGGGCTCAATCATAAGATTGTGAACAATGAGTCAAATTAAACTGCATCATGGATGAAAGCTTTCAGGATTGTTCCTGAATTCAGGCAAAACCTGTTGGCTTCATTATGGAATCTCAGGATGGAGTTATAAGATGATATCCCATATATAATGAATCAGCATTTTAAATGGGCCACATCGCAAGTTAACCAGACTGTTGCAGGTAAACACCAAAGTGCAGATCAGCTTGCGCATCTTGGCATTTTGATCAGTGCCTTTCTTATTCGCTATCTAGACAGTATAATAGCTGAAATTGCTACATTGAAAATTTTTCTAGCTAGTCTCAGTAGCTGAGCCAACTGGTTTTATTCCTGCTTTGTCAGAGACTCCGAAAATAGGTTTTCTTGCATCGATGCCCAATGTTTGATGGCTTTAATCTCTGACTTCCAGGATTCTTGAAAAGTAGAACATCCTGCAATGTGCATGCATGTCTTTAGAATACTTGTCAGCTCTGTCCCTTAAATAGCCAGTCTTCCTATTTTGGGAAACGCTACCTTTATCCCTCCCTATTTTGCAAAAAAGCCAGTTCTCACTATTTTGAGGTCAGCTACCTATGTTTGTTGCTATTACAGCAGTAAATGATAAGGAAATTTCAAAATCTCTTCCATAGAAATTTGCATGACTTTGGAGCATACACAGAATTGCTTGAAAAACACCACAAAAATTATCACAAATAGGTACATAATTTCTTACTGTCTCCCCCATGAAATTCTCAAAATCTTGACAGGTATCAAGTCTCTTAGTTATTTGTGCATATCAAAAACTATTTCTCTTATTTCTTATTCAAAACATACGTTGTTTGCACTCAAAAGAACCATCTTAATGAGATAAAACACATGTTAAAACTAATGGATAAGAAAATATTCACAATTTTATGCTTAAAATATGTTTATCTAGACCTTTGAGGTATGTTCTTTATTTTTGTAGGATTCAGCATTCTGAGCATACTGAGAGTGTGAAATACAAGTTTGATCACAATCTGGAGAGAGAGACTGGTGTAGACTCCTACAGTCTCGGTCAGATCTGTGTAGAATCAATATGGTCAGTTGTAGGGGTACTGGACACAAATCTCTCAGAGTCAGACACTACTGACTCCTTGGAGAGCCCACCTCCTCACCCAGATGCCACACTGCTGCAGAATATGGGCTCGAACTTGGTACCTGAACATGAAGGTGTGATGCGAGAGCAGACCTCAAGTCTGGGTGATCTTGATGTCCATTCATGTCTTCAGTTCTTGCTTGAGTTATATCGTCAGTGGCTTTTACCAGGGACCAATGGAAAACCACCTCTTATGCTACTCAATGAAGTAATCAAATCGGTAAGCACTTGAAGATATTATGCATGTTCCAAAAAGGATATATACATATGTGAAGTTTTTTGGGTTATTCCTGAATTCATTATTTTGAGGCTGACTTTCCATAGAAAGTCAACATCAAAATACTGAAATAGGCAGATAAGAAAAGCTTCTTTGTATTATATAATACTTTTATTCTAAAGACAATTGACCTTTTGAAACTGTTAATATTTTATTGGCATAGATACAGTAAGTTTTAAGGTTTAATTTTCAAAAGTTTCGACCATTTTGGGTCAATATGGAGACCTGTCCTAAGTTGATTTGGATACAATGTAAATTAGATTTAGATAATAGGACATGTTTGTGAATGGATTTCCTTATTCTCTATACATAGATACTTTGTGGTTACTAATGATAACCATCTGATATTGTTTTAATTAACTCTTTGTATGCTGGGAAATTTGTTTTCATTCTTTTGTTGTCTTCAGTTGACTTTTTTTCAAAATTAACTTTTTCAAAACATTCTTTCAGGAACACCATCAGAGTGTCAAACAGTTTGAATCCAGATCAGGACTGACATTCTGTCGGTCCTGATCTGGATCCAAACTGTTTGCAAAGGTAATCAGTAGACGGCAAAAGTTGCCATTAGCACAGGGTTCATACGCGTCAGGGAAATGTCAGGGAAATTAAAAAAATTTCAAGGTCAGGGAATTGTCAGGGAATTTTATGTTGTGTCAATGAAAAATGGATATTTGCTAAAATGTCAGGGAAATGTCAGGGAATTTTATAATTTCCAGTTTGTACTAAATGATGAGAAGCAGAAAATTGCTAGGGCAGTTTTCTTAACATTTTGGATACAAGCTTTATCATTTTGATAGCTTCGAAATTGCTTTAAACATAAGAAGATGGAAGAATTTGGTGCTCTTTGCATCCTCAGAGCTCTGCCTTTTTAGCTCACATGAGCCATAGGCTGAGTCAGTGAGGTACATATATTAGTTTGGCAATGGTCTCGGGTCTGGCATCACTCATCATCCATTTGCATTTTGAAAGTGTCAGTTAGCCAAATGTGATGAAATTTCATGTAAAGATTCATCAGGTAGGGTCCCATAGACTTATAACTTGGAAAAAACTTTGAAAATCTTCTTCTGAAACCATTAGGCACACAGCTTATATATTTAATATATAGCAATGTCTAGTAGTCCCCTACATAAATCCTGCCAATCAAGCCTCTGTGGTAAAAAATGGCCACACCCCGAGGATCAATGCTACATGTATTATGAAAAAAAAAATCTTTTGAAACCATAAAGTATGTGGCAACGACTAATGCTCCAGGTGCTCCCCTTGATTGCAAACTGGCCAAGCCTCTGGTGATCAACAGCTCTCATAGACAAAAACTTTACAAAACCTTTTCTAATAATGAGGCCCATAGTTTATACATTTAGTATATAGCAATGTCTTGTGGTCCCCTGCATAAATCCTGCCAACCCTGCCCTTGGGGTCCAACTTGACCATGCCGTGAGGGTCTGTCATTAGCTTCCTTATAATGGGGAAAAACATTAAAAAATCTTCTGAAACCATGAAGCCAATAGCTTTTATATTTAGTATGTAGCAATGTATAGTGGTTCACTACGTAAATCCATCCGATCCTTTGGAGTCTATAACCCTGGGGATCAAATTGGCCACCGCCACACCTGTGGGTGATTTGCTCCCATAGACTCATAAAAAATTGATAAAAAACTTTCTGAAACCATGAAGTCAACAACTCCGGTGAGCAGTTTAGTCTCATTAGGCTTCTTGTTAGCTCACCTAAGCATGTTGTACTCAAAGTCACTCAATGTTTGTTGTGAGTCATCTGTTGTCAACACTTTGCTATATTCAGAGTTTTAGTATAATTTTATCATGACAAAAGTAAGTAAAAAGGCAAAGATCAGAATTTGATACAATCAAGTACCACAACTGATCCTGGGCACCAGATCGGAAAGTGCCAAAAACACAAAAAATATCATCACACACAAGAGCACCAAAAGGTTAGCCCTTTCCCAGCAGGTTACCACAAAGCTGCAATGAACAGACAAGAAAGCATGACAAACACAAAACAAATAACAAAAATGATCCACAAAAGAAGCACCACTTGGAACGGTCAGTAAACATTCTTTTTACTGGAGGGCTTAAACTAGTTTTATAGTACCAACCTCACCCTTATTTCAGATGTGGATCAAGACAAATAGATGTTTGGTTCACATAAAAGATCCCTAAAACCTTTTCTATCGTAGCTTTTACAATGACATATTCCACATCAGATTAAAAATGCTTTGCTTTCCTAAAAATCTGTATATACTGGTTGCATTATAGGTGGCTGTAGGGGAGGTTTAGAGGTCAACATCCAAATTTTTGAAAGAAGACAGCAGTTTTAATATAGTAATTTGACAATCATGTAAATTTCTATTTGGAAACATAGCTATGTACTAAACTATAGACATGCTTTTAATGTTGAATAAATCTTTCCAAAATTAAAATTTTTCACTCTAAATTGAAAACAGAGCTATTTACTGTAGCTATACACATAAGTTAGAATAAAATAAAGTTTCTCGGATGAGTACAGTTATGTCAGGGAAATTTGGAGTGGCGTCAGTGAAAAGTCAGGGAAATGTCAGGGAATTTTGTTTTGTCCTGCCTGTATGAACCCTGTAATAGCAAGGAAAGAGTTATTGATGTATATTATCTAGGTTGTGAGTCTGTCAGATCTGTTTGCTGAGAGGGAACAATATGACTGGATGTTAGATACTCTGTTTGAGGTGTACAAGTCTCATCCCGGTGAAGACAAGATAGCCATGCAGTACCTCAATGTTGTGATATGCTATATTATCTAGGTTGTGAGTCTGTCAGACCTGTTTGCTGAGAGGGAACAATATGAATGGATGTTAGATACTCTGTTTGAGGTGTACAAGTCTCATCCCGGTGAAGACGAGATAGCCATTAACTATCTGATATTGTATTAATTATTGTTATATTATCTAGGTTGTGAGTCTGTCAGACCTGTTTGCTGAGAGGGAACAATATGACTGGATGTTAGATACTCTGTTTGAGGTGTACAAGTCTCATCCTGGTGAAGACGAGATAGCTATGCAGTACCTCAATGTTGCTATATGTTATATTATCTAGGTTGTGAGTCTGTCTGATCTGTTTGCTGAGAGAGAACAGTATGACTGGATGTTAGATACTCTGTTTGAGGTGTACAAGTCTCATCCCGGTGAAGACGAGATAGCCATGAAGTACCTCAATGCTGCTATATGTTATATTATCAAGGTTGTGAGTCTGTCTGACCTGTTTGCTGAGAGAGAACAGTATGACTGGATGTTAGATACTCTGTTTGAGGTGTACAAGTCTCATCCCGGTGAAGACGAGATAGCCATGAAGTACCTCAATGTTGCTATATGTTATATTATCAAGGTTGTGAGTCTGTCAGACCTGTTTGCTGAGAGAGAACAGTATGACGGGATGTGAGATACTCTGTTTGAGGTGTACAAGTCTCATCCCAGTGAAGATGAGATTGCTATGCAGTACCTCAATGTTGCTATATGTTATATTATCTAGGTTGTGAGTCTGTCAGATCTGTTTGCTGAGAGAGAACAGTATGACGGGATGTGAGATACTCTGTTTGAGGTGTACAAGTCTCATCCCAGTGAAGATGAGATTGCTATGCAGTACCTCAATGTTGCTATATGTTGTATTATCTAGGTTGTGAGTCTGTCAGACCTGTTTGCTGAGAGAGAACAGTATGACTGGATGTTAGATACTCTGTTTGAGGTGTACAAGTCCCATCCCGGTGAAGACGAGATAGCCATGCAGTACCTCAATGTTGCTATATGTTATATTAACTAGGTTGTGAGTCTGTCGGACCTGTTTGCTGAGAGAGAACAATATGACTGGATGTCAGATACTCTGTTTGAGGTGTACAAGACTCATCCCGGTGAAGAAGAGATAGCCATGCAGTATCTCAATGTGGCTATATGTTATATTATCTAGGTTGTGAGTCTGTCTGACCTGTTTGCTGAGAGAGACAAGTTTGACTGGATGTTAGATACTCTGTTTGAGGTGTACAAGACTCATCCCGGTGAAGACGAGATAGCCATGCAGTACCTCAATGTTGCTATATGTTGTACTATCTAGGTTGTGAGTCTGTCTGACCTGTTTGCTGAGAGAGAACAGTATGATTGGATGTTAGATACTCTGTTTGAGGTGTACAAGTCTCATCCCGGTGAAGACGAGATAGCCATGCAGTATCTCAATGTTGCTATATGTTATATTATCTAGGTTGTGAGTCTGTCAGACCTGTTTGCTGAGAGAGAACAGTATGACTGGATGTTAGATACTCTGTTTGAGGTGTACAAGTCTCATCCCGGTGAAGACGAGATAGCCATGCAGTACCTCAATGTTGCAATATGTTATATTATCTAGGTTGTGAGTCTGTCAGATCTGTTTGCTGAGAGAGAACAGTATGACTGGATGTTAGATACACTGTTTGAGGTGTACAAGTCTCATCCTGGTGAAGGCGAGATAGCCATGCAGTACCTCAATGTTGCTATATGTTATATTACCTAGGTTGTGAGTCTGTCTGATCTGTTTGCTGAGAGAGAACAGTATGACTGGATGTTAGATACTCTGTTTGAGGTATACAAGTCTCATCCTGGTTAAGACGAGATAGCCATACAGTATCTCAATGTTGCTATATGTTATATTATCTAGGTTGTGAGTCTGTCTGATCTGTTTGCTGAGAGAGAACAGTATGACTGGATGTTAGATACTCTGTTTGAGGTGTATAAGTCTCATCCCGGTGAAGACGTGATAGCCATGCAGTACCTTTATGTTGCTATATGTTATATTATCTAGGTTGTGAGTCTGTCGGACCTGTTTGCTGAGAGAGAACAGAATGACTAGATGTTAGATACTCTTTTTGAGGTGTATAAGTCTCATCCAGGTGAAGTCGAGATAGCCATGCAGTACCTCAATGTTGCTATATGTTATATTATCTAGGTTGTGAGTCTGTCAGACCTGTTTGCTGAGAGAGAACAGTATGACTGGATGTTAGATACTCTGTTTGAGGTGTACAAGTCTCATCCTGGTGAAGACGAGATAGCCATGCAGTACCTCAATGTTGCTATATGTTATATTATCTAGGTTGTGAGTCTGTCTGATCTGTTTGCTGAAAGAGAACAGTATGACTGGATGTTACATACTCTGTTTGAGGTGTACAAGTCTCATCCCGGTGAACACGAGATAGCCATGCAGTATCTCAATGTTGCTATATGTTATATTATCTAGGTTGTGAGTCTGTCAGACCTGTTTGCTGAGAGAGAACAGTATGACTGGATGTTAGATACTCTGTTTGAGGTGTACAAGTCTCATCCAGGTGAAGACGAGATAGCCATGCAGTATCTCAATGTGGCAATATGTTATATTATCTAGGTTGTGAGTCTGTCAGACCTGTTTGCTGAGAGAGAACAGTATGACTGGATGTTAGATACTCTGTTTGAGGTGTACAAGTCTCATCCCGGTGAAGACGAGATAGCCATGCAGTATCCTAATGTGGCAATATGTTATATTATCTAGGTTGTGAGTCTGTCTGATCTGTTTGCTGAGAGAGAACAGTATGACTGGATGTTAGATACTCTGTTTGAGGTGTACAAGTCTCATCCTGGTGAAGACGAGATTGCTATGCAGTACCTTAATGTTGCTATATGTTATATTATCTAGGTTGTGAGTCTGTCAGACCTGTTTGCTGAGAGAGAACAGTATGACTGGATGTTAGATACTCTGTTTGAGGTGTACAAGTCTCATCCTGGTGAAGACGAGATTGCTATGCAGTACCTTAATGTTGCTATATGTTATATTATCTAGGTTGTGAGTCTGTCTGACCTGTTTGCTGAGAGAGAACAGTATGACTGGATGTTAGATACTCTGTTTGAGGTGTACAAGTCTCATCCAGGTGAAGACGAGATAGCCATGCAGTATCTCAATGTGGCAATATGTTATATTATCTAGGTTGTGAGTCTGTCAGACCTGTTTGCTGAGAGAGAACAGTATGACTGGATGTTAGATACTCTTTTTGAGGTGTACAAGTCTCATCCTGGTGAAGGCGAGATAGCCATGCAGTATCTCAATGTTGCTATATGTTGTATTATCTAGGTTGTGAGTCTGTCAGACCTGTTTGCTGAGAGAGAACAGTATGACTGGATGTTAGATACTCTGTTTGAGGTGTACAAGTCTCATCCTGGTTAAGACGAGATAGCCATGCAGTATCTCAATGTTGCTATATGTTATATTATCTAGGTTGTGAGTCTGTCAGACCTGTTTGCTGAGAGAGAACAGTATGACTGGATGTTAGATACTCTGTTTGAGGTGTACAAGTCTCATCCTGGTGAAGACGAGATAGCCATGCAGTACCTCAATGTTGCTATATGTTGTATTATCTAGGTTGTGAGTCTGTCTGACCTGTTTGCTGAGAGAGAACAGTATGATTGGATGTTAGATACTCTGTTTGAGGTGTACAAGTCTCATCCTGGTGAAGACGAGATAGCCATGCAGTGCCTCAATGTTGCAATATGTTATATTATCTAGGTTGTGAGTCTGTCTGACCTGTTTGCTGAGAGAGAACAGTATGACTGGATGTTAGATACTCTGTTTGAGGTGTACAAGTCTCATCCCAGTGAAGATGAGATTGCTATGCAGTACCTCAATGTTGCTATATGTTATATTATCTAGGTTGTGAGTCTGTCAGACCTGTTTGCTGAGAGGGAACAGTATGACTGGATGTTAGATACTCTGTTTGAGGTGTACAAGACTCATCCTGGTGAAGACGAGATAGCCATGCAGTACCTCAATGTTGCAATATGTTATATTATCTAGGTTGTGAGTCTGTCTGACCTGTTTGCTGAGAGAGAACAGTATGACTGGATGTTAGATACTCTATTTGAGGTGTACAAGTCTCATCCTGGTGAAGACGAGATAGCCATGCAGTATCTCAATGTTGCTATATGTTATATTATCTAGGTTGTGAGTCTGACTGACCTGTTTGCTGAGAGAGAACAGTATGACTGGATGTTAGATACGCTATTTGAGGTGTACAAGTCTCATCCTGGTGAAGACGAGATAGCCATGCAGTATCTCAATGTTGCTATATGTTATATTATCTAGGTTGTGAGTCTGACTGACCTGTTTGCTGAGAGAGAACAGTATGACTGGATGTTAGATACGCTATTTGAGGTGTACAAGTCTCATCCTGGTGAAGACGAGATAGCCATGCAGTATCTCAATGTTGCTATATGTTATATTATCTAGGTTGTGAGTCTGTCAGATCTGTTTGCTGAGAGAGAACAGTATGACGGGATGTGAGATACTCTGTTTGAGGTGTACAAGTCTCATCCCGGTGAACACGAGATAGCCATGCAGTATCTCAATGTTGCTATATGTTATATTATCTAGGTTGTGAGTCTGTCTGATCTGTTTGCTGAGAGAGAACAGTATGACTGGATGTTAGATACTCTGTTTGAGGTGTACAAGTCTCATCCTGGTGAAGACGAGATAGCCATGCAGTATCTCATTGTTGCTATATGTTATATTATCTAGGTTGTGAGTCTGTCAGACTTGTTTGCTGAGAGAGAACAGTATGACTGGATGTTAGATACTCTGTTTGAGGTGTACAAGTCTCATCCCGGTGAACACGAGATAGCCATGCAGTATCTCAATGTTGCTATATGTTATATTATCTAGGTTGTGAGTCTGTCTGACTTGTTTGCTGAGAGAGAACAGTATGACTGGATGTTAGATACTCTGTTTGAGGTGTACAAGTCTCATCCTGGTGAAGACGAGATAGCCATGCAGTATCTCAATGTTGCTATATGCTATATTATCTAGGTTGTGAGCCTGTCAGACCTGTTTGCTGAGAGAGAACAGTATGACTGGATGTTAGATACTCTGTTTGAGGTGTACAAGTCTCATCCCCGTGAAGACGAGATAGCCATGCAGTACCTTAATGTTGCTATATGTTATATTATCTAGGTTGTGAGTCTGTCTGATCTGTTTGCTGAGAGAGAACAGTATGACTGGATGTTAGATACTCTGTTTGAGGTGTACAAGTCTCATCCTGGTGAAGACGAGATAGCTATGCAGTACCTCAATGTTGCTATATGTTATATTATCTAGGTTGTGAGTCTGTCTGTCCTGTTTGCTGAGAGAGAACAGTATGACTGGATGTTAGATACTCTGTTTGAGGTGTACAAGTCTCATCCTGGTTAAGACGAGATAGCCATGCAGTACCTCAATGTTGCAATATGTTATATTATCTAGGTTGTGAGTCTGTCAGACCTGTTTGCTGAGAGAGAACAGTATGACTGGATGTTAGATACTCTGTTTGAGGTATACAAGTCTCATCCTGGTGAAGACGAGATAGCCATGCAGTATCTCAATGTTACTATATGTTATATTATCTAGGTTGTGAGACTGTCTGATCTGTTTGCTGAGAGAGAACAGTATGACTGGATGTTAGATACTCTGTTTGAGGTGTACAAGTCTCATCCCCATGAAGACGAGATAGCCATGCAGTGCCTCAATATTGCTATATCTTATATTATCTAGGTTGTGAGTCTGTCAGACCTGTTTGCTGAGAGAGAACAGTATGACTGGATGTTAGATACTCTGTTTGAGGTGTACAAGTCTCATCCCAGTGAAGATGAGATTGCTATGCAGTACCTCAATGTTGCTATATGTTATATTATCTAGGTTGTGAGACTGTCTGATCTGTTTGCTGAGAGAGAACAGTATGACTGGATGTTAGATACTCTGTTTGAGGTGTACAAGTCTCATCCTGGTGAAGACGAGATAGCCATGCAGTATCTCAATGTTGCTATATGTTATATTATCTAGGTTGTGAGTCTGTCAGACCTGTTTGCTGAGAGAGAACAGTATGACTGGATGTTAGATACTCTGTTTGAGGTGTACAAGTCTCATCCTGGTGAAGACGAGATAGCCATGCAGTATCTCATTGTTGCTATATGTTATATTATCTAGGTTGTGAGTCTGTCTGACTTGTTTGCTGAGAGAGAACAGTATGACTGGATGTTAGATACTCTGTTTGAGGTGTACAAGTCTCATCCCGGTGAACACGAGATAGCCATGCAGTATCTCAATGTTGCTATATGTTATATTATCTAGGTTGTGAGTCTGTCTGATCTGTTTGCTGAGAGAGAACAGTATGACTGGATGTTAGATACTCTGTTTGAGGTGTACAAGTCTCATCCCAGTGAAGACGAGATAGCCATGCAGTATCTCATTGTTGCTATATGTTATATTATCTAGGTTGTGAGTCTGTCTGACTTGTTTGCTGAGAGAGAACAGTATGACTGGATGTTAGATACTCTGTTTGAGGTGTACAAGTCTCATCCTGGTGAAGACGAGATAGCCATGCAGTATCTCAATGTTGCTATATGCTATATTATCTAGGTTGTGAGCCTGTCAGACCTGTTTGCTGAGAGAGAACAGTATGACTGGATGTTAGATACTCTGTTTGAGGTGTACAAGTCTCATCCCGGTGAAGACGAGATAGCCATGCAGTACCTTAATGTTGCTATATGTTATATTATCTAGGTTGTGAGTCTGTCTGATCTGTTTGCTGAGAGAGAACAGTATGACTGGATGTTAGATACTCTGTTTGAGGTGTACAAGTCTCATCCTGGTGAAGACGAGATAGCTATGCAGTACCTTAATGTTGCTATATGTTATATTATCTAGGTTGTGAGTCTGTCTGATCTGTTTGCTGAGAGAGAACAGTATGACTGGATGTTAGATACTCTGTTTGAGGTGTACAAGTCTCATCCCGGTGAAGACGAGATAGCCATGCAGTACCTTAATGTTGCTATATGTTATATTATCTAGGTTATGAGTCTGTCTGATCTGTTTGCTGAGAGAGAACAGTATGACTGGATGTTAGATACTCTGTTTGAGGTGTACAAGTCTCATCCTGGTGAAGACGAGATAGCCATGCAGTGCCTCAATGTTGCAATATGTTATATTATCTAGGTTGTGAGTCTGTCTGACCTGTTTGCTGAGAGAGAACAGTATGACTGGATGTTAGATACTCTGTTTGAGGTGTACAAGTCTCATCCCGGTGAACACGAGATAGCCATGCAGTATCTCAATGTTGCTATATGTTATATTATCTAGGTTGTGAGTCTGTCTGATCTGTTTGCTGAGAGAGAACAGTATGACTGGATGTTAGATACTCTGTTTGAGGTGTACAAGTCTCATCCTGGTGAAGACGAGATAGCCATGCAGTATCTCAATGTTGCTATATGTTATATTATCTAGGTTGTGAGTCTGTCTGACCTGTTTGCTGAGAGAGAACAGTATGACTGGATGTTAGATACTCTGTTTGAGGTGTACAAGTCTCATCCCGGTGAAGACGAGATAGCCATGCAGTACCTTAATGTTGCTATATGTTATATTATCTAGGTTGTGAGTCTGTCTGATCTGTTTGCTGAGAGAGAACAGTATGACTGGATGTTAGATACTCTATTTGAGGTGTACAAGTCTCATCCTGGTGAAGACGAGATAGCCATGCAGTATCTCAATGTTACTATATGTTATATTATCTAGGTTGTGAGACTGTCTGACCTGTTTGCTGAGAGGGAACAGTATGACTGGATGTTAGATACTCTGTTTGAGGTGTACAAGTCTCATCCCGTTGAAGACGAGATAGCTATGCAGTATCTCAATGTTGCTATATGTTATATTATCTAGGTTGTGAGTCTGTCAGACCTGTTTGCTGAGAGAGAACAGTATGACTGGATGTTAGATACTCTGTTTGAGGTGTACAAGTCTCATCCCGGTGAAGACGAGATAGCCATGCAGTATCTCAATGTTACTATATGTTATATTATCTAGGTTGTGAGTCTGTCAGACCTGTTTGCTGAGAGAGAACAGTATGACTGGATGTTAGATACTCTGTTTGAGGTGTACAAGTCTCATCCCGGTGAACATGAGATAGCCATGCAGTATCTCAATGTTGCTATATGCTATATTATCTAGGTTGTGAGCCTGTCAGACCTGTTTGCTGAGAGAGAACAGTATGACTGGATGTTAGATACTCTGTTTGAGGTGTACAAGTCTCATCCCAGTGAAGACGAGATAGCCATGCAGTACCTTAATGTTGCTATATGTTATATTATCTAGGTTGTGAGTCTGTCTGATCTGTTTGCTGAGAGAGAACAGTATGACTGGATGTTAGATACTCTGTTTGAGGTGTACAAGTCTCATCCCGGTGAAGACGAGATAGCCATGCAGTATCTCAATGTTACTATATGTTATATTATCTAGGTTGTGAGTCTGTCTGACCTGTTTGCTGAGAGAGAACTGTATGACTGGATGTTAGATACTCTGTTTGAAGTGTACAAGTCTCATCCCAGTGAAGATGAGATAGCCATGCAGTACCTCAATGTTACTATATGTTATATTATCTAGGTTGTGAGTCTGTCTGACCTGTTTGCTGAGAGAGAACAGTATGACTGGATGTTAGATACTCTGTTTGAGGTGTACAAGTCTCATCCCAGTGAAGATGAGATTGCTATGCAGTACCTTAATGTTGCTATATGTTATATTATCTAGGTTGTGAGTCTGTCGGACCTGTTTGCTGAGAGAGAACAGTATGACTGGATGTTAGATACTCTGTTTGAGGTGTACAAGTCTCATTCTGGTGAAGGCTAGATAGCCATGCAGTATCTCAATGTTGCTATATGTTATATTATCTAGGTTGTGAGTCTGTCAGACCTGTTTGCTGAGAGAGAACAGTATGACTGGATGTTAGATACTCTGTTTGAGGTGTACAAGTCTCATCCCGGTGAAGACGAGATAGCTATGCAGTATCTCAATGTTGCTATATGTTATATTATCTAGGTTGTGAGTCTGTCTGACCTGTTTGCTGAGAGAGAACAGTATGACTGGATGTTAGATACTCTGTTTGAGGTGTACAAGTCTCATCCCGGTGAAGACGAGATAGCTATGCAGTACCTCAATGTTGCTATATGTTATATTATCTAGGTTGTGAGTCTGTCAGACCTGTTTGCTGAGAGAGAACAGTATGACTGGATGTTAGATACTCTGTTTGAGGTGTACAAGTCTCATCCCGGTGAAGACGAGATAGCCATGCAGTATCTCAATGTTGCTATATGTAAGGCTGCAGCTGTTGTTGGAGTGGTGAGTAGGGCTGATTTTAACCAAACATAGTTAGAGGGATATAACTTTAGCATCGTCCGTCCGTCCTTTCGGAACCATATCTCAATGCCCATAAGTCAGATTTGATGCATTCTTTGTATTAATTATTTGTACCATAGACTGTCAATATCCTTAAAGTTTCCTTGAAATCAACTCATTAACACATGAGTTACTAACCTTAACATCGACTGGGGATTTGTTGTACAAAATCTATATTGGCTTTTGTTTAATGAATTTCGACTTCCCATTACCCCAAAACTATAGTATATCTAGCAACTTCTCATTACGGGCTTTTTATGGGCATTGATTGCCCAGTGCCTGTAGATAAGCACAAGGTTTTTAAAAAGTTAAATCCATGCCCGGGTCCAGAGGGTGTACACAGGGGGTCCGGACCCCCCCCCCCTTCCCCCACTGAAATCCCAAATTCTATAGGTTCCTATAGAAATAATCAATTGGACGCACCCTGGACAACAACAAAAAATGTCAGAGCTTTTTTCTGTCAGTTGGAGCCCGTACCTCCACCCCCTACCCCTGACGAAAATTCCTGGTTCTGCACATGTACTCCATCCCCTTACCCCATAGGTAGATCAAAAGTCAAATATATAAATTTACCAGTAACTAAGTCATTTGGCAATATTTTCAACCCAAAATTTGCATACAGACAGATGAACAATGGATATGAACATCTAAAATCAGATTCAATGACATACACCCTTGACTCCTGGTGTGGGGTCAAAAGTTTAGATCATTTTTTTCTAAAGGTGGTTATGTTGCTTATCAAATTAAAGGGAATAAAGGTTAGAACAAAATGCAAGCAAAAAGTTTGATGTTACACACACCTTGTTGGGTTACAAGGTCAAATATAGAAATTGTGTAGTTTAGTATTTTGGTGCTTATTGCATACAGTAAAACCTGTCTTAACCGGCCACTCAAAAAGATCAAGTATAATTATCAAGACCTAGTATACCTTAAGTCAGGGCAAACTTATTGCAGAATGCTTTGACCTTCATTAAGCTAACATTTGTCATAAAGATCTTTGTTTTGTCTATTTTTGAGTGGCCGCTTAAGACAGGTTTTACTGTATGATTTGTGAGCAGCCAAGTCACAAGACAATCCTGCATATACCCTCAGTCTTACTAGAGCCTTCAATGTTATATGAAGACTTAGGCCTCTAGCTCCACTATATTGCTGCATATACATGATTTTACACAGTGGCTCAGTAGTAGAGTGCTTGACCTGAGATGGAGGGGATGCAGGTTTGAGCCTGACTGGTGTCACTGCATTGTGTCCTTGAGCAAGACACATTGGTCTTTGTTTAGGACTGATTCAACCCAGGAAGGCCTATCCAAACATAACCGAAAAATTGTTGACTGGGATGTAAAGAATCAAATTAAACAAACACACACACACACACACACACACACACATAATTATGTGACAAATGAAATATGTCTTAGATATATAAAAATTTTGGAAGTAAAAATTTTGACTATTTTCTTATCCATTAGTTAAACATTTGTTTTGAATGCTCAAAAGAACTGTCTCACTGAGACGGGTCTTTTGAGTACCCACAATATATGTTTTGGCTCATAAATAAGAAAATTAAGTTTTAATTACGCACTTTGATCGCAAGGCCTGAGTAACACAATCTCATGGACTGGCTCAAATATATATTGCAGACAAGCAGGTGGGGGCATGGTCTTTATATTCCTCACTGTAAAGAGATGATTGCAACCATATATATAATATATAGCATGTAATATTCTAAATGACTATTTCAGCTTCGGAATAATCAAGCTCCAGTATGTAATAAGCATGCTTATCCCTTCTACCTAATACCCTTATAGCATCAATTGTAGATAGTTCAGATCTAGGTTGCATACAACAGAATGTCATGTCTCATCAGCAGGGTCCTCTCTGTTCACAGCAATAATAGTTTAAGCTCCCCTGTAAGAAGTACAAACCGTCAGCATTAGTGTTTGCTTAGTAACTCAAAATTTGTTTCAGATATTTTCATGAAACCTGACATGATTGTAAAGTAGCATGAAACAACATGCAGAGCGTAAGATCTGTAACTCTCTTTATCACACAACGTCGCATCTGGGAGTGATGTAACGCCATGCAATAAAATCGATAAACCACTAGTGGTTTACAGATTTTCGGGAAACGTGATGACGTCCATTATAACGTTATTTAAAATAAGGGAAAATCTTGAAGTTTTCAGACCAAAAATGCAATTTTTAAGTATTTTTAATGTCATTTGATAAATAGAATCTAACATTCGTGCTCCTGTATTATTGAACTCTTTAAACTCGTTGTGAAAAAGAGATAAATGCTTTGCAAGCCTCACATTTGATCTCTTTTCCACATCTTGTTTAATAAAAACAATAAAACATGATTACTCATGTAAGATCCTATATACATTTGACTCCAAACGCTTACAGGTATTTTCATGACAAATGTAAAAAAAACATGAGAAACACAAGGACCATACATTTGGATTGCATATTTTTGGAGTTAAAGTATTTTGGAGTTGAAAAAAGTATATTTCGTGACATGATTATATCAGCTTTGCATCAGTAGAAAATGGCATATGAATAAATGTAGAAATACATTTCATTATTGTGTAGTTCATGAGCACATGAATGGAGCAGGTTTATGAATAAGCTTTAATATAGAGACCTTCGTGTCTGATTATGGGCAGACTTTCTTTGCTTTGACACAGGGGTATATTGCTTTGCTTGTGAGGCTTGTTAGTGTTACTGAGAATGAAATGAGGCATATTACTTTGTTAAGCCTTTCTGTGTTTATGTTTAATATCCTACCCACAAGTTCCTACTTCCACTTCCCTGCAACTGCTTTTGAGTTATAAATATTATTCCCCATGTATTGCAACATTTATTACTCTGAGGTTTAGTTTGGTGTTTTGCTGTAAAAAGGTTTGTGGAATGTGGTCTGAGCTGCAAAGGCCTGTGCAGACTCCTCAGAGTCTTTTCGGCTCTGAACATAAAGTTGGGTGTAGTTGAATACTCAGACTGAAATTTAGACCTCTAAGCCCCCTACTGGACACGTCAGCATGGCTTTTGTGCAAGTACCAAAAGCTCTTGTGTCAGCACATATATTATTTATTTGTGACCCGTCACGCGAAAAGAGGCGAGTTGGGTGTCATATAGTGAAATTCACTTTTTCCGCTTTTTGAATAGAGAATTTATAACGAATCAAGAAATATTAACATGTTGGTGGGTTCTTGATCATTTTGGGTCTCAAAATGTCCAAAGAAGATGGGTACCGCCCGGAAGCGTCACAAATTTTCTATTGACCTTATTGTAACGTTACATGTACATAATAAAATCTAACAGATTAACACGCGTTATAAAATATTGAAAAAGGACATTACAATGAAATTGTTGTAATCAATTTTCTTTTCTCTTTTTCTATTTATATTCCTCTCATTCTTCCTCCTCTATTTCTTCTTCAAATTTCGCGCCAGATATTTTTTCTAGCCTTCAACTACACTATAGTGTCAAAACTTAGTCAACTTTTGAAAAAAAATCACTCTGAAATATTTTATGTGTTGTTTAAAAAATATTTTCCTCGTTTTTAATGCATCAAACTTGATAAAAAGGATACCGTTGGAAAGGAAATTGAAAAACGCAATAAACAAAATTTATTCATTCGCCAAGGTCTCTTACTTCCTGAAAAAATGATAATTATAGTAAAACTGCAAAATACTGAAATACTGATTTTTCGTTGACGTAAACGGGAACGTCGCAGAGCCATGACGTAAAAGAAAATTGTGTTTTCTCAAAGATTTGTACATTTACTACATCATCAGTTGAATTTAGCAAATATTAGAATGTGTGTATACATTGTTATGCTATTTCCACCAGCTTTCTGCTAGTATATTGTTTATTGTCGTCCGCCTTTCAGAGAAAATGATGAGCGTAGTATTAGTGGTGTGTTGTTTGTGATGCGTGGTTCTGCTCGAGTGCCATGTGTGTGTGCTCCTCGTACAGTTTAAGTGTATAGATAGGTTTGAAACTTGCCATTGCTTACAGATCATACAGATGCGCAAGTGGTTTATATACAATATTCAGTCACATTGATTTCAGTCACTTTTTAGTCGTGACCATCGACTGCTACCTATGTCTCATTATATTGATTGTGATTTTAATATGATTCTAAAATTTATTTTGTCACTATTTTATGTTTTGCACTTAAACACAAAAATAGTAAGTTTGAACTTGCATACTATAAGCATGTGATAAGTGTTTATAAAAAAAAACTTCACCTGTACAATTTATACTGATTGTTTGAAACAATTTTACATGTACAGTCACGGGACATAAGTTTTCGCCTACGTGTGACGTCGCCGTTTAAATTAGTGTAATTCCAGATTTTTTGCAAAAATTATTGTCGCAAAACTATAGAATCTTCAATCATGAAAAAATACTAAATGAAAGCACATTGATTTACGCAATAAACATATTTATTATAGCTTCCTGGTGTCTATTGTTTTTGCATGGTAGTCATTTAAACACAAAGACAAAAGAAAATTTCATTTTTTCGGTGACGTTTACGTCAGCGTCAATGGGAATCGTGATATTTGAAAATTTACGTCCACTTTAAACGCGTTCACCTTGAGAACCAAAAGCGCAATTATCTTAATATTAAATTGTATATTGCTATTTTCTATTTGCTTTTCATCCGTGTAAGTTTTGTAAAAATGCACCCATTAACTTCGTCAAAATATTTTTTGCAAAAATCTGGAAGTGCACTGTTTTAAACTGCGACGTCACAAGTAGCGAATAATTATGTCCTGTGACTGTACTTTAAATGTTTTTGACGCCCTGGTACATTCATGCATTTTGTAATGCTGATTTTGTATTGCGTATATACTCAGTACACAAAGAAACGCAACCATCGTGCAATTTTGAATAGCTTGCACAATTCCTAAGATTGGAGGGCACACGCTGAATTCTAAGACATTTTGTCACTACGGCGGCATTTTCTTTTTGCATGTACACTAAGGATATCCTAAAATAAAAAGTCACACGCTCCAATTTCTTTTGTTAACATATGATAAACAGCAAGAAAAGATGATTTGTTATTAATTTGCATATGCTTTCCGAAAGTGCTTACAATATGCCTAGTAAATTTAAACACACACTGGGCATATAAGGATTGTCAATCCCTCTCTTTTTTTATTAACACTTAATTCTCCCCAGGAGAGGACCATCCCTCTGCATTCAAAACAAATCATGCTTTATGGACATCGTTTTCGCAACAGTTGTGCACAACCACGTAGCAGCCGTTCAGCTGTTTGGTGTGCAGAAACTTACAAGCATGCGTACCATGGCAGCCTCTTCCTGCATTTTATTTATTTGAAGGATTGTTGTAGCTTGGCAATATGTTATGGAGTTTCTTTATGATGCTTAAAAATATATAATTAGCGTGTTCAACCCAACAAGTGCACTGTCATTCAAAACTTAACAGCCGGGAAATAGGACTTGTGGAGATGGTGTATTCCGTTGTACACTAAACTAACAAGAATGAACTAAGGCAGCAAACACGCTTGCCCAGAATCGTGTTCCCGCCGATTAGGGCATGGTTACATGCTGGGCATGGTTACATACGATGGGTTGAATGGCGCTTCAGCACTGAGCTGCAAAACTGACCGGTTATCAGTTTGGAAGGTTCCATGTCTGTCCAGGCTAAGTATTGCGGGTCACATGTATATACATATGCGAAGCTCTTCGGGACTGTTTCACGTTCATATCAATGCTCGTAAAAGCGTCAATTAATTCCCGGCAGGTAAGCGTAAATTTACTCCGCCTAGTTTTGGGAAGGAATGTAAACGGCAATGCCGTGAAGATGCTGCTGTAAAATTATAGCCCCGCTTCCCTTTGTCCCACAGGTGCCGTAGCTCCTAATGAAGGATGCATAGCGGTATTTTTTCTTATTTATGACGTAGGGGAATTAAACATTTTGTTTAGAAGATGCAGATACTATTGGTCTGACAATATTCTTTTGTCTACAGCAAAGAAAGTAAATAAAAAAAAAACTAAAAAGAAGCAAAAATTTAATTGGAATACCGACGCTCGGAATCGAACTTTGGGCCGTTCGCGTGAGAGTCAGGTATCATAGCCCCTACACCATTGCAGAAATTTTAAAGAATTTGCTTATAATTATTATAAATGACATGGCCTAATCATGATTAATTTTTTCATATGTTTTTTTTTAATTTTCTTTAAGTTCCCAAAAGCCATTTTGATTTTTTCACAAAAATCTTCTCATGCTTCTGCTGTACTCATAATACACTTGACTATTCGTTAAAGAAAAACTGTAGCAAAAATCCGTTCTTACCCGATGACATCATTTGTTTGTTTTTGTTGCTTTACGTCCCATGTCAACAGCTATGGTCATTGCGGGACGGTCAGTTCACTTAACCACACTTTTTCCTGGGCAGGCTTGAGCAAGCGGTTAACCAGTAATTTGTGCACATACTTTCGCTTGTAACTGACAACAACCCTTCTTGAATAAATCAGCGGAAGGAGGAGAATGACCGTAGAAATTATTTCATGATCAATCTCCACGAAAGTATGGTACCGGGCCGGGATCGAACTCGCGACCCCTGGATCTGCAGTCAGACACGCATCTGTTGCCAGACACGTTACCGACTGCGCTATGCGGCCCGGTACCGATGACATCATAACTACGTCATCAGATAAACTTAAATCTTGCCACGGCTTGGGAAAACAAATAAATTTTCACTTTTCCTAAAAAAGCTTGATGTTGTGAGTAATAATTGAAATTGAAATGAAGAAGCTGGATGGCGATTACAACTATTTTAATCTAATATCAAGGACATCGGGTTTTTTGCAGAAAATTTGTAATATGCTGAAAACTTCCATGTGAGGTTATGAAAAATCAAGAGTGGTGACATATCCTTTTTATTTCAAAAATTGACAGTCCATACACAAAACAAACTGTATGCAAAGAATTAAAAAGATTTTAATGTGGGAAGTGTTACCCGCATCTGCCCTTAAATTAGTAGGTCTAAACCATGTAAACCAGATGAGAAATAGATCTAAATCATAAACTGAACTGCGTGGACGATTCTCGACCCAACTTTCACTTACGAACAACATTCAAAAGGGACATTTAATATCGTACAAAATGTTTGACAGTCTGGCGGCAGAAAAAATCAATATGAAAAACGTGTTTGATCCGGTTTTATAATAAGTTTAACTTCTCTTTGAAACACGCGTAGTTGTGCTACTTTTGCGCAACCGCGACGTTAACTTTAAGACGTATTTTCTCGAAATGACGTCGTCCACCCAACTCGTACCTTTTTGCGTGAGGGGTCACATTTCAATAAAATGAACAGCTCATTTAATTTATTTAAAAGAATTTATTGATAAAAAATTATGATGGTAGCATAGTAGTTGTGAAAATTTAATATTTTTACTATTTCTTTTTTAAGCAAATTTTAGCTTATTATGAGCAGAAAGTACATGTACCACAGTAATAGATCATGTGTACCAACAACAACATTGGGGACATGATGATGAAATGATAAGGCTTTGTTGGTGATCAAAGTATGTTCACTGTAGTGTTAAAATCCCAAATTAAAGCCAAAAGTGCTTCTACTTGTGCAAAATACAGTATAGTCACCTTAAAATTCTATATTTGGGTACACAAGAATGAACTGTGTCATAAGTAAAGGGACAATTTTACAAAGAAATTATAGGAAAATGGCCATTACATGGTCACTTTCCTGTATTTCCATTGTAAAATTCCATGGTAAAAAAATTGGAGCCACAACATTATGTTATATAGGGACTGCGCTGTATCTCATAAATAAGTACTGAATTTTTATCAGAAGTACACACATTATAATCATGTAGTGTAAATGTTACTATTTTAAGGTACCATTTCCATTTTTCAGAGCCATTTGTTTTTACCTTTTCTTGACTTGTTGAATTTTTTCTATCCGTTTTGATACAATATAATTAGCCATGTCCATTTTGAGATGTTTCAAGTTATAAATAATTTCCAGATGAAGTTGTGTTTCTGTTTCTGAATATTGTTTAAACCTGAAATTAACAGGGTAGACTGCAACATTTCTACTGGATTAACACTGTTGGTATGCCATGTAATGGGTTTCCAGTGAATTTTTCAGGTTTTTGTGAATGTGGAGCACAGTAGCTCAGTTGGTAGAGTGTCAGATTGGGAATTGAAAGGATGCTAGTTCAAGTTTCAACGGATTCACTGTCCTTGAGCAGGACACTTTATCCACTACTTAGTACTGGTTCAACCCAGGATGACAAGAATTCCTCCAGACATGACTGGGGACGTAAAGCATGAACACAAACAAATTCAGATTTGGGAGCTGCTTTAAGGTTTGATGTTTATGTGAATTGTCTCAGAAATAACAGAAAAAAAAGTTTTCTGCTGCAAAAGTTGTTTGTTCCCAATATAGTGGTTAACCCTCAAAGCGCCAATCACGACTGCAACCTACGACAAATTTGCCGACACCTTTCTTGATTTTCAAGAAAAAAATAGGTATGATTTTTCATGAGAATCGTCTGCTGGTCGTCTGCCAGCAGACGATTCTCATGAAATATCATGCCTTATTTGTTATTTTTGAAAAAGCGAAAAAAATTTGAAATTGTCGTCTGCTGCAAATTATAGGTGGCGCTTTATGTGTTAAGATTATTTGCTGGAGATTGTAGTTCTAGATAAATGAGAGGAAAATGACTAAAACTTAACCAGCAACATTTGTCGTCTGCTGATAACTTTGCAAACAGTTTGGACCCAGATCAGGGCTGACACAATGTCGGTCCTGATCTGGATCCAAACTGTTTGACACTCTGATTGTATTTCTAAAATAATTGTTTGAAAAAGTTAATTTTGAAAACAGTCAGCAGACAGCAACAAAAGCATGAAAGATTACCCAGCATGCAAAGAATGAAAAAATAAAAAAAGGCTTGATATTGTATGTGAATCGTCTACTTGCAGACAATTCACATAAAATATGAAGCCTTCTTGTCTTTGAAAATAAAAAAAAATCACATAATTTACTGTCTGCTAATTTTGTGGTTAAGATTATTAGCTGCAGATTGTATTTTCAGATAAATGAGAGGATCACGATTTAAACATAACTTGAATGATTGATCTTTTTGTTTCTTGACCTTTAGGATTCCACTACAGCTGATAAACTAGTGAAAATAATAGCTAATGGTTTGAAGAGTACCCACCTATCCAGTAAAGTATCCACCTTGTATGGTTCCCTGTACCTACTGGAGGCTGCTATACCTGAGGTCAACAAATTACTGGTTCCTGCATTGACAGAATTCCTTGTTAAGCATATAGCTAATGTGAGCAGGTAATGTTGCTGAGAGATGAAATTTAAGTTTTTGAAAAATTATTTATTGTGAAATAAAACTACAGAAAAACCTGTCTTAAGCAGCCACTCAAAAATAGACAAAACAAAGGTCTTAAAGACAAATGGTAGCTTAATGAAGGTCGAAAGTATTGCAGAATGCTCTCTTGGAGCATTCTGCAATACTTTTGACCTGCATTAAGCAATAATTAATCTTGAAAACAAATTTAGGGTCTTTTTGAGAGTTGCCTTTTTTCACAGGTTTTAATGTAGTGAATGATTTCTGTATGTATAGGAGAAAGTCCAAGAAACTGTTCCTTCCAAAAAAAATAACGGACTAAAGGCCTCCGCATGCACACGCAGATCCAGAAATTTTTACAGAGGGAGTGCAACTTTGACTACGTTTTTTTTTAGTTGATGAGGGGAGAGAGGATCCGAATACCACTATAAGCGGGCCATCATCGGCCCATCTGCGAAACGCCATTTAAATGGCATTTCCCTGGCGGGTCAATGGTGGACCAACATTTAATGCTGGCCTGGTAGCTTTGTGATTTTACAGTGGATCTGGACCAGTATTGCTAAGAAACCCTATATTTTTGTGATTTTTCAAGGGGAGTCTGGACCCCCTGTCACCCCTGTGGATACACACATACTCAGGAAGGCTGTGTGCCATTGTTTTTCCTGATCCCCAATGGACAGTTACTAAGGCTTTCTCAAGCAAATTATATCTTACGAAATATCTGTATTTAACTGGATTATGTACCTTTCACAAATATATAGGGATAACATAAAACAGCTGTATTGTCTGAAACCACTGACCACTGGTTTCAGAGCCTTAGCATTTGATATGTAACATCACCTAATGGTTGTTCAAATTATGATTCTGGGGCCAAATACATTCCTGCCCTAGGAGTCCTGGAATCTTGGAATATGTTGTCAGATCTGCATCACTTAACCATATATAGTATTTATGGGCCTCGAAGCCAGAAAACCTGTCTTCGGTGGTTTACTAACAACACAGGCGCAGACCAACCTGCGCATCCCCACAGTCTGATCAGCGCCCTTGTTATTCGCTTTTGGGAATTATCATATATAAACTTGCTACAGGTGAAGTTTCAATTTTCTAGCTAGTCACAGTCCCTGAGGATACTGGTTTGAAACTCGCTTTGCGGGAAACCCTGAAGACAGGTTTTCTCGCTACGAGGCCCTTATGATAATGGGCATTCATAAACATCTCCTGCAGGTACCTTTGCTTGTAATTACATCTTCTATTTTGTGTACCAGTCCCAGAGTTCTATATTTTGCCTGTTTTAAACAATATTGTATGATTCTCTTTTATTTTCAGCCAAGGAGTGTGTAGTCAGAAGTATATTTTATCAATGTGGGCCACAGCCTTCTTTATTATTGAGAACTGTAGCACAGATCTGAAAGATGGAGACTTTACAACACAAATACTGCAGGTAGCACAATTTCTTTCAAAATACCTTATTCAAACAATAACAACAGGTTTAATCCTAATTTGTCGACGAAAATATTTTTTGTGAGGTCCAGTGACTTGATGTCACCACCACTGCAGCACCGGACTACTATGACTTGAAGCACATGCACCATATGCATTCCAGATGCGGACCACATGTCTGTTAGTTGTAAAGTATTCTAACACACCTCGCCTATAGAGTCAATGCTAAGAAAGTGTAATATATATCACAATAAGTCACAGTTAGGAAAGCGCAAGGAAAGTGCGTGCTAGATAACGTCATTTGTTACTGATAAATGACGTCATTGATGGCATTAGACAGTCTAACATTGTTTTTACGCTTAAAAAAGGTTACAAATACACATAAACGAATGAGATGTAGTCTAAGTAGTGACGGGAGTTCTTCAACACAATGGCTGAGAGTTTGGAAGAAGCTGAAGACTTCAAATGTGTTTTTGTCGTTTGTGTGTTAGAATCGAAATAGATCAGCCTTAGTGCGTGAATTGTTGAGTAATAATTCACTGTTTGTCGGTCAGTTGTAGGAAGATAAGTCACTCACGCTGCACGCTTGTGATTTGATCTTCTTTACAACTGACCTCCAAACAGTTAATTATTATGCAACAATTCACTGCTAGAGCTGATCTATTTCTTAAATATCAGTTCCACATATGTTCATCCTAAGGTGATACCTGCTAGTTATGTTATGTCATGAGGCCTGATAGCAGCTGCGGGGAAAAATTTACTGACGTATTTCAACTGATAAGAATGATTTTGAATTATTTTATCCATTGCATGTCTGTAAGTCCGGTGTGACTGAGGCATACAATTCATCGAATTGCTGCAAAGTGATTTATCTAAGAATACTGATGTTGGTTCCTATCAACAAAGCCAACTGTAAAAGTTGTTGGTTATACATTCCCTTTATTCTTCAATCTACTGAATCTACTCAAGATTAACAATTTTAAGACCAATGGTTATAATTAAAAAAAAATATTGTTTATCTTTCTCTTAGGATCGATTTGTCTTAGCAAACAGTGCAGACCTTGATCTGGGCTTTCACTGTTTTCCAAAGTTCTCATTTAAGATAGAACAGGACAGAACAGAAATTTATTATGACGTAGACAAATATAGTCTATCATCATACAATACAAAATTTGCAAATTTGCAAGCTATCACATGAAAAAGGAAGTAATGTCGCAGTAAACTACAGAGAATCCACCCACAAGAATTAACCCAATGTTGAGTGTACTATGTCAATACCAGCAAAGTTTGATGTTGCTACATCCCATGGTTAAGGAGAAGATGCATTTACAAGAAAATACATTATTTGACCTTGACTTTGGGGTCAACGTCACACAAAATGTTGCCCAGTACCCTCAACATCATGTGACCTATACACCAGCAAAGTTTGATAGTGCTACATCCCACAGTTAAGGAGAAGATGCATTTACAAGAAAATACATTATTTGACCTTGACCTTGGGGTCAAGGTCACACAAAATGTTGCCCAGTACCCTTGACATCATGTGACCTATGCACTAGCAAAGTTTAATATTGCTACATCCCACAGTTAAGGAGAAGATGCATTTACAAGAAAATACATTATTTGACTTTGACCTTTGGGTGAAGGTCACACGAGCGAAATGTTGCCCAGTGCCCTGTTCATCATGTGACCTATGCACCTACAGAGCTTAAATTTACTACCTCAAAAGCATTATGAGGTGAAGCATTTACAAGAAAATTCAATATTTGACCTTGACCTTGGAGTCTAGGTCACATGAAATGTTGCCTAGTACCCTCTACATCATATGACCTATCCAGCTACAAAGTTGAAGTTGCTACGTCTAATCGTTTAGGAGGAGATACATTTACAAGAAATAACATTATTTGATCTTTGACCTTGACATTGGGGTCAAGGAAATGTTGCCCAATACCCTCTACATCATGTGACCTATTCAGCTACAAAGTTTGAATTTACTATGTCAAAAGGTTTAGGTGGGGATGCATTTACAAGAAAATTCAATATTTGACCTTTTATCTTGGGTCAAGGTCACACGAAATGTTGCCCAGTACCCTCTACATCATGTGACCTATTCCGCTACAAAGTTTGAAGTTGCTATGTCTAACCAGTTAGGAGGAGATACATTTACAAGAAAATACATTATTTGACCTTTGACCTTGACATTGAGTTCAAGGTCACACAAATGTTGCCCAGTACCCTTTACATCATGTGACCTATTCAAATACAAAGTTTGAAGTTGCTACCTCTAATGGTTTAGGAGGAGATACATTTACAAGAAACGTGACGGATGCAGGAACGGACCGACTGACACAATATTAATATACCCTTTTTTTCTAAAGAAAAAAGTGGGTATAAAAACAAACAAACAGGGCAATATTCTCATATTTCAGCTAGCAGTTGCTATGGCCTCAAGTAGTGAGGACAGTGTATCTTCAGTTGTATACGTTACAGTACTTAAAGGTCTAGAGAGATTGTTGCTCACTGATGTTCTCACAGCTCAGGATGCTGACATCATTGTCAAACTCAGTGTAGATAGGTGGGTACAACAAAATACAGACGATCTGAAGCCATGCTTCCTAATATTGTAGCAGTATCAACTATGCATGCTGGGTCATTTTTTGTGCTATTTGTTGATGTTTGCTGAGTTTTTTTCAAAATCAACTTTTTCAAAAAAATCTTTCAGGAATACTATCAGAGTGTCTAATGGTTTGGATCCAAAGTCCTGGCCTCGAGGTTATAAAACTTGAGTACAGTCTCAACCTCAAAATAAAGCACAATGATAGGCTGCTTGCCGACATGTGTCCGCAAGCAGCCAATTATAGCGCTTTATTTTGAGTTTGAGAATGAACTCAAGTTTTATAACCTTGAGGCCTGATCTGGTTCCAAATTGTTTGCAAAGGGAAGAGTAAGAAAATACTAACAATTTATCCAATCAAACTATTTGCTTAACTTGACCTATGCATATGGTTGGTACCGTCACACAGGGTAGTTGTCTTCATATTGATGGACAAATAACCATGATCAGCTTTACTTTGATTCACAGTCTGGATGAAGTCTTTATTGTGTGTCTACTAGATTAGAGAATGGTAATGTGGATTTAAACCTTTTCCTTGTCGTCTGCCCATAAGCTTTGCAAGCAGTTTGAACCCAGATCAGAACCGACTGAATGTAGAATATCGGTCCTGATCTGGGTCCAAACTGTTTGACACTCTGATAATTTTTGGAAGAAGTTAATTACAAAAAAGTCGGCAGACTTCAAAAACATGAAAAATTACCCAGTATGCAAAAGTTAAGGGATGTTTTCTGATTTTTTGATTTTATGATACATATTAAAATCATGCTAAATTGTCTCCCTGTCTAATGCATTCTAAAAGTTCATTTTGAAAAAAGACTGCAAACGACACCAAAGTATCATATAATGATAAATTACCCAGCATGCAAAGAGCTATGTTGCAATTGTATGATAGTATGATATCGATAGTAAAATCATGCTAAATTGTACCACTGTCTAATGTATTCTAAAAGTTAATTTTGTAAAAAGTCAGCAGATGACGGGTAAAGCATGAAAAATTAACCATCATGCAATGAGTTAAGGGATGTTTTCCTATGTAGTAATTGTATGATAGTATGATAGATAGTAAAATCATGGTAAATTGTCTCGGTGTCTAATGCATTCTTTCTCTTGTGTCTTATTTTGCATGACATGCCATGAAATATTGATATATTATACACAATATGTGAAGAGACACTGTCTGATAACACTTAACCCACCAGTCACAACTTTAATCGTCAGCTCTCTTTTCTGCTTATGTTCCTAGCCTTTATTGCAAACAAGACAGATCCAGATCAGACTGCTCCCCTATGGGAGCAGTCTGATCAGGGTCAATATTGTTTGTTCCATGGGAGCAGTCTGATCTGGGTCCATAGTGTTTGCTTTCACGAAAAATATACTTGAAAATATGCAGTAGATGCTAAAAGCAGGCAATGTTTTCAGGACAAAAAAAATAGTGGCGAGATAAGAGTAAGGATTTTGGTACTTATTGATAGACCCAGTTACACAAACATTTTTAGCCTAAAATTGTGAATATTTCTCGACCATCATTTAAAACATGTTTTAGAACCATCTCAATGAGACCCATAACCTGTTTTGGTTCAGAAATAAGAAAATTAGTTGTTCATATACAGGACTTTAGTTAAGAGAGCGTAACAAAAATTTAATTTTTTTATTTCTCAACCAAGACATATGTTGTAGGTACTCATTTGAGACGGTTCTTTTGAGCACCCAAAACATATGATAAAATTGATGGGTAAGAAAATATTTACAATTTTACGCTGAAATTTTTTGTTTATCTAAACCTGTGTTCATGTATATGGTAAGTGCCAAAATCTTCATGATCTGGCTCAAATAAAGTTACTCGGGTCACGTAGCCAAGTCAGTAACATGTCTGACGGCAGATCCAGGGGTCACAAGTTTGATCCCGGCCCCATACTTTCGTGGAGATTAATCCTGAAATAATATCTATGGCCATTCTTCTCCCGATGATTCAAGAAGGGTTGTTATCAGTTACAAGGGAAACTATTTGCATTAAGTACTGATTAAATGCTTAGTCAAACTTGCCCAGGAAAAAAAGTGTGGTAAGGTGAACTGACCTTCCCGACATGACCATAGCTGTTGACTGGGATGTAAAGAAACAAACCCAAACCAAAAAGATCAAATAGAGTTACCCATTGGCAGACTACTACCTGAACTGGGTTGATGCTTTTGATCAGATCTATCTGTCTGAATACGTTAAGCCTTTTTTTGTTATCCACTGCATTCTTATAGTTTTTGTTTTGTTTATTTTGCAGGCTGTGTCTACCCAGTCCACAGAGAGCTTTAGCAGGCCTAGGTCTATTGTTCACCTGTATGTATTCTGGTTTTGTTTTGTTTATTTTGCAGGCTGTGTTTACCCAGTCCACAGAGAGCTTTAGCAGGCCTAGGTCTACTGTTTAACTGTATGTATTCTGGTTTTGTGTTGTTTATTTTGCAGGCTGTGTTTACCGAGTTCACAGAGAGCTTTAGCAGGCCTAGGTCTACAGTTTAACTGTATGTATTCTGGTTTTGTGTTGTTTATTTTGCAGGCTGTGTTTACCGAGTTCACAGAGAGCTTTAGCAGGCCTAGGTCTACAGTTTACCTGTATGTATTTTGGTTTTGTGTTGTTTATTTTTCAGGCTGTGTTTACCCAGTCCACAGAGAGCTTTAGCAGGCCTAGGTCTACTGTTTACCTGTATGTATTCTGGTGAGTTCAATTATTGTCTGTATATATCTTCAACCACAGAGTGAGGTGACATTTTGATATACAGTAAAACCTGTCTTAAGCAGCCACTCAAAAAGAAGACCAAAAATTGGTTTTTGAGACCGTTTATTGCTTAATGAAGGTCAAAAGTATTGCAGAATGCTCCAAGGGGAGCATTCTGCAATACTTTCGACCTTCAATAAGCTACCATTTGTCTTTAACACCTTTGTTTTGTCTATTTTTGTGAGACCACTTAAGACAGGTTTTACTGTAGTCTTGTCCATCCGAGATAAACTCTTGTCTGATTTCCACCAAACTGTACAGATGTGATCAGTGTCCGGTCCAGTTGTGAATATTGTCAGACTTTTTCTCGTCACTGATTTTGTAGGAGTAACAACCCTTGATGTTAATAACCCTTAGCCAACTAGTCACTCCTCATCTGCTTATGTTAATAGGTAGCCTATATTGCAAACACAATAGGGACCCAGATTAGACTGCTCCCAAGAGAACAGTCTTATCTGGGTCCTTAGTGTTTTGTATGATCCATGATAAAATCAAGTCTGAAGTGCTCTCGAATATATTCAGCAGATGTAAAAACCAGACATTTTCAGGACAAAAAATATGACCTGGAAGAAAACCTTGGCAATGAGCTGGGGTTAGGGTTGGAAAGGTTCATGTTTTTCTGACCATAATTGGGGGAAAATAATGGTCAAAACTGACTTATTTGCTAGGCATTATTAGTACATTGATGTTTTGTTTTCTATTTAGGTAAGCAGTATGACCAGTATAGCCCCAGACCCAGAGATCATCAGACTTTCAACATGGATGAACCTTCTAGTCTCTATCAGGACCCAGAATCCCTGATTGTTGCTATGGAGCGGGTTACAGTACTCTTTGATAGGTAGGAATCATTCATTTTAGGATAAGTTTCATTTCGGTTTTAACTCTTTACATGCTGATTTGACCTGCTGTCAATCTTTGCAAACAGTTTGAATCCAGATCGGGCCGGACAAAATGTCGGGCATGATATGGATCCAAACTGTTTGGTACTCTGATTGTAGCGTTAATTTTGAAAAAAAATCACATGACTGCAAAGAGGTAATCAAAATTATTCAGCATGGAAAGAGTTAGTTGGATGTTTAAGTAGTGCTTTGTACATTCAGCAGTTTGATATGTCATATATCCAAGATGAAAAAGAGATTGAAGATGACTTTCTGTGAATTAATCTTAGTCTTCAATTTATTAATCTTGATTTTACCTCATATTTATAGACAATGCAAAACAGCAGATGTTTTTTTGATATGTATAAATTGAAAGTACTTGAATAGCCTTAAATTAAGAATGCTGTAATTTATCAAAAGCTTTTTTTTTTACCAATGAACTTCTTCATGCTCTTTTTTGATGGATATTTTTTGGCACAAAGATGTGTTTTAAAAATTTAACCAACACAATGAAAAAGTAGGAAATGTGCAAATGAAAATCTGGTTCATGTATTTCTGGATGTAAAAATGAGATTTTATGTGTTTGTAGAATCAAGAAAGGTTATCCATATGAAGCCAGAGTTATAGCTCGAGTACTGCCAGCCTTCTTAGCGGACTTCTTCCCACCCCAGGATATCATGAATAAAGTTATAGGAGAGTTCTTGTCTAGTCAACAACCCTACCCCCAGCTCATAGCCAAGGTTGTCTTCCAGGTAAGCCTGAGGTTCGTTTGACCCTTTTCTGTCTTGATACAGGGAAACAGCTACTTTGGAAAACAGTGAATATCCAGATGAAATGCCGCATAATGTGGCATTTCATCAGGGTCTGCACTGTTTGCCCAGATAAGAAAGGGACAAAAATACATCATTTTATAGAAATTTTGACCAGCAATTAACCTCTAAAAATACAAAATGGACAATTCCATACTTAAACTATCAAATTGTATGGGATAATCCATCTAAATGATAAAGATAAAGCTTACTTGAAGTTTACTAGTCTTAATCTCTCATTTTAAGTCATAATACGGGCCATCTCATTAGATTTGGGTACTTATCACAGACTCCAAACTCCCATGCTGGCATATCAAGCTTACTAGAGGTCTAGTATTTCGTCTATGTCTTCATCTACCTCTAACTTTATGTAGGCGAGCAGCAAAGGCTCTGGCGAGACTATGCACCTGCACAGTCAAGTCTGAGCCTTTGCTGCTCGCTTATGCAATAATTGCCAAAATTCATCTGGCTCATTTATTTTATCAATTTCACTCATCATATCATAATCGGATTTTTAATTAATGTGCAGGTGCAGGGGCATCATCCACATCAGTGGGCCCCTTTCCAGGTAACTGGCTAGCTGCACGCACAGCAGATCTCACACCTGATCTCCAGGTGCTCCTTTCTAGAGGGTCAACTGTGGTGAGCTTCCACTCACGGCAGTCTTTCTCTGTCAGTTTCTTTCATGTTTGCTTGGGCCTCCCTGCCCCCTGCTTGCCGTCAATCTGCATATCATATGCTGTTCTGATTGCACCACTCGAACGCGCCACATGCCCAAACCAGCGAAGCCTTCTCTCTCTCAAAATGAGGTCGAGGTCCTCAAGCTGAAGCTTTGCCAGTAGCTCGCTTGACCTTACCCTGGCCACATCCTCTGGCTTGATACTGCAGATCTGTCTGATCATGGCCCTATCATTGCGTTGCAAGCGCTGCAGGTTCGTCTTGGTAAGTGGCCAAGTTTCACTGGCATGGAGCATGGCGCTCCGCACGCAAGAGCTGTACACATGGCCACGGGTCTTGTAAGAGAGGTGGCGGGATGTGAGAACTGGTAGTAGCCCCCTGAACTTCTTCCAGGCGGTTTTCACATGAGTAGTGACCGCCATTTCACAGCCTCCACCAGCAGAAAGCATGTCACCTAGGTAGCAGAAGGAAGCTACCACCTCAAGCTTATCAGGTTCGACCTGGACTTCACTCTGTGGTCTGCCGTCAATAGGGCGAGCATTTCCCATGCACCGTGCACGCCTATAATCAGGATTTGGTGTCAGTCTTTGTAGCCCTGCATTTCTTGTGCACCCAAAGCTTGCAGCCATTGCAGTAGATGCTGTTGTTGCCTACTCCTGTACGACAGACAGCGCATGGGTATTCGCCTGAACTCTGCAAGAGGTCCAGGCCTGTACCACAGATCATGACTTTTGTCTTTCCTGCATTCACCCTCAATCCCTTCTTCTCCATGGCTTCTTTCCATATCAAGAGCCTCCTGACACATTCCTCTAGGGAGTCAGCAATGATGACAAGATCATCTGCATATAGGTCCTCCCAGGGAACACCAGCCCGAAACTCACGTGACAAGGCCTCCAGCACAATGATGAAGAGCAAGGGACTGATACGGATCCCTGATGGACCCCGACCTTCACCTCAAACACTTTGCTGAAACCCTCGCCAACACGAACCCGACTTCGTGCATTAGCGTACATTCCCTGGACTAACCGCACAATCCATTCCTCAACGCCTAGCTTTCTCAGGGCCCACCAGATAACCTTCTGAGGGACACGGTCAAATGCTTTCTCTAGGTCCACAAAGGCCATTTAAAGCCTCTTGTTCACTGCTAGGTATTTCTCCTGCAGCTGCCGGACCACAAAGATTGCATCTGTAGTGCCTCTTCCTGGGACAAAGCTAAGAAACATATGTTGTGGGCATAGTCTGAGAAAGGCATGTGAAAGATCTTTATTTTCGGTTACATCTTAACCTCCAAAGAACATGTCAGATATAAAATTTAGACTATTCAAAGATGTTAAGTATTAACTCTATGCTTACTTGTGCCTTCTGCTGATAACCTTTACAAACAGTTTGGACCCAGATCAGGCCAGACAAAACACTGGGCCTGATCTGGATCCAAACTGTTTGACACTCTGATGGTAAATCAGAAAGAAGTTTTCAAAAAAGTTGATTCTGAAAAAAAAAAAACAGACGGCAAAAATGCATGCAAAATTATCCAGTATGAAGAGTTAAACCTACACATTCTATGATAATGTATATTTGTTGTTTGACAGGTATTTAGTAATCTACATGACCAGAGACAGCAAGGACTATTGAAAGACTGGGTAATGTTATCCTTGTCTAACTTCACTCAGAGGACCCCTGTTTCCATGGCAATGTGGAGTCTTACCTGTTTCTTCATCAGTGCATCCACCAACACCTGGTTACGTCACCTGTATCCTTTAAACTGATACTGTATCATTGAGGATTTGTATTAACCCCTAAAGCAAAAAAAATGGGAACGCAGTGGCTCTGTGGTAGTTTAGAGTGCTTTACTCGAGCCCGAGGGATTGCTGGTTCAAGCCTCACCGGGGTCACTGGATTGTGTTGGTGAGCAAGACACGCTAATCCTTGCTAAGTTCTGGTTCAACCCAGGACAAACAGTCCCAACATAACTGAAAAATTGTTGACGGGAACTTAAAGATCAAATCAAACTAATAAAACAAAAGCATAAAAAAATGTTGTCTGCTTAAAATACCTGCTGCAATCAGTTGCTTACATTATTGACTAATGTGAGTCAAAAAGTTTGGACCTAGATCAGATTGCTCCCAGTCTGATCTGGGTCTACACTGTTTGACCAAGGGGATTTTAAAACTTTTCAGCAGATGACAAAAGCAGACTTTTGTTGCGATTCACTTTCTAAGGGTTAACAGATATATAGTGTGAATATATAATGCTTCTCACAGAATAAGTGGGGTGCCGTAACCAAATTAAGAGTTTGTACAATTATGGAGATCTGTCTTGGTAAATTTGAACTATAAGGTTGAAATAATTCAATTCGCAGGACGCTCTCCCAGCCAAAATTGCATTTTTAGCTCACCTGAGCATTTGAGCTTTTGTGATCGGTCTGCATCCAGTGTGCAATGTTTGCTGTGTGTAAACGTTTTCTTTAATCATCTCCATCTGAACCACTGGCCCAAATTCAAAATAATTTCACACAAATGTTCTTCATAAGGACCCTTTTCCCATATTGCATGAACAGTTTTGTTCAGCTGAACAAAATGGTTTCCAGAGCTAAAAATAGATATAGAGACTATCTTGAATCTCTTCAAAGGACGTCTTCTCGGGAACTACATGTTTGATTGAAACAAAGCTTGTTCAATGTTGGAAGACATCAGATTAACACGGAGATTCAGAATTGCTAAAATTGATCCGTTCCAATGTCCAAGATGGCTGCCTTATACATGGCAGCCATCTTGAAACTCTTCAAACAACAGAACTATAATTATGGCGTTTCATCTGGGTTTTCACTGTTTTTCAAAGTACCCATTTAGGGGTTTCTGGTCCACAAAGGGTTAAACTAATTTCACACAGATAAGAGTGTGTCATTCTTAGTACAATAGCTTGAAAAACGAAAAACAAACTATTCTCCTTAACATAATGTCAGATTTTCCTATGTTTTGAGCCGTATGGGTAAGATAGAGGCAATAGACAAGAGATTATTCTGCCTAGCAGCGATGGACTTCTACCAGCAAATCAACGATGAAGGAAAGAAGAGGGCCTTTACCTCCACCTTTCAGATGGTTGCTACAGCCGTACCAGATTCTCCTTACAGACAGTTACTAGACTGTGTACATAAACAGGAAGCTAAACACACTTAACTCCTTGCATGCTGGGTAATTTTTCACGATGTTGATGTCATCTGCTGCCTTTTATTTAAAAAAACTCTTTCAAAAAGATCTTTCAGGAACACTAGCAGTCTGAGTGTCAAAGGTTTGGATCCAGATTAGGGCCAACATTGTGTTGGTCCTGATCTGGATCCAAACTGTTTGCAAAATTCTTCAGCAGATGACAAAATCCATACGAGGTGCGCATAAAATAGTTTAATAACCTTGGGACCTGGTAAATAAGGAAGAAGTGTATTATGCAGTGATGATAAAACAAATGGTGTAAACCCTGATCAGACTGCTACTGAAGAAATGGCTTGATCTGGGTTTACACTGTTTGCTCAGGCTTTTCTCTGCTACTAGATAGAGTAATTATGGTGGTATTGTCTAATCATAGTGACTGTTATATGTAGAATCCTAAGCTATGAGGCCTCCAGATAAAAATGTGTAATTCGAAAATAAATTTCTTATTCCTCAAACAAAACATATGTTGAGGGTGCTCAAAAGAACCATCTCATAAAAGAACTTTCTCAATGAGAAGGTTCTTTTGAGCACCCAAAACTTATGTTAAAACTGATAGATAAGAAAATATCTACAATTGTATGCCGGAATGGACCTATGCATGCTACTGTTATAAGGATGGATTTCTTTTACTGAGATTGTAAAACATTTTGGGCAGAGACTCATACAAACTATTAGTATGAGTCTCTAAAAACTATTAGGGGGAGTGCAGTGACTCAGTGGTAGAGTGCTTGACTCGAGACTGAAGGGCCGCGGGTTCGAGCCTCACCGGCATCACTGCGTTGTGGTCTTTGAGCAAGACACATTTATCCTAGCTTAGTACTGGTTCAACCCAGGAAGACCTGTCCCTATATAACTGAAATATTGTTGATGGGACGTAAAGAATCAAATCAAACAAGATACAATCTATTAGTGATACCCTTGTTCTTATGTTGTGCCCCATCATTTTCTTTCTCCTTGTTATATGCCTATGTCTGTAGCTGTATGTATTAAAGTTTTTTATTTGATATGCAAATGTGCTATATGGTGATTTTATTAAAGGGATTCCCAGAAGTAATTATAAATTATTGCTGGGAGTCTGCAATTCAGGAATTTTTTATCGGACATATAAACAAGTTTGTGTAGCCACTGGGAGATCAGCTGTTAGATAGACAGTTTAAACTTGGCCTTGTCACGAGAAAATCTGTCTTCAGTGTTTGTGACAAGGTCATGCTCAAACTAGCCTGCTCAGCTACAGAGATTAGCTAGAATATTGAAAGTTTCCCCTAGCAATTTTAGATGTTATTCTTTCCAGAAGGCAAAAGACAAAGACATTGATGAGCCTGCATGGTTGGCTTGATTAGCACGGTTGTTGTTTGCATGCAACAAAAAGGGGTTTCGTGGAGACTGATCATGAGAAAACTTGCTTTATGAGAATGATACAGATGCTGATCAGCCTGCACAGCTTTGCAGTCTTACCACACCATTCTTGTTCACAACTTACATAATCAGGCCTCCAGATAAGAGAGCGAAATTGAAAATTATTTCTCATATTTCTCAATTAAAACATAAGTTATGGGTACTCAAAAGAACCATATCAATGAGACGGTGCTTTTGAGCTAAAAAAACACATATTTTCATTGGTTGGTAAGAAAATAATTACTATATGCACTCTCTGAACACTCCCATTCTCTGAACACTCCCAATACTAGTCCATTTCTGGAAAGTGCAGTAGCAAAATTTTTAAATAAGCTGTGTATTTTCCGAGAATCATCTTAGTATGCTCATTTCCCTTAACACACTTTTCTCACGAATGTCAACTTTGCCTGCTAGTGTCATCTGTTAATGAGGTTTGCAAACAGTTTAGACCCAGATGAAGCCGGACAAAATGTGAGGCCTGATCTGGATCCAAATTTTTTGACTCTCTCATTGTATTCGTGAAAGAATTCTTTGAAAAAGCAAATTTTGACAAAAATCAACAAATGACAAAAAAATCATGAAAAAGTTTCTAACGTACAAAGGATTAAACTTTAGTCCTTTTATAATACTGTTCATATAGGTCCTTTGAAATGCCTCATCAATTTTGGTATGATAATTTCTTGGTAAAATTTCAAATTGAATCAAGCCATGTGTTTGTTTCAGCTAGCTTTCTAAACTTCAAAACTAGAATTATTTAATTAATTGATCATATGACATTGCGTCTGGGAGTGTTATAACATTGTGTATTAAATTTGACAATTAATTAGATGGAGTTATGCATTGATGCCATTAACAAAGTCACTAACAAAGTCACATTTACTAATGGCAGAATCTTGATTTTTTTCTTGCCCAAAACAGTGATTTCAAAGTGATTTAGTGTAATGATAAATAGAAACCAGCATTCTTGCTCAATTGTTATTGAATTTATCAAACTCTTTGGAAAAAATGATAAGATCATTAGCAAAGTCTTGCATCTTAACATTTTGTTCCAACTTGTTTAATAATTTAAAAATATAATGAGCATTCATGTGATCCTCTATATTTGTCTTGTACTTTTTAATCATGTATGTGTTGACTAGAAAGATCACTAAGAAAGATTTTATATATGGTAAATGTTCTAAAATTTCGAACAATAGTTGCCTGCCAAAAAGACCGAGACAAACAGTGCAGACCCAGATCAGACTGCTTCTTCAGAAGCAGTCTGATCAGGGTCTTCCCTATTTGCTATTCTGGCAAGCATTTTGTGAATTCCTGCCTGGATAACCAACATTTGAGAACAGAAGGAGAAAATTTTCAAAATTTTAGAACAATTACCTTCCTCGTAACGATTCCCATTTCTGTATATATTAGTGAGGAATGATTTACTGATTGTGTTGGCTGGTTGATATAAATTATGTAATGTTGCAGCTTTGATTATTAACTTGTTATGTACGAGATAAAATCTTGTGAAAAGATATTGTGGCATTCCAGATTTTCTTGTTCTATTAATAGATGTAAAGTTTTAATCATAAAGTTTAGTGCTAAATGGTTTGTTGCATAATAAATGTATATATTAACCCTTAAAGTGCCAAGAAAAAGATGTATCTGAAAATGGCGTCTGCTGAAGTCGTCTGCTGCAAATAATTGCCTAACATTACAGACAAATTAAGTATAGAAGCCAAAAGTGTGGACACAGAACAGACTGCACCTATAGGAGCAGTCTGATCTGGGTCCACACTGTTTTTCCATGGAGGCTTCTTAAACATTTCAGCAGACGAGAAAAGCATACAACTTTTGGTGCGATTGGCACTTTAAGGGTTTAATGATGTTCACTAATTTCTTAATAAGACTAGATGTAGTTTCAGGGGCAATAGTTTCTGAATATGAAGGTTGTTGCTGTGGATCTTACAGATTTTGTTGCTTGTTTTAGCTATTATAAGCATCTTCCCTGTAACACAGCCAGTTGAAAATGTAGCTGAAAATTTCTTCTGTCAATGCTACAATTTTTTTTGTTTGCTTAACCTTTTCATTCTGTAAACAGGCACTTTTACAAACAGTGAAGACCTAGACGATTCAATGTTTTATCAGGCTATGTACTAATTGCTAAAGATAAAACCAATCTTCAGGGACAGAAATACATCATTTTATAGAAATTTTGACCAGCATCCCCTCAAAATACAAAATGGATATTTCCATATGTATTGTATCAATATGTGTGGGGTAATCCATCTACAGAATGAAAAGGGTTAAGCAAAATTTTATTGTTAATTGCATGGAAAAGGTTTGGACCCAGATCATACTGCTTCATAGAGAGTAGATAATCTGGGTCTACACTTTTTGCTACAGATGCTTCCAAAAATACCACAGTATACTACATGTACATTGTACTTGCATTGTAAAGGGCACCAAATCTGCTTACCCTAAAAGCACCTGCCAAAAGCATCTAATGATGCCATCTGCTTAAGTCATCTACTGCATATATTTGGTTGCATTATTTACTTATGTAAGTGTAGAGGCAAACGGTGTGGATCCAGTCCAGGAGCAGTCTTGTCTAGGTTTGCACCGTTTGACCTAAAGGCTTCTAAAACATTTCAGCAGACAACTAAAGCAGACAATTTTTTGTGATTAGTGCTTTAAGGTTAGGAGTAGCTGTTTAGTTGCTTTTGGGAGATAACCATATTCAAAACTCTCATATGGGCAGGTAAATTGACATTATTTGCGGAGCCAGAAGATAATAATTTATACCAATACAGTGGTGGATCCAGAGGAGGTTCAGGGGGTTGGCTCGAACCCCCTCCCAGCCCAGGGGTTTTTAAATAGCCTATGAAAATGAAATAATTTGGTCTCAGTGATACCAAATTATTTCAGTTTCATGGGATATTTAAGAAAAATTAGATAAAATCAGCAAAGCGAATCCCCCATACCTTTATACCTACGAACCCCTTTCTGAAATCCTGGATCTGCCCCTGCAATACAAGCCTTTTTTTGCCTATTGCATGAAAAGCAAGCACTACCAGTCATATAAAACCAGACAGACAAAAATAAGTGACTACATAATGCCCTTAGGTTTAGAACGGTAAATCACAGTATTTACTGTCATGAAGTTATGGCATTATCCAATCATAGGTTGTCTGATATTAGTAAATGCTCACTGTATGAAACACTGGTGGCATCAATGTCTGTGAATTACCTTAGATGCCAGCACTGTCTCCTAACACTGCCAAACTATCACTGAAACATACTGGTTAACTCTTGGCCGGCAGTAGTGTTGTCTGCTGATCACCTTTACAAACAGTTTGGACCCAGATCAGGCCCGACAAAATGCCTCCTAACACTGCCAAACCATCACTGAAATAAACTGATTAACTCTTGGCCTGCAGTAGTGCTGTCTGCTGATCACCTTTGCAAGCAGTTTGGATCCAGATCAGGCCCGACAAAATGTCGGGACTGATCTGGATCCGAACGGTTTGGAGATCAGGCCCAACAAAATATCGGAACTGATCTGGATCCAAACTGTTTGGTATTTCCGAAATAATTTTTTGACAGCTTCAATTTTGAAAATAATCAGCATACCACATTAAAGCATGCAGAATTACCCAGCATGCATAGAGTAAAAGGCATTTAAGCCCTAGTTAGAATTGACAAGAATGAAAAAGAATTCTCGATTGTGACTGTTTCTTATGTCTGTGTCAGTTGCAACAGGCTACATCTTCAAAAAAATTTCACTGCCTTTTACTTGATATATTTAGACTCGGTAGGATTAGAGTTCATACTTAACCCTTTATAGACTGAAACCCTCCGAACAGGTACTTTTGCAAACAGTGAAGGCCCAGATGAAATGACACAGCAATTTTTCATGAGAGTCTGCACTGTTTGCTAAGACAAAATTGATCTTCAAAAGAACTATGGACTATGCCAATTTATAGGGAGCTTTGCTTTAGTATGTTCAAAAATTGATTTTTATTGTAGAATTAAGTATGCCTTTACTATTACTGTATTTGACTATAACATGAGTTGTCTAATAGTTATGCCTTTTATACTGCTCAAACTTTGTTAAGCATCACTATAAAAAATTCCATAGAGCTCAATGCCCTTTGGCAGTCATTCAACTTTTTTCTTCAAATTCAACGAAATTTTCATTGGTAATTGAAAATGCAGTGCGCTACTATACAATTATTGACTTCAATGAGGTAGACATAAGGATTTATCTACCCGAAAAAGTGATAATTCACTGAGGCCGCTAGGCCGAGGTGAATATCACTTTTAAGGGTAGATAAATCCTTATGTCTACCGAGATTGAAGTCAATAACTGTTTTGTTATATGACTTTTCAACTTAGAATGAAAATTTTCTATTTTAACTTAACTTTTGTTGTTGTAGTCAACCTTCAACCTAAGGACTTTCTAAAAAGTTTTATCAACTGTATTAGAATAGTTTAATGTAGTATTTTGCAATTTGAAATGTTGATTAATTCTCTAAATGTGGAATGTAAAATTTAATCAAAAAACTTTTTTTTAAATTTTGTTTATTCAAACAAAGATAAATGAACAAACAAAACAATACAAAACAGTTGTTAAAATTCATGAAAGTCTTTAGTTTACCTGTTGGGATGTGAAACAGCAAATCATGTCAATTTCATGCAGCACATGCTAGTTTTATACTCATCATGCTATTTTTAGCTCTCTAGAGGGTGATATTGCAGAAGTGTCAAAAATATTAACTTCTGGAAACTAGTTTGAGCTGGATTTCATCCTATATCACCTTCTGAGCCAGTTCAGACCAGTTTTCAGGTAGACATAGAGATTTATGAAAACAAATTGGACCAATCAGGAGACAGGATTCTCTGCAGTCATATAACAAAGCTTTTTATGCAAATCACTCACTAGACGGTGCCATGAGTGCCAATGCAAAATTTTTTTTTTTTTTTGCAGAAACATGCATAATTTTCAAAATGTGATTATTGTGTCCAGAACTTACCATATCAGTTACAAACGGGTTTCAAACGAATTTTGAAAGGTTGAAAATCCATAAATGTGTGTCTCAAACGCATTACATGTTTCTGATCTTTTGAAATAAGGGAGAAATAGACTTGATTTTTTTGGTGAAATTTAGAGGAAGTGACATTTTGCATTTTTCAATCAACGGGCATCCATGGGACTGTCGAGCGAGTGATTTGCGTAAAAACATGTAGCCCACTTCTTTTTCAATTGCCACTGAAAATTTCGAATTTGAAGAAAAAGGTCTGAACGTTATCGAGTGCCAAAGGGGTAGGCTCAGTGTATGAGCCCTATGGAAATCTTTATCGCGATGCTTATCAAAGTTTGAGTAGTATTTATATATATGAGTGAAGACTTGGCTTGTAGTTGTAATATGTAATGATTACAACTTTTATTCACACGTTGTCAGGCACAAATTTCAAATATTTGAAATAATAAGTCAGTCTTCATACATAACAAAGGCAGATATAGGCATCATTATTTTGCATTCCATTAGGTATGATTTGAATAACTAAGTTAACAAATAGATATGATAGTTTGTAAGCAGGTTATACAAGTACTTATAATTTAAAGATTAATAAACATGTTGTATCTTTTAATAAACATGTTGTATCTTTGATAGAGTGTTTTGTTTTGTATTTTGACTAGTTTTAATATTAACTCTTTTCGTATAGGTTATAGATCATATATTTCAATTATAAAGGAATTAAGTGGGAACGAGTGCAGGGAGTGAACCACTTATTTTTTTATATTTGTAATATGATTATGATCTATGACCTACTTATAGTTTTCTCCTGCCCTCCGATTAAAAATAACAGCATTGACCACATCACAAATTTACTTCATGATTTTACTTAATAGATATTACACACTTTGACAAAATATGTGACTAAGTTGGCCAAAAAAACTAAAATCTGTGCGTACCAATTGGTTGTGAAGCACAGGAAGAGGCAGAATAAACTATAAAGACCCATAACGCTACATATAATAAGTCATAGTCTAGCTCTTAGACCTTGATATTTTTGTCAAGGTCAAGTTTTACTTTACTTTTCATTCAGTATAATTTGATATTCCAATGACTAGTCTCATCTCTTCTCTTGCACTCAAGTTAATATATGATCAGTGACATGTGATTTCCAACAATGTGGTATTTTGACATGAATATACTCCGATGAGCCTGTGCAGCCTCATTTTAGCTTAAAAACTCCAAATGATGTTTAGTCGGTAACTTAACAGTCATAGAATATTCCAGCGACTAGCAAAGTCTCTTATCAGACTGCGTATGCAATGGCTGGTCTGAGCCTTTGCTTGTCGCACATACCACATTGTTTAAAATCTCATGTCACGGCTCATATATCTCTAAATGATTAGTATCATGCATGGACAGTATATATGCTATAAGTTTTGTCAAAATCAACTGATTGACACTTGCGTTATTGCCCTTGACTTAGAATTGGCAATTATAGTGCAAAAGCTATATATTGGCTTTTTGTGTATATATTTGACAACTTATAACTACAGGCCATGATTGCCCAGTGCCTGTAGATAAGCTTGTTGTGTCAAATTCTTTACCCCACCCCCTGACCCCTTAGGCAGGGTCAAAGGTCAAATATTTCAATTTTACAATAGCTAAGTAAGTTGTTGATATCTTAAATGAACTGTTGCATGCTAACAAAAGAACACTAGTTTAGGGGACACTTACAGGATGCAACTAATATTGTACATTGCTTACGTATCTACCGGTGCCTTTCAAGAAATCAAGTATTGATTTTAGAATGTCTAATTAATTGCACAACAGTATGTAATCAATATAAGCATCTAAACTGTTGCACAACATGCATCATAATAAACATCACACAGAGGGAAGAGATTTAAGATATATAACAGGTTTTGTCAACAATCCCATGTAAAGAATATTCTTAGAATCTACTATGCCATATAACTCAGCATATTATTTTTTTAGTCCACCAGAACGTTTTGAATCCCAGTCAAGCTTTTTAATAAAGGCCTAAGTCCAATCCTAAAATGTTCAAACAGCTAAAAAAATCAGTCTTGCATAAATGAGTAGTGTCTAAAATACTATCAAAGATAAAAAAACAAGTAAATATGACCAATACAATATGCCTTGACGCAAGAAAACCTGACATTGTTGCATGCGAACAACAAATGCGCAGACCAGCCTGCGCACTCCGTGCAGTCTGATCAGCACCTATATTGATCACTATCTGGAAAGTTAAGTATCAAAACTTGCTATGTGTAAAACTTTTAGCTAGTGTAGGTAGCTCGGCAGGCTAGTTTCTGTCTTGATAGGTGGGAAACCTTTAAGACAGTTTTTGCGTCGTGACCAAGATTATAATGCCACAATCACAGATCGCAGACCAACCATGTTACCAAGAGTAAGAGACATATAAAGTAAGAAAGAGGGCAAAGATCAGGAATCAATACAATCAAGTACCACAGCTGACCCAGGATACCCATTGCAAAATAACAAATTCACAATTAGACATCACAAACGAGAGCCAAGAGGCCAGCCCTTTCCCAACAGAAGGCCACAAGGCATCAATAAACAGAAGGGCACGAAGGCATAACAAACACAAGACAGAAATAACAGGAATGATCTACAAAAGAAGTACCGCCTTAGAATGGTCAGTAAAAACATTTTACTGGAGGGCTTAAACCGGTCTTACGGTGCCATTCTCACCGTTAGTTTGGATGTGGATCAAGACACATAGATGTTTGGTTTGCATGAAAGACCCCTATCTTATCAATGCATCATCTCCTAGAACATGAAAATCAAGATATAAAAAAGAGATAAAGCAAAGATAAGTAAATAAAACTGAATACCAGAGCAAAAGAAATCCAACAGGTATACCCGATGGGCCTGACAACAGCCAAAACATCAGGCCCCTACCATCTCACCAATAGATAAGTCTTAAGTCTGAGCCATCATAGAGTCTGAAGTTCGACCCACCGGCGTGCAATTAAAGCGGAAAGCAAAGTTGCCAACAATGATTGGGTTGAGGAGCGCAGTGGTAGAGTGCTTGACTCGAGACCGAGAGGGTGCGGGTTTGAGCCTCACTGGCGTCACTGCTTGTGGTCCTTGGGCAAGGCACATTTATCCTAGCTTAGTACTGGTTCAACCCAGCAAGACCTGTCCCTGTTTAACTGAAAGATTGTTGATGGGACGTAATGAATCAAATCAAACAAAAGTGATTGGGTTGACCACCAAGCATGCAGTCTGTTGCAATACATTAATGCTATAGCCAATCTTTTTATAATGGGAAATTATTTTAATGAACTGCGCTGAAAAATTATAAGAGCCAACAATCTTTTTCAATTTATACACCAAGTCACCATATAATTCAGGTTCCGAAAGTCCTTGGCGCAAGAGAGATTTAAGTCCAACTTGGAATTTAGATATCAAATCATAGTATTGTCTATAAGATTTAGAAAAGGTTTTGCGAAGTTTATGATACCGATAACCTTGTTTAAGAAGTTTCTGAGTTAACATTTTATTGCGAGTGTTGAAGTCTGCAACATGGCTTGAAGCTCTAGCAAAAGGAATGAGTTGAGAGATGTAGACTCCATATGATGTGGAGCGAGGAACATCACCTTCTAAAATGGGAAATTGACGATTTCAATATCAAAGTCATCACGTTTATCATATATTTTGGTAGAAACAATATCACTAGAAATTGATAAATGCAAGTCTAAAAACGCGGCTTCGGTATCAGAGGTATTGGCTTTATTAAGTTGGAGATACTGGGTCCGAGGTTGGAGATATAAAGGATATATTTGACTTACCATATTGTAAAAATAAACATAATTAATGTTTAAAATATCATCCAAATATCTGGATGTAGTATTAAAAGCATCAATGATATCAGTCTGCTTGTCATTAGAAAGAGTCATCATAAAGTCCCTCCCATACCAAAACAGGATTAAATTAGCAACCATGAGAGCACAATAAGTGCCCGTAGGAATCCCAACTACTTGTCTATACAACTTGGTGCAATATCGGATAAAAATGTTGTCCAACAAAAAGGTCAGCGCATCACATACATTTTGACAAGACCATGCATGATATTTTTTAGGTTTTTCCAAAGTAAAAGATGCATTTCTGTCGTTACATGCTGGGTAAGGAGAGCCTTCTCTATTGAAGGCTCTTTCAATAAGATCAATAAGTTTATCTTTATTCGAATTATGGAAAAAAAATCATAAATAGAAAAACTGGTCGCATTGGACTCTAGCTTTAAGATTATCTAAAATTTCACCTTAATTTTTAAATAGACCAAAATACATTTTTACCGAATCTCATACCTTTTCACAGTACTTGATAACATGTTTTTAACAGCTGTAAGACATGAGGTTAACAAGTTAGAAAGTTATGTTGTCGTACAAGAACTAGAATTAGCAATTCATCTTGCTATATAGGGATTTTCATGGAGTTTAGGTAAATAAAGCCTCATTAGTTGGCTGTCCACATGATAAAAACACTTGATGGTAAAATGGGCATACGTTATATGCAACAGAAATTGTTTTAGTCTCAACTGTATTGGGAATTATTATATAACTGACAACTTTATACCCTGATTATTATTATTATTATTATCATTGCTTTATTTTTATTTATTCGTGCCATCCCATATGAAAACTAAATATATCAATTGTGCGGCGTGCGCACAATAACACAGACATTATATAAAAGAAATTGTTGTTAAACGTTGTGACACAAATGTGTTTATACTGTTACTGTATTAGCATTGGGACTGCAATATTGAAGTTTGGGTCTTCTTAGGAACAGCTAGAGGAATAAATGCTTTCCTGCCCATCTTGTTGCTTAACAGCTACTTGACAGTATTGTTCAATATTTAGCCTAACAGGATGAGGTACCACGTCATCATTTTCTGGCATAGGCAAGAGGACATGCTGGCAAGTGTTCATTAAGTACTCCCATCTTCTCACTGGAGTAGGATCTATTTCAAAAGTTTTACAAACTCGTCTGTAGAAAATCCAATGAAACCGCATCTATGTGTGATGATTACGAGCCGATTTTAAATAATCAAATGTTTTAGACAATTTCAAAAAAGAAGGTTTTGCCAAACTTGTATATCATAAACATCATTCGGTTAACCGAATCGGTGTGAAATTTTAGCAATTTTCATCGTCTAGAAAGAGATTTTTTTCACTATCCCTACCCCCTGTAATGCATAATTTATATTTTGTAAAAAAATTAACTGTATAACCAGGAATAAATTTTCTTTCTACTGACACAAATTGTTTGTAATTACACTTCGATGTTATCTGTGTGTAAAAAAACTAGTTTTGAAAAGACGAACGGATGAATGAAAACTTTCCTTGACAAATACATATTGTTACCCCACCATAGTGTCAAACAGGATTGCAGCAGAAAGACCATTGTGTGATATCTTTCATTTTATTTTCACTGGTAAAAAGGCATGGGCGGATCCAGAGGGGGGGGGGCAGGAGGTCCGCCCCCCTAAAAATCACAAAAATATAGGGATCCTTAGCAATACTGGTCCGGGTCCCCTGTAATATCACAAGCTACTAAGCCAGCTACATTCAATGTTGACCCACCATCGGCCCGCCAGCGAAACGCCATTTAAATGGCGTTACGCTGGCTGGCCGATGATGGCCCGCTTATGGTATTTAAATCCTCTCCTCACATCAATTAAAAAACGTAGTCAAAGATAGATCCCCTCTGAAAAAACTTTCTGGATCCGCGCATGAAATGGGCTTGTATTTAGCAGTCTATTTGATTTCAGTAAGCAAAGACAAACTCTGAAAATGTCTGTGTTATTGTGCGCACGCCGCACAATTGATATATTTAGTTTTCATATGGGATGGCACGAATAAATAAAAAATAAAGCAATTTAATAATCAGTATATAGTATAAAGTTGTCAAATGAACAATTCCCAATACAGTTGAGACTGATATAAAACTGTCACATGTCACCTGTCACATACCAAGACTGTAGTCTAAATTAAGTTAAAGCTAAATTCTGGTGCCCAAGGAGTTTCTGTTATTTTCAATTTGATTGTCAATCCGTAAGGCACAAACTATTATTGATTACGATATTTCTGCATGTTTTGCTTTTTCACAACCCACTACGTGAATGTCTTTTGGATTCCGTATAATCCCTCTTATAATACTTTAATATGAATGGTTATATAATTAGATAGTTGTATAGTTCGTGGGAAAAGCCAGAAGTCAACTCATTCCAAACATGCATCTCAGTGCTCGACTGACTTCAAACCTGTAAATGTATAGTATTAATTTGGCTTTTACCGTTACTATGATAACGTTTAGTTTCAGATCTCAGGCATGAACTTGTATTAAACGATCAAGGTCAAAAATACTTCAACTTGTAACGCAAACGCTTCTCACATTTGTTTATGCTTGTGGCTCATATTTTGCACAATGATTAATGACATGTAGAGGACAACGTATGTTTTGGGTCGTTAGAACGACCTTAGAGTTAAAGGTTGTGACGCAAACTTCTAACATTTTTTAAAGGAAACTGGCACGCTGATTGAAAAAGTTAATAGTGAGTAGATGACAACGAGGTTGTTAGATCCCTAGTATGGGCTTGGAGTCAAAGGTAAAACTATTTCCTATTATTTGCCGATTGAGCCTAATACGTAATTGGGACATGAATTAACATAAGTCGAAAGACTTTCTTCTGAATCCTATTTGTAAGTGTGTTCACATCATTGTGCAACTGATGTAACTAGTATATTGCACGACCCGCAGGTGTGCACTATATTCACTGTGCGAGTCCATCTGTCCGTCCGCCCATTAGCAGTTAGTGAAAATGCTCAGAACTCTTGAACCACATGGTGTGTTTTATCAAATTAGGCATACGTATATATGTCAACATTGTCTAACCACTGACATGCGTTGTTTTGTTGTTGTTGTTTTTTTGGTGGAAGAGGCTATGCTGAGTATCAGTCCAGTCAGTCGTGGTCCGTTAGTGAAAATGATCATAACTTTTGAACCACATGGTATATTTGGATCAAACTTTGCAGACTTTTTCATTTTATCATTGTCTATCCACTGGTATGCTAACGGTGACGAGGCTTTGTCGAGCATCATTTTGTCCGGTCAAGGCCTTTTAGTAAAACTGCTCCTTACTCTTGAACCGTATGGTATATTTCGATCAGATTTTGCAAACTTATACATTATAACATTGTCCTGACACTAGTATGCAAAACGTTTTCAAATCTGTACAGATTAGCATTATTTGGAATGCGCATATTAGCTGAGGCTTTGCAGAGCTTTATCAATGTCCATATTGCAAGCACGCTTGCAATTCAAACAGCGTTCCGTTAGAGAAATTCGACCATACTGTTTATTTCGATTCAATTATGCATCATTCTGAAGGAAATGACCAATTTGCTTTGAACACATTCCTACTGATTAATTTACGTTCACCTCGCTCGTGCCCATTGCGGTTGTTTGATTGGCTATACAAATACATGTATACGTTTTTTAACCCTGGGTCTGGGGCATCAGGTCTTACGTGCACGTTAAAAGCACATGCGATCCGAACCTTTTTCTAACGACCTGGCCAATGTTATTTATAGCATGTCGTGTGTACGACCTATTCATCTTGTCTCACGGCTACGTAGGTCCATTTTCGGGACGTTAGGCATTAATGAGTTAAGTGATTACATTGATTAGAACAGCTCTATTATTGATCAAATCTTCACATCAAAGTAAGATAATGTTTGGCTGAACAGCTTCCCGATCCATTTGTAGGAAAACATTGCCTATCACTGCCCAATAATATTTCATTGTAGAATAAAACATAATGTCTTTCCACAGTGGCTCAGTGGTAGAACGTGAGACTGAGTGGCCACGGGTTCCAGTCTAACCGGCGTCACTGCGTTGTGTCCTTGAGCAAGAACATTAATCCTAGCTTAGTACTGGTCCAACCCAGGAAGACCCGTCACTTTATAACTGAAAGATTGTTGAAGGGACGTAAAGAATAAAATCAAACAAACAAACAAACTTTCCGATATAATGGATTAGTGTTTTCATGAGTACGGAGCAAGTTTTCATTATATTTGATGGATATTTTTCCAGCACACAAGGCCAAATGGGTCCCATATGGACGGAATCTGGGCAAATCGCCCATTCAGACCCACATGGGCCCATATATGACATTTTTGCCAATGCTGGACCCATGTTGGACCTTTATGTAATGGTTCTGTTGACGAAAAAGTCAAAATGGTATATCTATAGCACAGTAATATTGCATGGGCCCCAAAGGATCATTGACGGTTTGGGCCATATACGCCTATTTTTCTGTTTCCCAGAACGCTGCTTTTGAGCTTCTAGTGTGGTGCATGTAGTATCAGTGCAATAGGTGAATCTAATGGTAAGAGCCAGCTAGCAAAATATTTTCAAAATTCCTACGCACTCGAGAGTTATGGCGGGTAGAAAGGGGAGGGGGTCTGAAATTTCATGAAAATAAAAAGTGCTTTAAAAAGTGATTTCTGCACGTTTTCTTGATTTATTTGGTAGGCATGGTGATATCTATTGAACATACCATATGCAGAGTATTAACGAATCACGATAATTGATGATATTGTTTTAAAAACAAAATATGTTTTGTAATAAAATGATTTTGGGGAGATAATTTAGAAGTTACCTGTACTTTTTTGACTACATGTACAGTAAATAATACAAAACTGAAAGCTCAACAATAGAAATAAATATTTTTGAAGAAATGAAAGTGTCCCATTTAGCATTGGAAAGTAAAACTGATTCTAACTAGATCCTTTGAATATTACTTTTGCTTTGTTTAAAGGGCATAGCATGATAAATGTATTTAAAGCGCCCGAATATTTATGCTATACATATGCATGTATATCCCTACATGAGCCAATATATTGAACACTAAGGTATTAACCTGCTATAACTCTTTGCATGCCAGTGGATAATTTTGTCGTCTGCCAATAGCCTTTTGTAAACATTTTGAACCCAGATGAAGATCAACAGAATGTCGGTCTTGATCTGGATCCAATTGTTTGACACTCTGATGGTGGTCCTGGGTAGTTTATTGTTAAAAACTTAATTTTGAAGAAAGTCAGCAGACGAAAATAAAAACATGAACAATTCCCTAGCATGCAAATAGATAAGTACAGGACGTTAGCAAAATAATGTTTCATTTAATAACAGTGAGATTTTATTCTTATGAAAAAATGCATAAAACCTTGCTAATTCTACTTTTAATCTTTAAGTACTTTATATTAAACTAGCATATAATACAAAGCAATTTAGGAGGTTGGTTCTAGAGAACTTCATTACTGTCATTAATTTCTTATTTGGTAGAAAAGGCATTTTATGGGCTTAGGCCCTGGGTTTTTGGGCTGCTGAACATCTTCCCCCCCCTTGTGCCAGCAAGCCACTTCCATACAATGTGTAAAATATGGTAACACATATACGTACAAAAGCTTTTGCTGGCACACGGGGGGGGGGGGGGGAATGATATTTTAAAAAATGTTTTCGGATTTCTATATATCTAAATGTAAAACTGATTGTTCTACCCCAAATTTTACATCTTTGAAGCATTTAATATCGAAAACGGATTTCACAGCCATAAAGTACTTAGGTCAGGGTAGCTTCAAGGTGAAGAAAGGGACGATTGACAAACTTTTATTTTTACTGAAAACCATAGGCATTTACCCATAGCAAGTGTCAATGATCCTTTGCCCACATCAGATTTCTATGTTTTAAATTCTCCCAGGAGCCTCGTCACCGTTTTGTATACCAGTGGCTGGACAATTTTAAAATAAATGAGAATGCAATTTTATCCAAGTACACAATGTGGTTCAAGGGTTATGAGCATTTTCACTGATGCTCAGCCCCGTCCATCTAAAAAGGCTGTTACGCAAGCCATTGGTTAATCAATGTTGACCTCGACCGGCCAAAAAAGATGCATACCAGTGGCTGGACAATGTTAAAATAAATAAGTATGCAAATTTTGATTCAAATTTACCACGCGGTTCAAGAGTTATGAGCATTCTTACTAACCGACCATAATCGGCCATCAAAAAAGGCTGTTACACATGCTAGTGGTTAGATAATGTTGACATGTATGCAAAATTTGATCAAAATATACAGTGTGGTTCAAGAGTTATGAGCATTTTCACTAACTGAGCACGGACGGACGGACTCACATAGTGATTATAGTGCAGACCTAAGGGTCGTGGAATTTGACAATATTTAAGAAATGTCCCAAAGGCTTTGTTTTCTATTCGCTCCAGGCGCTGCCTCTTAAATTGTGGGTCGTACCTGATACAAGTATCCGTTGGTTTGAATTACTATCCTCTATTACATATATATACGTGCAATCAGTATGCATTGGAATCAGTCATTATTATCTTAGGTTTGCTATACAACAAAGCTCTATTAATATGATCACTTAAAGACAACTATACAGTAATTTCGCAGATTTTCCGACAAACACCATCAAACAGAATGTTATTTTATTTCTCATGCGAATAATAATTCTACCTACAATACTCCATCTATTTTATCAAGAACAGCGCTTTTGCAAGAATAACCAAGACTATGTTCTTTGTTTCTAAATTCTTCTTGGCATTCGCATTTAAGAACGTAACAATGGGCGGATCCACATGGAGACAGGGGGGTCCGGACCCCTAACCTGAAACATTACAAATTTCTTTAGAAATACTGGTGTGGACCCCCTCGAGAAACAATTGGACCTTTCGGGTCCGTGCGACCCTCTGTGAACTACGTCGATGACTAAAAAGTTTTCAGTACTCCACCCCCTGGCGGAAGCATGGTATCAATGCATATCAACGATCAGAGAGGCTTCTCTTTTCGCATGAAAAATATCTTTACAGGAAGGCTTTGACCAATATGATGACCATCTTGGCCTGCATTGCTGATTTTGCGAGTACAAGGGTTCTTTTCCGATGATTTGTTTAAGTGTATATTAATTCCGAGAGCAGTAAGCATTAAAACCGCGGAAATGAGAAATTGTAACGCCACAAAACAACTTTCGTTTTATTAACTCGTTCGTCCGTATTACGGAAATTAAATATGAAGAGAAGCATTAACCTTTTATTCTCTTGAACTTGGCTTTAACTATAAACTGGTACTTTTGGATGTGGAAGTTTGTCACTAAGAAGAGTAAACCAGACCCTGAGATTTTGGTTCTTATGATCGCACATGCTTGCGAATATGCACAGTTGTCTTATAGGACTAGAGTGTATGTGCGAGCAGTGAATGCTTTGGCGAGACTGAACTGACGTTCAGGCTCACCAGAGCCTTCGCTACTCGCCTATGCTTTTAGTTTGAAAATCTAATGTTTTGACTTTAGAAATGATCAAGACAATACTTACTACCAATGTTGAAGGTTCTTAGCCTTCACCCCTAGTGACTGTAGCTCGTGCTTTTTCAAAGGAGTTGGTTCTGCTAGTGCTTGTTCTTTGCTACCCTGTATGGGTATGAGTGGGATGGGGGATCGTGGTTTGTGCAATTATTCTTTGTGTACCTTTTTGTTTTGCAATTACCTAGTCGGGAAAGAGATTACTGGTTGCTTTACTTGTTATACATGTATGTGTTTCGCTGGTGTAGCAACGTTCCTGTATCTTGTCTTTTTGACACATATGTACGATTATGTCGGTCAGCCCATGGGATGTTGATACGTATCGCACATGCACAAAAACCTCTTTAAAGGCCCATGCTGTCGTATCTAAGGGTGCTAGAGGTCTTAATTTTAGTCTGAGTTTTCTTTTGTATGCGAGCAGCAAAGGCTCATGTACGTCGAGGCCCATATAATAACAATAATGAGACCATTTTGATTTTACAAGTGCATCTTTTCTTGCAAAGCTTAATTTCATTCTCACATACATTGGTAAAGAAAATCCATATTCCAGCTATAAACTTAAATAGAAACAGAACCTGTGCATAAGTTTTTAGGGAGTTTATAAATTGTATTTTTCTTGCAGATAAAAATCAACAATTTGGAGGGAAGCTTGGTGCTCTGTCGACAAATTTACATTTTTACGGCTTTAACACCGGCTCCAGCCGTTAATCAGTATTATACGCGGCTTATTTCATTCACTGGATTGTCTTTGTGATACACTGAAATTGGACAAATCAAATGAATGTGGCTAGGATATTTTACAGACAGATATCACAGCCTATCTATGGTACAAAGATGAAAAAAATAGAATAAAACACCGTGAAACAAACCATCAAGTAACAAACTTAAATACATATGCAAAAAACTACAAAATAACACAATTGTGGGAGGAATAGCAGAACAGAACATATATCTTATTGACGTAAATTGTACAGCTTCTTGTCATACATACATGAATATAACAACATAGTAAGTATGGGTGCAAAGATCAGGAATCGATACAATCAAGTACCATACCTGACCCAGGATACCAATGAGAAAGTGACAAACTCACAGCAGACACCACAAACGAGAGCCAAGAGGTCAGCCCTTTCCCAGCAGGTGACCACAAAGCACCTATAAACAGACGCGCACAAAGACATAGCAAACACAAGACAGAACAAAAACATAAAAGATCCACAAAAGAAGTACCGCCTTGGAACGGTCAGTAAAATATTTTACTGGAGGGCTTAAACCGGTTTAACGGCGCCAACCTCACCCTTAATTCAGATGTGGATCAAGACACATAGATATTTGGTTTGCATGAAAGACCCCTAACTTATCAATGCATCCAACAGGTAAACCCCGGTGGGCCCGACAAACAGCCAAATCATCAGGGCCCTACCATCCCATCAATAGATACGTCTTTAAGTCGGAACCATCATAGAGTCTGAAGTCCGACCTACCGGCGCGCAATTAAAGAGGAAAGCAAAGTTGCCAACCGTAATTGGGTTGACTACCATGCATGCAGTCTGTTGCAATACATTAATGTAAATGGTCACAATAGATGTATACATCATTCGACAACAAAGTCTAAAATTGTTTACAACAAAAACTATAGAAACTATATATGTGCTCTAATAAAAGTTACATGAACATAAATCAGGATTCTGTTTTAAGAGAAAATACAATCTTAATTGCAATTAATTGTCTATTGAAATATCACCTAAACTGGAGGCTGAGTCCAGTTTTATTAGAGAAAAAAAACACACAAGAATTTTGATAAGTTAATAGATAAGTGTGTTAGACTTACTTACAATGCTGTACTTCTTTTGTGGAACCTTCATGTTATTTCTGTCGTGTATTTGTTATGCTTTTGTGCGTGTCTTTTTGTTGTTGCCTTGTGGTCACCTGCTGGGAAAGGGCTGAACTCTTGGCTCTCGCTTGTGATATTTAATTGTAAGTTTGTTACTTTGCCATTGGTATCCTGGGTCAGGTGTGGTACTTGATTGTATCGATTCCTGATCTTTGCCCTCTTTCTTACTTTAAATTCAAATACAAAAAGATTCAAATATAACAAGGAAATAAGGATACCTGTAATTTTTTAGGACTATGTTAATCCCTAGATCCGATCTTGTCGAAACGAAATATAAGAAAGGGCCAAATAGCGCACACAAGGTATTCGCAATATATTCATTTGATAGCTCAACTTGAGAAAAAAAGGAAGAAAAATAATCTGAGTATTATATCCAAACCATACGCACATCTTCAGACCATGACCAAAAACCTATTTAGTTCCAAAAGAGTCGGCATAAAACTGTAGGAGTTGTGCACAAACGGTAGCCAATATATATCCAATTTGAAAGTGATAAACGCCTTAAAAGTTCGAACTTTTGAAAAAGTAACAAAAGTAATTTGAGGATTATATCCAAACACATGTACATCTTCAGACCATGACCAAATTATAGGTAAAACTGTTTACAAAAGAATCGGCATACAAAAGTAGAAGTTGCGCACGCAAGGTACCCACTATCAGTTCACATTGATAGTTATAAATGCCTAAGAAATGACTACGTTCAACTGTGAAAAAGTGAGGCTTATATTCAAACCACATGCATATCTTCAGACCATGACCAAAGCACCTGTAGCAGTTTCAAAACAATTGTCATAAATCTGTAGGAGGAGATGTGCACACAAGCTACCTGTTACTTTATAGTGACGGCGGGAGGACGGAATGTCACACAACGTCCCCTTGCTTTTCTTCGAAAAGGCGGGAAAAATAATCTATATGTTGCTTTTCTTTTTGGGTCAGTAAAAAATTATAAACTATTTCCTGATAAGCTTTAATAGTTATGTCTTCTACTGATGCCCAAACCACCCCACCTCCACACAGAGCCATACTCTGTCTAAAGTATGCCATATACCAGTTAGTTGCAGAATGTCTAAATTTTGCTTTCTGCAGAAAGTCCATTTCGGATCAAGAGCTAAACCTCGTTAGGAGCCTATACAAATGGCCGTCCTAATTGTGACTTTTATACATGTAGGTAGGTTAGTCACTGGATATGCTTTTTACTCTTTATAAATACTGATAAGATACGTTTTCCCTGTTTCCTGTATCGTGCAATTGCTATCTAGATTACGGAAGATAGAAGTGGAAATTATAAGTTATATGCCAAAAACCAAAATGTCTACAGATCTTGCACTAATGTATCACCATCCATCAAGACAAGCGTCGTCAAGAATCGATCTTACTCCACTCCAGAAACATCCCATAGACAATATTTAACCCTTAAAGCGACAATCACAACACATGTCGTCTGTTTAGTTGTCTGCTGGGGTGTTTTACAAATCTCTTTGACAAACAGTGCAGATTAGACTGCTAATGAATAGAAAAACAAAACGCTTTGAGGTGTGACTGAATTTACCCTATTGAATTATAGTTCCAGATAAAGTGCTGTCATATGCATGTTACTATGATGCTTTTGACACACACAGATGTTCCAGCCCGATAGACTCATGTTCCGCGTTCCGCATCAACTGATCTAAAGGTCAGTACTAAGAGGTCGTGGAACATCTGTAGCAGTGACTTCATGCTACCATCAGTCACATTATAATAACAACTATGAGACTGGAACCAGCGGATGGCCCACATGGTTAGGACTATTTAAAACATTATCTTAGACTCCTAGATAAGGGTGTGTACTTGAAAATTAACTTTGGTCAACTTTCATATAAAACATATGTTGTGGATGCTCAAAAGAATCGTCTCAATAAGACGGTTCTTTTGAGCACACAAAACACATGTTTAAACTGATGGATAAGAAAATGATAACAATTTTACACTCAGGTGTTTGCTTATCTGGATCTATGTTATTCTAAGCAGCTGGCCTACCGAATTATGCCTTTTTCTCGAGTCTATGAGGGTTATCAAATTAGGAAGAACAGAGATAGAGCTCAATTTTCAATTGCTGTGTCAATTATAGTTTGGTTATTATCAGCAATACTCCATTCTCATCTCAGTAATGGATTTATTTCATATTTCGGCTTCACACGTCAAATATCGGCGCCGGATGTCAGAAAAAACAGATGAGCCAGTGCATGAGATTTCCAACAATGTGGTATGTACAACCAGCAAAGCCTCAGATCAGCCTGCGCATACGCGCAGTCTCATCAGAGCCTTTGCTAGTCACTTGAGTATTCTATGATTGTTAAGCTACTGACTGAACACCATTTGAAGTTTCTAAGCTTAAAAGGAGGCTGCAGAGGCTCATCCGAGTCTACACATGTCAAAATGCCACATTGTTGGAAATCTCATGCTACGGCTCAGATAAGAGAATAATTGCAGTTAGCGGATGTAAAAATGTGCAGTCTGGTCAAGGCTTTTGGTGTCGCTTTATGTATCAATGAACTGTGTTGGTACATTGACTACTTTAGACGCGATTGCCCCCTGGCCAAGGTCATCTATCCAATCAGCTCTTTAGTGCCAGAACAAAATTATCCAGACAGGAAGTGTGCAAACAAAATAGTCCCTGGCTAGAGGAGTAGTCTGACCACTTACTCTGTGTTTGCCTTCTTCATCAAGTGGGTCTACATTTGCTTCCTCTAAACTTCATTGCCTCATAATCTGATCAAAGAAACATTTACTGAATTCACTGAAAAAACTCTCTTATTTTGCTTGTAATTTACACTTCTAAACAGCCAAAATATATATCTTGTGGTCATGACACTCTCCAATATATTTTGGACAATATATTTATTAGATTTTGCTCTAAATTGTATAGACACATACACAGGAACTTGTCACATTTTTGTGAAAAAAAAAACAACAACAAAAAACAGGCGTGTATCTGTAAACTTAGCCAAGGACTGTAACGCTAGTTATGGTACCCTGTTTGGCTCATCAAAACAGCCCCCCCCCCCCCCCCGAAAACTCAACTTTATAAAAGTAAGTAATGGTGCAAAGATCAGGAATCGATACAATCAAGTACCACACCTGACCCAGGATACCAATGGGAAAGTGACAAACTCACAGAAGACACCACAAACGAGAGCCAAGAGGTCAGCCCTTTCCCAGCAGGTGACCACAAAGCACATATAAACAGACGCGCACAAAACATAGCAAACACAAGACAGAACAAAAACATAAAAGATCCACAAAAGAAGTACCGCCTTGGAACGGTCAGTAAAATATTTTACTGGAGGGCTTAAACCGGTTTAACGGCGCCAACCTCACCCTTAATTCACATGTGGATCAAGACACATAGATATTTGGTTTGCATGAAAGACCCCTAACTTATCAATGCATCATCTCCTAAAACATATAGATCAAGATATAACAAGGAGATAAAGCAAGGATAAGGACTCAACAGTAAATTAAACTGAATACCGGAGCAAAAGAAATCCAACAGGTAAACCCCGGTGGGCCCGACAAACAGCCAAAGCATCAGGCCCCTACCATCTCATCAATAGATAAGTCTTTAAGTCGGAACCTTCATAGAGTCTGAAGTCCGACCCACCGGCGTGCAATTAAAGAGGAAAGCAAAGTTGCCAACCGTGATTGGGTTGACTACCAAGCATGCAGTCTGTTGCAATACATTAATGTTATAGCCAATCTTTTTATAATGGGAAATTATTTTAATGAACTGCGCTGAAAAATTATTAGAGCCAACAATCTTCTTCAACTTATACACCAAGTCACCATAGAAATCAGGTTCCGAAAGTCCTTGACGCAAGAGAGATTTAAGTCCAACTTGGAATTTAGAAATAAAATCATAGTATCGTCTATAAAATTTTGAAAATGTTTTGCGAAGTTTATGATACCGATAGCCTTGTTTAAGAAGTTTCTGAGTTAACAATTTATTGCGAGTGTTGAAGTCAGCAACATAGCTAGATGCAAACCAAAACTATAGTGTCTTGGCATCATGAGAAACAAGTTTGTCTAACGATACCAACCCTTTGTTCCTACGTTGAGTAAGTCCCATGAAAATATCAAGAACAACACGGATTTAAGCGTCTGCGTGAAGCTCTTTTATTTGCACTTTCCTCTGAAGATTGTTAAAGACACAGTTCAATAGTTTGGGGTTACCACTTTTAAGTGGCATCTCTCTGATGAAAGTCAGAAAATAGCGATTGAACATCTCCAGAGGAAAGTGCAAACCAACGAGTTTCCAGAAGACACTTAAATCTGAGCTGTTCTTAATTATTTCATGGGACTTGCTTCACGTAAGTATATTTCGACAAACTAGTTTCTCTTGAAGCCAGAACACTATAGTTTTGCTCATATAAGTTGAGTTTTCCGACTGTTTTGATTAGTCAAATAGGGTATCCCAATAACAAGCGTTACAGTCATTATCTGTACAAGTAAATATAGGCCTACTTTTTCTATTCTAAGGGTTTGTCATTAGTTCCTGTGGATACATGTAGGTTTTCGAATGAGTCCTGATTGTGCTCCTAGCCCTCTTGTTGCAGATTTGTTTTTTATGAGAGTTACTTCATGTTGTCTCTTCTGACAATCAGTTAAATAAAGCATCTTTTGTTGATACAGAAGCCCCCTTGGACTTGCCCATAACTAATGGCATAGCTTCATCTAAAGTTGACGATAAACAAGATGATTTTAATTTTGAAATAGATAATGGATTTCTTTATGGAGATTTTCTTCGCTCACCATCACATGGTGTATATATTTCGTTGCTTATTCGTTTTGCAAGAGTATGTTCAAATGTAAGGCAAGCCAATAATATAAACCAATTTATTTTCTTGTCCTTTGGGATCTTGGGTTTCATTGTGGATGAAGCCTAAATGGCAGAAACTAGCTAGTCTGGCCCTGGAAATATCCACACTCTAGTTTCAATTCTATGGTGCAGTCTTTGCTTCCAAAGGATACCCTTTAAGAACATTATGATTGTTAAGCTGCTAAAACAAGGCTATCAATATCATACACTTTTTAAAGCATTTTCTAAAACAACCACAGATACTCAGATGATCGTTATATACAATGCTGGCCAGATCCTGTATTCTATGGCAATTTAGTTTATAAATTGCAAAGCCTTCTTTTCCTGATAAGTTCAAAATATTATCAAGCGTTATACTCGTAAAAGAGTTGGATATACATGTAGCACGGATATTATGCGACAGTCTGCATGCCTGGTTATAAATCCAATCACGGTGTATAGTTATGGTTTCCTTTTTAACTGCACGACGTTGGGTAAGGCTACAGACTCAATGACGAACCTGACCTAAAGTCAGTGCCTGATGACTGTCTTTGGCTGGGCCCAACGTGGTTTAGCCAGTTTTTTAACCTTTAGTTCCCTCTTTAACTGCATGACGATGGATATCGCCTCAGACTCAATGACGACCTTGCCCTAAAATTTTCATTGGTTGGTCAGCACCTGATGCCGATCTTTGGCTGGGCACACGATGGTTAAGCTATAGGGTTTCTTTTGCTCGTTCTGTTTGTGAATTAAGAGCCTCTTTCTTTGCTTCATCGTCTTGAAACGTTGCATGATCTTCATTTTTGTCCGAAATGTATATGTTGTTACTGCTTGGTATTTCAGAAGAATTATTTGAAAGTTTCAATTTTGCAAATAATCAGCAAACGGCAATAGAGCATGCAGAATTACCCAGCATGCATAGAGTAAAAGGCTATATGCCTTTTACTCTATGCATGCTGGGTAATTCCCAGTTAGAATTGACAAGAATGAAAAATAATTCTCGATTGTTTCTTATGCCTGTATCAAATGCAACTGGCTACATCTTCAATTTGTTTTCACTGCCTTGGACTCAGCAGGATTAGAGTTCATACTTAAACCCTTTATAGACTGAAAACCCCTAAACAGGTACTTTTGCAAACAGTGAAGGCCCAGATGAAATGGCACAGCAACTTTTCATGAGGGTCTGCACTGTTTGCTAAGACAAAATCGATCTTCAAAAGAACTATGGATTATGCCAATTCATAGGGAGCTTTGCTTAAGTATGTTCAAAAGTTGATTTTTATTGTAGAATTAAGTATGCCTTTATTTAAGTATGCATTTATTACGAGGGTCATCCAATACGTTCTGACAATGACCCTATAATACAAAATCTATTCCTCAAGGACATGTTTTAATAATCTTCTCATGTTATATAGAATATAGGGAATAGAATCAAATGTTCAAATATTTTCGATGTTGCAAATGCAATGGTTGCAAGGCAACTAAAGAACACAAGGTAAAGGGCCATGGACGGGACAGAATATGTGGTATATATGCCCAAATTTTTTTTAGAAATTACAAAGTCCTCTTTAAAACTTTTTATATAGATGAATAAAGAGATTAGGTATGTTGATTTTGAACGTTATAAATAATGGTTCAGCTTGCGACTGTGGTGTTAGGAGGGTTTTGATTATGGCATATCACAGATTTTGCAAGACATATTTTCCTTAAAAACGGGTTGTACTAATGGTGTATTATATTTGGTTATATAGCATTGATTGATACGTTAAGAATAATATAGAACAGATTTATCGAAACATGTGTCTATTAATACGCAAATTGATCATAAATGCTTATTCAAGTGTTCAAAATATACGATTGTATAATTAACGTTTTAAGTCAGACAAAAATGTAATTTTATGTTGTTGCCTAGCAAACAAGAACGTCCAAAGCAACTTGGTTAATGTCACTGTGGTATTGGCTTTAATGGGTCAATTGTATATTCAGACAACATCACCAACCACTAATATAACTTTCCAAAGAAACATACTGCATCTTTGACTAACTCTACCCCCAGCAAAAATTAGCTAAAAACGTGATTTTCATGGCCATGGGCTCTCACAGTGTTGTTTACAAAGTTGTATAGCATCAGATCAGGTTGTGATAAAGAATCCATATTTTAAACGTGAATAGGCAACACACATGGCCACATGCAATGGGTAATATAACTCTGATTTCAATAAAAGCTTGTGAGATATGAGACCATTGTCAGAACTTACTGGATGACCCTCGTATTACCGTATTTGACTATAACATGAGATGTGTAATAGTTATGTCTTCTATACGACTCAAACTTTGATAAGCATCACAATAGAAAAAATCATGGGGCTCAATGCACTGAGCTTACCCCTTTGGCAGTCGATATCTTTCAACTTTTTTCTTTAAATTCAACAAAATTTTCAGTATTAATTTAAAATGCAGTGGGCTACAGCTTTTCATGCAAATCACTCACTAGACAGTGCCATTGACGCCAGTTGGTTGGAAAATGCAATTTTTTTTTTGTAGAAACATGCATAGTTTTATAATGGACAATTATTGTGTTCAGAACATACCATATCAGTAACAAAAGGGTTTCAAACGAATATTGAAAGGTTGACAATCAATTAATGTGTTCAGCAAACACATTACATGTTTCTGATATTTTGAAATATGAGAGAAAAAGAGTTGATTTTTTGGCTGAAATTTAGAGAGAGTAACATTTTGCATTTTCCCATCAACAGGCATCCATGGGATCCTCTAGTGAGTGATTTGCGTAAAAAGCTGTAACCCACTGCATTTTCAATTCCCACTGAAAATTTCGAATTTGAAATAAAAGGTCTAAACGTTATCGAGTGCCAAAGGGGTAGGCTCAGTGCATTGACATATGAAAATCTTTAAAGTGATGCTTATCAAAGTTTGAGTAGTATTTATATATGAGTGGAGACTTGGCTTTTAGTTGTAATATGAAATGGTTACAACTTTTATTCACACGTTGTCAGTCACAAATTCAACATATTTGAAATTATTAGTCAGTCTTCATACATAACAAAGGCAGATATGGGCATCATTATGTTGCATTCCAGTAGATATGATTTGAATAACTAAGTTTATAGATATGCTAGTTTGTAAGCAGGTAATACAAGTACTTATTATTAAAAGATTAATAAACATGTTTTATCTTTTAATAAACATGTTGTATCTTTGATAGAGTGTCTTGTTTTATTTTAACTCTTTTCAATATTAACCCTTTTCAGACCCATAAAGCTAAATACAATAAGTAGAGGTCTAGTTTTTGTCAATTTTTACTTTACTTTTCATTCAATATATTTTGATATTCCTATGGCTAGTCTCATCTTTTCTCTTCATTTGGTTAATATATATCTCAGTACCTATTGGTCAGTTTTAATGCATTCTTGGTATAAATGATTTGTACCATGGACAGTCGATATGCTATAAGTTCTGTAAATAGCAACTGATTAACACTTGCGTTATCACCCTTCACTTAGAATGGGCAATTATAGTGCAAAAGCTAAATATTGGCTTTTTGTGTATATATCTGACAGCTTCTCACTATAGGCCATGATTGCTCATTGCCTGTAGATAAGCTTCCCAGTGTCAAAATTTTTACCCCCCCCCCCTGACTCCTTAGGCAGGGTCAAAGGTCAAATATTTCAGTTTTGCAATAGCTAAGTAAGTTGTTGATATTATTAACTGAAATGTTGCTTGCTGACAAAAGAACACTTGTTTAGGGGACACTTGACCTTACCATATGTTTGCATAGTACATTCATTTGAAACAGCGATGCAACCAATATTGTACATTGCTTACTTATCTGCCAGAGTCTTGCAAGAAATCAAGTATTGATTTTAGCCCTTAAAGCGCCAATCACAACAAAAGTCGTCTGCTTTTCTTGTATGCTGAAATGTTTAAGAAGCCTCTATGACAAACAGTGTGGACCCAGATCAGACTGCTCCTATAGGAGTAGTCTGATTTGGGTCCACCCTGTTTGCTTCTACGCTTAAATTGGTCAGTAATGTTAGGTAATATTTGCAGCAGAAGACTTCAGCAGTCGTCGTTTTTCAGATGCATTGTTTATTGGCGCTTTAAGGGTTAGAATGTCTAATGAATTGCACAACAGTATGTAATCAATATAAGCATCTTAACTATTGCACAACATGCATCATTATAAACATCACACAGAGGGAAGAGATTTAAGATATATAACAGGTTTTGTCAACAATCCCATGTACAGAATATTCTTAAATCTTCTACATGTATGCCATATAACTCAGCATTTTATTTTTTAATTCACCAGAACCTTTAAAACTCGTAGTCGAGCTTATAATAAATGGTCAAATCCCATCCCTAAATTTCAAACAATTCAAAACACAGTCATGCATGAATGAATACTATCAGGATAAGAAGAATCAAGTAAATATGATCAGGACAATGGGCCTCGACGTGAGAAAAATTGACATTGCTGCATGCGAACAGCAAAGGTGCAGACCAGCCTGCGCTTACGCGCAGTCTGATCAGCGCATTTGTTGATCACTATCTGGAAAGTATAGTATCAAAAAATTAAACTTGCTATATGTAAAATTTATAGCTAGTGTCGCTAGCTCAGCAGGCTTGTTTCTGTCTTGATAGGTTGGAAACTTTTAAGACAGTTTTTTGGCGTCGTGACCCAGATTATAATGTCACAATCACAGATCGCAGACCAACCATATTACCAAGAGTAAGAGACAGATAAAGTAAGAAAGAGGGCAAAGATCAGAAATCAATACAATCAAGTACCACAGCTGACCTAGGATACCAATTGGAAAATAACAAATTTACAATTAGACATTACAAACGAGAGCCAAGAGGCCAGCCCTTTCCAAGCAGAAGACCACAAGGCATAAATAAACAGAAGCGCACGAAGGCATAACAAACACAAGACAGAAATAACAGGAATGTTCTACAAAAGAAGTACCGCCTTGGAACGGTCAGCTTAAAGCGGTCTTACGGCGCCATTCTCACCCTTAGTTCGGATGCAGATCAAGACACATAGATGTTTGGTTTGCATGAAAGACCCCTAACTTATCAATGCATCATCTCCTAGAACATGTAAATCAAGATATAAAAAAAGGAGATAAAGCCAAAATAAGTAAATAAAACTGAATACCAGGGCAGAAGAAATCTAACAGGTATACCCTGGTGGGCCTGACAACAGCCAAAGCATCAGGCCCCTACCATCTCATCAATAGATAAGTCTTAAGTCAGAACCTTCATAGAGTCTGAATTCCAACCCATTGGCATGCAATTAAAGCTGAAAGCAAAGTTGCCAACAGTGATTGGGTTAGGGAGCGCAGTGGTAGAGTGCTTGACTTGAGACCGAGAGGCTGTGTGTTTGAGCCTCACAGGCGTCACTGTGTTGTGGTCCTTGAGCAAGACACATTTATCCTAGCTTAGTACTGGTTCAACCCAGGAAGACCTGTCCCTGTTTAACTGAAAGATTGTTGATGGGACGTAAAGAATCAAATCAAACAAAAGTGATTGGGTTGACCACCAAGCATGCAGTCTGTTGCAATACATTAATGCTATAGCCAATCTTTTTATAATGGGAACTTATTTTAATGAACTGCACTGAAAAAATTATTAGAGCCAGCAATCTTTTTCAATTTATACACCAAGTCACCATATAATTCATGTTCCGAAAGTCCTTGGCGCAAGAGAGATTTAAGTCCAACTTGGAATTTAGATATCAAATCATAGTATTGTCTATAAAATTTAGAAAAGATTTTGCAAAGTTTATGATACCAATAACCTTGTTAACGAAGTTTCTGAGTTAACAATTTATTGCGAGTATTGAAGTCTGCAACATGGCTAGAAGCTATAGAAAAAGGAATGAGTTGAGAGATGTAGACTCCATATGATGTGGAGTGAGGAACATCACCTTCTAAAATGGGAAATTGACGATTTCAAAATCAAAGTTGTCGCATTTATCATATATTTTGGTAGAAACAATATCATTAGAAATTGATAAATGCAAGTCTAAAAACGCGGCTTCGGTATCAGAGGTATTGGCTTCACTAAGTTGGAGATACTGGGTCCGAGGTTGGAGCTATAAAGGGTATATTTAACTTACCATATTGTCAAAATAAACATAAATAATGTTTAAAATATCATCCAAATATCTGGATGTAGTATTAAAAGCATCAATTATATCAGCCTGCTTGTCATTAGAAAGAGACATCATAAAGTCCCTCTCATACCAAAACAGGATAAAATTAGCAACCATGAGAGCACAATAAGGGCCCTTAGGAATCCCAACTACTTGTCTATACAACTTGGTGCAATATTGAATAAAATGTTGTCCAACAAAAAGGTCAGCGCATCACATACATTTTGACAAGACCATGCATGATATTTTTTAGGGTTTTCCGAAGTAAAAAATGTGTTTCTGTCGTTACATGCTAGGTAAGTAGAGCCTTCTCTATTGAAGGCTCTTTCAATAAGATCAATAAGTTTATCTTTAATCGAATTATGAGGTAAAGTAGTGTAAAGAGTAGAAAAAATCATAAATAGACAAACTGGTCGCATTGGACTCTAGCTTTAAGTTTATCTAAAATTTCACCTTAATTTTTAATAGACCAAAACACATTTTTACCGAATCTCATACCTTTTCACAGTACTTGAAAACATGTTTTTAACAGCTGTAAGACATGAGGTTAACAAGTTAGAAAGTTATGTTGTCGTACAAGAACTAGAATTAGTAATTCACCTTGCTTTATATGGATTTTCATGGAGTTTAGGTAAATAAAGCCTCACTAGTGATGAAAAACACTTGATGGTAAAATGGGCATACGTTATATGCAACAGCAGCGTGATATAAAAGAAATTGTTGTTAAACGTTGTGACACAAATGTGTTTATACTGTTACTGTATTACCATTGGGACTGCAAATTGAAGTTTGGGTCCTCTCAGGAACAGCTAGAGAATTAAATGCTTTCCTGCCCATCTTGTTGCTGAACAGCTACTTGACAGTATTGTCCAATTTTTAGCCTAATCGGATGAGGTACCACGTCATCATTTTCTGGCATAGGCAAGAAGACATGCTGGCAAGTGTTCATTAAGTACTCCCATCTTCTCACTGGAGTAGGATCTATTTCAGAAGTTTTACAAACTCGCCTGTAGAAAATCCAATGAAACCACATCTATGTGTGATGATTACGAGCCGATTTCAAATAATCAAATGTTTTAGACAATTTCAAAAAAAAGTTTTTGCGAAACTTGCATATCATAAACATCATTCGGTTTACCGAATCGGTGTGAAATTTGAGCGATTTTCATTGTCTAGAAAGAGATTTTTTTTCACTATCCCTACCCCCTGTAATGCATAATATATATTTTGTAAAATCTTTTAACTGCATAACCAGGAATAAATTTTCTTTCTACTGACAAAAATTGTTTGTAATTACACTTCGATGTTATCTGTGTGTAAAAGCTAGTTTTCAGAAGACGAACGGGTCAATGAAAATTTTCCTTGACAAATACATATTGTTACCCCACCATAGTGTCAAACAGGATTGCAGCAGAAAGACCATTGTGTGATATCTTTCATTTTATAGGCATGGGCGGAGATAGAGGGGGGGGGGGACAGGAGGTCCGCCCCCCCTAAAAATCACAAAAATATAGGGATCCTTAGCAATACTGGTCCGGGTCCCCTGTAATATCACAAGCTACTAAGCCAGCTAAATTCAATGTTGACCCACCATCGGCCCGCCAGCGATACGCCATTTAAATGGTGTTTCGCTGGCTGGCCGATGATGGCCCGCTTATGGTTTTTAAATCCTCCCCTCACATCAATTAAAAAACGTAGTCAAAAATAGATCCCCTCTGAAAAAACTTTCTAGATCCGCGCATGAAATGGGCTTGTATTTAGCGAGTCTATTTGATTTCAGAAAGCAAAGACAAAATCTGAAAATGTCTGTATTATTGTGCGCACGCCACACATTTGATATATCAAGTTTTCATATGGGATGGCACGAATAAATAAAAATAAAGCAATATAATAATCAGTATATAGTATAAAGTTGTCAATTGAATAATTCCCAATACTGTTGAGACTGAAACAAAACTGTCACATGTCACCTGCCACATACTAAGACTAGTCTAAATTAAGTTAAAGCTAAATTCTGGTGCCCAAGGAGTTTCTGTTATTTTCAATTTGATTGTCAATCCGTAAGACACGAACTATTATTGATTACGAGATTTCTGCCCGTTTTGCTTTCACAACCCACCACGTGAATGTCTTTTGGATTACGTATATCCCCCTATACTTTAATATGGATGCGTATATAATTAGATAGTTGTTTAAAGTGTCTCTGAGGGGATAAATGTCTAGTATCAATTTGACTTTTAATGTTGCTATGGTAACAAAACAGGCCCAAAATTGGAAAGTGGCCATTTTAGAACACAGACATATGAAAGAGAAATCTACATAGAGCACAAGCAAATACCAAAAAGATATTTTAACAACTGATAAGAACTATCACAGCACACATCATATCAGAAGCTTTTGTTTTGGTATTTTAGCTGTGTTGATACAATGTGCCTAATTCTTAAAACATCTGTCTCATAAAGCCTTAAATTTGGTCCAAAATGGCATTGTCTAGATTTAAGCCTATTTTGGTGGACATTTTTGCTACTATAGCAACAGTAAAAGTTCAATAAATACCTGACTTTTATACTTGGGTTTATCCTTAAATAAAACCAATCAGAAGAACTTGTAAAATGCAACTTTCAATTTCAACAAATGTCGTGAAGAAATTGCTTGTTCCTCACAAGAATTTTGTAATCAATGGTGTAAGCAGGATAATGTTGAATGTAATGCTTTAAATTTTTGGAAATAAAACATTTTTAAAATTATTGATAGTAGAATATGTTCTTAGAAAGGTTATCATTTGGAAGCAAAGAATGCACCAAAGAACTGAAACTATAGTGTGCAAGTTTTCTGGGCCAGACTAGCTAGTTTTGGCCATTTAGGCCTCATCATTGACCCTCTAATAATTTCAAAATTCCACAATGAAACCTATGATCCCAAAAGACAAGAAAATAAAATCTACACTATATTGAAGAGAATTTCGTTTTATTGCAATAATTTAAATCTTCTCCCACAAATACCTACATTCACTTTTAGAAATTTGAAGAAAGGGATCCAGGAATTGAAAGACAGTTTGTTTTAGCGCCTGCATATAAGGCTGCTTACAACGTTGTGGTCGTTTGAAAGTGTACTACATAAACACCCTAAAGCAAGAACTTAGCACTGCTAAGACCTATGAGCATAATTAGCTTGGCGAGAGGCCTGTCATTGATAGCTTTTGTAACTTTCCTTATCAAAATATTGAAAATTCTATAATACATTTTAATCATTTTTGTCTGTTTAAAATGTGAGTTGTCTTTCAACAAATGTTTGAGAAGATTTGCCTAATTAATAGGTATTGAAATTTGAAGGCAGTATATGAATAGGTCCACATTTGATGATGTTTATATATGAATAGGTCCTTTTTTTCGACATCTGTATATATGAATAGGGTTGGTTTTTGAAATTCCGGGCCGCTCATCCACACAAATATGACTTCAAAGTTACCCCCACCCCCTTCCCGAGGCTGTATTCCCATTAATATAACTACCATACTACTGAGCTTGAAATATTTGATAAAAATGGAAAAATAGGGGATTTATATCTCGAGTTTTATATAATGCAAAATTAAATTATCAAAACTGTTGTCCAGCCACTATAATGCTCTAATCTTTTTTCAAATGTTTCCCTTTAAATGTAAGACATGCATATATTTTCACCTTTGAAATGTTTTATTAAATGTTCATTCTTTTTCTTTTGTTACTTTTAATGCGCTTATATATATGATTATTCTACGTGAATTTTCTATCTAGAGATTGCATCTTGTATCCTATAACAAACGTTTTACAAAAAAGACAAAAAATCCAATAGCTCTTGAATTTTTGTTGGTTTATTAATCTTATCCACACTTTAGATAAACCATTGGAGTCAAAATAACTCTCTACACCGTTTTCCGAAATTAATCGACGAGTTCCAGTATGAGATATTCTGTAAATTATAGACAAGGTTAGCTTTTAAAAAAAGCTTAGAACCATCGCATGGCGTTTTACAGTTATTAAAGAAGAACTTTTATAGTGATATATTATTGCATTTGCTGAAGCCACTCTTTTCAGTGTTTCATGGGCTTCAAGCTCTGAGTATTTTTTGTTTTAGTTAACGATTTGTACATATGTGATCCATTGGAAGCAAATAAAAGACAGGAAATATGCATATTCCAGTAAGACTCTGCTCAAGAACACACTGAATAATTGTAGAGTTAACTCCCTCCCCAGCAGTATGTATTAGGTCATTCAACCATATTCCTCAATGGAAGTCAATGCATATAATGCCTAGGGGGCATATTTAAACTGACCCATCTACATCTAGATATTTTGTCACATTTAGTCTAAAATATCCGTAGGGCCCATGTTTGAACAGGATTCTCGCTCAGTGGTAAGGTCTCTAATAGGCCTTTTCGCTTATAGAAGAAATCCAGTATCCAAAGTATATCAACATCGCTCAGGCAATGATTGAATTTTGGAAGTAACTTGGTCGATGGGGAGTCTGAGAAAGAACTGTTAAAGACACTGCTGTTGGGGAGTTAACGCTTGATCGATTTCCGCAACTTGCTAATGGAACAGGCCCGAATCGAACACGCGCCCGTGGAAGTTTACTAACGTATATCACCGGTGAATGAATGCGCGCTGCCTCTGGCGTCAAATATTTAGAATTGAAAGAAGCGGGGAATTACCGCCAATATTCAATGCGTCAAATTTCTGTTTTTGAATGAATCGAGTGTCACTTTATAATGATGTTGGTGCTGTTCTCTGTTTCTGGTTTGTAATTCGTCAGCATACATCCGAAGCTGTTATCATAATACAATTCACATGATATAATGGCACAATTTACAAAATAAAATAAAATGGCCAGCTTAGACACATAGACTAATAGCGGCTTTCTCCTTCCATAAATTATTTTGGTCCAATTAGAAAATGACTAATTTGCTTTCCACACATTCCAACTGTTTAGTCTACGTTCACCACGACCGTGCCCATTACGGTTAGTTGATTAGCTTTATAAATACATGTATATACGTTTTATAACCCCGGGTCTGGGGCATCATGTCTTACTAGGAGCTACTTGTGCACGTTAAAAGGACATGCAATCGGTACCTTTTTCTCACGACCTAGCCAATATGTTGTTTATTGCATGTCGTGTGTACGACCTATTTATCTTGTCTCACGGCTGCGTAGGTCCATTTTCGGGATGTTAGGCATTAATGAGTTAAGTGATTACATTGATTAGAACAGCTTTATTATTGATCAAATCTTCACATCAAAGTAAGATAATGTTTGGCTGAACAGCTTCTGGATCCATTTGTAGGAAAACATTGCCTATCACTGCCCAATATTATTTTATTGTAGAAAAAAGCAAAATGTCTTTCCGATATAATGGATTAGTGTTTTCACGACTACGGAGCAAGTTTTCATTATATTGGGTAGACATTTTCTCAGCACACAATACCAAATGGGTCCCATATGGACAGAATCTGGGTAAATTAACCATTAAAGACGCATATGGGCCCCATATATGACACTTTTGCCCATGTTGGACCCACATAGGACCTTTATGTAATGGTTCTGTTGACGAAAAAGTCAAAATGGTATATCTATATCACAGTAATACTTGCATGGATCCCAAATTTGCCCTCATCAGATTTCTATGTTTTAAATTGTCCCAGCAGCCTCATCACCGTTTTGAATACCAGTAGCTAGACACTTTTAAAATAAATAAGTATGCAATTTTATCCAAATATACCTTGTGGTTCAAGGGTTATGGGTATTTTCACTGACCTCAATCAGCTGAACTGATGCTCGGCACCGTCCATCTAAAAAAGCCGTTACGCATGCCAGTGGTTATACAATGTTGACATGCATACGTTTGCATACGTTTATCAAAACATACCATGTGGTCTAAGAGTTATTCACATTTTCACTAACTGGTAGCGGATGGACAGATGGACTCACCTATTGCGGGTCCTGCTTAAAGTGATGATTTCATCCACCTACAAGCAAACCAAACTGTCCGTACAATAATAAAACACTTTTTGTGGCTGTTCCATGGAAGTAACCGGTACTTGGCCGGGTTGTTTTTATTGCTATGAGGGTTTATGTGGTGTTAGTACACAATTACAGACTTCGGGTTTGGTTGCACACGAAAATAGTACCTATTGAAATTTAGATCTTGTGGTTTCTGTGCCCTTTATGGGATGAATGAGTGCTCTACTTGCCTTTAAATGTGCCTATGATTAAGTATTAGTCTATGTTTGTTATGCTGATGCAGAAAAAATGAATCTTTGTGCGGACTATTTTGTCACTAAATCCCTAGCCAACTTTCCAGGTAACGTATGACGCCAGTGGGATTTCATATTGAATGTTTACTGTCCCTCAAAGCATTGAGAATGCTGAGAAAACGAGATTATCAAGGTTGGTTATCTTTTCGCTTTTTTGAAAGGCGAATGACAGATCTTGTCACTTACAGCTAGAAAAAAATCCAAGCAATTTCCTGAAAAAATATGCAGAGGCTGGAAATATGCCTTTTTACATGGAGTTAAATGGGACCGATTGATTATGTAGTGAACCCATGTGGCTCAAAGTTCTAAAGATTGACGCAATTACCACGCTCTGACTAGCACAGGTAAAGGGTATATAGGTAATTACTCAAGTGTAGTATACAATATAGGCTGGGGCTCAGGGTGAAAAAAATCAGAAATGGTTACCCGAAAAGTAGCAAGGTTTGTTATAGTATAAATTTGAAGAAGTATATATGGTGCCTGCGAAACCACTGTATAGCAAACTTCACGGAATTGCATAACGCCGCTAGAGCTAATAAAGTATGGTAGCCCATGTGCGTCATTTGTATGCATGCGTTTAATACAAACGCTATTATCTCAGCAACGCGTTATCAAATTGAAATCAAAATTCCTTTCAGGAATGGCAATGTGTTTGTTTTAAAAGTTTTGAGGATTAGTTTCAATTTCTATGAACTGTTGCTTTAGCATTACGCGTGCAATGTCGTGTACCATACGTAACCAGATAATACGTAATGTTTCGTTTTCTCCCATCTGTATCTGCCACGACTCAATGCGATTATTTTCGCACAAACACATCATAACTGTCCAAAGATTACATTGCTGCCTGTTTGGGTGAGATTTAATATCCAATATGGCCGCCGTCGCCATAAGGTATAAAAACGTATTTTTTGGGATCATTCATTATCTTACTAACAGGGCACGTTTAAAATGCTTGCGTATGTAGTGGGACGTCCGAGTGCCTGTTTCACAACACAAAATGTGTTGTCACGTAAGAATGGACACCTTTAAGATAGCCTTGAATATGAGCACAAAGGCTGTAAAATAGAACCGCTTTATCTAATGCATCGTTTTATTGAACCAGAAGGGTAGATATGAAAAAAAACAACATAGTAACGTTAAGTACATCATGAACGGTTACTTACTTCTTTCTAAGTATGCGATAATAGCCTACATGTAAATAAAGTGATATGGGATGACACCACTGTGTTTCATTACATAGTTATTATGCAAAAAGCGTGAGAATATTTTGACGTTTATAATCGGCTGATCAATCTCAAAAATCAACACACGTAGAGGGCAGTGCTGATAGTTTACCTGTTGGTCTTCTGTCTGTCCCGTCACACTATACATCAAATGAATTTTATATATACATTTAGTCTTTAATTTATTGTTAAGGATATATTAAATGTTATAATGTAGAATGCCAATGTACGAGGGCTGAGCAAAAAGTTTGTAGAATTTCTTCATAACTTTTTTATTTGAAGTCCCATTGTCTTTAGATTTTCACATGCGTAAATATGGTCTAATATCAATTTCCAAGTTAAGTTTCATAAGTCTAAATCAACTTTAAATATTTTTTATTTAAACCTTAACAAGTGCAGGGTCCACTACCCCGGAGCACGCCGTTAATACACTGATGTCATGCTTTAAAAAATCATCAAATTTCAAAATTGTCTTATTCGAATCTACTGAAACTTCAGTAACGTCAAGAATGGTACCATTTAATGTTCCATACTAAATTTCCGATGTCACTTCCGAATAATAAAGGAATGGCGATAGTTTTTTTTGAGCCCTATTGGAGGAAAAATACAGCAAAATGTGGTTTTACTGGATGTGAAAGAAACTCGCACAGCGATAAAATTATTTTTGAATTCATGATATTGGCCGATTGAACCTATAATGTTTTACAAATAGCTGAGGAATCATCAGAAATGTAAAGAATGAGAGTGTTCAAGTGGCATGAAGGTTTTAGTAAGGAAGAAAGACCTTTGCATAAGCCAAAAGAGTGGGAGTGCAAAGATAATAAGTGATAAACTTGTGACGTGTATCTGTGACGTCGTGAAAAGACGGCACTCAAACGTTTAAAGAGAGCTGTATAATCCTCGTATTAAAATGTAAGAACTAATTTGCATGATCTCTTGCACATGCATTATCTATTCGCATGTTGGGTGCAAAATTATTGACATTTGAGGAACAGGAAAGAACGGTTATTGTCCCAAAGTTGTTTTGACGGCCAAATACGCATGGAGATGATAGGTTCCTTAACATGATTATCATGTGTGATGAAAATCGGCTTTGGCAGTTCGACTGCAAAAATAAGCATCAATCTTAACATTAGAACAGAAAGAGCTGGAGGTCCAAGTTGCTAAGAATTGAGAGAGATTTAAGTTAAAAAAAGTGTGGATAAACATGGAATCTTGTTATGCCAAGCTGTAACCATGAGGGTTACGGTCAACTCACAGTATTATGTAAAGTCTTTAATTTATTCTATAAATTTCTGATCGAATAGAGTTATAAATTATTTTACATTTAGATTTATAAATTACCGCTAATTATGAGGTACATCTAATGTGCAAACATGCAGCAAAGACGATAATTATACGCTGATAGGGCGTCGTCATAACGTTAAAAATATTGTCAAATGACGTTAACGTCATGGCGTGCTCCGGGTACACTTTACATACGTTATAGAAGGAGTCATAACGACGAAAGTTTTCTAGCGATTTGTCTAAAACTTTCAAATTTTGTCAGATTTGAATGGATCTTAAACATGTAAAAGTTTGAGTGCAACAACACTAGTACTTTTGTTTTTATTAACAAATTCTATGAACTTTTTGCTCAGCCCTCGTACTAAGTGTATTATAAATGTTTAACCATCACAATAAATTGTTCACCTGACCAAATGTTAGTATGTACAATATCACATTTTCTATAACTATAGAGGTTTTTGGTCAATTTATTTATGAATTTTGCTATTTTCATTCCCTTGAAGTTAGCATTAACTGTTGTTAAGGATGTATTTTGTAATGGTAATTGTGTTAAATGTAAAAATTGTATGGTATTATGCTTCATTTCAGTCAAGTGACACATTAAAGTCCTCAAAGCTAATCTAAAGGCAAAATAATGAATGCTTATTTTCAACACCGATATTATAAATCTGAAATAAAAGACTTAAACCATTAACAGTGCTGATGGTTAGATAAAACATTATAATCCCCATCCTAAAAACTGGTCAGAAACCTTTGCTCGTAATTATAGACGGTTGCCTAGCAATAAGACAAAATGGACTAATTTGCCATACCTGGTATAATGAAACAATCACTATGACAAATTTACTTTCCATATTTGCATACTGTTATGGCATTACCTGAACGACATACTGATGTATCCATATATGGATTTACTGGCATTTCTTCCAATACCAAAGTGTAAATATTTTTTATATTTAAAAAATCAAAACAAGGGATAAACAATTAAGTAAGTTTCAGAACTTCCACAGCAGCATTAAGATGCACAATATTAGCTTTTCACACATATTTTACTTAAATAGCACGCATACCTGAATGTCTATAGTATAGTTTGAAGTACATTTATTACTTGTTCACACCTAAAAAGTCTGCCTCTCCAACACTCGAATTTGGGGAGTTGGACTCATGAGAGATTTTATCAAATTTTCTCTTATGAAGTATGCAGTTTTGTAAGCTTGAGGTCTTTGATTTTGCAGTGTTTGTATTTTTTTTTACATTTATTAACAAAACGTTTTGCAAGGTAGCAAAACTGTTTAAAGATATGAAAACATAGAAACAAGTCCAATACAACCAGATAAAAAGGTAAAAAGAATAAAATAGTCATAAAAGGACAAAGCAACTGAAAATGAAAAAAAAAAGTAGCAAAAAAGTAAACGAAAACAGAAAGAAAATAGGAAAAGAAAAAGACGAAGATAAAAAATAGATGAAACACAATTAAAAATATGGTGAGGATATATCATGCAGCTGAAACTGGCGCCATGAAACTGGTTTAAGCCCTCTAGTAAAATATTTTACTGACCGTTCGAAGGCGGTACTTCTTTTGTGGATCATTTGTGTTTTTATGTCTTGTGTTTGTCATGCTTTCGCGTCCGTTCATTGCTGCCTTGTGGTCACTTGCTGGGAAAGGACTGACCTCTTGGCTCTTGTTTTAGATGTTTAATTGTGTTTTTGTCACTTTCCCATGTGGTATCCTGGGTCAGGTGTAGTACTTGATTGTATCGATTCCTGATCTTGCTGCCTTCTTATTTTCCTTGTTGCGGCTTACGACATCAGTAGTCCAAAAGTTACGTATACCTATAAAACCTTTAACTTCTGTTTTCTGTTCATAAAATCTTCCATCACCGCCGGGTGATGACTCATGGAGGATTGGGAAAAATTAGTTGTTTTTTGTAAAAATAGACTTCTTTTAATTTATACGAGTATAGTTAGCTGTGTTTATAACCTGAAACAGATATATTCTTTTCAGTGATTTGCGGTGTAAGTTTCTTTATTTGCGCTTTGTGCAATGTTTACGTCTGTTCAGTGCTTACTAGCAGCATAATCACCTTGTTAGAAAGTGTTAGTTATATTGTTTCTTAACCATGTTTATTATACAAGTCATTTGAATACAGTTCCTTATCCTCTTGTATCCTTGTATGGGATGATTGTCACGCTGTTGGACTCTTCTGTTTCTTTTTTTCTTTTTTTTTTGTTGATGGAGTACCTATGTTTGTTTTTGTCACATGGATCTACTAACGAGTTTACTATTTCATTTTTATTTTTTAATGTTGCAAGCATATTTGCCACTCGGCTAATAACAAAATAATTGTCATATTCCTTTTGGTCATGAAGATTACTTAACACATCGAAACGAACAAACTTTGAATAGCATAGACAGTCTGTGTTTTCAAGAGTTGTGAGCATTTTTACTAACTGACCACGGACTCTAACTGTGATTGTAGTGCAGACCCAAGGGTCGTGCAATTTGACAATATTTGAGAAATGTCCTAAAGGCTTTAATTTCGATTATGACTATTTCAATCGCTCCATGTGTTGCCTCTTAAATTTTTGGTCGTACCTGATACAAGTATCTGTTGGTTTGAATTACTAGCCTCTATTAAATATATGTAAGTGCAATCAGTTTGCATTGAAATCAGTCATTATTATCTTAGGTTTGCTATACAGCAACGTTCTGAAATGGTGCTCAGCAAATCTACATTAAGACAACTATACTGTAATTTCGCAGATTTTCCATCAAACACCATTTAACAGAATGCAATTTTATTTCTCATGCGAACAATAATTATACCTTCACTACTCCATCTTTTTTTGTATTATGGCCGATGCTTTTGTCTTTGATCTTTGCGGATGTTTAAATCAGACACCCTAGAATAACGACGAAGGAGGAGCTTAAAATCGTACTCTAACTTCCAATTTTAGTTAAACAGCGATGTAGGCGGTACTTCCTAAATAGCGACAAATTAACCCGTAAGCAAATGTAATATAATTGACAGCCTAGGCCGGATGCAGGGAGGAGCGAATGTAAATTTCATCAGGTGTCAGTAACACGTGTTTATTTGCGCCATATTCAAGCTAAATAAAGGATTCTTCCTCGGCTTTCTGTTTAAACCGCTCGGTGGGCTACGCCCACCTCGCGGTTTAAACAAGAAAGCCTCGGAAAAGTATCCTTTATTTATTACATCAAGTACAGCGCTTTTGCAAGAATAAAGAAGAAAAAATGTTTTTTGTTTTAAATTCTTCTTGGCATTGAAATTTAAGAACGTAACCACAGGTGGTTCCAGAGGGAGACAGGGGGTACGGACCCCAACCCTAAAAATATACAAGGTTCTAAATCACAAGTTTCGTTAGAAATACTGGTACAGACCCCCTTCTCGATGGAGGTCCGTACGACCCTCTGTGAAATACGATGATGACTAAAAAAATCCAGTACCCCAACCCCTGGCGGAAGCATGGTATCAATGCATATCAACGATCAGAGATGCTTCTCTGTTCGCATGAAAAATCATCTTTACTCTTTTGTATGTGATGTTTTCTTGTATTTTTGTCACTTTTCCATGTAGTGGCCTAAGTCAGGTGTGTTACTTGATTGTTTGGAGTCCTGATCTTTGCCTTTATCCTTACTTTAACCAATATGAGGCCCATCATGGCCTATATTGCTGATTTTGCGATTACAAGGGTTCTTTTCCGACGATTTGTTTAATTGTATATTAATTACGAGAGCAGTAAGCATTAAAACCGCGGAAATGAGAAATTGTAACGCCACAAAACAACTTTCGTTTTTATTAACTCGTTCGTCCGTATTACGGAAATTAAATATGAAGAGAAGCACTAACCTTTTATTATTCTCTTGAACTTAGCTTTAACTATAAACTGGTACTTTTGGATGTGGCAGTATGTCACTAAGAAGAGTAAACTAGACCATGGGATTTTGGTTCTTATGATCGCACATGCTTGCGAATATGCACAGTTGTCTTATAGGACTAGAGTGTATGTGCGAGCAGTGAATGCTCTGGCGAGACTGGGCGTCCGTCCAGAGCTCTCTCAACAGTTCTGAAATCTGATGTTCTGGGTGTAGAAAAAGTTCAAGACAATACTACAACCAATATTGAAGGAAATTCTTAACCTTCGCCTCTAGTGACTGTAGCTCGCTCGAGCTTTTTCAAAGCTGCTGGTTCTGTTATTGCTTGTTCTTTGTCATAGAATGTTGATACACCGTATGGGTATGTGTGGGTGGGAGATAGTTGTTTGTGCAATTATTCTTTGTGCCCCTTTCTGTTTTACCTCGCCGAGAAAGAGATTGTGGGTTTGCTTTACTTATTTTATTCTTCCTCGCAAACATGTATGTGTTAAGCCAAACAAAACCACCAGTCTACAATGCATTCATTCAATGCCGCCCTTGATATAAGATCTGACCCACCACCACACAACCAAAGATAAAAGAGAAAGCTAGCCATTATCCATGGCCCTGTCCACAGCCGCCACACCCTTAATACATGTTCACCATATATTCTATCTATTTCATTGCTCAAGTATCTGCCTAAACGATCCTGAAAAGTCGATTTCACTTCACCAGACCATATGCCTGTTGTACAAGAGTTTTCAATGCAACAGTTTATTCAACACTTCTTTATTATGATGCTGATAGCCGAGCTTAACCATAACTTATTTCTGTTGTTCAAGTTATCACCTTCAGAATATTTTCTCGCAAAACGAAAAAGTTATGAAATGTATCCCTAAAACATTGCTAGCGAAAAACATCCTCACCAAGAAAAAGGAAGTTAACAATTTCGAATGAATATAATGTAAGATGTACTGACTAAAAAAAGGACCGATACATATATTATGTTTCTAAATTTTATACCGTCTTTTGAAAACAGTGTCTACCCAGATCAGTTGACTCCAGTTTAAGCCAGCTAATCAGGATCCACACTTGTTCACCCGCTCGATAATTCCATATTTATATTGACCGATCACACATTATATCGACCAGTTGCAGAACTAGCCAAATTCAGAGAATGTATGTCCCCCGTCACTCAATGTTTGTCTTTTAATATAGGAGCTATCATGAAACTAGCAAATTAAAGGACTCAGTTCGTTCACAAAACAATGTAAAAACCCAACTAAGCCTGAGATATTTATCCTGAGCACGTTCATATTTTCAGGCCATGACACATAAACAGATGCACAGGTAAAAAACTGTAGGAGTAGTTGCTTACACAAGGTACCGCCTACGTAATGTACATTTCAGACCATGACAAAAGCTAATGTAACGTTTTAAAAAATTGATGGTCGTAATGCCTGGAAAGTTCAACTTGTGAAAAAGTAAAAAAAAAAATATAAAAAATAAATAAATAAAATAAGGATTATATCCAAACACATGGACATCTTCAGAATATGACCAAAACATTTATAAAGTTTTAAATGAATCGAATAAAACAGTAGGAGTAGTTGCATACACAAGGTAGCCACTGTCTATTCATCTTGATAGTAATATATGGCTTAGAAATGACTAAGTTCAACTTGTGAGAAAAAGACAAAAACTAGTCTGAGAATTATATCCAAACCCTATGAACATCTTCAGACCATGACCAAAACATCTGTAAAGTTTTTTAAGAATTGGCATAACTACACACACGTTACCTATTGAGGGACGGAAGTACAGGAGTTCTTTCTTCGAAAAGGCGGGCTCGTATTTGTAGTCAGTAAATTTAAGTTATCAACTATTTCATGATTAGTATTAATGGTTACGTCTTGTACTGATGCCCCCCAACACACACAGCCATAGTCTGGCTACAGTGTGCCAATTAATATGCAGAATGTCTAACCATTGCGTTCTGCAGATAGTCCGCTAAGCCTCGTTAGGTGAGTCTATACAAATGGCCGTCCTAATTATGATGTTCATAGGTAGGTTTAGATGGTCACTGAATAATTACAGTATTTTAGTGGCATGCTTTTTCTCTTCATATCGTTAATAAGGTGCATTTTCTCTGTTTCCTGTGTGGTGCAATTGCTATCCAGATTGCTGATGATAGAAGTGGAAATTATAAGTTATATGACAAAACCAAAATGTCTACAGATCTTGCACTAATGTATCACCATCCATCAAGACAAGCGTCGTCAAGAATCGATCTTACTCCACTTCAGAAACATCCCATAGACAATACTTAACCTCTAAAGCGACAACCACAACGCATTTCGTCTGTTTTGTTGTCTGCTGGGGTGTTTTACACATCTCTTTGACAAAATGTGTAGATTAGACTGCTCGTGTATAAATAAACAAAACGCTTTGAGGCGTGACTGAATTTACCTAATTGAAATATAGTTCCAGATAAAGTGCTGTCATATGCATGTTACTATAGTGCTTTTGACACACAAAGATGTTCCAGCCCGATCGACTCATGTTCCGCGTTCCGCATCAACTGATCTAAAGGTCAGTACTAAGAGGTCGTGGTTCATCTGTACAGAAGGTAGCAGTGACTTGATGCCACCATCAGTCACGTTGTACTAGCAACTATGCGACTAGAACCAGTTGATGGTCCACATGGTAAGGGGTATTTGAATATATTATCCTAGACATGTAGACAAGAGTGTGTACTTGAAAATCAAATTTCTTATTTTTCAACCAAAACATATGTTGTTGGTACTCAAAAGAACCGTCTCAGTGAGACGGTTCTTTTGAGCACACAAAACACATGTTTAAACTGATGGATAAGTAAATTTTAACAATTTTACACTCAAGAGTTTGCTTAGCTGGACCTATGTTATTCTAAGTAGCTGGCCTACCGAAGTACATCGGCGGTTCCAGAGGGGGGGGGGGGGGGGGGCAGGGGGTCCGGACCCCCTCTGAAAAATCACCAAAATAGGGTTTATTAGCAATATTAGTCTGGATTTCCTGAAAAATCACAAAGCTACAAAGCAAGCATTCAGTGTTGGGCAATCATCGGCCCGCCAGCGAAACGCCATTTAAATGGCGTTTCGCTAGCGGGCCGATGATGGCCCATCTATAGTGGTATTTGGATCCTCTTTCCCCTCACCAACGAAATTTTTTTTATCAACTTTGGACCCCCTCTGACAAAACTTTCTGGATCCGCGCATGGAAGTAGGCCTTTTTCTCGAGTCTATGAGAGTTATCAAATTAGGAAGAACAGAGATAGAGCTCAATTTTCAATTGCTGTGTCAATTATAGTTTGGTTATTATCAGCAATACTCCATTCTCATCTCAGTAATAGATTTATTTCATATTTGGGCTTCACACGTCAAATATCGGCGCCGGATGCCTGGGAAAACAGATAAGAGAACGATTGCCATTGACATATGAAGAACTGTACAGTCTTGCCAAGGCTATTGGTGTTGTTTTATTTATCAATGAACTTAGTTGGTACATTGACTACTATAGAAACAGTAGTCTTCGGGCAATTACCGCCTGTGAAATATATAATTACATTGGCCATCTATCTAATTAAGTCTTTAGTACCAGAACAAAATTACTCAGACATACAATGTGCAAACAAAAAAGTCCCTGGCTAGAAGAGCAGTCTGACAACAGAATCTGTGTATGCCCTCTTCATCTAGGGTGTCTACATTTGCTTCCTCTATACTTCATTGCCTCATAATCTGATCAAAGAAACATTACTGAATTCATTGAAAAAACTCTCTTTTTTGCTTGTAATTTACACTTCTAAACAACCAAAATATATATCTTGTGGTCATGACACTCTCCAATACATTTTGGACAATATATTTATTAGATTTTGCTCTAAATTGTATAGACACATACACAGGAACTTGTCACATTTTTGTGAAAAAAAAAACCAACAACAAAAAACAGGCGTGTATCTGTAAACATAGCCAAGGACTGTAACGCTAGTTATGGTACCCTGTTTGGCTCATCAAAACAGCCCCCCGAAAACTCAACTTTATAACCAAAACTATAGTGTCTTGGCTTCATGAGAAACAAGTCTGTCTAACGATACCAACCTTTTGTTCCTACGTTGAGTAAGTCCCATGAAAATATCAAGAACAATACGGATTTTAGCGTCTGCTTGAAGCTCTTTTGTTTGCACTTTCCTCTGGAGATTGTTAAAGACACAGTTCCATCGTTTTTTTTTCTGACTTCCAACGAAGAGATTCCACTAAAAGTGGTATGTCCTGGTTTTTAATAACTTGTTGCTACATGCAGTTATTGGAACCTTGAGAATTTATTGCAAGTGAAAGCCAAACGGCGATTTTTTTACAGAAATTACGACGACCTTTCCTACCGAACCGCCATGTTTGCAAAAGTTCAACTCTGAAAATTTCGCGATCACTGATTGGATAATGCTGGGCTGAGGATATGTCACATGAAAAAGGCGAACACCATGGGGAAAATCCCCATATTCACGTGGTGTATTTTCGGGGTGCTTCAGTTTACAGCTTTGCACGCAATAGACTGCATTACTTCCCTTGATAGAAAATCATGAAATCAGCCAATGTCGATGACGTCACAGGTCATAGTCAATGGGATTTCCGAAGAAGAACACGGAGATCAGTGGAAAAGGTCGGTGTAATTTTTGTAAAAAAATCGCCGTTTGGCTTTCATTTGGAATAATTCTCAAGATCTTAGTGAGTGCATGTAGAAAAAAAAACTATTGAAAACCAGGGGTTACCACTTTTAAGCGGCATCTCTCTGATGAAAGTCAGAAAATAGAGATTGAACATCGCCAGAGGAAAGTGCAAACGAACGAGTTTCAAGAAGACGCTAAATCTGAGCTGTTCTTAATTATTTCATAGGCCTTGCTTAACGTAAGTATATTTCGACAGACTAGTTTCTCTTGAAGCCAGAACACTATAGTTTTGCTCATATAAGTTGAGTTTTCCGACAGTTTTGATTAGTCAAATAGGGTACCCCAATAACAAGCGTTACAGTCATTATCTGTAAAAGTAAATATAGGCCTACTTTTTCTATTCTAAGGGTTTGTCATTAGTTCCTGTGGATACATGTAGGGTTTCCAATGAGTCCTGATTGTGATCCTAGCCCTCTTGTTGCAGAATTGTTTTTATGAGAGATACTTCATGTTGTCTCTTTCTGACAATCAGTTAAATAAAGCATCTTTTGTTGATACAGAAGCCCCCTTGGACTTTTCCATAACTAATGACATAGCTTCATCTAAAGTTGACAATAAACAAGATGATTTTAATTTTGAAATAGATGGTGAATTTCTTTATGGAGATGTTCCTCGCTCCCCATCTTATGTTGTATATATTTCGTAGCTTATTCGTTTTGCAAGAGTATGTTCAAATGTAAGGAAAGTCAATAATATAAACAAATTTATGAGTGCTAAGCTGCTAAAACAAGGCTATCAATACCATACACTTTTAAAAGCATTTTCTTAAACAACTACAGATACTCAGATGATCGTTATATACAATGCTGGCCAGATCCTGTATTCTATGACAATTTAGTCTATAAATTGCAAAGCCTTCAAAATATTATCAAACGTTATACTCGTAAAAGAGTTGGATATACGTGAAGCATGGATATTATGCATGCCGGGTTATAAATCCAATCACGGTGTATAGCTATGGTTTCCCTTTTAACTGCACGACGTTGGGTAAGGCTACAGACTCAATGACGAACCTGACATAAAGCCAGTGTCTGATGACTGTCTTTGACTGGGCCCAACGTGGTTTAGCCAGTTTTTTAACCTTTAGTTCCCTCTTTAACTGCATGACGATGGATATCGCCTCAGACTCAATGACGACCTTGTCCTTAAATTTTCATTGGTTGGTCAGCACCTGATGCCGATCTTTGGCTGGGCACACGGTGGTTAAGCTGTAGTTTTCTTTAGCCCGTTCTGTTTGTGAATTAAGAGCCTCATTTTTCGCATCATCGTCTCGAAACGTTGCATGATCTTTATTTTTGTCTGAAATGTATATGTTGTTAGGATGCAATCCTCATATTTTCATATATTTTCTTAATTTTAACTTACTAATTTTAAGGCTCAATACAGGCAAGATCTCATATAAAAAGTCAAATGGTAAGAGGCAGGGGACATACATTCTCTGGATTGTTTTCTACCTGGCAGTTTTGGAAGGAACTTTGCAATAATTGGGTATGGACACAAAAGTAATCCAAAAACGGTGATTTGGTATAAAAATGTTTATTTAACAGTAAAACAAAAACAGTATCAAACAGGCAACACACTAGATAAACATATGAATATAGTCATAGACTAAACTATGAAACTAAGAGGAAACGATACAATAACACAGGAAAATAATTAAGACAAAATACAAGAAAGAGCACAACAAGCATAGAAATCAGTTCTGGCTTCCTCAGCAAGATGATTGCTGAAACGACAAAAATAACACCACAAAGCCAAAACCAAAACGTAAGTGAGTATGACCTGGAAATGCAGCAATCAGACACTGCAGACCAACAAATGACATCACGGACTAAACACAAAACTCACATACACAAGAGAGCTTCAACAAACAATAAACACATATTTCTAAAATATCTTCCAGAGCCACTATGGCACTTGGTTTCCTTCGCAGGAACTTTGCATTTGCACCTAAGAGTACTAAGGAAGTTGCATCAAAACTTTGCTTTGGCCTAACCTGGCGTATGCAGCATCGATTTGGAATGCTTACACGGCCTCCAATCTCGGCCTCCTTCTCCAAAAAGATTTGCGCAGTCTAGTCCGCACATTTAATCTTCATGTATGACGTGGTAGTCTTCAAATTATATTGACAAACCTCAGAAGTACTTTTTGAGAGCTGTTTCGTATACTGAAGATATTCAACTTTCTTTATTTCTAATTTGATACTGTTTTGAAATTGGTTGGAAAAATGCTTAGGATTGAGCCTCAGTTAAATTGGATTAAACTCCTGGACCGTCTTTTAAAAATATCAATGGAGAAACATGTTATTTCTAGAATAAAAGACAATCACTTTCTCTAAAGTCTATTTCTTAAAATTAAATAACTGAGAACACTCGGTTTACATTAACGCAAACTTTCCAAATGTGATGTTGTGCATACAAAGTAGCGTCACACTGTTTCTGGATAGATTGTTGAGTGACATGTCTACTTGTACGCATTATACGAGGGATGTTGGAAAAGAATTACTTATTTCTATCTGGAGACCTCAAATTTCAAGTTAGCCCAAAAGTGATCATTCCATGCCATCAAAGAACTCCCCGTGGCTAGAATTGCAAAGCTTCAGCCAATATATCCACTTCTTGAAGGCGTCACGGTACGCTGATTTGGTAATAAGGTACTGCTGAATAGCAGATCCAAGTGCTTGTCAGGACTGGTATTTCCGCCCAGCAAGGATTTTTTTCAATTTCGGAAACATAAAGAAATCACATAGGGCAAGACTTAGGGAATACGGGAGGTGAGGCAAAACAGTTACTTTTTCTTTCTTCAAAAACGCCGTAACTATTTTGGAGGCACGAGCAGGGACATTGCCATGTAGAAGACGGATATGTTTAAAACAAATGATAGTGCGTCGTATCTGGTAATGTTTTTTTTGCTTCTCCAGTACTATGTCTTTGTAGTGCTTAACGGTGATGTTTTTTTTACCTTTTTCACCGGCATTTTTATTGCGACTCCTTCACCAGAGAAGAAAATTGCATACCGAACATTCTTTGCACTCAAAGACCAGTCATCAATTATTGGGCATTTGCTGTGTTTAGTGGCCCAGATTTTATTGCTAACCTTTCTGACGCACACAATTTTCATTGTGACGACATTGGTAAACTGCTTTTTGTCCAAAGTTTGAAACATTTGAAGCAGCTTTTTGGCCACTTTAACCCGTTGTCTGTTTTGCTCATCAGTCAACAGATGTGGCACTCATCTAGCAAATAATATTTCGGACTTTGAAATGCTTCTTCAAAATAAGGTGAATCGTTGATATTGATATGCCTACTTTTCGTGCAATATCGTGAACTGTAAATCTGGCATCTCCAACAATGACGTCCTTTAGTTTGAAACGAATTTTTACTAGATGCATATTTTGGCCTACTAGATTTTGGTGCATTTAGATGGACTCTACACCAGATTCATTTTCATTTTTCCAGCGCCTAACTGTGTTATAAGACACACAAGAAGGTCCTTAAGTAGTAGAAAGTTCAGCCATCGGCTGATTCAAAGAACAACCAAGTTTTGAGTGAGCTTTGATGTAAGCATGTCGTTCATCTTTCTGGTCGACGCTTCTACCAGCCATTGAGATAATTAATTTCGAACATCCCTCGTAATGTGGAGTTCGTTCTGAAGCAGTGGTTTTGTTGCTGTTACATTACACCAGATAGGCGGCAATCGAAAACGTTCATACTTTCGACGAACGTAGATTCGAAATCGTTAGAAACAGAGTTTTCGATTGCCATTTGTCAACCGAATTGCGACAAATGACAATCGAAAACACTGTTTCTAGCGATTTTTGATCCGCGTTCGTCGATTGTTAAGAACTTTTTCGATTGCTACATAGCCGGTGTGTACATTCAGCTTTCATTTTCTTACATGAGGTTCAACTAAGCTCTGGGTCAACCAATGCTATGGCCTGTTGTCCGTCATCAGCTTTTCCAATCTCCAACAGCACCGTAATCCGGATTGAGCTGAAACTTAATGTAAGGCAGCAGCAAGGCATCATTCCGTTCCGATATCTTAGATGGCCACAATCTTGAAATTTTCCAAACGACGTCTTCTCCCGAACAAAGTCGGGTTGAACCATAATTTAGTGGGAGTTATCGGGACAACATTGAGATTCAGAACTGTAAGAATCGTTTCATTCCAATATCCAAAATGGTCGCTATAGCAGCCAACTTAAAATGCTTTAAACGAGACCCCCCTAAACCGTATGTCCGATTACAATCAGGCATCCACCAAGTTAGCATTCAATTCCAATGAAACATCTAAAGATAAGCTGTCAATAATATAAGATTGGCTATTTATTATTGTCATCTAGGTACATGCCAAACTACACAAAAACTTGTTCATTTCTACTTGCTCATCACACTGAAACATAAAAATAAGTTGGTGGTTTGTGAAAAACCTGTTTTATGGTATAAATCACTCATTTATTGAATGGACATATGTTGTAGGTGCACATTGGAATTGCCTCTATGAGGCAAGGCAATTCCAATGTGTACCAACAACATATGTTACTGAACTTAAGGAAAAGTATTTTGAAATATACACTAAACAAGTACCATGTCCATTGGCATTCCTCTTTTAAACATCTCAAATTGGCAATCAGTATCAAAATACCTGTCACTATATGGCAAATTGTTTATATTTTCATGACAGCTATACTTAAAGCCATTAAAAACGCAACTGGTACAAGTGTTATTTTTCCTATAAATATCAGCTTGATACACTTTGTCTTTGTACCAACAAGCGCCCCTAACGTAGGAGAACGTTTTACCAAAATTTGAGCTCAATTGCACACTTCTGCAAAAGATTTTGGTGAAAAAAGACAAATTCATCAATTTTTTTGGTAACCATATTAAATCTTGAAATTTTATTCAATTTCAGCATGCAAGTACTGCGTTGCACTCAAACAAACAAGAAAACGGTTTAAAACACAAAATTCACTATGCTGGAAGGACCTAAAATTTATGTTTTAAATTTCATTTTTTGTGAAATTTCCCCAAAATTTGAGAAATCACTAAAACTTCAATTAAACTGAATCAATAAAAAATTGGCATATGTAAGTTGTAAGGTAATAACCTATGGTTATCATTTATCGCAATATTTACCGTCGAAAGTGTCGCATTTTCGTTAACTTCCGGTTTTCATGCTGAAACTTTGATGACCATTTAGAAGGTCAAAACTTCAAGACAAAAAAAATCTGTCGCGTGTGCATAGAAAGTAGAACAATGTTGAAATTTTCTTAAAGTTTGAATCCAAAAGAGCCATTCATAATGAAGATCTGATATCCAGATTAATAAGGTGATTTTGCAGTTTTCGTGTCGAGGTTTGGGTTGTGTCCCTTTATCAAAAAATACAGCCTGGCTTATCTGGACTGCTTTATCTGCACCAAAAGAGTATTGGCTTGATATCGCGACCATAGGTTTATGCTTTTATTTTATTAGAATGATAAAATAGCATTAAATCTCGAGTAAGGTTAAACTGTAAAAGTTGCGTTTTTACTGGCGTTAAGAATATATCACCAAATTTGATTTCATGGACTATGCTTTTGCTAAGCTGCTACTTGCGCGGTTGTAAACTACAACTTGATGGGAGGCATCTGGGCAACGTGGCAAATTAGATTTGCTAAACTCTTTCAGTACCGAGGCCCAGGATGGCCACTATGACAATCATCATAAATGTTTTTGTTTTCTTTTGCGAAAATTATCCCATAGGCTTACACATCATTCTATGGTGCCTGCATACATTAAGATCACACATGCCGGTCAAGATCAGTGAATGCCAATAAGTTATTGAAACTTTTATGAATAAATGCTTGTATTATGGAAACATTTCTTCGATGGCATTGCTGCTTGAAGACAGAACGAAGTATATTTTTACTCAGTACATTGTGTGAATGGTTGATATATTATATTTAAGGTCGTCTGGAAAGAACCGTCATACATGAATACCAACAGCATACCATTTGCCATGTTAGTATAAATAGTGCACTTTACAATTGATTGTTGTCTGAGCTTCTTGCTGTAATCATTTTATTACGGGATCCTTTACAACAATGAATCACCAACAACATACTCGAAGCCTTAGAACCACGCCGGATAGGCGGCAATCGAAAAACGTTAATACTATCAACGAACGCAGATCAAAAATCGTTAGAAACAGAGTTTCCGATTGCCATTATCAACAAATTAATGACATTCGAAAACTTTGTTTCTAATGATTTCTGATCTACTTTCGTCGATAGTTTTAACGTTTTCGATTGCCGCCTATCCGGTATGATCATGATCAACAAGCAAGTATACACACACTGGTAAATGTATACGTCGATTTGGTGGTATTTACGCGTATTGCCGGTACTTCATAGACCGGAAGTGGTAGAGATATTGGTGTAAATACTATATAGAAAATCATGTCATATGCCTAAAGGACTATAGAATTAGATCATTTTTAAGTATTCGGCATGCATATGGCGATTTATGTAAGCATTTGGGAATAGATTCGAGTACCGAGATGATCCGTACTCGAATCTATTCCTAAATGCTTACGTAAATCGCCATGCACATACTGAATAATAAAAAAATGATTGAAGTCTATAGTCCTTTAGGCATATGGCATGATTTTCTATATAGTATTAACACCAATATATACTACTTCCGGTCTACGAAGTACCGGCAATACGCGTACATACCAGCAAATCGACGTATACATTTACCAGTGTGGTATCCAGCATGAGATACAAGTTGGCATATGCGTACAGCGAAGATTCAGTTCAATCTGCGTGTTCGCACAGTCTGATGTGCAGGCTGAACTGAGTCTTCGATGGGCGCACTCTTTGCTGGAACGCGGCTCAAATGACGTTGTAAATAGAGAATACTAGGTGAGTGCCTTTTGATATCAAGTTTACCAGGCAAGGCTTTGAGAACGCTTTTTGACATCGCGAGGCTTGCCGAGCGATTCAACATGCGTTCTCAAAGCCGAGCCTGGTAAACTTGATATCAAAAAACGCGAACCTGGTATTCTATTTATCAGTTTACCCATTGTTGAACTCTCTTCAAACTAGCGATTATGACGTAATTTTTTATTTTTGTGTTGATTCAGCGTCATTAGCGACGTCATACAAAAAATGCAACGTCATCATGACCTGATAAAGGTAACATGCCGTGAGATAGGAAACGTATATTAGGTTATGTTGAAACAATGCAGTTAATATTAGGGGTGACTGATAATATTCATTACTGAGGTAAATTACTCAGTAATTGAGGATACAATATAAATCTTTAAAAGAGTATACTTGTAGAATTCAATACTTGTAATTATAAAATTCCGTTTTCCATTTGTTAAAATAACATTGCAAATCAACCCGTTTAACAGGACATGGGTTAGTCTGCGCTCTGGTATTGTGGAATTCCTGACCATACGCACTTACTTTTAGATCATGTGTAAGCTTTCTTAAAGTAAAGTAAAGAGGAAGGCAAAGATCAGGAACAGATACAATCAGCCGTGACACCTTATGGGTAGTGACAAAACAGAAAAAAAAACACAACACACAGGAGAGCCAAGAGATCAGCCCTCTCCCAGCAGGTGATCCCAAGGTTTCTAGGAAAAGACAAGGCAGCATAACAAAGACAAACATGAAACATAGATAATAAAAAAAGACTGCACAGGTGTCATCAAAACAACTGTAGATGAATTAAAAGAAGTCAACAGGCAATGTTTACACTTGCACCAAAGCTATATGCGTATCAATTACCAAATTGTCTCTATATTAAATGTTAGCTCTTTAAACAGAGTTTGCAAAATTGAATCTTAAAAGTGATGATTTGGACTAGTTAATCATACAATCCGTAAGTAATTAGCTTAATAAAGCCAACATACAGTCCCTGATCCGACTTCTAGGAGCAGTCTGACCATGGGCTATTTTTTTGTTGGAATAATTTGGTTCTTGGACTCAAAGGTTTAACTCTGTTATATGAAAGCATTTAGCAGCGGGTGAAATAGAAACAAATTTTGATTATAGTCAAACTTCATTTTAAGAAACGTTTTGATCTGGATCCAAACTAGCTATTTTATATGACCTTCATGCCCTAAAATATCAGATTTAACTTTGTTAGTTACACAATTCAACATACATATATTTTAAAAACGCAATTAATTGTATTTGATTCTTTATGCCAGACGATTTGCACTGTTTCTGTAGGTATCTACCTTTTGATTGAGATATCTAGTCGCTTTATGACAAACTGTTCATCCTGAATCATGATGCTTAAACCTTCCAGATAAAAGATCTTAGTGAAGTTTTCATAACAACCTATCGGCGTCGCCGTTGTGAGTATGTACTGATAAGCTAATGAGACGTATGTAATCTTATTAAGGTGCATTAATCTTTTTGTTTTAATGATCCTTTGTTGCTATACTAGGCATATGCAAAGAACAGCTGTGAAAATTATTTTTCAAATCTTATTTTTATAAATAATTATTACGATTTTTTCATATTTAGTTGCGAGGTTATGACGTGACGTCACAAATATGGTGGCTTCTATAGAAATAAAGACAACTTCAATGCACATAGCTTCTTTATATCTTGACATATTTTGATACACTTTGTAGCAAACTGATTTGATAGATAACTTCTGTCTTTAACCTCATTTATTATTTGGTGTGGTTTTCCCTTTAAACAGAGAATAGCCACATATCTAACTGCTAGTATGAATCAGTCAGGTCAGGTCACTGCAGACCAACCCATGGCTCGCGAGGAAGAGCCACACAACACTAACAGTCACAAAACACCATGAAGACAATTAAAGTAAAGCAACCAGCTCTCTCTTCTCCATCAAGATGATTGCAAAACTAAAAGTACTGAATAACAAAACAAGGAACAAACACAGAACCTCCACAAACAATGGGAGCAACAATAAATAATGAACAAACGACAACATAAACACCGCCTTAGAATGGACAGCAGCTTAAGGCACTTGGGATGGGATTAGATGCATTTTACTGGAGCCAAATCTTCGCTCTAGATTTTGCTGTTGTAAAAAACGCAAAAAAATGTTAACACTTATTTGCCTCCCCACACTTATTCCCTATCAAACACAATCCTGGCAAAATGACTAAGCTAAAATCAAAGAAGAGTTTGAAAAAGCGTCAAGCATGATCAGGAATAGAGGCAAAGTATTAAGAAGTAATCTAAAAGAAACAATAACTTGCTTTTTTGCGATGAATTTAATTAGATTACACTAACTTGTAATCATAAAGGTATGAGTTCTGATTGCTTTAGGATTACTCAAAGAACTAATCGATTACGAGTTAGTATGATTACAGATTACAATTGTCCCTAGTCTAGTAAGTAAAGCCTATGACAGAGTTTGGCATAAAGACCTACTCTACAAGTAAGTAAGGGTGCAAAGATCAGGAATCGATACAATCAAGTACCACACCTGACCCAGGATACCAATGGGAAAGTGACAAACTCACAGTAGACACCACAAACGAGAGCCAAGAGGTCAGCCCTTTCCCAGCAGGTGACCACAAAGCACATATAAACAGACGCGCACAAAGACATAGCAAACACAAGACAGAACAAAAACATAAAAGATCCACAAAAGAAGTACCGCCTTGGAACGGTCAGTAAAATATTTTACTGGAGGGCTTAAACCGGTTTAACGGCGCCAACCTCACCCTTAATTCAGATGTGGATCAAGACACATAGAAAGTCAAAAATATTGCAGAATGCTACCCTTAAAGCATTCTGCAATACTTAAAACCTTCACGTAGCGGTAATTTGTCTGGAAAACCAATTTTTGGTCTTCTTGTGTGGCCGCTTAAGACAGATTTACAAAGACATAGCAAACACAAGACAGAACAAAAACATAAAAGATCCACAAAAGAAGAACCGCCTTGGAACGGTCAGTAAAACATTTTACTGGAGGGCTTAAACCGGTTTTACGGCGCCAACCTCACCCTTAATTCAGATGTGGATCAAGACACATAAATATTTGGTTTGCATGAAAGACCCCTAACTTATCAAAGCATCATCTCCTAAAACATATAAATCAAGATATAACAGTGAGATAAAGCAAGGATAAGGACTCTACAGTAAATTAAACTGAATACCAGAGCAAAAGAAATCCAACAGGTAAACACTAATTATATTGAAATCAAATAGTACCCTTTTGATATGATTCACTAACTTTGTCAAAGACAGGAAAATGTGTTGTCCTACCACCGTCCACATCTGAATAGAGCTTAACAAAGGCTGGTGTGCCATAGGGCTCGTCTCTTGGACCCTGGTTGTTCTTGCTATTTATTAATGATATCGTTGAAGACATTTACTCATCTATCAGGCTCTTTGTCGATAATATCATTCTAACGTAGTTTTTGAATTGTTTGACTCTGCCATTCAATTAAACCTGACCCTTCCAGAATCCACATTAGGCCACTTTAAGATGTAAAGCCTTTAATCTATTTGAACAAGAATCTTTGATCTTTTCCAGAAGATTAAGTAAAACAAATCTATAGATGATAAATTGTACAGAGCAGGAACAAAATGAACGCGTTAAAGCCAAGGTCTGACATAATATGCACTTTACTCGTATACGTCGTCAGAAATTCATTTTAGACAGGTAATCACTACAAACCATTTATTTCTCATTCATTAGACCCCTTCAATTCTTGAATATGCTGATGTTGTTTTGAACGATTGCTCACACTATCAAACCAACAAGCTTTAACAGCTTTACTCCAGTTCGCTATCAGGGAATGGAGTGTCCTTACGGAGGTAAGCAATATAAGATTTCAACTCTGTGGATTCCTTTACCAATCAATTAAACTCGGATATCAGTCCACCTAAAATGCTTTATACATTCATTCTTTCTTTCTTTCTTTCTTTACTGGCCTTACGCATTCTAGGAAGCCATCTCACATAACTCTATCATACAAGACTAAGATCCGGCTGCAATACTCTACATCTCTACTCAAAACAGTCATAATTAAACACCACTTGGTTTACTTGAGGTGAAATTGAAGACTCTTTTCACTTCCTTTTTGGGTGCAACCAATTCAATCCCATTCAAAGAGACATGCTTACCCATGTATCTGCCATTTTGTAATTCTTATTAAACATTTTGTTTCATGGGCAAAAAACACACTCTCTATACATTTACAGCTGTCTATTATTTTATTACCAAATCTGAGCGTTTCAACCTAGTCTAGTTGATTTTGATTTACGTTCTGCTCTTATTCGTTTCCTGTAATATCTTTTTTTCTGTATGTTTTAACTGAGATCATTCTTGAAAGTGTGTATTCTTCAACAAAGTTTTACTGTTGGCAATGGCATACCATTTAAATGTGGATGTTGGAATATAATTGGTTGTTTTTGCTCTGTAATGAGTACAGAAAATGATGCTGGCTCCCAATCAGACTCTCGTCTTGTGTATGATTAGGACAATTGTCGTATTTATCTGTACCCATCCGTTGCATTGTATGATTAAATCCTCTGTCATAGAATTCGTTTGTCTTAGCAATTATATACTAGTTTCCATTTAGCACATAGGCGTCTTGGGGATACTATCTTCTGCAAATAAATAACAACAAGTGCTTTTAATTTTGCTGTTGTGCATTTATACAAAGAAATAAAGTTAAGCCAATACGAGCCTGTGTATCCGACCAGTCTAGCCAGAGTCTTCGCTGCTCGCACACACAAAGAGTTACTTAAGATTAAGAAGCAACTCTAGTACACTTGATAGTTGCGCATGCAAATGAGAAATATGATTCAATCATACACAAATGTGATAGTACCAAAATCTCATGACCAAGCCATCATGCAATCTCCGGCCACTATCGGCCCGCTAGCGAAATGTTATTCGAATATTGTTTCACTGGTGGGCCGATAGTGGCCAGTTTTTACATGCTTAGTTTGGAAATGGTTTCTATGTTTTGTATCAAGAGTTTACGAGGATGACAGAGTTAGGGGAAAGTTTCCTTAAGTCGTCTTTACATATATTGTCTATCATTATCTACTAATAAAAGTGTAGTTGCAAACAGTGTAGACCCAGATGAGACTGCTCCTTTAGGAGCAGTTCTAATCTCGGTCTACACTGATTTCTGAAGAGGCTTGTAAAAGTACAGCAGATGATTAAAGCAGGCGACTTTTGTTGTGATTGGCGCTTTAAGGGACAACACATTCTGCAATCGGAGTCCAAACACTCCGTTATATCGTGAGAATCTAAAGAACATTGTAAATATCGATATATATCACTATTGTTCTACTGATTGATTTTCTTATATCACAATCTCATTTCAACGTCAAGATCTTATTGGTGTTGGATGTGTGGCATTCTTTAACCTTTAACATGCTGGATATGTTGTGAAATACTATTTTATTTACTTCGTCTAATTACAACCCAAAATAGCACGATTTATAAAACATATCAATATAATATGAAAACAAGTATAAGTGCTTATACTGAAATATCTCATGCTGGGTATTTTATATACTACACTCCTACCCATCTTATCTAACTTACACTGCATCAAACTGTATGGACATTGATTGTTGGTGCATTAAGGTCTGGGTACAAACTTTTGAATGCAAGTTAAAACATCAATATGCTATTTAAATGTAGATCGCAACATATTTAGCTGCCTTTTGGCTTGCAGTAAATCAGAAAATGTGTCTTTTACCAAAACAAATACTGCTGTAACCTGGCCCAAAGGTTATAAATTGTTTCATGCTCAACTCAGCTGGGAATACAATTTATAATGCTCATAAATGTTAAAATGCCAACGATTGTTGGCATTTTAAGATTCATTAGCATGATGAATACAACCTCTCACAAACTCTGGGAGCAAGTAATGGCGACCAGTAAATCAGAAAAAAAGTGTATGCAGCCTGGCTCCAAGGTTATAAAACTTTTTTCATGCTCAACTCAACTGAGCATGCAATTTATCATACTTGTAAATGTTAAAATGCCAACATTTGTTGGCATTTTAACATTCATTAGCATGATAAAAACAATATCGAGAGTTCGAAAAAAGTATATGCGACCAGTGACGACTCAAATCAGCCTGGTATTGTAATATCACCTAGGTATTTACTGTTTAGATATGTCCCAAACATTTGTCGTATCTTCTGGTGGGTATAAGACACCCCGGCTAAGAATCAGGCAGCCACGTGTTTCGCATCTATATAAAACAATAACCGGTTTTCAAATGTCGTCTTTTCTAAAATTCAATAGTGCAAGTGTAAATTTTCTGTTTAAGCCTCTTGGGATAAGTACTTGAGGAGAGAAGATACTAAATTATTCACATAGCAATCATTCTCATCGCATAATTTGATTTTTTCCTCTCTACTATTAAATATTTGTGAGAAAAAGTGAAGGTTTATTGTCCGAGTTGCTCTTTATATGATGAACAGCTAAGGCTAAAGGATATAGAAGTGCGGTCTGGAACATTATTGGAATTCATTGTGCCTCAATTCTGTGAAACAAAAAATTGGAATAATGAGTGGAGGTAGGTATTTAACCCATTGACCCTGTATATACTAATAGATTCTTTCTTCTGGTTTGATCCAATACACTTGGGATATCCCTTTGCTCATATCTAGGGGTGTCAGATTTTAATTTTCAAAGATATTGTTTTGTTTTTTTTGTCTGAAGATATTTCTTTACCTTAAACAAAAGTGTATACCCTGATGAAATGCCGCAGCATGCGGCATTTGATCTGGGGTTTCACTGTTTGTAAAAGTACCCGTTTAATGGGTTCCCGTATGCAAAGGGTGAAAGCCGAACGGACTTGCCCACCCTTATCAGTAGTATGAGTCCATTTTCAAATATAGGGGTGTTGTATGGCATTTTTTATTCACTTCAAAATATTAATAGAACACTAGATGAAGCAAGCAGTGAAGATCCTGATCAGACACCCCATGATGCGGTTTCGGATCAGGGTCTGCACTGATTGCCTATGTCTCACAAAAGGACGCTAGGTTTATATATATATATATTATATATATGGAGCATCTGTACAACAGCTTTTAAAAAATGAAAAAAGTGCAGACTGTGACGGGATTTCTCGCCGTGTAGTATATGATCTTGGGCTACCCAAATAAAGTACTCATTAACGGGTTTCCAGTAATAGTAACACTGTAATTAACTGTAATGCTGGGTAATCCATGCTTGTTGTCTTTATTCGTCAATATCGTTTTAAATATCTGCAGGTACTCATTAGAAATAAGAAGTATCGCACCTGGAACATTAAATGAATACCCTTCTTAATCATCTTAATTTGACACTTACATGTCTCCTGATCAATACAATCGAATAGATATAAAAATGATACAATAAAGAATAAATATGATAAGCTTTAGCGCGATAAATAAATAAATATAATCACTAGTTAAAGCTGCATACTCTGTAACTATGAACATTTTTCGAAAATTTTTATTTTCTTTTTAAATCATTTGTAAAAGTAGAATTAAGCTATGTTTTACAATAAAAATGTCCAGTACAGCTGAATACTGCATGGAAAAGTGAATTATCTTATCAAATAGGTGTCTTTTCTCTTGTTGGTAATTATTTGCGTCCCTCCAATAATTCTAGACCGTTGAATTTTTAACATAAATGCAGTTGTTTTGATAGTGATAACTTGTTAAGATTTACGAAATTGGTAAAATGTTTACCTGAATTTGAGTATTTTTACTGTGTTCTTGAAAAATAAAAAGATTATTTTTAGAATTAGAATGTTACAGACTATGCAGCTTTAAGATAAATTTTCCTTTTTAAAGGATGGCTTGCCTAGTCTAAAAACAGCATGTGCACCTTGTATGTTGGGAACACCTACAAGTTTGGTTATTGTTTACACTGCACTAAAACCACGTCATAGACGAACATCAACAATAGTTATTGAGTCGGTCGGTAAATTACCCCCGAAGCCCTGTTATTTGTCTGGAACTGACGATAGACAGCCAGAATGCATATCGTCGATGCAAATATCGTTGATACACTCGACGTAAGTTTCTGTCTTAACGTCGGGTCGTCATTTTTGGTTAACCAGACCTGCGTCGATTTTTAACTGTCCCTGTAGCCTGATAACGGTCTCTAATGCGTTGTATAATTGATAGCCTTTCCCAAAGGCCTAGAACTTTTCAAATAGTCATTTCATTTTTTCCATATAAACATATTCCTACTTTGTTGCTAGTCTATAGGCTGTTGCTAAGTTCGGATAATCATACAACTCCACTGAAGACAATTACATTTAATAGACTAGCCATGAACATAACCATTTGGAAAAGAAACAAATATAAATACAACATATGTCAAATTTTGCCGAATACCACCCCTGCTCAGCCGTAAAACCATAAAATGACAATCTTTTGCTGTTTTTCTCTTCTAAAATCAACCTGACATTTTCTTTAGCTCTGGCTATCTGAAAGTCATGAGCCCTTTTCTTTGCATCATCATAACTTGATTGTTTATCTTTGATGATACATTGCTTTAGTTAGAAAGCCTCCATGCGAGCTAAACAATTTTGTGTTTTAACAACACCAGAATCAAGGGCGAAGATTTAGCGCTATTAAAATGCATTTAAGCTCCCCGGTGGCTTAGGCAAGTCGATGGTTCTGTTGTTGGTGATCTATTGTTTATTGTAATTTCCATTGTTTGTGGGATTTCTGTGTCCATTTTATTTTGCAATCATCTGGAAGAGGAAGAAAAAGCTGGTTGCTTTGCTATTATTGTCTTACAGATGTATTGTTACAAAAATGTTCTGTAGCCCTTCTTCACGGTGCCGCGGGTTAGTCTGCAGTGTGTGATTGTGGTATTTCCTGATCATACTCACTCACTAATTAATAATCAAAAATATTTTATTTGATTAAATGTGGCATAATCACTTGGGCTAGTGCACAATGTTACATTCAACGACACGTTCAGGATTCAACGGACATAAATATATAAACAAGATAGGTATCATTTGTTTAAACAATTATCTCCGTTGCCTTTTTTGAGCTGATAGGCTTTATCCTCAGGACTAACATACCAGGTCTGTATTTTTATGCAAAACAATGAAATTGTACAGAGAGGTGACTTTGTTGACAGCAAATTGAGAATAAAAACATCATTTATGAGAACTTGATGGCAATTATTTGGATTTCAACCGACTTTTTTGGGGGGCAATAATGTACCGAGAAATTATTTCTATATGCAATACCAGTACTATAATCATCCAACTGTCAAAACCACTGACACCTACCTTATTTACTTTTGATCCTATATGTGTCGTTGGAACAAAACATAGATACCCCTTTTAGAGATTGGTCCCACGTTTCCCACCCTTTAAGCTCCATATATGGTTGATTTGAATCTGGCACGGCCTACATACTCCCTCATCTCATAATTAAGTTCTCATTTCTCTGAATTATTGGTATTTCCTACATCTCCCATTATCAAATATGACACAGATATATCAGATGTCAAAACTGCTGCTTCTCAGGAAAACCTCCATACATCTTTGAACTATACGTTGTCTCAGACCAGCCTCAGACACAGAATCTGCTCTGCAAATCTTATTTTGATCATGTCTTTTCATAGAGTAAACAGCGCTGCAACATCCAGAATGAATGCATGCACATTGCTAGTATGTCTAGTTTATGTACAAGCAAAAACAGGAACACAGATATTCCCCAGTTGCAGCGACATAAGATTTCTAACAATCTGGTATGTGCGACAAGGAAAGCCTCTGATCAGCCTGCGAATACGCGCAGTCTGATCAGAGCATTTTCTAGTCGCTTAAATATTCTATGAATATTAAGCTACTGACGGAACATCATTTAGAGTTTCTAAGCTTAAAAGGAGGCTGCACAGGCTCGTCTGAGTCTACACATGTCAAAATGCCACATTGTCCGAAAACACATGTCACGGCTAAAATAATTCCCGATAGGCTTGTAGTAATTACCTAAAACAGCACGACTATTTACTGAAAGCTTATAATTGGTGTTGGTGGGTTTTTTGTCCTCTGATTGTGTCTTCTTGTCTCCTTCCCTACATTATTACAGCCACAGGTCGATGACTCAATTCATGACATTTTCTATATTTATTGCTACATACACAATATACTCCATCGAAGAGCAATGTGATTTCTTCGTTTGAAATTATGAATGAGAAGAAAATTTGTTTCTTCTGAGTGATCGAAATGAACGCTAGGTGGCGCTGTTTCGGCTGGATGCACGTGGGGTTTACTGTTTAAAGTAAAAAGAAGGCAAAGATCAGGAATCGATACAATTAAGTACCACACCTGACTCGAGACACTATATGGGAAAGTGACAAAGACACAAGGAAACATCACAATTAAGAGAGCAAAAAGATCAGTCCTTTCCCAGCAGGTGATCACAAGGGAACAAGGAACAGATACGACAATATATTAAACGGACAAACGTGAAACATAAATAACAAAAAGCATCCACAATAAAAGCAGCACATTTGAACGGTCAGTAAAAAATCACTGGAAGGCTTAAACATGTTTAACGGTACCAACCTCACCCTTAATTCTGAAGTGGAACAAGACACATAAAGGTTTGGTTTGTATGAATGATCCCTAACTTATCGATGTATCATCTCTTAGTTAAAACAAATCAAGATATATAAAAAGGGGATAAAACCAAGATAAGGGCTCAACAACTACATACAAATGAATACCGGAGCGAAAGAAATCCAATAGTTAAACCCCGGTGGGCCTGACCAAATGCACAACATCATGCCCCTACCCTCTGTGCCCATCTACAGATAAGTCTTCAGGTAGGAACCGTCAGAGATTCTGAGGTCCGACCCGCCGGCGTACAATTATAGAGGAAAGCTAAGTTGCCAACCATGATTTAGCTTTGGACATAACAGGTCGACAGTCATCTATAAGGTGAGCACTTAGAACTGACGCAGTGTTCGTTTGGCTCGAAATATCATGCACGCTAGTTTAATTATAGTTAAATATTATTACCATATTATCTGGCTTATATTTAGAAGGAAGAAGTATATTAAAGTTTCTATTGTATTTTCACTGCTTTATGAGCACATTAGCCGACAATACAAGTGATTCTACCAATTGCATAAATATATAAGTTATTTGGTTGTGATTTCTTAAGTTTTAAGTTGGGTTTTAAGTACATTGAGTGAATATTGTTTACCCACCCTACATGGTAGTATATTTGTTTGTTTGGTGCTTAACGACACATCAACCCTTGTGGGTCATTAGCGTCAGACGGTATTGACCTAAACATGATGTGGATGGAAAAAGTAAAAATTTGTAAGATAAAATAAAAGGAATGACGATGATGAGTTTGTATAATGATAATAAGTTGCAATATGATTGTTGACAAGAGAGACCACGTACAATATCTGACAGTTTCAAAGAGTTATTCAGATAACTGTACATGTTCTTTAACTGAACAGAATACAACATTAAAGAATCTGTATTATGGTCTGATACAAATGTAAAACAAACATGATTTTAAAAACAGCAATTAGATTTTGTTAAAAAGATCTATTTGTCTTAAAAATGTCATAATACTATCAATATGTATATCTTGAAATAACTGTTTCATGTTATCAACATGGAAGCAATTATTTCTTACTTGTGAGTAGTAATGGATGGCACTCTGGGCCAATTTTTTTTAAGCCTGAAAAGAACTTAGAATTTTTCAGGCTAAAAAAATTGGCCCAGAGATGCCTATCCTGGTAAGCTTGAGTGACTAGCTGTGAATAACTTAGTTTATTTTTATGGCTATTTTGGTTGGGCCTATGATTGTGATAGTTTACTGGGTTGTTGAGAATAACTTAGTTTATTTTGCGCAAAAGCGCAGGCTGATCTGTGATTGTGATAGTTTTCTGGGCTGTTAAGATGAACTTAGTTTATTTTGCGCAAAAGCGCAGGCTGATCTGTGATTGTGATAGTTTTTCTGGTCTGTCATACGTAGAGTATTATTAGATAGTTTATTTTGCGAGAAAAGTGCTGTTGTGATAAATTACTGGTTCATTTTTATATAGTTTCTCAGTTTTTTTTTCAGGATAAAATCGCGGGTGGCATAGATGCCGTCCCTGGTAAGCTTGAGTGACTAGCTGTGAATAACTTAGTTTATTTTAGGGGTATTTTGGTTGGGCCTATGATTGTGATAGTTTCCTGGTCATATTCACTGGTTGGGTTGTGATTATGATTCCTGGGCTGTTGGGAAATAACTTTGTCACTTTTGAGGGGAATAAAGGTCCTGCTGTGTTGTGATAGTTTACTGGGCTGTTGAAAATAACTTAGTTTATTTGCGTTGACAAATTCCTACCTGGTAGGCATATTTGGGTCATCTTTTTATAAAGACTAACTTTACTTGCATCACAAACAACAGGGTTCCTAATTTGCATATCGTACATCTAGTACGTTGCAATAGCGAATTATATTTTACGTAAGGAATTTTGGGTTCATGAAGTTCTGCGTATCTTATAGTCTCTTTAGAAAAACAACTTAGATATTCAACGCAAATAAACTAAGTCACTCAAGCTTACCAGGGACGGCATCTATGGCACCCGCGATTTTATCCTGAAAAAAAAACTGAGAAACTATATAAAAATGAACCAGTAATTTGCACGACTCAAACCAAACTCTGATGATGACAACCAAACTGGTGAATGTCGACCCTGTGGCAGAAAAAGATGTCAATGCTGCAAAATGATAACCTCTGCTGGCACTGTGAAGTCATCTTCTGGGGCCACTGTAAGACTGAGACAGAACACAGACTGCACAACAGAGAATGTTGTGTATCTGATCTCTTGCAGCAGTTGCAACAAACAGTATGTAGGAGAAACCAAAGGCCCATTGAACAAACGTATGAATGGCCATCGTGACGACTGGAGACACCGTAGGTTTGAAAGATCACCAACAGCAGAACATTTTCATTCTGCAGATCATGACTTCTTGAGTAATGCCTCTGTCTGCTGCCTTGAACACAACAAGGAGTGGTCAGATTCGACCAGGAAACTCCGTGAGAGCTACTGGATTCGGCGTCTGAACACCCTGTGTCCATTTGGCATCAACAAGGGTGACTGATTCTATCTGGTCATATAGTAGAACACTTGGTGTGCTATGTTGTTGTAGACGATCTTTTAGACTTCTGTTCTACACAAATTTTCGTACAAGACATTTCTTGCCAGAACGCCAATTTTGTACGCTGTATTTAATTCATTAGTATTGTGCAGTCATATTTGCGAAAATACACGTACAATTGCTGGGCCCTTTTTAGGGCTTAAATTATCACATAATTCATGTATATAGTTATATTTTGTTAACTATTCACCTAATCTATTGTGTCTTGAAACTCTGATGAAGGCGAAAGCCGAAAGCGCTTAGTTTCAAAATAAATTTAGCACTGTTTTTTGATTTATATCCTTTTATATATATATATATATATATATATATATATATATATATATATATACATATTAAAAAAACAAGAAACAAAACAAACCAAAAACAATCAACAACAAAAAAACCAGCAAAAAAAACCCCAAAAAGCATAAAAACATACAAAACAACAACAAAAGCATGGTGATTTCAGAAACATCACTACTAGGACACTATTAATAGAAAGGGAAAAAAAATGGTCAGTAATAAACATGCGGAAAAGAAATCATATTTATTTGACGGAAACATATTTGCTGCACGTTTTGAAACAATATCTCACTACTTTTGTTGATTTAGTTTACAGATGTGGCTTAGAGAAAGCAACCATGCATCTTATAAATTTATCAATGAAATGTACGGCCCATGTACGGTGCCCACCTCCAAAGAGTGGTAAAACATGGCGGTCACCTGGGTATCTCATTCGTGTTTAGTGATTGAACTAGACCCAATCTATATTTCAATGGCAGTCGCATTGTGATTTAAAGTGTCATGAGGACCACAGCTTACTTAAAAGCTATACTAGAGGTCTATGGAAAACATTTACAGGTCTGGTCTCTGGAGGGAATAACGTAAAACGCGTGTAAGAAGGCAATGAAATCGTAATAAAACACACAGGCAAGAAAATAAACTAAGACTTTCTACAGACTAACATGGCAGGCTGCAAATTATAGGTCATGTCAGAACAGCAGACTCCTTGCATGCTGGGTAATTGTTCATCCATTCCTTGTCTGCTAACTTTTTTTTTAAAAATCAACATTTTCAAAAAAATATACCAGGAACACTATCAGAATGTCAAACAGTTTGGACCTAGATCAGGACCGACGTTACGTCGGTCCTGATCTGGGTCCAAACTCTTTGCAAAAGTTATCAGCAGACGACACTAGTTGGAAGATAGTTAAAGGATGATAAAATCGAAGATGTCGTTTTTTCTGCCTGCTGCACGAGCTGAACATATCAGTGCACTTAGAATTTCAATGCTGGATTATTTGAAGTCTATATTAATATTGAATTAGTACAATAGTGTCTGCTACAATGTTCAATTATCTTATGAAGTCATGGTATAGAACTTAGATATGTCATGTCCACTAGCGATCGAAAGCAGCATTCGCTTACCTATTGACGGACTGGGTTTTCAAAGATACATAGAAAATGAATTAATAGAAAAAAGTGATTATGATCAGGAAATACTACAACCACACACTGCTGAACAACCCATGGCACCGTGAGGATGAGCCACAGAACATATACAGTAGCAAGACACCTGTAAGACAATGAAAGCAAAACAGCCAGCTTTCTCTTCCTTAAGATGATTGCAAAACTAGAATGGACATAAAGTCATGCAAAGCAAATCAAAGACAAACACAGAACCCCCGCAAACAATGGAAAGTACATTAAACAACAGATCAACAACAACAGAGCTAGTAGCCTTAGCCACCAGGGTGGGGGGCTTATATGCATACTTCCTGGCGCCAAATCTTTGACCTGGATTCTGTTGTTGCTAAAAATACAAACTTGTTTAGCTCGCATGGAGGCTTCCTATCTAATGCAATGTATCACCACAGAGAAACAATCGAATCAAATTAAAACATTATGATGAAACAAAGATAAGGGCTCGTGACCCACAGATAATCAGAGCTAAAGAAAACCTCAGGTTGTGCTACGGTGGGACCAGCCAACGGCAAGCATCAGGCACCAACCAACGGATTAAAGCTAAAGGACTAAAGGGTCGTCAATGAGTCTGAGGCCTGACTCACAGTCGTGCAATTAAAGAGCAAACCCTAGCTATAAAGCGTGATTGGGTTTACAGCACAATATCCATGTTGTATCTCACTCTTTTATAACGCTTAAAGCTGCATACTCTGTAACTATGAACATTTTTCGGGAAAAATTATTTTCTTTTTAAATCATTTGTAAAAGTAGAATTAAGCTATATTTTCACAATAAAAATGTTCGGAACAGCTGAAAACTGCTTGGACAAGTGAATTATCTTGTCAAATAGGTGTATTTTTCTCTTGTTGGTAATTATTTGCGTCCCTCCAATAATTCTAGACCGTTGAATTTTAACATGAATGCAGTTGTTTTGATAGTGATAACTTGTTAAGATTTACGAAAATGGTAAAATGTTCACCTGAATTTGAGTATTTTTACTGTGTTCTTGAAAAATAAAAACATTATTTTTAAAATTAGAAGACCAAAAGTTACAGACTATGCAGCTTTAAGAATCTTTTAAAATTGATCACAAAAATTAGGCTTTCCAACTCTTCTTTTAAATTTATAAACTTAATAGCCATAAAATACAGGTTCTGATATTACTCGATGCAGAAGATTTTTAAGCACATATTGGAATTAATAATCGACTCTGAGTGTTTGTAATAAACTTTAAAAAAGTTTTACGGAGTTTATGGTATCGATTACCTTGTTTTAGTAACTTAGATGTCAAAAAATTTGTCTCTGTTATTGAAGTCATCAACATGAGAACATACTCTTGCAAAACAAATAAGTTGGGAAATGTATACACCATAGGAAGGGAAGCGAGGAACATCTCCATCAAGAAATGGAAAACTAAATATTTCAAAATTAAAGTCGTCCCTTTTACATTAAATTTTGGTTGAAACTATGCCATTTGTAATGGACAAGTCTAAGTCTGAAAAGGGGACTTTAGTATCTGATGAATTTGTCTCATTCGACTGAAGTTCAGTGGGATATATCTAACTTACCATTTGTTCAAAATAAGGATTATCAATATTAAGCAAGTTATCTAGATATCTAGAGGTAGAGTAAAATGCTTCAACCACATCTGTTTGATTATTGTCAGAAAGAGACGACATAAAGTCTTTCTCATAACGAAAAAAAAATAAAAACAAATCTGCAACAAGAGGAGCACAATTGGTACCCAGAGGAATACCTATAATTTGTCTTTAGACTTTTGTGCCAAATCTTATGAATATATTGTCCAAAAGAAAATGGAGAGCGTCACAAACTTTCTGACATGAACGCAATCTAAATATTTAAGGTTGTTCAGAAGTGAAAAATGCGCGTTTCTCATTACAAGTCAAATAAAGTGAGCCCTCTCTGTTAAAAGTTTATACAATTAATTCAGTTATTTTTTTTGGATAAGATTATGAGGCAATGTAGTATAGAGAGTAGAGAAAACATATGTAGACACACTAGATGCTAGAAATCCTTTAGATTTAAAGGAGCTCTAGCGATAAGGCGTATATTTTCCCTAGTTGACATGATTAGAAAACCTTAGTTTTCAAATTGCCCTAATGTTTTTAAAATTGGTCTGTTCCGGTAGTAAAATTTACATAGAAAGCATAAAAATAGGTTTCAAAATGATTCATCATTTACAAAACCGTTAAAACTTGCGCCTTCTACTCCTACCCCTCATTTTACGTCTTTAGACTGGGTGCCGTTTAGACGAGAGTTTTAGTAAATCCTTTGCAGGTTATGTGTCTTGATCCACATCTGAATTAAGGGTGAGGTTGGCGCCGTTTAACCGGTTTAAGCCCTCCAGTAAAATATTTTACTGACCGTTCCAAGGCGGTACTTCTTTTGTGGATCTTTTATGTTTTTGTTCTGTCTTGTGTTTGCTATGTTTTGTGCGCGTCTGTTTATATGTGCTTCGTGGTCACCTGCTGGGAAAGGGCTGACCTCTTGGCTCTCGTTTGTGGTGTCTTCTGTGAGTTTGTCACTTTCCCATTGGTATCCTGGGTCAGGTGTGGTACTTGATTGTATCGATTCCTGATCTTTGCAACCTTACTTACTTCAAAAAGTAAAAGTGCTCAAATATTAAGGATATAAGTGCCCTTCCTTTTCGAACATTTGCGGTATTCCTTCTGCGCATGCGTACGAAATATACTTAAAATTGTTACGTTTGCTATTGTTTTTAGATGCTTCCCCCCCCCCCCCCCTAGACCCATGATGCCCATTGGACAATTAAATGTCGCTAAACAAATATAAAACATATGTTAAGGGCGTCTTGGGTCTAGGGGGGAAATGGGTTGTATAAGCGAAAGAAGACATCAAATATCTGACAAAAAGTAGACCACTTTGCAAGATGGTCGTTTTTATTGTACATCAACTGTATAAATAGTTTTACTGTACATAGCGTGATAGGACGATTGGTACCCTTGTTTAACGGTCTAGTTCCCATATATGTTACTGAATAACAAGTACAGTTGATGATCGAAATAAATTCTCATTCAAGAAGAAGTAGATTTATTACATGCATTAAGGAAATCCCGTTTTAAATATACAAATTCGGGAGCAATGGTGCATCGACGGCCCGTCTATAGATATTTCTTGAATGTGCCTAGTTTCTCCAGTCGTTATTTCAACAAAATTAAACGAACCTCTCGTTTAGGGAGATTGCTCGCCTTATCGCTAGAAATTCTTTACTAGGAATCTCACCTGCGTTTTGAATAGACAAAAATAAATTTTTACCGTTCCTCTCAAAACTGTTTCACAATATTTTATAACAATAATCGCAGTAAGGCAAGAAGTAAAATTTATAGACATCTCAGCAGTAGTACATGAGCTAGAATTAGCAATAAAACGTAACTTATAGTGTCTTTAATGAAGTTTTGGTAACCAGTTAAACGTAGGAAGCTTTCTATGATCCACATCAACAAATACACCAAACTTTGCTGCCATATGGCATCGATGTCTATAAGCGACAGACCTCTAAACCCGAATTGTGCTTGATGTAGACAATGAAAGCACGGACCAGCCTGCGAAGTCGCACAATCTGATCAGCGTCTGGGTTATTCGATATTTGTAAAATTCTAAACGTGCTGTACGCAAATATTCTAGCAGTTTGTTTAGGGTATTTTGAGATGCTGGCTATTTGCCTATCAATTTTTAATTTTAGTTTATACATATCTTTTGCCACAGAATACAGCATTGGGGTTGGGTCACAGGTTTTCGCAACATTAGTTACGACCCTCTCCCTACATATACAGATCTTAATCTAAGCGTGCAAAAATGACTATAAAACAAGTATTCAACAATAAGTAAATAAATAAAAAATAAATATGACTACATTTAGCATGAATTAGCATTCAGACTAAGAGGCAAGCAGTCTGACTCTGTCAATCCTAATGATGGACAACCATACCGTTTGTCTTTAATTATTTGATATGCAACCTGTTTAGAGTTTACTCTCGTCTTATCAGGTACATGTACTTAAAGTATATGTTTTAAGTGACACATGGATATTTGATAATTTATTTTTGGAACATTTGCTTTTCATGTGATACTCATCAAACCTTATTTTAGATATTGTCAAAATAATTTTAACGATATGAATGGTTAATTGTATATTGGGACCCCTAAACAAGTCATTATAGCTAGCTTCTGTGTGGCCATAAAACAACTCGATATGAAACGCATTAAGGCGTAATCAGTTTTCTAAGAAAGTATTCGAAATTAATCTGGTTTGTTTGAAAGAGTGCAGAATTCAAACAAAAATGCACAACGCTGTTCTTTAGAAACTTGAATGAATTAATATTGCATCCATTCAGTGAAATAATGAGAAGAATCAATACAATATCAAAACTGATGAATTACTCAAGAGTAATTATTGATTCTCCGCCTCCTACTACACGCATCTTTAAAATGTCCCGACTTGTATTAAATATGCACAAATGCATGAGTAAAAATCAGTCTGTCCACAATATACATGTATAATGCGGCAGAGCTGTTTTGTAAGTAAAGTATCAACTCAAGCCAACAAAACTAATGTGAGCTACAATTTTAGCTACTTTCGGGGTTAAATTACATGTAACCAATACAGAGCGAACGGAATTGCGTATTAAACATTAAGCCTGTTAGGGTACTTTAGTAAAGCCATTTTTCTGTCTCGATTGATTTTGAGTATTGAGCTATGATGTATGGAAAGTGCATGAACATCTATCAATGTTTTATAGTGGCCTAATGGAGATGTCAGGCCCCATTTATGAAAGAGCTTTGAAAAGTCGATACAACAAAGTAGAGATTAACTCTTCGGCTGCTAATCGCAACTAAATGTCGTCTGTTGTGTCGTCTGCTGTGTCGTCTGCTATGTGTCGTCTGCCAATCCATTTGAAACGTCAATGTAGCAAACAGCTTGGACCCAGATCGGACTGCTCCTTTAGGAGAGCATAAAAGAAGCGACTTTCTTCATTTTTAGATGGCAATGCAGAACTTTATCAGTCTAAAGAAGAATGATATCGAATGAATAAATAAGATATAAATATAATTCTAATACATTTCTTGTTCTTATTATCTGACATATACCCTGCCCTGTTGAACGTGAAAGTATGTTGGTACTAAGAAAGTCACAAAACGCAGTAAATTTGCTAAAAAACACTAAAAAATTTTGACAGACATTAATTCAGACAAATGTCTTTCTTAAACAAGTTTAATTTGTTCAAGTATTCATCTAAACTTCAGTTAAAGAGAAGATAAGGCTATAATACTGTAAATCCGGAAATTTTCGCGAGAATTTTATTTTCGCGAATGGCGTTAAAAATATATTTGCGATGTTTAAAATTCGCGCCTAGTGCATGATTTACCAATATCAGCAAACGACAGAAAGATTTCTGCATTTTGTGAGGATTTTATTTTCACGAAACTTCGCAAATGCGAAGTTTCGCGAAAATGAAACCCTCGAGAAAATTTCCGGATTTACAGTACGAGGGGATACTGAACCCATATAAGAATAACGTCCTTTTTATGGGACAAATACCAATGTGGCCAATCACGTGGTCTGTCTGATGGGGTTCACGGACTTAAGGCACAAGTAAGGAAAATCGTTCATAACTTTCGTTATACTAATTCAAATTTTATGCGGTAAAGTGCAAAAACCTAAACGTTTCCCCTGGGTTCGCCGCAGTTTGCCAGATTGCCTCGACAAACTGAAGTGTGAACCCAATCGCGGAGAATTTTCCGTTTTTTCTTCAGTTGTTCGAGGTAAGCTTGGCAACAACAGCAAACCCAGGAGAAACTTTGACACAGTCTTTGTGCAGAAAAAATGAGAGGGTTTTTGCACTTTACCGCATGAAATTTAACTTAGTATTACGAAAGTTATGAACGATTTTACTGGTTCAGGAAATCCGTGAACCCCATCATGTTGACCACGTGATTGGCTACCTTGAACACAAACAGTGCAGATTCAGATCACACTGCTGTGTCTGATAAGGAAATTCACTGTTTGCTTACACAAGGGGGTAACGAATGTCATCAGTCACGTGACATAAACATCGAAACTGGACAAATATGTCAAAATGAAACTTTTATGGAACATGAATGGAATGTCATAATTCCATATATATACTACACACGGGTGGTAATGTCGTAAGGGGCAATCGAACGGTTATGCAAATGAAATCTTTACGAGATCATCCGGACATGAGCTATGGGAGCAATAAACAATAGAATCAGCTATGTGAGTAGTCCTGTTTTAACTGTTCTTACCGTTTTGGAGTTTAATATAAGAAAACGGAGAATGCTATTCCCAAAAATGTCCATTTCTGTACAAGAGGCAAAAGAATCTGACGTAAGAAAGTTTACATCTAACGAATGATATACTTTCTCCTGAGTAAGGTGTACGCATAATATCATTTTAGTGGTTGCTAATGAAGGTGTTCTGTTCAATAAATGTTCTTAAATGCTTTATTTTTGTAAAAAAATCATATCTTTTCCAACTTATTTTTCAAGCATAAGCCGTTTACACCATCTTCTTGACGTCACTTTGTGTCTGCGACGAGTTTTTGGTGCCCATTACCCCTTACGACATTGGCTGCCCCTAACGGTACGATTGCCCCTTACAAGACGTATAAACTTGGATAGCTCAAAGAGAAAATGTAGAACAGATAAGTTTTAGAAAATATTCTCGTTGTAATGCATGACGTGTCACTGATATAAATTCAAATTATCCTCGTCATGTGAAAACCTGCTTAATGTCAATTACGACCAACAAAGGTGCAGATCAGCCTGCCTGCGCAGTCTGAACAGCATCTACATGTATTATTTCGCTTCTTTGATAGCAGGATATCTACTGATGTTAAAGCCAGCCTAATCATGCCAAAACTAGAATGACAATGATACAGCTTCTTTCTGTGGCTTAGGAGGCTGGTTTGAATTTTACCTCGTCTGCCTAGAAATCCCTAAGACGCATTTTCGCATGGTATGGCTCAATTAAAAGTTGATTATATTGAGGAGCAGAGTGACTAATTGGCGAGCTTGAGGGGTTGCGGGTACGAGCCTCAGCAAAGGCGCTGCATTGTGGCTTCAAACAAATACTTGGTTAATTGCTTGGTACTGGTTCAACCCGATTTTGAGATCAACGAAGTTTTGAATAGCCTTATAATTGTGCATGTGAGGTGTGGAGGGGTGGGGGGAGGGGTTTGCCATTGAATGGGGATGTTTGGTCATTTTAGGCTCTCATTAAAGTTAAGGTAAGATAAGAATACTTTGGGGAAGGGGGTAAGCTATATTTCGTATGTGTGTGTGGGCGGTGGGGTGCGTGCTAGAAATGTATAGTTCAGTGGGAACTAATACTGTAGACCGAAACTTTTGAATATAGCCCCCCTCCTCCACCCCAATCAATGTGCATGTTTTCACTTGGTGGTTTTCTTTATTCATTCTTTTTTTTTTTGCTGGGGGTGGGAGGGGTGTGTGGGTTGCTACTAAATGGAATTTTTTGGGGGTGGGGAGGTCATGTTTGGTCCACTCTTAGGCTAAGGCTAAGACTGGGAATAGTTTCGGGGTGGGGTATACTCAAATTTAAATGTTTTGGGGCATGTTTGATACATATATCTTGAGGAAGGGGTGTGGAGCAAAGTAGTCAGTGGATTGTAAGCTGACCTGATAATTTAGCCAGAAAACAATGAACATAGACACCCCCCCACCTCACACACCTTCCACTGGACGTGTGGGTCATTATGGGGTGGTGGTGTATCCCAAGTGATTTCGCTACGTAACCTGGTATTTTATCATGCAAGGATTTGAACAGAGCTAAAAATGCAATTGCAGCAAATCTGAGTGCACCACGACAACCAAACTCTTTCCTCTGCTAGCACTTGCATTGGGCTACAGTTTCGTTTATATTTTTCCGCAGGTCTGCTTAAACATCACCTCATACATCTAGGAGCTGCCTCCAGACAGGCTACTGATTTTTGGGCCTAAAATTTACAGATTTTTGGGGCCAAAATTTAACTGATTAACGATTTGGGGGCCTCAATTTTACTAGTTGTCGATTTGTGGGCATAACTTTACAAATTAGCGATCTATGGGGCCCAAATTTTACTGATTAGCGATTTCAAAGGTACCCCATTGAGACTCTCTATCATGTATGGATAATGTGCAAGCGCTAGACCAAGAATTTTCTAGCAGACACTGAAGAGTAATCCGTTGTCTATCAGATATTGGGCGTTTACCATACTGGCTCGTAAGGGTTAACTGACTCGTAAGGGGGAGTCAATGTCGTGAGTGTTGATTTTTTTCTATTAAGTTTATGTCAACATTTTAAACCGGATTTTGACTAAACATTATTAAGGCATCAAAGAAAATTCATGTAAAGTATATATGTGTCACTAGACCTGCCAGTAAACATGTTAAAAAGCCCCTAAACCATGTTTATTTAAGATCAAAACCCAAAAATCAAAACACCCTCGTCCAGGAGAAATTGATTTTAAGACTAACTACTCGGTTTTCCACTTCCGCTATTGCTTCCCATTACACAAAAATGATAACTATTGGGAATAGCATTGCCTGATTTCTGAACATTGAAATAAATGTAAAAGTCGCTAACGTACATGTTTTGCTCGTTTTATTTTCATCCCGTCACTCATATCGACCGTTTGCATAACTTTTGATCGCCCCTTACGAAACCACCCGTGCTACAGTATGAATTACTTTCAGCCGACGTTAGTATACACATTTCGACCATTCACAAGAAGAAACAAGCGGTTTCGGAACTGGAAGTGAGGATCTACGTATTTTCACAATGTATCCAATGATTGTCACGTTGGATTTCCAGGCGTAATAATTTGTTAAAAACGTTAAAAAATGCGGCACAATCCATCAAGTAATTCATGAGACAAAGCTAAAAATAAATTTTCAATATGGCTGACATGGCGGCCATGTTTGATTGTTTGCATCTAAACACTGTTCTGGTGGCCCTTACAACATTCATCACACAGCTGTTTCATAAGATGTTGAAATATTTGGATGTTTTAAACATTGATATTTCCGACAAAGGTGCTACAATATAAATTCTGAGCCTGTGCGTGAGATTTCCTACAATGTGGCATTTTGACATGTGTAGACTCAGATGGGCCTCTTCAGCCTCATTTTAAGCTTAGACACTCCAAATGGTGTTCAGTCAGTAGCTTAACAATCATAGAAAACTCAAGCGACTATCAAAGGCTCTGATCAGACTGCGCGTATGCGCAGGCTGATCTAAGGCTTTGCTGGTCGCACATACCAAATTGTTGGAAATCTCATGCACTGGCTCTTAAATGCAATCACGAAGAACTTCTTTAGGTCTGACTGTATCTGAATCAAGAGCTCATTTCTTTGGTTTCTTTGTTTCATCATTGTTTGTTAATTTGATATGATTGTTTCTCTGTGATGATGCATTGCATTAGTTAGGAATCCTTCATGTTTTTTAATGCGATGATTTTTATTGTTGTTTATTCTTTGTTTGTTGTTGCTCCAAATTTATCATGTGTTTTTGTTTGTTTGTTGGGTCCTTGCTTTGTGGTACGGTTCTTTGTGTATTTTCTAATTTGGCAGTCATCTTGCTGAGAGAGAGAGAGAGAGAGAGAGAGAGAGAGAGAGAGAGAGAGAGAGAGAGTTACTTTCTTTTTAGTTGTGCTGTGGCTGTCTGTGTTCTGTGTCTTTTCCTCACGATGCCATGGGTTGGTCTGCAGTCTGTGATTGTGACATGTCCTGATCATATCCACTTACTTTTGAATAATATGTTAACCCATTTAAGACAATAGTCCCTTTTGTGGGATATATGCAAACAATGCAGACCCAGATTAGACGCCACATAACGCGGCGTCTGATCGGAGTCTCCACGGTTTACTTACATAATGTTCGACTTGAATTTGAATAAAAATGAAAAGTACAATCTCAATCACCCTTAATACGGAAATGGACTGGTCATATTGATAAGATTGGGAAATTACAATCGGCTTAAATGGGTTAAAACTTGAGTTTGGCTGCCGCTGGTACTGGCAAATTTTGAACTTAGACCATGCGCGGATCCTAAAAGTTTTGTCAGAGGGGGTCCAAATTTGTTAACGTTTTTTTTTTGTGTTTTTTTTTGTTTGTTTAGTTGATGAGGGGATAGAGGATCCAAATACCACTATAAATGCGTCATCATCGGCCCACCAGCGAAACGCCATTTAAATGGCGTTTCGCTGGCGGGCCGATGATTGTCCAATATAGAATGCTTGCTTTGTAGCTTTGTGATTTTTCAGGGGATCCGGACCAGCATTGCTAAGAAACCCCATATTTTTGAGATTTTTCAGAGGGGGTCCACACCCCTGCCCACCCCTCTGCATCCGCCCATGTAGACTGATCAAATGTTAAACTAGTCCATGGCGTAGCTGCTGGATGAACTGCAAAACAGTTTCTCTTACAACATGCCTTTTATATATCTTTCTAGATTTGCGTAGGTCTGATGCATTGTGTCACACGTCTATAAAGACTCTTGAGAATTATTATTTAATCTAGGTTTGACAATATTTTCCCATTATGCAGAAATAAAAATAAACACAAAGCTCGAGATGATATGGGCCTTGCCGCAAGAAAACCTGTCTTTGGATATTTGGCCAAGTAAGACTTAAAACAGCCGGGTCAGCTGCAGAAACATGCTAGCATATTGGAATGTATGCCTTTAGCAGGTTGTTATTTTATTTATCAGAGAACGAATAACAACAGTGATTATCAGTCTGTGTGGATGTGCAGGCTGCTCAGTGCCTTTAATGTTCATATGCAGAAAGTCGGTGTTTTCGCGCGAGATTTCGCGCGAGGTCAAATAAGCCATGCCACAAGAAAACCTATATGTAATATGCTAAAAACTTGTATCAGGTTTTGTATAACAATATGAGTATACAGTAAAGCCTGTCTTAAACGACCACTCAAAATAGACAAATGGTAGTTTAAGAAAGTTCGAAAGTAATGCAGAATGCTCTCTTGGAGCATTCTGCAATAGTTTTGACCTGCATTAAAGCGATAATCGGTCACGAGAATCAATTTTCTTTTTGAGTGGCCGCTTAAGAAAGGTTTTACTGTATACAAAATAAAATCTACTCACAACAAATCATTGCAAAATACAAAACAGAGATTCAGAATACTTATGGCATGACCCAGGCGTCCGTCGTCCGTCCGTCAACGTTTCCAAACATCTTCTCCTCTATAACCACTGGGCCAAATGACTCAAAGATAGGGGAACGAAAGTTTGTTCAAATGGTCACGGTCACATCGTATATAGTAAAAAACACATTTTTTCTCCAGAACCGGAAGACCGATGACCTTGGAAATTGGAATGTAGCATTGGGGATGTGGTTTCTACCAAGTTTGCACAAAATGATGTTCCTAAATTGAGCTTGACCTACTAAATGACAATGTCATATTTGTTTTCTAATGCATTTAGATAGGAAAAAAACATGAAACGAAAACTATTTGAAAACTGCTGAAGTCATAGTCATTATATGAATTAGATATGTTATAACCCAATAAAGCAATGACTATAAATAAGTCCCAAATGTCAAGGTTGACTTTTGACCTTTCAGCTTAGGTCACTCATATTGGACTTCTATCACTATATTTTAACACATTTCCTGAGATTGAAGGCATTTGATCGATTTGAACCCAAATTTAATATGAATACTAACGAAAATTTATGCCAATGGTTCTGGTCATATGATCAAGCAGGCGGCTATGCCCATATATGGTAAAAGTAAGAAAGGCGGCAAGGATCAGGAATCGATACAATCAAGTACCACACCTGACCCAAAATACCACTAGGAAAGGAACAAAAAACAATTAAACATTACAAACAAAAGCCAAGAGATCAGCCCTTTCCCAGCAGATGAACACAAGGCAGCAGTGAACAGACGCTAAAGCATGACAAACACAAAACATAAATAACACAAAGAACCCATTTCAAAATGTTATTAGATTTCTATCAATATATTTAAACAAATGTTCTCAGATTCAAGTCAATTAGTCGTTTTGAATTCTTACTTCATATGAAGACTCCTTAGGCTGGGAGAACGGTAATATTCTGCAAATGGTTCTGGTCACATGACCATGATGACGGCCATGCCCATATATGGTGAAACCCTTTGAAAATATTCTTCTCCAGAACCAGAAGGCCAGTGATCTTGGGACTTGGTATGTACTGCCTACAACTTTTTTTTTATAGTTGACATCGGCCCACTTAACATCAAGGTCTAAATTGCCTCCTAGTTCTATCTTATGGGAATAATCGGGAAATATGATTTTTTCAATTACCATTGAAGCTAAAGTCACTATACTTACTAGATATGGTAAATCTATTATGACGATTACTATAAAAAGTACCTAAGATCAAGGTTGGCCTGTGATCTTTCAGCCAAGGTCGCTCATATGAGAGAGCTATCAGTATATTTGAACATATATGTTAAGTAGCCACAAGAAGGCAAATTGAACTATATTTTCGTTTTGAGCATCAAGTGGATTAGACAATGTAAATGATTATGTGGTTTAGGTCACATGACAAAAAAGGCTGCCATGCCTATACTAGGTCACAAGTTTTCAAAAGTATTCTTCTTGATAACAAAGTTTCAATGAACCTGGTTTTGGTATTTAGCAATGTGGATGTGGGCTCTATTAATATATTTGACGAGTGATCATAGGTTGACCTTGATCTACTTGGTTATATGTGTTTCTGAATGTATTTATGCGAGGAAAACCCGTGAAAAGATTATTCTTTGATATCTGTTGAAGTAAAGTCATGATACGTACTTGATACGTTAAAACTAATGAGACATTGGCTTTCGGTAACAACAAAAGAGTCATGATTGACCTTTTGCATTTCAGCCAAGGTAGCTCTAATTGGATTGAAAACACTATTCTTTCAGAAATTCAGAGGGCAAATGGAAGTAAAATTTCATATGAAGCATGCTTACGATGAGACAACATTATTACGACTATATTGCCCCCTTAATATGATTATACAATAGAACCTGTGTTAAACGGCCAGTCTCAAAAAGACCGAAAATTGGGTTTCAAGACCAATTATCGCTTAATGCAGGTCAAAAGTATTGTAGAATTCTGCAATACTTTTGACCTTGATTAAGCTACCATTTGTCATTAAGATATTTGTTTTGTCTATTTTTGAGTGGCCGTTTTACACAGGTTTTACTGTAGTGGCCATATTCCATGTTACTCAAAAAGTACTAAAAATAAATTACCGCTTGTCTTGGTATGTCTCATTAGGGAAAAGGGCCTTGAAATTTGTTCAAATGATGATTCAATGTTGATCTTGGCATTGCGAAATTAAAGTAATCTTCATTCTTTTGACTCAGTGTCAGGTGAGCTCTTCCCGGTTGATCAAGACTTGACTTGACATTAGTACATAAAACAAGCAAAAAATGTTGTTAAACACAATAGTATGGAGCATAATTATTCACAATTGTCAGTGATCCTCGCTGTCTCGACATGGATAGGGAAAGTGTTATTTTTATGTGAAAAAGGTACATGTATATCGCCGTTGCCTCTATGTACACATCCATCAAAAGAGTCGCCAATTCTATTTGATGTTTGTTTTTTAAAAAGAATCATTTGGGTATGTTTATGCACATGACACTCAATTTCACAACATCATAATGTGCATCTAAAACGGTTTGATTTAATCATGAAACATTATATTATTAACTTTCTGCTTCTGATAATGCTATATAACCACAAAGTAGAACACTCAGATAATGTCGACCAATATCTGACACAGAGTTTATAAAAAATAACTTTATGTAAAATAAGGTATGTAAACTAAAAACATACAAATAAGAAATGAAGAGTATCTTCTTTAGCACCACAAGCACACCGAGGTCTACTATTTCCTTCTTGCTGGACACAATGACTACATCGCAAAACCTGGTTTCAAAGTTATATTTATTTCCATGCTCTACTCAACTGAGCATGGCCTTTCAAATTGGTAGCAAATGAATTCCATGCAATTTCATTTCTTGTGTCTTTCATATTTTCACCTAATTTGTCATTCTTAGCAAATGATCAACTGACGGTTATATGCACGACCTGGACGCACGAACCGACGAACGGACATACTAAATATAGTGCACATTGGAACTTTTCATTTTCGGGTCGTGCAATCTCGTGTGCTAGCTCATTTATACCAAATGCAATGGCTCAGTTTTATAAAGGACTCGACTTGAGATCGAGGGCTTGCCAGTTTAAGTCTCACCATAGACACTATGTTGTGTCCTTGAACAAGACACTTTATCATCTAGTAAAGGTTCAACCCAGGTTATACCCTGACATGGCTGAAATTGTAGACTATGACGTAAAGCACCAACTCAAACAAACAATTAACCCACATGAGCCTAGCGTCCTTTTTGTGGGACATTAGGCAAACAGAACAGACCCAGGCCAGATGCCACGTTTGCTTACGAGATGTACTATCTAACTTTGAAAAAAATATGAAATTACCACCTTAAAAAGGGAATGCACTGGTCCAGTTGATAAGAGTGGGAAAATCCATTCAGCTTAAATGGGTTAAACAAAAGGACTCTGGTGTATAGCTGACATAACCGATTATTGCTTAATCTGTTTTGATTGTATTGGTTGTTGATTTTCGCTTCTTTGATAGCTCTTTTATGTTGCCAGACCAGACAGTAATAGTGTTTATATCTGACATCACATGCGAAAACTGCCCATATATAGATAGCAGAGAATTTCTAATATCCAGTCATCAACTGTGCCTATCCAATGTTTTGAAAACCAATGTTCAGCCAAACGCACATTCCGGTCCCCGATCGTCAAGCTAGCGGAAAGGAGATGTCCTGTTACTGCGTGAAAACTCCGTAAAAGTCATATTTGAAAAAGTCAAATTTTCAAATTGTGAGTTTTGTAATAATTTTCATGACTTTTGAATGGACATACATATAAACTATTCAAAACATATTTAATGATGTTCAAACCGAGGGCAAAGGGGAGATAAATAAGGCTTAACATAACTACAATAAAATTGTATTTTGATATCATATTAGTAGAAGGGCTAAAAAGGTAAGTTCTTTAAAAGTAATTCCATAACTGTTTTTTTCCATCAACTTATGTAAAATAGATTTTTATCAGTTACCTCGCATATTAACTGCAATGTTGCACGTTGCCTGATAAACATTGTCTATCTCACGGCATGTGCCTTTATCAGGTCATAATGACGTTGCACTTTTTAATGACGTCGGTAATGACGCTGAATCGACACAAAAATCGACAATTACGTCATAATCGCTAGTTTAAAGAGTGAAACAATTGATAAACTGATAAATAGAAAACCAGGTTCGCGTCTTTTGATATCACGTTTACCAGGCTTGGCTTTTAGAACGCATGTTAAATCGCTCGGCAAGCCTCGCGATGTCAACAAGCGTTCTCAAAGCCTTGCCTGGTTAACTTGATATCAAAAGACACTCACCTAGTATTCTCTTTATCTAACACTATCCGATTGGATCTGTCTGATCAGCATGCCTGCGCACTATTTAAGCGTACAAAATGCAGTTAATGCTTCCGTTTGTAAATAGTCAAGTGGGGATGCTTCGGTTTGCTTTCGAACACAAGTATGTTCCCCACCTTGAGCCAGCAAATACTTTAAAATGTATATTTCCACAACACGCCTTGAGGCGTGCCTGTAACGGAAAAATTATTTGAATGAATCAGGGGTCATTACGTAGAGGTCGTGGTAGAAGTATAAACGTCTTAAACGAATTTACAAAATATATGTTGGGAAGCTAGATCAAGGTGGAGAATATGCTTTTATTCGAAAAGCATTGAATAATCCCCATTTGTCTGTTTACAACTTAAAGTATTAACTGTAATTTGCACGCTTCAATAGGGCGCAGGCATACTGATCAGACGGATCGAGTCAAGTCAATTTTACGAGTTTGATGGTAAAACACAGTTGTTGAAATAATAAAAAAAAATCCTTACTCTTTAGCCCTTCATCTGATATAGTATCAAAATGCAATTTTTAGAGTAGGTATAATAAGCCGTATTTATCTCCCCTTTGCCCTTGGTTTGAACAGCATTAAAATTGTTTTTGAATAATTTATATGTATGCCCATTCATAGTCATGAAAATTATTGCAAAAATCACAGTTTGAAAATTTGACTTCTTCACAAATGGCTTTTAGGGAGTTAAGTGTATTTGGTAAAAGGATATAAAAATCATTAACATTCTAGGAATTTAGATCTTTTAAATGCAGATTTTGTCGGTAATAAGAAATTTTTCTGCATCTTCTGGGCATCAATTTTCCCCATCCATCGATTTTGAAATGTACATATTAATGGATAGTTCGCTCAAAAAGGCAGATTTGGAAAAATGATATCGTTTCTTCATTCTTAAGGTTTCTGTAATGATTTTAATGTTTTAGTATAAAATCATATAAAAAAGCCTTTACATTCCAGGGTTGTAACCTTTTAAGATTTTCCAATAATCCTTAAGCTATAATAAAAAGGACACTTAACTGATCTTAAGAATTTTTTGCAGTTAAAATTTGTTAAATACTGGTCTTTAGAACTGCATCAAAGTGTGAAAAGCTGAGAAAATGTTGAGAATTTAAATCAATATTCATGTTTGAAAAGTATGTAACAAATGTTTCAAGTAATGTGGCTCGTTTAGAACCAATGTCATAAATTTCTGATTGAGTTCCCCAAAAGAGACTTTTCACACCTAAATGTTCAGTAAATAATGTTGAAGATGAGCGTATTTTTAATTATTTGTCCAAATTTTGATTTTCAGGGAGCCAACATTACTCAACATTTAAACAATAATACAAATTTTGCATCTCAGGCACATATGTCTAAAAAGCAAGTGATACCACAAACACACACCGCAGACCGACCCCACAGCGCCGCGAGAAAGAGCCACAGGACACTGACTGTCACAAGACATCAGGAAGACATTTAAAGCAAAGCAATCAGCTATCTCTCTTCCCCATCAAGATGATTGCAAACCTAGATGGACATAAAGTACTGAATAACAAAACAAGGACCAAACAAAGAACCCCCACAAACAATGGGAGCAATAATAAACAAAGAATCAACGACAACAAAACCACCGCATAAGAATGGACAGCTGCCTAAGCTACTTGGGGGCTTTTATGCATTTTACTGCTACCATTTTCGCCCTAGATTTTGTTGGTGTTAAAACACAAAATTGTTTAGCTCGCATGGAGGCTTTCTAATTATTGCAATGTGTCATCAAAGATTTTAATAGCTTTTGAGTAATGAGGGCGCAACTATACGTAAAGATATTTATAGTTTTTTACAATATATTTTACCTTACAGATTAGATATTTTTGTACTTTAGTGCTTAGTTGTATACTGATGTCAGGTATTTTCCTTTCAGTCAATCGTAATAGTGCCTCATAGCATAATTATCATATATTAGTAAACGGGACTTTGGTTGTCTCCAATTGTTTACATAGTAGGAAAGAGAACAAAGATCAGGAATCGATACAATCAATCACCACACCTGACCCAGGATACCAATGGGAAAAGGACAACGTCACAATTAGACATCACAAACGAGAGCCAAGAGGTCAGCCCTTTCCCAGCAAATGACTACAATGCATCAGCAACCAGACCAAGCCAATTTTAGTCATGTATATTATTCTTGCATTTCTTTTTCTTCTCTTTGTTGTTTCTTCTCTTTCTTTCATTAATATTTTACCTTTATTGCATTTCTGATATCTGATATTGTACCTTATTTTGCCTTACGTCAGGTGCACCACCTGATGACGTTGCGACCTAAAAGTTGCCCCACGTGACCTGATTTATGATCTAGTGATTTTGTCTGATATCTGTTAATCGCTTCGATGGCTGAACACGTGAGCAAAATGTATCAGTGTAATGCAAAGATCAACATTATAAACTATCATAATGGTCTTCTGACAAATAATATTCAGGTAATTTTGATGAGCGACGAAAGAAACAACGTAAGGAGGTATAATGCAAATGATAAACCCGGCGCTATGCTGAAGTAAAACTTAGACAGACATGCTTTTTAAAGTACTGGACCGAGATTTGGGCACGGTGAATGATAGCGAAACGATCCTTAGACCAGGGCATGAACATTAGAGTTGATGCCACCCTAGCCTTTTGCCCAGGTCATAATAGCATCGGTCTTCACTATAATAATTTGCGATAAAACTTTACGTTCGTTTATCAATAAGGAAGCACTGTTTTATTGTATTGTTGCCATCGCCTTCTCTCTTACATTATTGTAATTAAATAATAATATCGTATATTCGGGAATTGAGAGCCATGTGGTAGGCTGTAATCACACAAGTCAAGTAAAATAAACCTCTTCTCGATATTTCCAATTTGCTTTGGGATTTTATGCTACTTTGTATTTTTGGAGTACAATGGTCAGCAACGCAAAAACGGGCCATTCCATATTTAGCATTGGTTTGACCAATGCGCTACTGGATCAGTTGATACTGCATGTTCTATGAATACAAACATGACCAATGCTGACGTTAATATAATAGCCACTGGTTTCGTCTGTGAGGGTTCATAATAATTGTGAATTGCCTGTGGGTATTTACAATATTTGTGAATGCTTGGTTTGGGTAGGACGCAGGTTTTCAGCCAGGTGCGGTTTTGACATTCTGTGATTGACATGTTTATGTTTTTATAGGGAATTCTGACACCAGTTTGTTATTGTTTCTCAAATGTCATATTTATAGGCCTGTTAATTCTGATGGGATGTTTTAACACTTTCAAAAGGTCATGATGACAGATGTTACTTAGTTAAGTAAAATTGCATAAGCCCAATAAATAGATCATGTCAATTCTGACATTGATTGGCAGGATTGCGCAATACATTTTATCATATGACCTTTGGAGAATTGCGCAACTGGTGTGACTATGAGTCACTTTTGTATCTTCTGATTGGTTGATATAAATGGAAGCTTACCTATGTAGAGGGCGCTATATAGTAAACTTGAAATATGATTGGTAAGTGATGATGTCATAAGGTGGCGCTGTGGTCAGCTTCTATCTCGTGACTTCATGGTATATAAGATGAAACCCAGCGTCAGAGCCTCAGACTTTGGTTAGACTTTGGATATTTCAGAACTTTGGGTTATAGATAGTTTCTAGAATTATCTTAGTTGGACTTAAGAAGATTTAATAAAATTATAAAATTGTGAAAGTTGTTGCTGAAATTTACTAGACTTAGAAATTCTAAAGAGACTTTGAGGAGATGATGCATTGATAAGTTAGGGGTCTTTTATGCGAACCAAATATCTATGCGTCTTGATCCACATCTGAATTAAGGGTGAGGTTGGCGCCTTTAAACCGGTTTAAGCCCTCCAGTAAAATATTTTACTGACCGTTCCAAGGCGGTACTTCTTTTGTGGGTCTTTTATGTTTTTGTTCTGTCTTGTGTTTGCTATGTCTTTGTGCGCGTCTGTTTATATGTGCTTTGTGGTCACCTGCTGGGAAAGGGCTGACCTCTTGGCTCTCGTTTGTGGTGTCTACTCTGAGTTTGTCACTTTCCCATTGGTATCCTGGGTCAGGTGTGGTACTTGATTGTATCGATTCCTGATCTTTGCACCCTTACTTACTTTGAAAACACAACGCGAACATGAAGATTATCATCAACTACTACCTTACAACGTATCAAGCACATGTTCTATAGTAAAACCTGTCTTAAACGGCCACTATAATGACAAATCAAAGGTCTTAACGGCAAATGGTAGCTTAGGATGGTCCAAAGTATTGCAATACTTTCGACCTGCATTAAGCGATAGACGGCCTTAAAAAATTGGTCTTCTTTTTGAGTGCCCGCTTAAGACAGATTTTATAGTATTCTTTTAAAAGAAACTGTTTTGAACGAAATACTGAAATATTCAGTTTTGGGTTATAAATATTATTCAATAACTACACCCTTTTAATTTGAACTACTGATAAGTCGTTGTAAAAAAAACTCGAGCCCCGATGACTTCGATTTAACGACATTCACATGTGTGATAAGAAAATGCCGAGGCGAACCTACATCGTTCTTTCGAAAGCCATTGCTGTTCTTGAAGAAGATGACGATTCAGACTAAACAAAGTAGACACATAGTCCCAAATGAAATCTACTCGAACATATTACAGAAAAAAAATCCAAGGCAAGACATAGCAGATACGATACGGGCCAGTCCTTGAGATAAGCGCATTTATCACATATGCATTAAGTAATTATTTAAATATGCATGCATTGTTATCAAGTGGGGCTAGAAGCGTAATATTTGGCCTCCACCTTCATTTGCTCTCAAACTCTCCGCATGTAAGCAGTGGATTCTCTGGTATGACGGCGCGTTATCGTCTGTCACAGATGTGAACAGTAGCTAAATCTGTAATAAATATCCCGCCACTCATGGTTTTGTCCTGAAAATGCCGTCTGCGTTTTACGTCTGCTGCATATATTCAATTGAACTTCATACCAGAATTTTTCATCGAAGCAAACAATAGAAACCCTGATCAGACTGCTTCCTGTCTGCTCCACAGGGAGCAGTCTGATGTGGGTCCATAGTGCTTGCTTTATATGCTATACAGAACATTAGCAGCCGACAACAGTCGTTACTGGTGTGCTAAGGGTTAATGAATATGGAATTGAACAACTGATTTGATTATATGTCTTGTCCTCTAATGTTGGAGAACGTAATAAAAGACGAACGACCCGTGACACTTCATTTATTTCTTGTCTATTCTAATATCTTTATAATGGTGATATTCTCATAGAGATGTGTTACTTGCTGACTGCTAATTTTGGTGTAAAACAAACATTGTTTATCTGTTTAAAGCCAGCCTAATGTTTTGGAGAACGGTACAACTCTGAAAAAAAACTCCATTCTTTATCATTTTTATTCCATTGTCGCAGACAGCCAGCACTCACGTACTCACCTGTCGCATTTCGCTCGGTGCACACTGGGATTGAGCCGCCATTCACCCGCCATTTTTTTATTAAAATATATTATGCGATCACTGCTTGCATGACTCATTGGTTTACATCTTGAAAATATCGACTAATAGAGAAATGATAAAATTTCAAATTTGACTTTTTGCAATTTTTAACAATAAATTCTGTCACTACAGGAGCGCGAGATTTGAACGGGACTAGCCAAATATCGCTAGCTACCCATGATGCAAAGGGCGATATGCGAGAGATCTAGATGAGGTATCGTCAGGTCTCGCGAGAATGTTTTTATTCTGCATATGTGCAAACAGGTACTTTGGCAAACATGGAAGAAATATGTCAAACTTTAGAAATTTTGACCGGCGACCGCTTAAAATACAATAAAAGCGCTGCAGTTATGCATCATACCCCGCCAATAAATATTTTTGGTGTACAAAGACAATGCATAAATCAAGGGCCATAACTCAGATGAAAACTTAAATGCAATTGTCTGGATTTAGATCTTGTATACACAATTTCAGCATATTTTCAAATTGAGGGCCATAACATTGTATTTTCTTGAAAAAATAAAGTGATATGCATTCCAAAAACACTCTTTTATGATATCAACTCACATGCAAAGTTTGAAGAAAATTGATCGAATAATGTCCAAGATCAAGCACCAAAACCAATTTTTACCATAAATCAAGGGCAATAGCTCTGCGCTTATTTGACGAAATTTACCCATCTAAAATCCCAAACCACTCCTCCCAAATATCAACTTGTATACAATATTTGAAGCAACCAGCCAAAAATGGGTCTACACTGGTTCACGAAGTCCCTTGTATAGGACACAAGAAACAATATGTGTTAATATTATGTATGTTTGTCTGTAAATGTTGATTGATTACAGTCGTGACAACAACAACAACAACAACAACAACAACAACAACAACAACAACAACAACAACAACAACAACAACAACAACAGCAACAACAACAAAAATAGCAACAGCAATAGACTATGTTGCATGCAACATGTTAGGAGTAAATCAGGGTTGACGATCATGAGATCACTTAATTATAGGTTCTTAGAAGATCCTCATTAATTCTATTATCCAGCCAGCATAATTCAAGGAAACATGCTTCTTCTTTTATAACTGAATAATAAGAGATTTACGAACTTTATCAGATTCAACAGAGAAAACGAACATTCGCAGTCTCATTAGATAATTTCAGCACTTACACATACCATTAACTGGCCAGATTGATACTCGTGCTAAACTCAACTGAGCATGAAAATTCGACTGCTCATAAAAACTAAAAATGCTGAAAAGTACAGACTTTTCTTGCTTCCAACCTCGCAAATATTGTATTTATCATGCTATTAAATGTTAAAATGCCAACAAGTGTTGGCATTTTAACATTTATGAGCATCATAAATTTTATGCTCAACTGAGTTGAGTATGAAAAAAAGTTTTATAACCTCGGGGCCAGGATTAAATACTGGTAAATGAACAGACATCTTGTTATAATACAATATAATAATACAATACAATATGGTATAGTTTTATTCCACTGAGCAGTGACATTGACCATTATGTTTATTGCATACACAATACAAGTATATAGTACTATTTCCAGGATATAAGTGACCCCCGTTTTTCGCTAATTAGTCTTAAATGGTGATTTTAATTGAAAAATAAATTAGAGAAATGAATTTAGATATTCACCGCGTAATTGAATTTATTTTTTCCACATAAATATGAGTTTTTGTATAGGCTGGGATAAGATGGAATTTTGGTGTGTTTTTGCTGCTCCTCTTTGAATTAGTCCCCAAGTGAACCTAACGATATAAATAAAACATGGCTTATACAGGTCAGTGGGGGTTATTCGTCAGTCCCACAGATAAGAGTGCGTAACAGAACATTATTTTCCCTATTTATGTACCAAAAAATGTGTTGTGTGTACTCAAAACAACCGTCTCGATGATACGGTTCTTTTGAGCACCCAAAACACGTGCTTAGACTGATAAAGACAATGGCAACTTCACGCTAAAATTGCTTAACTGGCCCATAGGCGAGTGCATATCATTATAGCAATGTAAATATACCACGTGTGTCTTTTGGGGTACACATGGGTATATTCACAGGGAAAAAACAACTAAGTTATTCTTTTGTACAGGGGACTGGGGCTTCAGTTACAAATAAGGGCGTCCCCCAAAAATAAGTTTTAGTTACGCGGTGTGCATTCAAATCCACATGCTAAGTGCCGTTCTTCTAAGTTTAGTTTAAAGCGGTTTAAAAAAAGGAAAACGGGGGTCACTTAAAACCTGGAAACACATTTTTTTAATTAGTGAAGTAACAATACTATGTAACCTAGGTAAGACCATGGATACTATAGGACGGATACTATAGAATCCGTGGTGAGACCGATGGAGAGCATCGAGCGTCTCATATGTGTGAGTTCTCTCTCTTCTACTCATCTTTGCAATCAGTTGGACCTTATCTGGATCCAAACCGTTTACAGCACTCGGAGGTAGTTTTTATTATCAAATCAGTAGATTTTTGGGAGAAAAAAAACTGCATACCACAAAATATTAAAAAAAATCCCCGCATGCAATGCGTTAGTCAGATTGATAAACTGCATATTACAAAATGGTTAAAGACCTAAAATCCCCGACAATTAAAGTGGTACCACTGCCTGAAGGCTATTTCAGGCAGATCGAAGACTGATCTTTATGAGGTGACAGGGGACAATACAGTTGTCCCATGAAGGGTTTAGGTATTTTCTGATAAAATAATGATTTTTCTCTTTGTGATAGAAATCATGTTGTATACAGATAAACCCCCTCTTGAGGGTCCTTTAATCCTGTGAGATACCGAAACTGCCTCTTATCAGTCAATAATTTAATGCTCTCCATTGGACAGGAATACAGGTCTTTAATGTGTTATCATCAGAGTTGCCTCGTTCTGTCTCCCCATCGTGCACTTTTATCACCAGATACCATCTCTGCAAACCAATTTTATTCTAAAAATCTAAGAGAGTTGATCACTAAATCTCATATGTTGCTCCCGTAATTGGTGAATTATGTGACTGTAACACTATGTTTCTTCCTCTTGGTGTGATGGGCAGGCTATAAACTGTGATCTCGAGGTAATTAAACTTTGTATCAGCTGTGCATGTAAAATGTCAACAATTTGAAATTTATCTTGCTCATAAATGTTAAAATGCCAACATTTTGAAATTTATTCTGTGCATAAATGTTAAATTGCCAACAACAGTTACTGTTGGCATAATTATTGGCATTTAAACATTTGTCAGTATTATTAATACTCCACAGGAGAGCTTTAAATCTAAAAATATCCTAATTATCAAGCATTGAGGAGTTGGAAGAGCAGGAAAAGTTTTATAACCTCGGGGCCTGGTCAGATTAATTTGTTACGTCTTCAGTATTCTCGTCTACACACGGAACGTTCAGCTCATGAGATTTATAAGGACGATCTTATTTTGATCGGTAAATTGGAATAACAGTGAATAATGTGTCACATATCTCTAAACGCCTTCGCATAGATGTGTTTTATGACGACAGTGCTATCTAAGTATAAGGGTAAACAAAACAAAAAAAAGCTCAGATTTATGTCTCATTAAATACGTGTCAATTAACACATATAGGTCAGATCATGACATGTTGATACCCCAGGGGCCAGGGTTCAGGCAAATGCCATGCGCGGATCCAGATGGGGTCCGGACCCCCCCCCCTGTAAAATCACAAAAATATAGGGTTTGTTTTTGTATCCTCATGGGCTTCATAGCCTTTCGGAATTCTTAATAAACCACATTCTATTCTTAGCAATATTTGTCCGGACCCCCAGAAAAAAACACAAAGCTACCAAACCAGCATTCAATGTTTGGCAACCATCGGTTCGCTGGTGGGCCAATTATGGCCCGCTTATGGTGGTATTTGGATTCTACCTCCTCTCATCAACTAAAAAGAACCTTGGCAAAGTTGGACCCCTTCTGATTAATTATTTCTGATTAAACTTTCTGGATCCGCGCATGAATGTGCAGACTCACCAGAGCCTTTATTGCTCAACTACATAACGTATGGCTGTAGATGAAGACGCAGACTCACAGTTAGATTTGTAGCCCCTCTATACACGTCAGCATGGTCCTTTAAAGAAGGTTTTGCGTTTATGCGATTAGTACCGCAATCTGACGTGCTGGGCCTTGATGCGAGAAAACTGGCATGCGAACAACAATGACACGGACCAGCATTCGCATCCACACAGTCTTATCAGCGCCTTTTTTTATTCGCTGTCTAAATTTTCAACATGAAATATTTCAATATTCTACATAGTCTCGATAGCTAAGGAAACGCCGAGGACAGCTTTTCTAGCTTGCGGTCCATATTATGCTGTGTGTTCTCTGATACGGTTCTCAGTGAGTTTCCGCAAAATAGCTTTACTTTAAGAATGGTAGTATCCTTACTTTGGCTTCAATGGAGCATTACAAATGCTTGTTTAGTTCATCGACCGAATGAACAGCATCATTAAGTGTTCACATAAACCAGGTTGATGTCAACTGAAAGAAATATATTATTCGCAGAAACATTAAAACTCTTATCTACCAGTGACGCATCTGGTCGTCTGCTGATAACATTTGCAAACAGTTTTGAATCAGATCAGAACGTTTGGCCTGATCAGGATCGACACTGTTTGGCACAGCACTCTGGTGATATTCAAGAATTTTTGTTTGGAAAAGTTAGTTTTGAAAAAAAAACAGCAAAAAACAGCAAAAAAACAGCAGTTGACAAAAAAAAATGAAAATATTACCAGCAAGCTATGAGTTAAGGAGATGCCAGTAGCTGATCTTGATAGAAGTTAACCCGTTTATATATTTTCCTATCCTTATCAATTGAACGAATCCATTTCCAATTCTAGGGTTGTTGGTTGGTATTTTTTATATTCATACACATTTTAAAAGAAACTCCTGTAAGCAAACAGTGGAGAACCTGATCAGACGCCGCTTTTTGCGGCGTCTGATCTGGTTTTGAACTGTTTGCCGATGTCCCCAAAAAGCCGCTAGGCTTATATTGATTAAGCGCAAATTTATAAAATACACTCAGTGGCCATAAGTGAGTTCCCAAATCAGCTTAAAAGAAATTGACAAAAAATATGGTCTGAAACAATGGGCTTTTCTAGCCAATTAAGACAATTTCCCCAAATGATAATTGCCCTGGATAAATATACAGGGTATATGTTTACGTCATCACCAATTTTTATGATGTCATCATATGTTGTTATGAAGATATTGTGTATCATAACAATTGGCTCCATTTCTTCAAAAAAGATAGCAGGTGTTGAAAAATGCTGTAAAAATGTCAGATTGTAATATTTTTTATTGAAAATTTGCAAAAATATTTGAAATGTGCTGGAAAACATTCTGTTAAAGTTCAAATTAGTTTAGACACTGACAATAAGTAATGCAGAGCAGAAAACAGGGCGTAAAATAATGCAATGAAAATGGTCCAACTGCAGTATACTTTGGCTGTAAAACACAAACTAAATACACAAATGCAGGAATAAGGGGTATGTATGTTTTGTGAGATATTATAACAGTGTTCAGTTTGAAAATATATTTTTTTTAATAAATGTTGATTTATTCTTGGATTCTAAGAAAATCTGCAAATTTTCACTGTCAGTCCTGATATTGGTGCCACAGGCATCATAACCAATGATATAATATTTATGTAATAATTATTTTCAGTTGAAAGTACCATCTGGGGTTAAATTTTGACTGAACATTTATTTTTAAGAAGAACTATCTTATGATTTCTTATGAAAGTTTGGGTACCCCCTCGTAAAGCAAAATTTGACCAAGGGGTTAGGTATTGCTGGGTGCTGTCGTTTCGATTCGAAAGAATGGAACAGTTTAAGACTAATTGCTTCAAACACTCATATATAGACGCTAGAAAGACTGATACTTGTTGCTAAGTTACCATGTGGATTCATTCAATAATTTAGATTTTTGGGTCAGGGGTACAAATATCTCGCCCACGCCTAATATGACGGTGAATAAATTAGGAAGATGTGAACACATCTTGTTCACAGTTCACGATTAAAACATATTAACACCATCATCACCAAAAATGTATAGAAAATAAGCAATATCTTTAGTCCTGTACAGAGTTGGGGTAATTAAAATTGTAATTGTAATTAATTGTAATTTAATTACATTTATAAAGTAATTGTATGTAATTGTAATTAACTAATAAGACATTTCTTTAATTACAGTAATTGAATGTAATTAATTACATGGTCAAAAATGACAGTAATTAACAATTACTTTCAATTACTTTTTAATTATTTTTCAGATCAGTTATGAACTTAAGTTATCTAAGAATACCATAGATGTTAAAATGCTGCGAAATGGTTCTTGGTCTTTGTAAATGCATATATTATCATTTGCTGTACTCAATATATGAAAAGTTGAATGCAGCATGGAACAAATGAGAATTGGAACTAGTCATGCTAGTATAGACTTAAGATAGCACACAGACACAGGCTGTATGTTACCTCTACTATTTTAAAAGCAGTCTTTTTAAGCAAATTGTATATTCTTTGTCCATCGGCTCATAAAGGCAACCAACCTTTCATAGTTAAGTTACCAAAACAATACAAAAACAAAGAAGGTGTGAAAATCTCAACAATAGTATTTACTCAGACAATAGTATTGGTTAGTGAATTGACTCCTCGAAGGCAATTTGTTCAATTTTCACACCTGGGATAAACACACTCATATGCTATGGTGCAAGACACAATCTATCCACTACGTTATTTTATATCCTTAAACTGCTTATTTGCTATCTTCAATATAATAATACATAGATCCAGATAAAGAAAAAATGTGATTATTTTCTTACCCATCAATTTGAACATGTGTTTAAAAGAACCGTCTCATATGTTTTGGATGAGAAATAAAAAAAAAAGTTTTTCAACACGCACTCTTATCTGGAGGCCTGATAATAATAATAATATTAATAATAATAATACTTAAATAAAATGTTATTCAGAAAATTGAATCGGATTTCACTCATTCAGTGAACCAGGGGCCTACCGTTGTTGATATAACAAAAAAGAAAAACTAAATAAAATAGATATTCCATTGGGGACTGACATAGCAACCTCTTGCTTGCAAAGCCAGCATTTCACGCACAAGTAATATTTTAGTTCATCACTATCTGCTATTCCTTTTTGTAGTTTTTTTTGCCAATTTTCATGTCTCATAGGTCCACACAAATTTCTTATCAACACTTTTTGAGAAACGATATTCTCTTGCATTTAAGCTTACAAAATCATTTCCATGGTTTATCTTCCACATTGTAAGACTTTTCTTAGGCCAATGTGTATTCATTTCTTATAAGTTGCATCAATTAACAATAATACAAGAAGTACTAAAAATAAAATCAACCTTATAGACATATATTGAATTTAGAATGCCAAGGTTACTCCAGCTTTTAAAGGAGTTTTAACTCATTTCATATATCTCTGAAATGAAAATATGATCAAGCTATCTATGTGGCAGTGAAATGTAATTGTAATGTAATTAATTACATTTGGCAAAGTAATTCTATGTAATTAATTACTTTGCTCAAAAGCCATGTAATTGTAATTGTAATTTAATTGAACAATTTCCAATGTAATTGTAATTAATTAATTACTTTTTCAAAGTAATTGACCCCAAGTCTGGTCCTGTAAAAACAGAAGAAGTTTAGAACCCACATCAAATTTTCAAACTGTTTCAGAAATCAGGGGTGGTTGAAATGAATAACACCCACATACTCTAGCTGATATTATTGCTATTATAATCTAGCATTCTTAAGTTGAAAAATAGCAAATAGTGATATGTTCATGTCCTAGTTTTCAAATTTTAAATGTACTTAATTTTATTCAAATGAAACAACGTTTGCCATTTTGGGAACTCACTTATGGCCACTGAGTGTATGTAGGATCTCAACAAACTTCTTGGTACCTATCAGATATATAAGGATAATTTGTAAAGTAATATAAATCGTGCGTTTACAGGAGAACAATGTCAGTATTTCAGCCGTAGACATGCTTAACTCTATGAATGCTGGGGCATTTTCAAGATGCATTATCGTCTGTCGATTTGTTTTCAAAAATTAATTTAATCAAAAAGTTATTTCAGGAATAAAGTCAGAGAGTAATATATAGTCTGGATCCAGATCTGGGCCCAGATTGTTTGCAAATATTATCAGCAGGCGTAAAATCAAGCGGGGAGAGAGTTAAAGACAATATAGACACATTTAACCTTATAAGAATACAGAAGGAAGATAAATGTTCTCATATATAACTTGCCGCATGGTGCACAAAAATCTGTTGACACTAGAACAACATGCCGTAATCTTTTTCTGTTTGGAAACAGATGATTAATTGATGGAATGGCTGTGTAATAATAACACTACACAATAAATAAACAACACTAGAACCACCAGTGATAGGGCAAGCTAGATGGGTTTCAGAAGAGAGAGATCATATATATACACCTTGCATTCGTCTTATCACTGGGGTGTCAAATCATCAATTTATCCCCAAATGGTTCAAGCAGCAAATATATAAGCTGTAGCCCAACCAAATAAAACGTGGGTCATCGTTACATGTCTGAAGTTATTAAATGGGGAGACAAAATTTTCAACATTGATGAGGTTGATAATCAAGCATATAGACAGTTGTGTAATGTTTAAGTTATGGCCAAATGATTTTGTTTCATTGAATTCTTTATGCATTTTCATTTCTTTTATATAATGTACTTGCATGTCATGAACAGCCTTGGTGACAAAATAACATCCTTAATTTCATTTAGTGAATAACTATGCATATTTTTTCTTACTAGTTTATGATGTTCTTACAATTTCATCTAGAAGGTTTATTTTATTTATCTTTGTATATTATTTTGTCCTTCAATGGGAAAATAATCTGCATATAAAACGTTTGGAGTATGACCAGGAAATACCACAAGCCCACATCGCATATCTCGAGAAAGAGCCAAGGAACAGAAAGAGCCACAAGACATCAGGAAGAAAATGCAATTAGAGTAAAGCAACCACGTCTCTCTCTCTCTCTCTCTCTCTCTCTCTCTCTCTCAAATTGTTTGAATGTAGAAAGGACACTCAGCATTTCGTAAGAAAACAAGTAATAAATTGACTTGAATTTCGGTAGACTTAAGAATTTATCTACCATTAAAAGTTATATTCATCTCGGCCTTGCAGCCTCGGCGAATATCACTTTTTTCGACTAGATAAATCCTCACTCCTCCCTCATTGAAGTCAATGTTTATATAATATCAGATTTAAATCAGTTAAACCAAATTTCAGCAACATTATAAATGCCGTCTCGTTCTAATATTTGATTGACGATATTGACAATGCTGAGTTTGTTACACTAAATGATAATATAACTCGAGGTCACTCTTTCTTAGGTGCTTGAAACCTTAACGAATGCTGGGTGCATTGATGACTAAATGCTTTTAGTCCTGATCTTTGCACCCTTACTTACTTAAACCTAACGACCTAGTATGCGTAGAGAAGCTGGATACTTAATGCATTGTGGAGACCTTAACTGAAATAAACCTGGAAACCGGAAATAAATGTTGTAACCAAGCTCAGGGGTTAATACAATCTAAAACTGAGCTTCAGATTATCTGACGATTGAAGTAAGTATCGAAGTAAGCAATAGATCGTATGTATCATGAGCCAGTGCTCATTCATGATTCCTTATCAATCCTGAACTTTCTCACCCCTGTATGGTCGTATACAATAGAATAATGTGAGCTTCGCCACGTATACACTATGTACTCGATTACAAGCGATAATGAGTGAGCAAGGCCTCTCCAAGTTCGCCCATATACTATTAGGGGTACCTCAAGGTTCCATTATTGGCCATACACTATTGTTACTATTAATAAATGATCTACCGCTATATCCCAATCATTGTACAGCCGATTTTTATGATGATAATAATACCCTGCATGTTACGATAAAAATAAAACCCAGTTAGAGACTAAACTACAATCTGATTCTGATCAAGTAACGAACTTGAGTGAAAATAATAAAATGCCTATAAATTACAATAAAACAACGATAATGACTCTTAGCTCAAGACACAATGCATGAAAATCAGGAAAGATAAAAATCAACATTTATAATCACCAAATTGACACCGTTAGCTCACAAGCGTTTAGCAGAATAGATCAGAATTTAATGTATATTGACTAATAATCCCTGAGCTTGAATCCCCATATCGACTACCTTTGCTCAGTAATTACCTCAAGAATAGCGCTACTAAGTAAGTAAGGGTGCAAAGATCAGGAGTCGATACAATCAAGTACCACACCCGACCCAGGATACCAATGGGAAAGTTACAAACTCACAATTAGACACCACAAACGAGAGCCAAGAGGTCACAGCTAAAACAGCTATCACTCTATGTAACTGAAAACATACAGAAACGTTTTTATCAGAGCTACATTACATATTGCCGTTAATAGACTTTGGCTCAAAATCATGGGAATAAGCTACAGAAAAGGGCAACACACATAATCTTAAAAACCTGACTTTACTGCACTATCGGCAGATAATTTCAGAGTCTCGGATGGATATCTGTGAAAAATCGTACTAATTTTAATAAACCTGTTATGACTTATAAAGCACTACATAATCTTACTGCATCTTATAGATCAGATTTACTCACACAGAAAGCTGAAATAAATAATAGAACGCTTAGTTCGTCTGAAAATAAGTCTCTAGCACAACCAAAAGCCAGGACTATATTCTTTACAACTTTTTTTACTTTCTCAGCTCCAAAATTTTGGAACAACCTCAATACAGCTGTAACATTGGCATCGTTTTAAATGTACTCTAAAGAGCTGCAAAAGAAGTCTTCTGAATGACTATCGTTTGTTTGAAAACCACATAATAGTTTTTTTATGAGATGAAATGATATCATGCGAGATGTTTTATATACCCAAAAATAGTAAGTGAGTATGATCAGGAAATACCACAATCACAAACCGCAGACAACCCTACGACACCGCGAGGAAGAGCCACTCAACCATCACGAGACACCAGACAGACAAATTAAGCAAAGCAATCAGCTCTCTTTTCCCCAACAAGATGATTGCAATACTAGAATGGACATAAAGTAGCGTACAACAAAACATAGAACAATTAGACTCCCACAATGGGAGTAACAATAAACAAAAAATCAACAACAACAGAACCACCGCCTTAGAACGGACAGCAGCCTAAGCCACCGGGGGGGCTTAAATGCATTTTACTGGCATGAAATCCTCGCCCTAGATTCTGCTGTTGTTGAAGTACAAGAAACGTTCAGCTCGCATTGAGGCCTTCTAGCTAATACAATGTATCATCATGGAGAAACACTCTAATCAAATTAACACACCATGATGAAACAAAGCAAAGGGCTCATGACTCACATATAGTCAGAGCTAAAGAAAAGGTGTTGCTGTTTTGTTTCTGTGTGTATTCTTTACTGGCAAATATGAACTGTCCCCCGGAACTGTCCTTGATCCTCTTGCATTCAAACATGACCATAGTCTGTTGAATTCTGGGCGCATGTGATAGCAAGAGGTTTTCGAAAAGAGATGCATTACAATTATATTTTTTACAAAAATGATGCTATATGAGAGAAACAGAAATGTGACGTATGTGCATTGTTTTTCTGACACTTTCCTTGTTCCTGAAGGCAAAAAAGAAGCGTATTTAAGGCGACAGCGATAAACTCGAATAGTTAAATGTCTTAAGTTTGCACTGTTTGTATTCACTATTTGTGTATTCTCTACGTGATTGAATTGCTGATGTGCGACGCTGATACGTGTATATTTTTTTTTTTATTTGTTTTTGTGTTCAGAGGGTCACATGGTAGAATTGCTTTCATGTCAAATGTATCACCCTCTTGAAAAATAGTAGGCCTACATAAGTATCTATTATAGATACCTCGTACTAGCAGATAAGTGTAATGTTTGATAGCTTTTTAAGAACCCTAGACAGCTATCCCATCATCAGCGAGATGCATTGCACGTGCAGATCTTCATAAAATTTCATATATAGCTACAGATATCCCTTTGTGAGCGTGATGTATTTTACGAATATATCCTCTTGCTGTTAATGGGATGTTTCTTGCTGTTTATGTGACCTTGAAAGCTATCCCTTTATCAGCGAGAAGCCTTGTACGAGTAGATCATCGTTGTGTTTCATAGCGATTCATGAAACCGTGACAGCCACCAATCTATCAGAGAGAGGCCTTGGATGAGCGTATCATCCTGTTTATGTGACCGTGACAGCTATTAAGCCTTGTACGAGCTAATCATCGTGGTGTTTCATAGCGATTTGTGTGACTGTGACAGCTATCCTTTCATCAGATAGAGGTCTTGTATGAGCGTATTGATCGTGATGTTTGACTGCTGTTTATGTGACCGTGGCAGCTATTGGACGCCTTGTACGAGCAGATTACCGTGATATTTCATAGCGGTTTATGTCATCGTAATACGTAAAGCAAACACTCTGCTAAAGTCATATTTTTTCCTGTTGATTGATAGTAGTTTATGTCACCCTGATAGAATCAAGATGTTAATGAATGTTTTATTATGTCATTATTGATTCTTGTCCTATTTACTTTGATTGTTTGTTCTTTCTCGAAATTGATTGCCATAGATCAGCGTATCTGTCTCTGGAAAAATAGATTACGTCTACTATTTATCTGATAATAAATCAGCAATGTATTAACCCATTTACGCCTAGCGTACTTTTTGTGAGACAAAGGCAAACAGTGGAGACCCAGACTAGACGCCGTTAAACGCGGCGTCTCATCAGGATCTACACTCTTTGTTTACAGAATGTTCTAACAAAATTTGAATAACAATGATAATTACCACCCAACAACCTTTAAACGGAAATGGACTGGTCCAATTGATAACAGTGGGAAATTCCATTTGGTATAAATGGGTTAATATTGGTAATATTTAAGTATACAGTGAATACCAAAATATGGTTTTTGTTTCTTGGTACCCTATGAGAGCTTGCGACATTTCCGACTTAGTTTTATTGCTTCTTCCAACAGGAAGCTTTAAATACATACAATTGAATAGTCAGTCATCGGCAGTGACATTTAAATTATAAGGCTAGTTTATTTCCTCATCAACCATGAAACCCAGAGATTGGTGAAATATATAATACCTCGTCGAGAGAAAATCTAATTCTGTAACAAAAAAGTGCAGTCAAGACAGCACATCCACACAGACTAACCAGCGCCTCTGTTACTTGATGATTTCTTAAAAGTAAAATAGATAAATTTTTGAGCGAGACTCTTAATACAATAAGTTCTAAACGTTTTACAAGCACTTTATTTTTTACATGAGATTATACCTTCTAATCAAAGATATACTTACCAATTTAGTTATTTAAAATTTAATAGAGAGAACTCACTTTATTTGGTTTAAAGAGAGAAATGCGCTTTATGGATCTCTGTAGAACAGAAAATATATAATTTGTAATGTTAGAAAGAGTGTGACGCACTTACTTATCTTTTGGACAATCTATTTATAAGATATAGTTACATGCAATTTGTATTGGAACAAGTGTAGCTATTGCAATGGGTACTATTTCTTTTCCACTTTTTGCAGATTTTTCTTTATTAAATTTTGATATTAGAGATATTCCATATTATCTGTATCTGATTATAACCAAGCTGGTAATACTTAAGCGTTCAAATCCACATGTACATGACTTGCTCAATATAGATTTTCATAAATTTGAACAAAAATTAATGGTACTGTACATGCCTCGTCGCTTTTGCATGCCACGACCACGCGCGTGGCATTGAGCACTGCAAGTCCCTATACATTTTCGCGAGGAGCCTGTTGGTAGATGTGGTGGGCTTTGAGCGAGGTTTTTATGAAGTTTAGCGTGGCGTGAAGTCACACTCCGCTAGCTGGAGCACAGAAAATACTTGCAGTGAGCAATGAAATATTATCTTACAGTTGCTGTTGTCCCTTGTAAGCAGATACTAAGAGAAAGCAAGCAATTTTCTTGCTTAATTGTAGTTGTATTGCTTATTTAGAATTTTAATTGTTAGAATTAACTAGACGTATGCCCATATGACACAAATTCCCCTGCCTAAGCAATCATAACAAATTCAGCAATCACAATGCAAAAAAGCTATGCTCACTAAAAGCCCACTCAAACTCGACTTGAAAATGGGTTATAGCTGCCAACACAGCAGGTTGGTTGAATCTAAATTCTAATGCACTTGCTATTTTAACATAACGTCTGATTGAAAAACGGTAGAAATTTGAGACATGATATACTGTCGGAAATAGTTTGACGCCATTCATTTTGTCACATTTTGTTGAATGACATGCAGCTTGGAACTCTCCAATTCGAGACTAAACAAATATGTTAACATAAGACAAACAAATAAGTGAATAAGAATGGGGATAAAGATATGCAAAATGTTCCTTTGGGTGGTATATCGCTGGATATACAGTCGAAAATGATGTTTTATGTCAGCGTGTTAGACGATATAGCTACCCAATACAGTTATCCCCTAAATGTATGAGTTTGTTCTTACTATAAAGAACAGAAATGGTCATAAGTTAATTAATCATAATTGATTATGGTTCTATGTTATATCTCTTTGTGTTCTTTCTATGTAATTAGACAATGATCTCGTTGATGAAGCGGGAGAGAACAGTTTTTTTCCATGTGTTATTTGCTTGAGTTCGTGGGTGTGTGCGTGTGTGTGTGTGTGTGTGTGTGTGTGTGTGTGTGTGTGTGTGTGTTACTACGTTCTATATGTAGCATACGTTGCGCTTGGTGTCATAGGTTTGTCTGAGATATGTGGTGAAGGCTTGCGCTGGTCATGATTACTTTTAGCATTCGTTTTAAGAGGTCTTAACCCTTTTATGCCAAATGCATTTTCCCATCCTTATCTATTGGACGTGTCTATTTTCAATTTTAGGGTTGTTGGGTGGCCTTTTCATTTCTAATCTAATTTTAAAAGAAACTTCTGTAAGCAAACAGCAGAGAACCTGATCAGATGCCGCATCATTTGATTAAAGATTTTTTTTATTAACTAACTACTAAACATAAAGCACTTTTACAGAAAATGTGTCTGTGTCATACTAGTTTGAACTCAGCTTAATTCAACTGAAATGTGACCGATATTGATTGACCTTCGATATATAACTAAATTCATGCAGTATAGTAGATATTTTCATCAGACAGCTTCATGTTTCAGTACGGAAAATCTTAGTATTTGATGATGACAATTTGTCAAGACTGCTATATTCATATTTTACTGTGCGACTACCTTATACGTGTGTCTGTAAAATGTCTAGCGCTTGTATATGTTACATGATGTTGTTTCTAAAAATAGTAACAAAAAAGAAAGCTATTGCAAACACATGCCATTATTTTCGTGTGTGTCTCGCTTAAGTAAAAACGATTAATGTTCTTATCTTGCTTCCTTTTGGCACCATGGTTGGCTCTGTTCTGTAGTCGTGGCTTTCCTAGTCATCACAGTAGTAATGCCTTCTATCTGATCAATGTAAGGCTTAAAAGCTGACTAAACAGACATGTACTCTCCGATTTTGAAGAATATTTGTCTAGTGAAAAGATAGATTACGTTTGAGCAAAATTTGTCAGCTTCATCTTTATTGTCCTGCCAGCCAAGAGTGACAGTTACGTCATGTTTTGTTTACAAAGTTATCTAGGACTTAGAATCGATATATCACTTGTGTTTTAATCCTATCCACAGGATAGAATTAATACACAAGTGATATATCGATTCGCATTGGCTCAATTGAAGCGTACACGTTAGTGTTTTACCAAACAATTGTAAACAAAGTATTTCGTCACTGTCACTTTTGGTTGGCACGCCAGTAGATTGAGTGCAATTATTACACAAACCTTGTCGCAGGGCTTGTCTGACCAGGCCATATCCAAATCAGCCTGTTCAGCTATGGAGACTAGCTAAAAAATCGAAAATTTTCTTGTATCATGTTGAGATATGATACTTTCCAATTTGTGAATAACAAATGCGCTGATCAGACTGCGCGCATGCGCAGGCTGGTCCGCACCTTTGTGGTTTGCGTGCAACAAAGTATACCATTCTGGCTGAAACTCAACGCTGAATGCATGTTTTCACAATCACTCAACGTTTTATGATGCAGTGATAAATGGCTGCATTAGTAGAGATGACATTTAAGGTTTTGCAGACTTGCCTATCTAATTTGCCGTCTTATTTTTCCTTAAATGTTTCTTGGAGTGTTACATATTTTTATATGGTCCGTCCCTGGAGTAAAGGGCCGTTCAAAATTGTGTGCAGGAGAAACGACAATAAAAGTTCCAGCAAAAAAGTATCCAAACACGAATGTTACTAATATGCTTTTCCTAACAACGCCCAGAATGTCATTCAAAAGTCACCTGATAGTGTATACGTATTAGCACGTGACATAGTCCCACACACAAGATTGCGCGTGTTCAATCTCCCACAACAGAAGTGGATGATACAAGGTAGTATCATCCGCCTCTGCCCACAACTAATCGAAGTTTGGATTTAACTCTTTGCATACTGGGTAATGTTTCATGCATTTTGTCGTCTGCTGATTTTTTATCAAAATTATCTTTTTCGAAATATTCTTTCAGGAATACCATCATAGTGTCAAATAGTTTAGATCAAGATCAGGGTTCAAATTGTTTGTACATGTGATAAACAGACGACGCTAGTAAACAAAGAGTTGAACAAAGCGTGGGTTGAGGAACGTTTTTTTTTTGTTCCATTAATGCATGTATTTAACCTTTTATGCGCTGGAGTCCTCTAAGCGAGTGATTTTTCAAACAATGAAGACCAATATGAAATGCTGTATAATTCAGGAGTTCATCAGGTTCTGTACTGTTTGCTAAGATTAAAACAATAACCAGGGACTGAAGAAAGTTTTAATTATGAAATTATATCATGCTGATATGTTCAATGAACCAAGAGAGAGAGAGAGAAAGGTTGAGAGAGGGAGAAAATTTGAGACTGAGAGAGAGAGAGAGAGAGCGAGAGAGAAAGCGAGAGGAAGAGAGAGAGACAGACATTCAGACAGACAGAAAGATTTAAGTTTGTAGATTGCTTATTTTATTCTGCGGGTAATCAATCGACTTATTTCTCTTTTTTAATACAGCTATGTAATTTGATTTGATTATGTCTCTTTGATGATAACTTGGGGAGCCGCCATACAAGCTAAATAGTTCATCTGCTTAGACAACATCAGAATCTAGTGCAAAGTATTGGCCTGTTTAATATATTGAAGTATTCCGTTTGCCACGGCTGCCTTACGTTCTAAACATGAACATATGAGTCTGTTGTGGTAATTGATTCGAAGTCGGGGAACCAAGGTAGTAAAAATGCTAACCCTTGCCTCCGAAAGGTAAGATAAGATAAGATAAGTTTCTTTCATAGTCAAAAAGGCCATAAAGCCCATAAGGAAACATACATAACATAATTAATGGCATGTTGGACAGTGCAGTGACAAAGATACACATATGAGGCATGTATTCATACATACATGCATTCACGCGTATAAGCGGAGAAGATGTATCAAGAATATCAGATAGTTTCATAGGTCCAGATAAGGATAAAGGTATACAGCTGGATTTTGTATGGTTGCAAGGTAATTCTATGATGTGACTGAAAACACTGTCGACTTGCACAACGCCAAAGCAGTCCATTTTCTACGGAAGCAAAGCAAGAACATGTGAAAATACTTACGAGGGCTGTTCAAATATGAATGCAAGTAGCTTCGTAACTTTCTTCGCATATATGGTACGACAAAATATCATACGTTTCCTATAAAATGGCACCAAACATAAAGAAACACTCACTATATTTCTCGAGTTACAGACCCTTATATAAAAGCCATTCCTGTATACTGAAGTTTTTCTGAAGCCAAATTGCAATGCACGTTTTGGTACATGTGCGGATATAGTGTCATATCTTTGTAAGTTTTAGACAAAATGGCACCAAATTTTAGATGCAAGTTAAAATAACAATCCAAAAGTTGCTTGCAGGAAAAAGTTCATATAATCCTGTTTCAATCTCGAGTAAACATGCACGTTTGTGACGTCATTAATTTTATGATAAACGTCATTTTGAGTTATCTACTGGTGATGAAATAATGAACATCGCTGTGTCGTATCTTTGCCTTTTGTTGGAAACATGCTAAATAGGTTTTAAGGGGCTTTTCAAAACTCGCCGTCCTCTATTTACAAAGTTATCACATTTTATATCATTTTTCAAGCATTTTTCTGCTTCTTAATGACGTGTTTACATTTATTAAAATATGTCCAATCTGTCTAGTCCTCAAGACCAGGCGAGTATTTTTTTTGTAAATAATGCCTATAGTGGTCAAACTTAAAGTTCACGTTCAAATTTAGAGTAAAGCCGCAATGTTATGACAAAAAAATTAAGTTTAAATTCTATAACCCCTTCACTTAAGGCATTTTTGACTTAATGAAAATGCTTTTCAGCGTTTAAAAATTACCCTCTGTCCATCAATAATTTGTAGCAACAACTCAGTATGAGCGATCAACATATTGTCATTGAGTTAAAACTAGTTTAAATGTTGCTTCGTGCATTTTGTTATAGATAAGATTAACTGAAACCAGAACGGTGGTGTTTTGTTTACCATTTATTTGCTAACATAAGGAGACTACAGTAGTGAAAACGATTCATTGTATTAAACAAAAGCATGTCTGATTTTCGCAACTTTCACAGAATCATTATGTATAGATATGGGGATACTTCCTTAAAAATTTCAAGAAATTTCATCCGTTTATTGAAGAATTATACACTCGTCTCTATCACTGGTATATGTCCGAAGCACTGAGATTGTTAGTATACTAACGTAACCCTCATTCAAAGGGCCATAACTTGATAAGCACTCTGTATTTTTCTTTTGGCCTGGTGTCAGTTTAAAGGTGACATATTGTCCTTTAAAGAAACGTTTGCCATTTTGTCGTAGCATATATGCGAAGAAAGTTATGAAGCTACTTGCATTCATATTTGAACAGCCCTCGTATTTTCAAAATGTCATATATTTTTATCAAAAGATATCGGGACTGCAAAATATTGAGTTTATATAATACACCGTCATCCGTGTATACCACAGAGTGGTCATTTAGAGTACTGATTATTGATTTTAAAACATGCAGAATAGGACACCCGGAATTAGATATTAAATTTATATATTTCTTTGCTTCAAATCATTGGTCAGGAATGAATTTGATAATTATTTATACATTGCTGTGAAGCATATCTTATAAAAATGTGCATGCTTATATGTTCCATTTTATCCTCCTACTGAAGAGGTCTGCATTGTACTTTTTGTGCATAAATAAATTTTAAGTTGTATGCGTTTAAACAATGCATACAGTTAGACAGACGTTTTGGACATAATTTAAGACGTTTTTTTCTATTTTCTATGAAGGTAGCTAAACGTAAAAATATGAAAACATGAAAATTTGATACTTAGTAATTTAGTCCTTGTCAACTAGCATGTTGTTAAATACTATGAATAACTAAAGAAAAAATAACTCATAAATGATATTTATCAAGATTTAAGGAACATATCTTCAATATTCATAACAGCTTTGATACAAATGGTCAATTTAGAAGCCAAAATAGTAAGTGAGTATGACCAGGAAATACCACAATCACAAACTGCAGACTAATCCATGGCACCGCGAGGAAGAGCCACACAACAATCACGCGACACCAGGAAGATAATCTCAGTAATGCAACCAGATCTCTCTTCCCCATCAAGATGATTGCAAAACTAGAAGGAACATAAAGAAACGTACAACAAAACAGAGAGCAATTACAGAATCCCACAATGGGAGTAACAATAAACAATGTTGTTGTCTTGACTGCTGAAAACAGTAGTTTCATTTAACAGTGGTAAAATAAAGGTGGAAAACCCCGTATAACGAACATAATAATGCGCATGCGCGGTCAATGGACGTGTTTTTGTCTTCGAGTTTACAGAGGAGGAAAACATTTATTTACAATACGATTTTGGACTTGGATCTGATAAAACTTGTGAACAAAATGTGAGTTAATGTTTGTTTGAACTTATGATGACATAAATATGAGTGCAACTCCATTAGTACGTGATAAAAGGCCACTTGAATCGCCTGGCACGCCCAGCCCTATACATAAACAGACAAAGATGGCGGATTGCAGTCAAAACACAAGTGAGTTGAACTTACATTCTCATGAAAGTTTGTCAATAGACGATAGAATGAACAATATTATGGAAGTGTTGCTAGCTGTTAAACGAGGCCAAGAGAGTTTGCAAAAAACATTTGATAGTAAGATAGATAAACTAAGAAAGGATGTTATGGCCACAATAGATGACAAAATAAAGGCCGTGAAGGTTGATGTTGATCTGGAATTTGCCTCGCTAGACAACAGAATTGTTCAGCTTGAACGAGCATTGAGTTCTCTGTCCACCGATGGAATGCTATTGAACGACCATACAGTTAACAACTGTGACGTCACTGTGATTCTGTCTAATCTTCGCAAAAGGCCCAGTGAGATACCGTTAGACGTTGCTAAAGAACTGGTCAGGTCACTTGGTAACGACATATTTTGCAATACTAATATAACGGATGTGAAAAGGTGTGACGAACAAGCCCATGGCAAACCTCCGGTACTTAAAATGTAATGTATTTTCGAAACAAAGGAAAAGACTGCAGCAATTTTAATTTTCATATCGGGAACCAGATGGTTGAGTACACAAAAGTTTACCGTTACTTGGGCATTCATATGAATGAGAACTTAGATTTTTCAGAAACAGCCGAAGTACTGTCGCAGGCTGGTGGCAGAGCTCTGGGTGCAATGATATCCAAAATACATGGTTTTAAGGACGTCGGATACAATACATACACTACAATGTTCAATTCTTGTGTGGTTCAAGTAATTGATTACTGTTCAGGAATATGGGGGTTCAAACAATCTAACACAATAGATACATTGCAAAACAAAGCCATACGATACTTTCTTGGGGTCCATAGATTTACTCCAATACTTGCCATAAATGGGGAAATGGGCTGGACATTATCAATTTATGGGCGTTGGGTCAATATGATTAGACTGTGGAACCGTCTGATTAGTATGGACGATAACCGCCTAACAAAGTGTGTATTTAATTTTGACTATACTGCTACAGGTAAAACTTGGTGCTCAGACCTGAAACATCTTCTACATCAGGTTAATATGCAACAAAGTTTTGAAAACAAACAAATTATTAATTTAGAGCATGTTAAAAATTTGTTTAATAATAAGCACCAACAAGAATGGAATGAAAAACTGCATACTGTATCAAAACTCAGAACCTATGTAACCTTCAAATCAAACTACGAGACTGAAACTTACTTAAAATTAAATATTTGCAAAGCTGAAAGATCTCATTTAGCTCAATTTCGCTGTGCTGTGCTTCCACTTAAAATTGAAACTGGTAGATTTTGGGATTAAACGTGGAAGACAGGCTTTGTCAAGTACGTGACCATAATGCAGTTGAAAATGAAATCCATTTCTTGTTGCATTGTACTTTATATGATGATTTGAGAAGAGGTTTGATCGTCAAGTCAGAAAGAAGGGATATCAGATTTAGAACATTGACAGAGATAAAAAAAAACTCACTTTTATTTTAAAACATGAAGAAAGACAATGTGCAAAATTTATATTCAATTCAATGCATAGAAGGAAATCAGTATTATACCGTTAAATACTTATATTTTCAACTCTTTCTCTGTTTTAAAAACACATAAGGAAATTCGTCTGTAGATAAATATTGAGCATGGGAACCAACAATGTGGACTCTGACTAGACTGCTTCATATGAGGCAGTCTGATCTGGCTCCACAATGCTTGCTTCGAATGCCATCAAAATACAAAACTAGACTACATGACAAAAATCAGCAATGATATTGTGAATAAGCTTTCCCTACTCTGAACTGCGTGGGTATCACACAGAATCATCCTCGCAGATTATCGTGGGAAAGGCTCGTACTTACAAAATAATGCTTTAAGGAAGTAATTGCTTCCTCTGAGTATATAAACCACATTTTGCACCGATATGCCATTGTTATTTTCCACTATCACTTATCCTGTTTACTTGTGTCAATTTGATTCTTTACATGTAAATTTTGTATATATGTAAACGGAATAGCATATACCACATAATTTTTGAAGTGACATATAGGCCCAATGCGGCCGGGTGTTAAACATTAAATTATTATGTTCTTTGCTTTTTGTTTGTTTGTTTGTTTGATTTGATTCTTTACATCCCATCAACAATCTTTCAGTTAAACAGGGATGGGTCTTCCTGGGTTGAACCAGTACTAAGCTAGGATAAATGTGTCTTGCTCAAGGACCACAACACAGTGACGCCGGTGAGGCTCGAACCCGCGGCCTCTCGGTCTCGGGTCAAGCACTCTACCACTGAGCCACTGCGCTCCCCTTGTTCTTTGCTTTGCTATACACATGTCACTATAATAAAATTATCTTGTCTTATCTTATCTTATCTTATAACTATTATTTTAACCATAAAACCCCTATCTTTATCCGTTTAAAATGCAGAAATGTAATTGCATAATATTTTTAATGAAAAAAAAAGAAATCTTAAGAATAAATATATTGGTGCACTAATGCCTCTCTATACTATACTTGATAGTTTATTATTGTGTAATGGCCTCTCATACCTGACCTCTAGATAAGATTGCGTAACGGAAAATTAGCTTTGTTATTTCTCAGCCAAAACATATCTCGTGGCTAATTAAATGGATCTTTTAAATGAGACGGCTCTTCTGAAGACCAAAACGCGTTTAAACTGATTGATTATGGGAAAAATTCACAATTTCTACGCTATGAAAGTTGCTTAACTGCAAGTGATGTAAATCGTATAATTTGATTCAGACAGGGAAAGAACGCCATATTGAATCAAATGGGGAAAGAACGCCATATTATTAAAAAGCAGTCAGAAGTGATTGGATTCAAACCACCGCCAGAACAATAGATTGGTTGACGAGACCTGGCCTCAAGGTTATAAAACTTGAAGACAGTCTCAAACTCAATATAAAGCACAATACTTGGCTGCTGTGGACACGTGTATGCAAGCAGCCAATCATTGCGCTTTATTTTGAGTTTGAAAATGGCTCAAGTTTTATAACCTCGAGGCCAGGCAGCTATTGACCGCGCTACAGCGGATTCATAATTGATATAGACCCTAAATCTACATAACCATCCTGTGTTATGACCCTTGATATATGTATGATTATAAGACCGACCCATATAAAAGTAAATGGTTTCTTGGAATTTATAAAAAAAAAATAAGATTGTTTCGAGCGACATAATTCTTGTTGTCCTTGTTTATTATTTGGTCCTAAATCTACCTAATCAAACTGAGTTATGTCCCTTGATATATATTCTTGCTTATAAGACTGACTCATATTAAAGTGAATGGTTTCTTGGGATTTATGGGGGGGGGGGAAGATGTTTAGAGTGACATAATTCTTGTAGTCTATTATTAATTTTATCCTGAATCTACCTAACCAAGCTGCGTTATGTCCCTTGATGTATATACTTGCTTATAAGACCACGACCTGCCAGACTTATCCTCAGCAAATTGTTGTCACCATTTTGCATACCAGTGTCTCGTCAATGTTAAAATATATAAGTATACAAAATATATGGTGCACTCCAAGCATTATAAGCATTTTCCTTAAAAGACCTCAACCAGCCAAAATGATACTCAACAAAGCCTTGTCATTATTTTGCATACCAGTGGCTGGACAATGTTAAAATAAATATGCAAAGTTTGATCCAAATATATAATGCGGTTCAAGAGTTATAAGCAGTTTCACTAGCTGACCACAATAAGCTGAAATGATGCTCAGCAACCCTCGTCCATCATAAAATGCTGTTACACATGCCAGTGGCTATAGATAATGTTGACATGCATTTTCACTGACTACTAATGGATGAACGATTGGGCGAACGGACGGACAGAGTAGTGCAAACCCAAGGGTCGTGCAATGGAACATAAAAACAGTTCACACACACAGCCTTCAGACAGACAGCCCTCTGTTGTAAAAGCACAAAAATTATTCAGCTGGGGGCATAGAGGTAAAATGACTATGGATCCATTTCTCGCAAATGTCCATAGAGAAAGCAATCGACAGCTTTCTTCCAATGCAGACAACCTGTCCAACAGTGAAACAATAATTGTAACTTTAGTTTCTTCCCTTGAAACAGTCTCGTATCAAAAACGAGACCTGACATGGCAAAAAACAAACAATGAGTGTGTGTCAAGAGAAGAATCAGATCAGCCTGTACATCCTTTTAGTCTGATCTGAATATTCGCTGTGCACTCAGTGGGTAACGAAGGACCCAAGATTTCTTCATACCAACAGTGAAGACTGATCAGACGGAGACGTTGCCAAGGCTGATCTGAATTTTCTAGTGACGCAAAACCATATTTTTTATTTTCTCATGGCTCAATGTATCCTAATGTTTTTGTAGCCAACTCAAATGAGCATGACATTTACCATGCTCATAAATGTTAAAAAAAACCAAAAATGACAAGGGTAACGCTCACCGAAACGTAGACAGGCATTTTCATTAAAATGAAGTTTTCATAACAATCTGCAATTGCCGCTATTTTGAATATTGTAATGCAATGTTAATGAGATGCATAATATCTTATTAAGATGGATAAAATCTTTATTTGAGAATAAAATTACGCAATTTCTTGTATACATTGTTTATTTCATTTCCAATCTAAGCAATAGTTACATGTTTGACGCCATAACTCACAAATATGGCAGCTTATATTAAAGAAATAATGACAACTTCAAATGCATAATATATAGCTTTATTTCTTGGTAGATTTTGATAAACTTCAGCAAATTAATATGTCTTTTAACACTGTTTAAAACTTGTGATCGTTTCTCTTTAACATTAATTTTCAAAAAAGATATAATAACTAATTGCTTTAAGACGGAAAACAATTATTGTCAGCAATTTAGTTTTTATGAGCTATTACATTTTCATGCTTTATAACCTTATAATTTTCAGGTTTTTCAACCTAGAGCCCAAAGCTAGGTTCTTGCCCCCAAAATCTATAACCACAAAATAAGGGAGCTACATGTTTAATTAGCTTTAATCGTTGAACTTACACATGTACCAGATAGCTTTACCATTATTCCCTTATGTTTAGCAGGTGCCATTTGCTTACCAAGAATAAAATTGCCGTAAGCCATTTGGGAAAATGACAGCTTTTAGTTGTTAGTTAGCTTGGAGGTCATCTATCAAAATGTTTAAGCTTTTTTACAATTTCATATACTTTTCTCGAATTGACATGGTTCGTCTTTTGTTTGCTGGAAAAAATTCCTGAATAGTTAAATAAGAGCACACAATTAATATCCAAAGTAAGGAAGAAGGCAAAGATCAGGAATCGATGCAATCAAGTTCCCACCTGGCCCAGGACCTCCGATGGGAAAGTGCTAAAAACACAAGAAAACATTATACACAAGAGAGCCAAGAGGTCAGCCCTTTCATTAGTGCTTATCATATTATGGAGGATCATCGAATAAAACATGCGACTTTCTACATAGTTTGAAAATCTGAGTTTGCATTGAGATAAAATTTACCATAATAATAGCATGAACTCTTAGCAATTCAGGAATAGAAACAATATGTTTTTCATCGATCAGTTTCCATTGTAACGCGATGGATTATGGAATGATTTGAAGGCGCACGCCCACGTTCACATTACTTTTTGCATACGCAGGGTCATTCAAAGTCTTTTATTTATGATCATAGGTAGAATTTTAGATATCATTTTTTTCTACTGAACAATCTTAGTGTTACATATAATGGTATAAAAGAAGAACCGAATATGCTTATCCTTTTTTTATAGTTGCATAGCAACCAATTTACTAGATTTTTATTTTATATCCATACTACTTTGCGTTGCTATGGTAACTATGTTTGTGAAGGATGTCCAACAAAATATATGCTTTTGTGAAGTATACATGAATAAAAGTCTTTTCACTTTAATTGATGCGACTATTTTATATATTAACTTTTAAAGTCAAGAGGCTATTAGCGAAAAATACCAGATATTTCTTGAAAACTTAATATCCATGGTTACAGCTCAAGACTCTGGAAAATTAAATTCTCCTTTTGGATAAAGATAGATTGCAAATTTGTTCTCTAGGGTTTATTATGAGGTTCCGATACATCTGTGGTCTAAAAACGAAGAACTCATTCTTTCAGCGTACGTAGCATTATAAAAACAACAACAACAGCATAAAAAACACAACAATAACACAAAACACAGGTGATTATGACACGGCTCACAGACTTTCCCTTGGAACCAACAGGAAGGTACAGTACCTGTTCATATAAGACAAAAAATAATAACTTAGCTGAAAGTTTGTCCATACTCGGCAGCCATACAACAGTGGTGCCTGTCAACGGCAGGCAACTGGCTAATCAAGAATCGTTCGGGTATAAATCTTAACTCTACGTATCGAGTTCTTGTTAAGGATTCTTCATATAACTACAACATTGGTATATGACTTATATACTTCCTATTCCTATATAGTTAACCAATTGATGCCGAATGGAATTTCCCGCTCTTATCAATAGGACCAGTCCATTTATGTTTAACGTTGTTAGGTGATATTTTCATTTCAATATTTTATAGAACAATTGTAAGCAAACAGCGGAAACCCTGATCAGACGCCACGTTCAGTGGCGTCTGATCTGGGTCTGCATTGTTTGCCTATGTCCCACAAAAGTGACACTAGGCTTAGAAGGGTTAAGGACATTTTTTCTCGTCGCATGTAAACGTACATGTGCATATCAATTTCATGAGAATATGGTACTTCTCGCAGTAGGGCCTTCGCTGCTCGTACACACAAAGTCAGAATCCAGAAGACTGTTTTCAGGACACATTAGGCCTCTAATCCTTCTAGATAGCTGTGCATGCACGTTTAAATATTTACTTCAAGTTATGCATAGACGATAAGGACCAAATTGCATTAGCTAGCTCAAATAAATGTCTTGGGTTGCACTTTTATGTTGAGAAACCAGGGAACTTAATGGGATGATATTATTCGGCGAGCAATTAACAAACGGTGGATGAATTGTCTGATAAGACTTGGTATTCACTTAAAGAATCTTGGTTGGTGGACTAAGCGCGAGAGGTTATTGCTTATACGTTTTTTCTTTATATGTGCAAATAATTGTAGCAGGGATTCTTCACACGTGAAGCACAAGGAGCTATGTCTGCCAAACACAGAGGTAACGCTATTTAAGCAAAGCTTATGAATGGGTGGTGTAATTTATATTTGAACTAAATGTGGAAGCCAGAAAGGCAAATGAATTTCCCATTAAAGAGTGACATAAAAGAACCGTCTAAAATATTAAAATAATAACTTATTAAGATTCAAAGTTTTGTACATATTTGTGCAATAAATGAGGTATTAAAGTATTGACTTTTTAAATGAGTAAATTGTTGGCATCCAGCGATACAAACTAGTAAAGATCCAAATTATTAAAAATTGTTGACAGTTGTGACAGCTGTCTGCCATTACGCCTATCCAGCTTTTGTACAGCCTTTGCTTGGTATAGCAAGGACAGAGCATATGTTTGTGCTGTTTGAGACTTTTTTTGCTGAATGGAGTTCTAATTTACAAGAAAATGGACGATTGCATTTATAATTTTAAGTGGTATCGAATATGTTCTTTATTTTCACTGCACTTTGCAATAGAATTAATGTAAAAGAACAATGCAGACACTGAACAGACGCCGTCATGGAATGTTTAATTTTTTATTATGCAAATATCATCTAAAATACAACTTTAAACCCCTGCATAAAAATCTCATTGAATGTTTTCGAATTTCCAGTTATTTTACGACAATCAGGTAGCAAAATAGTATTTGAACCTACCCATCCACTCACCAAACCCCCGCCTACCCATCCACCGACCGACCGACCGACCAAAATATATACCATAATGTTTTGAAAATGACTTTAAATATAATAAGCCGCAGAGTCCTGCTTTACTAATGCTCTATTTACCTATGTATGTTTTATTGTGTCGAATGCGAAGCATGGTCGACACATTGGGATCCTGTCTCCGTCGGCGTCGGCGGTAGCGGCGTCCGTGTTGTCACACTTTTGGTTTCCAATCGATAACTTTCGAAGGGATTCATCAATTTCATTTTCAGAAGGGAAACATATTTAGGTACGAATTTGGAAGTCATCTCAGTTATGGCTTTTTTTACTTAGAGAGAGTTTGGCTAAATTGTGGTAAACATGGTCATGTTGCATATCAAATTGAAGGGAATGACAAATACAGCAAGATGCAAGCACATATTCTGTCCTTACACACACCTTCGACCCCTGGGGAACGTCAAACACCAAAACAATTTATTTTCTTAAAGTAGTTATGTTGCATATCAAATTAATTGAAATGGAGAAAAGAGCACCATACAAGTACATATTCTGTGTTTTAGCACACCCTCAACCCCTAGATTGGATCAAAAGGTCAACACAATTGTTTCATGAATGTAGTCACGTTTCATATCAAATTAAAAGGAATGTAGCATAGAGCACCATGCAATCACATAGTCTGTCCTTGTACACACCCTCGACCCCTGGGGTGGGATAAAAATGCCAAAACATTTTAATTGAAAGTAGTCATGTTGCATATCAAATTAATCAGAATGGAGCTTAGAGCACCGTGCAAGTACATATTCTGTCCTTACACACACCACCAACCTCCAGATAAGGTCAAAAGGTCAAAACAAATTATCTTGAAAGAAGACATGTTGCATATCAAACTAAAGGGAATGGAGCATAGAGAATCATGCAAGTACATATTCTGTCCTTACACACACCATCAACATCCAGATAACGTCAAAACGTCAAACATTTTTTCTTGAAAGTAGTCATGTTGCAATTCAAACTAAAGGGAATTGAGCATAGAGCACCATGCAAGAACATAATCTGTCCTTACACACACCCGTCGACACGTGTTTTTGCTGAAAGTAGTCATGTTGCACATCAAACTAAAAGGAATGGAACATGGCACATCATTCAAGTACATATTATGTCCTTACACACTCCCTCAATCTCCAGATGTGGTCAAGACTCAAAAGATCAAAATATTTTCCACTGAAAGTAGTCATGCTGCATATCAAATTAAAGGGAATGGAGCATAGAGTACTATGCAAGCACATGTCCTGTCCTTACACACATCCTCAACCCACGGGTTGGGTCAAAAGGTCAAAAACTTTTTTTTAACAATAGTCATGTTGCATATCAAAATAAAGGACATGGAACATACAGCACCATGCAAGCACATATTCTGTCCTTAAGGCCCTGTCACACTATAACGTTTTAGCCAACGTATGCCGACGTATGAAATATATATCTAGTACGCTGGCATACGCTGAAATCTAATGAAAAAATCAGAGGAAGCCTCTCTCTGAACTTATGCAAAGCGTACGCAAAACGAGCATAGAACGTGTGTCTAACTTATGAGTAACTTATTCCCGGCGTAACATAACTTATACTTGTATCAGCGTATAAAAGCGTATGCACAGCGTATCACTAGCGTTCTTGAAACTTATGCACAACGAACGTCTAACGTATGCTGAATTGTACATATAACGTACGTTAACGTATGCATAACTTACATGAAGCGTACTTCTAACTTATGTCAAACGTATAAAACAGTACAAAACTTTGGGACCACTTTGTCATATGACAATGTATACCAACGTACTGTAGCACGTTCGTAACGTATTGAAAACGTATCTCTAACTTATTCAGCGTATACCAACGTACTTGGTGAATTTTCATACGTCGGTGCTAACATACCTTAACGTATGCATAACTTACCCGTTGCGTACATCTAATTTATGCCTAACGTATAAACAATACGTCGGCATACGCTGATGATTTTTTATGCAAGCACAAAATTTTGGGATCTATTCGCCGTATGACAACGTATACCAACGTACAGTAGCGTGTTCGTAACGTGTTAAAACTTATCTATAGCGTATCCAGCGTACACTAACGTACTTGCTTAATTTCTCATACGTCCGCATACGTTGTCGCTAACGTACCTCAACGTATGCATAACTTACCTGCTGCATACATCTAGCGTATGCCTAACGTATAGAAGCAGTACGTTCGCATTCGCATACGCTGTAATTTTTTATGGATGCACAAAATGTTGGACCTCTTGGTCGTATGTCAACGTATACGACCGTATTATAGCGTATTCGTAACGTGTTTAAAACTTATTTCTAACGTACTCAGCGTATACCAACGTACTTGCTGAATTTTTCATACGTCGGCATACGTTGGTGCTATACGTCGTAGTGTGACAGGGCCTTTACAAGCACACTCGGCCGGCCCCTATGGTTGGATGAAAAGGTCAACACATTTTCCCCTGAAATTAGTCATGTTGCATATCAAATTAAAGGAAATGGAGCACAGAGCACCATGCAAGCATATATGCTGTCCTTACATGCACCCTCGGCCCCTGGGGTGGGGTCAAAATGTCAAAACATTTTTTTTCTGAAAGCAGTCATGATGCCTATCAAATTATAGGGAATGGAGCATAGAGCACAATGCAAGCACATATTCTGTCTTAACACACACACCGTCGGTCCCTGGGTTGGGGTGAAAAGGTTAAAAAAAAAAGTCTGGAAGTAGTCATACTGCGTATCAAGTTAAAAGGAATGGAGCTTCTTTCCATTTAACTTGATGTGCAACATGACAACATTAAGTGCTCTAAGTATCATGCAAGCACTTATTCTGTCCTTACAAACATCCTCTTCGAGTGGGTCGGTTTTAAAGGTAAAACAATCTAAATGTGGTCATATTGCATATCAAATTAAAGGAAAATAAGTATAGACCAACATAGGAGCAAAAACGTTGACCTTACAAACACCTATGACCTCTGGGTCAGGTTGTGAGGTCAGATATTGAGATTGTACATATAAGAATATTTTATTGAACTAAGCACTGAAAGATTAGTGATAGGCTTTTAACTATGATCTGTATGTTACTCAAGGTGAACTTATGGGTTGGAAAATGGGATTACCAGTTAAAGCACTCCAGTAAATATTTTTACTGACCGTTCCAAGGCGGTGCTTCTTTTGTGGATCATTTATGTTATTTCTGTCTTTTTTTATATGCTTTCATGCACGTCTGTTTGTTGATGCCTTGTGGTCCCCTGCTGGGAAAGAGCTGACCTCTTGGCTCTCGTTTGTGATGTAGAATTGTGGCGTTGTCACTTTCCCATTGGTATCCTGGGTCAGGTGTGGTGTTTGATTGTTTATATTCCTGATCTTTGCCCTCTTTCTTACTTATGTTTTGTGATCTATACTTTGCTCTAAAAAACCTTCCCGGGGATATACATTCGACAAATTTAGTCTAGCAGTATTGGGGCGAATTTTAGGAGGATCTGGAACTTGATTTTAAACTTTTTACTTTGTTGATTCTGGTAGTGTGTACATTGTCCTTGGAAAATCCGAGTGATGCCACTCTGGTATCATTGAGCATTTCGATATATCCAAGATGGCGTCCAAGATGGAGGCCAATTACAAGAGAAAAATTGTGTGATACGTAAAAAAATGTCTCAAACCCATTTTCTTTCTTAAATTGTTGCTATGAAGTTGGAATCTAACTGAACACACTCATCTTGTAACCAAATAAAATAAGAATGCGGACAAGATGGCTGCCAAGATGGCAGTTTATCACAAAAATATAAAAAAATCTTCCCGGAGACAGACAAAGTCCAGGGATTTGCATGCAAAATGCGCTTTTTACTGATCCTTGAATTACAGACATCATCCTTGTGATCCCAGTGGTGCTATTTATGCATCACTCAACATTTGATATATTGAAGATGGCGTCCAAGATAGAAGCTGACACATTTTACTAACCCGTTGGAGCGGCACCCTACCTGTAGGTAATATGTTGGATTTGTTACAGACCAGATGCCCTTACAAACTCACATATCTTAATAAACGAACCCGGCATGCATTTTTAAAAGAGTTGCATGGTACATGCAGGCATATCTGAGAATGGCACCAGGGCCCAAAATTACAATGCTCCCTCAAAGTTGAGGAATACTTAAGTTAAGTATTGATTAAAATAACGTTTCGAACTTATTAAAATCAAAATAGTTTTGTTTGTTTCTGTAAATCACAATCTTTGACCATACATACTGCATCGACTCTGGCAATTTATTAATAATGTAACATATTGAACTATCAATACTTAGCTTAAGCCGCCCTTAACTTTAAGGAAGCATTGTAGTTTTGGGCTCAGATCAGCAAACATGTCTACAAGTACAAGAGGTGTTTCATGTTTATTTGAACAAAATTGAAGATGCCGTTACTCGTTTGTTTCTCGATATATTGGGTAATAATTGATTTCCATGGGTTAGTCTGATCTCCAGGAATACGTAGTCATCAAGAAAACAGTTCTTGAGTTTCATTTTCTGGCTTGGAACAGTCTCTGAGGATGAGTAGTCAAAGCGTTTAAAAATGCTGTCTGAAAAGAAATGTACTAAATCTTTCTCGAACAATTTCTCTAAAAGATAAGAAGTTTTTCTCTTGGAACCTTTTATATATTGTACATAGATAATTAAAGTATGTTCTGTTAGAAAATAAAGCATTCCAGTTGGATATTTATTTTTCCAAAGCGACTTAATCATCAAATTTTAGGGCTTACAGTTTCCTTAGCAACACTATATTGTATGCAAAATACTCAAATACAATATTTGGTGATCAGTTTTTTCGGTAATAGATACTTAAATTATCTAGGAAATTGAGTTGGCTGTGAGTTTTGAGAATTGGATTTTCAAACTTCTTCCAAGACTCATTTTATACATAAGATACCCATTTGGACACTTTTATGGAAAACTTATTAAGCCCAGTTCCCTAGCAAATACAGGCACACATAGGCTGTATCTCATTTTGATAATAGACTGAGTGTTCCTATAAATTTAAAAGAAAAAATTCACACTTAAATACGTATTTTCTTAGAATATTCACCCGTCTTAGCTCTTAAAATCATTAAAAGGGGTGGGAATGTATTTATGGCCACCTTGTTATGGCTATGCTTTAAATTGTCATCTTGTCTATTTGGCAATACCAGGGACACGTCTCTTATGCACGAAAAAGCAAAATGTGTTTGTTATGTGTTTTGTGTATGTTATGCAACAGAAAAAGGTGAAATTCAAATCTGTTCAAATAAACATGAAACAGGTCTCGTAGAATCAGATTTGTATCCATCCTTTTATTTGTACTCAACTAGTAAAAATGTCGGTTGCAGTGGCAACTGACCAGCAGACATGGCCTATAATGAGGCACCACACCAATGGGCATGGTTTATAATGAGGAACCACACCAGAAGGCATGGCCTATGACGAGACAACACACCATAAGGCATGGCTTATGATGAGACAACACATCAGAAGGCATATCTGATAATGAGGCATCGCACCAGAAGGCATGGCTTATAGTGAGGCATCACACCAGTAGGCACGGCTGATAGTGAGACATCATACAAGTAGGTATGGCAGATAGAGAAGCACAACACCAGCAAGCATGCAGGATTGAGTGGTAAAAGATTGACAGGCATACTGATTGAGTAGCAACCCATCGTGCACAGCACTAAACCAGTAGGCATGTCTGATCGGCAGCAATATTTGTGGATGTTACACTAGGCCAGAAGACATATTTGTTGCAGCTGCAGCGACATAGCCATGGAGTCTTACTGGAACAACAGGCATGTATGTTGCATTGACAACGTAGCAATAGCCTTGCCTACTAAAAGTTTCACAGTTTAAGTTGGCATGTCTGATGGAGGGGCATCGATCGAGCAGCTTTCCTCTTTAATTTTCAATGGACCAGGATACTTGTCTGGTTGATTGGTACCAAGTCGGCAGTCATATCTATTTAAGTTTCACCGAACGGCATCCATGTATTGCCACCAGGCCTTCACATCAGATATCCTTGCTATCACGCATGCTAATTTTGTTTAGACGCAGGACCTGCAGGCATGTGTGTTTCGTACATTGCACCAGCAATAATGTATGCTACAATTTCACCCGACTAACAGGAATGTTGGGTACTCATGCGTTAGATCAGTGTGCATGTCTGTTATACTTGTACTAGACCAGCAGCCCAGCCATTATTGCCACACGGTCAGTAGACATCTTTACCATTACTCATATTTGATTATATGGCACAAGACCAGCACATATATCTAAAATCAAGATTTCAAACCAACAGTTATATCTGTAACAGCTTCAGGAGACTATCAGGCCTGTTGCAGTACCCATGTCTTTAAACTTTGTTCTGAAGCAGCAGGCATGTTTGTGCCAGTTGCACCCGCCCACATCACTTGGCACATCGAATACAAGCATGCATTTCTGTAGGAGTTCCAAGCACATTTGTAGTTGTGGGGCTGAGCCAGAAGGTATGCCTGTTACACTTGCCTCAGACCCGCAGTTATGTCTCCTATGCTTGTATCCGGCCAATGGACTGGTAAGCAAAAATTGCACCCGACCATCAGGCATGTACATGTTTGTTACAGTACCACTGACCAGCAGTCATATCTGGTAAGCACAATTGCACATGATCATCAGGCATGTACATGTATGTTACAGTACCACTGACCAGCAGTCATGTCTCTTACAGTTTCATCTTATCAGCATCCATGAATGTTATATTTGCATCCAGCCATCGGCAATGACTGCAACAATTGCATCCGACCATTTTTGTCATGTCTTTAACAGTTGCACCTAGCCAGCAGTCATGTCTGTTAACTTGCACCTGCCTGATACACTTGCACTGGACCAGTACTAGTTTTCATATTTGTTATAGCAATATCCAGCCTTCTGTGCTTTTTGTTGCACTTGCACTAGACTAGTATAGTAGTAATTGTTGTTACATCTGCACTGGACCAATAGGCCTGTATTTTACAGTTTCTCCCAAGCAGCAATGTATTTAATGGTTACACCCAATCAGTAGTCATGATGCTAATGAACAGCATGCAGATATAATTATCTCTTACTCTTTTTTGTTGATACACTGCACTCCATTATAAGTAAATACATGTAGTATTTTCCCTCTTTTTTGTAATTTTAATTTTTAGCAATCCATCCATAAATCAATTTCAAGCTGATTTTCCCCGCATATTGATTAAAAAGGTGTGTAATCTAATCAAGCACTCTGTCACAGAGTTTTCGGTGATATCGTTCGTTCAGCATACCCTGGCATTTTGGACAGAATGTTTGCCAAAAGTAGGAACTTTGATGAGAATAATATGATATTTAGGTTCGTTTAATCAAATCCCGTCAAAAGTGGTCTTGAAAGCGGTGCATGGATTGATGGATACGATAACAGAACAAATACAAAAACAACAATATTACCATTATGAAAAAAGTCCGTTATTTTTCAGTGCAGTGTATCATTTATAACAAAACCCACGTGTTTCCACAATCCACATCCTGTTATTTCTGCCATATCGGACGTCATCTTAGATATTTTAAAACGCTGAAACACAACAACACCAACAATAAAAACAACAACAACAACAACAACAACAAATACAACAACAACATGTCAGTCAAATTCTCCGAATGCAACTACTGTTGAAAACTATCAGAACAAAGGTTATTAGCTGCGATTCTGATTTCAAGCTGAATTTTGCTTAAAAATGGCGGCCATCTTGGACACCATCGTAAATATTTCAACCTTCTAAATCAAACCAATGTTTCTTTTTAATCATTTGTATCATTTAGACTCTAAAAAGTCATAGAAATTCATATTAAGATGCTTTTTATTGTATGTTTTGGTCAAATAGGTCTTAGGAGACTAAGTGACGGCCATATTGGGCGCTATAATTAATATTTCAACCTTCAAAATAGAAACAATGTTCCATTTTGATTGTCTGTATCATTTAGCTTCAAAACGTCTATAAAGTTCTGTTCTGTCTTACTTTCTGCAAATTGTATCTGCTTCCAATGAATCACCTATGTACATGTACAAATCGTTAACTGAAACGAAAACTACTCAGAGCTTGAACACATGCAACATTGAAAAGAGTGGCTTCAGCAAATGAAATATTAAAACACTATAAAAGTTCTTTACTAACTGTAAAACGTCATGCGATGGTTCTAAGATTTTTTTAGAGCTAACCTTGTCTTTGAGACTACACTAGATTTTGCTGTGCATGACAACTTAACAAAACCATAAATCTTTAATTTAGAATCCGAAATCATTTAAGTTAGAAGACAAGCCAGAATTCAATTGTTCAGCCTGGGTAATTGGATTTGAGCAGTCACAATGAAATTACTGTAATTGGGACATTTCAGGAGAAAAAAAGCTTAGCTGCGAAGAACCAGACTGAAATTGAAACCACCAGTATCATCAGATCCCACCCCTAATAATCTTTGGCTTTTCAGGTTAAGATATATCACCTACAATCACGACAATAGACTGTGAGTTAAGCAGTCATTTTTTTATAGATTTGCCGAAATATACTGAAAATAGCCGCAAAATGTTGAGGTCGCGAAAAATTCAAATTTTAATTAAGAAAAATTGTAATTCATGATCTTTATTTTACAATATATACTGACGGTATCATTTGGGAATTTCACAAATCTAAATGTTTTGTCAATCATTATAGTTTATCCCGAGGCGCTTATAAATGTTCAGAATCTTTATATAGACGATTCCTTTGGGGACACTATAAGTTAAAAACCACTCCACTGTTTTTGGCACGGCTTTGATGAATTGAAAGCCAGTTTAACCTAGCTTATCGTCTTTTTGTTGTTATTGTTTGCAATTTGGCAGTCTTAAAATAAAAAGGCTGAAAAACAATCACACTAAAATAATCTCAGTGGAGTGGACGATATAAAAAGACGCTGTCTTGGGATCAGTGAATATTACGTCGAAGACTGTTCTGCAAGATTTACAGGAATAGTTTTGAAGAGTTGGAATAAACTTAAAAATGAAAGCAACACATCACGGTAAATCTTTTGTTTTGTTTTAATCATATTGATTACTATAAGCATTACTTTCCGTTCTGTTCGTCGTACTAATGATTGAGTCAGTTCATTTGATTTTCTCGTTGTTATGCCCCCATTTTAAAAAAAAAAAAAAAAGTTGAAGGGGTATATTGCGAAGGGTATATTGCTTTGGGCTTGTCCATCCGTCCGTCTGTTCGAACAAAAGTTAAGCTGGGGTTTCTAAATTTCATAGATAGATTCCCCATCAAAAAATAACTGACCCTTATTTTTTTAAGTCCGATTATCTCCCTTTGTGGAGTTATGCTCCTTTTAAAGGGTCATAATGAAATTTTGTAATCAAGATATCTCAAAAACTGTTACAGCTACATGTACGAGCTCCAAACTTGGTCAGCTGATAGAAGATAATGAGTAGATAAAGTGGTGAAAATTAAGAAAAAAGTTATTTTTTAGTTATTGCCCTTTGCAAATTTGGTCATTGAAAACTTGTGATCAAAATATCTCAAAAATTATTATAGCTAGCCGCTTCAAACATGGTCAGTTGGTAGAATATGATGAGTAGATTACCTGGTAAAAAAAACTAAAAAAATAAGTTTTTTTGAGTTATTGCCCATTGTAAATTTGGACATTGAAAATTCAAATAAAGATTTCTCAAAACATTTTATAGCTAGCAGCTACAAACTTTGTCAGCTGATTACTAGGTGAAATTATTGTTTTCTAGTTTAAATTAGGTCAGCTGATAGAGGATGATGAGTAGTATTGCTAGAAGCTTCAAACTTAAGATGACCCTTGTGATGAAAAAAATACTATCATTCTTGACAAGCAAAGGGTTGGGGCAAAGTGTTTCATAAACATCATTTCTAGTTTGTATTGAAGCTTTACGTCCCAGTCAGCAATTGTTCAGTCATGTCGGGACGTTTCTTGTCTTCCTGTGTTGAACCAGTACTAAGCAGAGGACAAGGATACAACACAGTGGTCCCGGTGAGTGTCAAACTAGCGACCCTTCTTTCCCAAATCTAACACTCTACCACTGAACCACTGCGCTAAATTTTGGAACATATCGCGTTTGCAAATTGCATTACTACGCCATATTCCTGCTGAATACATACCGGTAAACAGTTACTAAGGCAAACAGTGAAGACCCAGATGAAATGTCGCATAAGACAATAAAACAATATTTAGATACACAAATATACCATTTATAGAAATTTTGATATGAAACCTTTTAAAAGTTTTAGCATGGACTATTCGATACTTATTTTGTCAATATATATGAGCCTCGACATTTGAGTTCCAACAATGTGGCATTTTGACAAGTGTAGACTCATACTAGTCTTTACAGCCTCCTTTTAAGCTTAGAAACTCCAGTTGATGTTCAGTCAGTAGCTTAACAGTTATAGAATATTCAAGCGACTAGCCAAGGCTCTGATCAGACTGCGTGTATGGACAGGCTTATCTGAGGCTTTACTGACCGCAAATACCACATTGTTGGAAATCTCACGTCACGGCTCATATGTATATGGGATACTCCATCAGATTGAAAAGGGTTAAACATATACAGCTATCTAATAGAGTCGAAAATATTGGCCTAAGCCTTTACCAACGTCTCTACTCTGTGTGTGAGAGCACTGAAGACTCTACCGAGATTGTGCTAACATATGCGATAAGTAACAAAATCTCTTGAATTGGCTCAATATTTGTGTCGTTCCTGCTAATATTCTAGATGGAAGTAACGATAAAATATATTAATTACTGTTTGACATTATACAATTATTGACTTCAATGAGGCATCTACCCGAAAAGTGATATTCACCGAGGCCACAAGGCCTCGTTGCATATCACTTTTTAGGGTAGATAAATTCTTATGCTTACAGAAATTGAAGTCAATAGCTGTTTCTTTTTATAGGATTTATCAGCTGTGAATGAACATTCTCTACTTTCACTTTTGTAACTTGATTTAAATTGTTGAAGTCCTGATCAACGCGAGTTCTTTCTCACAAGTTTTAGCAACTGTTTTTTAAAATATTAAATGTAGAAATGTATATAAATTCTCTGAATGCAGAATGTAAATCATAAAACACTTTTTACCTTTTGTTTATCCAGGCAAAGAAAAGTGAACAGACAAAACACAGGAGTAGTTAAATTAATTTGAAAGTCTTCAATTTACCTGTTGGAAGATGAAACAGCAAATCATATTAATGTCATGCATTCCACGCTAATTTCATACATATCATGCTATTTTTAACTCTTGAGGGGTTGATATAAAAAATGTCAACAATATCAACCTCTGGAAACAAGTTTTACCTGGTTCTCATCCTATATCAACCTGAAGGTCAGTTTAGACCACTTTTTGGGTATACATATGGATTTATGAAGACAAATTCGGCCAATCAGGAGATATGATTACCTCCAGTCATATAACAAACGACAATATTATTTGCGATGGTCTATATCCTACACATGCACATCGGAAAAAAACATTAAAAGACAAAAACGAATGTAACCCAGCAAGGAACCGGGCCAGATGGCCTAGTGGTCAAGGCATCCGCTTCGGGGCGTGAGGTCGAAGGTTCGAATCCAAAAGTCGGCGACGGTGGGTTTCGTTCTGATATGGCCGGTTGATGAGCCGCCAGTTAGTTAAACGAATGGTAAACACTTCCTAGCCTGCCTGGTGCCTGGTAAAAGGATGGGATTTGGGAGGTAAAATTGAGGTATCTCATAAGTCAAAAATGGCTTACCCTTTCAATAGGGGTGACACTATAATAAACAAACACTTTTCTTTTATAACAAACGCCACTGTTATTTGCGATGGTCTATATCTCCACACATGCACATCGCAAAAAACAACATTCAACAACAAAAACGAACGTAACCAAGCTAAGCATTATGGCTGGGCTGGAACTCGAACTCACTGCAAAACATGCGAAGTGATTTCGTTGCATAGAAAGGAAAGTATAATGGATAAATTTGCTTCAAGCACATTTCAATATTGTAGCTTATCTGAGCAAACTGCTTAGGCCATTACTCGGTCGATAACCCCGAGGAAAAGATATCGCACGATGGGTCTAGTATTAGGATGCGATGGGCGCTGATTGCAATTTTGTTGATGCTGGACATTCTAACAGTGTATACCCAGAGGAGATACTACAGATTGTTGCTAATCATCTTGGGGGGGGGGGGGGGGGCAAGGAGTAGGCCTACAATCTAAGTCTATAATTCTTTCGTGTGATTCTTTAAAACTTGGCAATCTAACCTGTGCAGTGTCTGTCTAACTGGATGGACGATTTCGTCTGTCTGGACGGTGACACCATAGCTCTTTAGCCTTTCGCCTGCTACGAAAAAAACATCTGAAAATATTGTCTGCTGATGGTCTGCTTTATGTAATTGCTAACGTCAATGAGTGATTTCGGCATACATACAAACAGTGTGGACACAGATCAGACTGCTCCTAGAGGAGCAGTCTGATCTTGGTCCACACTGTTTGCCAGAGCGTCGTTTTAAAATAACTCGCAGACGACTCACAGCAGACGATATTTAGTAGCGATTAGCGACGAGTCCCTTCTCCTGTGGTATACCAGATGATGAATAACTGTCCCGCATACAATATTGCGTGACGCAGCAAGGAGCAATTTTGTTTGATTAAATTTGCTAATGAATATTCGAAATCCAATCACATCAGAGCAATTTGAAGTCAAAGCGTACATACATGCTAAGCTATACATAAATAGCCAAAATTGTAGGGATATGTGACGGTTCCTAGTAAGAACATATCATGCTTAACCCTTCAAGCGCCAAGAAAAAAATGCATCTGAAAATGTCGTCTGCTGAAGTCGTCTGCTGCAAATAATTAATTATATTACTGACGAATTCAGTATAGAAGCAAACAGCATGGACCCAGAACAGACTGCTCCTATAGGAGCAGTCTGATCTGGGTCCACACTGTTTGCCGTAGAGGCTTCTTAAACATTTTTGCAGACGAGAAAGCAGACGACTTTTGTTGCGATTGGCGCATTAAGGGTTAAGGAGTTTCGATATTGCACGACCCGCGGTTGTGCACTTTAATCACTGTGTGAGTCAGTCCGTCTCTTTGTAAGCAGAAAGTGAAAATGCTCATAAGTCTTAAACAACATGGTATTTGTGATCAAAATTTCCATACGTATGCATGTTAACATTGTCTAACCACTGACATGCATTAAAGCATTTTTGATGGACGAAGCTATGTTGAGCATCAGTCCTGCTAGTCGTGGTCATTTTATATACTGACGTCAACAAAAAACATCTCACTCATTATCACTGATTTCTTAGCGATGATATACAAAAATGAACAGCCACATACTGCTTATTTATATATGCAGAGGTTGGGCGATGTTGGAAAATTACTTTTATTTGATATTCAGGTGACGCGTTATTCCAATGACGTCATACAGGCTCAACGTACAGATGACAGCGGTATGCATCAATCGCTTATGATTTCAATTTGAATTTGCACCCAGTTTGTGCCGTTCATGTTTTGCTAAACAATGAATAGATTTTAGATCATTTTTTCAAACAGTTGTGCTTGCGAGTAATAACTTTATGAAATTATGACGTCATATAAAAGACAAAATGTAAGGTCCGTTTACGAAACTTGTCAACATTCTCGTTTTGCATTAAGTAATGGAAAATGATTGGGGGGGTACATCTGGTAATGTACATAGAATATGCGTATATAAAATTACGTTATTCAAGATGAGCTGTAACGCCCAATGGGCAGTCGTTGGTCTACGTTAACGTCATCCAAAACGGCCGTCTGGAACACGTGCCATATTGCGTTCCCTCAGCAATCATCGCTGGTTAAAGACTAAAGACCTTTGCCAAATGATTCGTATCAGTATTTTCACCCACTTTGCAAAGTGATGACGTTTAAGTTTTACTGAAATGCATGGCAAAAAGGTGGGTGGGGGAGTTGTTTCGTTCAGCAGACGCATACAAACATAGTCTGAACATTATAAACGCATTTTTGGTAAAATAGAGACTATTTTACAATGGTAAGCACGTTTTGTTTCGATGGATTGTGTCTGGAAACAATGCAAATGTGGCTAAAATCTTGAGTCACACGAAACTGGCGACCCCTGTCTCAAACCATGGTCGTTTTCACAGCCTCAAATATTCTTTCAACAATTTTGTTTCATGAGATACGCCTAAATGATAAGATATTATAATGCACTAAAATTCATAACTTTAGTCTAATCATACTAAGAGATATTCACGTTTACTTTTAGATGAGACATTTTTCCTTGACGTCAGTATATAATGTAAATGGTCAAACTCTTGAGCCACATGGTATATTTAGATCAAATTTTGCATATATATTTATTTTAACATAGTCTAGCCACTGGTATGCAAAACGGTGACGAGGCCTTGCCAAGCATCATTTCGGCCAGTCGATGTCTTTTAGTAAAAATGCTCTAAAATCTTGATCCGCATGGTATATTTTGATCAAATTTCGCATACTTATACATGTTAACATTGTCTAGACACTGGTATGCAAAACTCTTTCTTTTCCAATTAGCATTATTTGGAATGTACATATTAGCTGAACTTGGCAGAACTTTTTCAGTCCATGTTGCAAGTAACCTTGCAGTTCAAACACAAGTTACTTTAGAAAAATTCAACCATCTTATAAAGTAAGACCAACAAGCTAAATCATTCTTTTTGACAGTTGAAAAGTCAACTCATCTTATAAACAGAAACATGTGTGAATGCATCCGTCCGTCCGTCCGTGGTAAGTAAGTAAAATGCTCATAACTCTTGAATAATACGGTATATTTTGATCCATTTATGAATAATTTTGCAAGAAATGGCCAATTTGTTTTCCACACAATACTTCTTGCATCGGATACTTATTAGTCTATGTTCACCGAGTCGTGCACATTCGGTCAGATGATTTTATCGACTCAGAAATAAATATTAAGATATTAAAATGCTATACAATTGCTAACTTTCAATAAAATATAAACAATATTTCAATGTGCATGCACATGCGCGGATTCAGAAAGTTTTGTCAGAGGGGGTCCAACCTTGACAGTTTTTTTTTTTTTTTTTTTTTTTTTTTACTTTGATGGGGGAGAAATGATCCAAATACCACTATAAGCGGGCCATTATTGGCCCGCCAGCGAAATGCCATTTAAATGGCGTTTCGCTCGCGTGCCGATTATTGCCCAATTTTGAATGCTGGCATGGTAGCTTAACGATTTTAAGGGGATCCGGACCAGTATTGCTAAAAAACTATAATTTTGTGATTTTCCAGGAGGGGGGGGGGGTGGGTCCGGACCCCCTGTCCCCCCTCTGGATTTGCACATGATGCATTTAAAAAACCCATATCAAAATTAAGCCACGCTTCAATGATTAAAGTACAGTACAGCTCCAAATGGTGTAACCCACTACACAAAAAGTTCGCAAACATTTAAAAACGATTAAACCCACTATTTACGGTTTGTATATGTATGTAAGTAAGTAAGTAAGTAAGTAAGTAAGTAAGTAAGTAAGTAAGTAAGTAAGTAAGTAAGTAAGTAAGTAAGTAAGTAACGACTTCATTTAGTGAGGGAGTTACCCAATTGACGAATCTATATTCCTTAGGGCCCTCAAACATAAGGAAAATACATATATTAACAATAAAGAACACCCACAACCTACACACATATACATATGGGCCATGACGTGAGAAAAACTAGCTTCGGGGTTTCCGACAAAGTGAGATTCAAACCAACCTGGTCCGCTACATAGACTAGCTAGAACATTCAAATATCACTCCCAGCAAGTCTAGGTATTGTACTTTTCAATAAGCGTCAATTTGTTACTTGTTAATGACTGGATACAAAATCATTACTGGTTCCCATAAATTTAACATATAATTTCCTAATGTCAATGTTTTACTGCCAAATCTGATGTCATGTCTTATTGTGTACGCATATTTCTACATGACGTTTTTTAATTATAATGAATGATAAAGTGGAGTGAAAATTTATATGTGCTAAAATTAAAAGTTAAGCAATGATCAGGTCATGTTTTCAGCAAAAAGTATAAAGTCTTTTTTGGGGGGTATTACTTTCAGTAGAGAGAGTTGCTACCTTTTGGGTGGTACTGTATCGTAGCCAATGACCCAATACATTTTATTTTCACATTATTCCAACGTTATGTTGATAGTTGTATCAGATACAAAATAATTTTGGAGAAAAATAATTCGCGAATGTAATACAATCTAAAGAGTTTAAATATCCTTCAATTGTTTTTCTGAGTATACATTCAGCAAAAATGCCAACATCTACATCTAATAGTTAAGTATCGTCTGTCACCATTGACAATTATGATACTGTAGGCGGTAGAGAAAAAGAAACTATAGGAAAGATAGAAATCAGTAATAAGGAAAGATGAAAAATTTAACGAAATATTTCCAACTGTGTTTTTGACCCTTCAAACTAGACCAATCTGGCTACGGTGACCGCTAAGGGGTATGGTAGCCCCACCAGCATAGCTCTAGCTATCACTAGGTTCTATTTGCAGTTGGCCCCTAATTGTATTAGAATGAGAAGGTAGACAGCCCCCGCTTGAAGGATACTAAGTCGGTCGCCTCAGCTAAGGTAGCTGGGAGGGAGTTCCACAGTGGAATGGTGCAGGGGAAGAAGCTGTACTTTGAGGTGTCCGTAGAGGTAGCATATTGTCTCAGTTTCTTGCCATGGTGTGATCTTGTTCTGGTTGAGGCTGGGGTAACAAAGTCAGCAGCTGGGATATCTGCTAGACCATTAATGATCTTAAACATCATTGTGACTTGTGACTTGGCTCTTCTTGTTTCAAGTGTATCCCAGTTGAGGTCCTCCAGCATGTCTAGGCTCGGTTGTACAAGTGTAAAGTAAGCAGATGCTTTTGTCTCACGGCTGTTTACTCGTAAGTTACGTTGAAGGAAACCTAGCATCCTCTTGCCTTTCTTCACAATCCGATCTTTGTGAGGATTCCAAGAAAGGTTACTTGTTATGCCAACTCCGAGGTAGTTTAACTGTTCATTTGTGTGTAGGGTCTGTCCTTTCAGTGTGTTTGGGTGCAGAACTGGTAATCTTGTTCTAGTAACTCTAAGGATACTGCATTTTTCTAGATGGAAACACATCCTTCATTTGTCTTCCCACTCAGCCAGTCTGTGCAGATCTTCTTGTAGCTGTAGGCAGTCCTTTGTAGTCTTAATAGGTCTGTAGATGAAATAGTCGTCTGCAAACAGAAGTGTTTTGGCCATGACACAATCCGTTAAGTCATTAGTTAACAGCAGGAAGAAGAGCGGACCAGGGACGGTTCCCTGCGGCACACCGCTAACCACTGGCGCTTTATCTAAAATAGCTCCATCAGCAATGACCTGTTGGCTTCTGTCAGGCAAGAAGGACTCAATACACTTGTAGGTTTGACCTTGTATACCATAATGGTTGATCTTTGCTAGAAGACGTTGATGAGGTATCCGATCAATTGCCTTGCTGAAGTCTAGTATGACTAAGTCCATCTGTTTCCCTCTGTCTATGGAATCCGCAAGCTCATGCACCAGTGTCAGTAGTTGGGTTTCGCAACTTCGTCGTGCCCGGAAGCTGTGTTGGCAGTCTGTTAAAATGCTGTCATCTTCTAAGTGTTTTAGGATGTTGCTAGTGATGATATGCTCTTGTATCTTGCAGCACAGGCTTGTCAATGATACTGGACGGTAGTTGCTTGCTTTAAATCGGTCTCCTTTCTTAAGTACTGGTGTTATATTTGCTGATTTCCAGTCCTCAGGAACTTCTCCACAGTCAAAGGTTTTTTGATAGATGGCTGTAAGCAGAGGTGCTAATTCATCAGTTAAGTCCTTGAGTATCCTGGCAGAGATCATGTCTGGTCCACACGCTTTCCTTTAGTTGATCTTTAGTAGAAATTTAAGTACTCCATGTTCTGTTACTGTGATCTCTTCCATGGGCTGGTATCTTCCTTTGTGAAAACAGATTCATATTGCCTTTTAGGATGTTAGTCTTGTCCTTTGGATCTGCATGCATCTTGCCGTTTTCTTTTGGGGGAGCCACACCACTGCTATCTTCCTTAACAACTTGATAAAAGACTAGAATCTCTTCTGCTTGTTGGGTTGATGGTCACTCTCAGGGTTTCCAATATTAATGATGTTTTCTACATGCTTCCAGTAAGCCTGGCGTTCACCTTTCTGTACCTTTGCCTTGATGTGTCGGTAATGTGATATGTCTTTAGCCCGCTGTTTCTTGAAGAGCTTGTTCCGCTTTCGCTGTAACGTCCTCACGTGTTTGTCTTTCCATGGTTTATGGGTCTTGTTTCTTCAAATTACTTTCTGTGGAATTAATTTTTCCATAAGTTGATGGACTTAAGTCTTGAAGTCTTTCCAGAGTGTGTTGATATCTGTTGATGGTGCTTTGGATAAGAAATCAGAAGTGTAGTTCCTAAGATCAGCTTTGAATCCGACGTAGTCAGCTTTCTGATATTGAAAGAACTTCATAGGTGAAGTCACTTTCTTCATTGGTCGAAGGCTGCACTCTATAGAGACTGCTTCGAGATCACCGATACCTGGGATTACATGAACCATGTTGGCAAGGGTCTCATTATTGGTGAAGAACAAGTCTAAAATATTGGAACTGGACTCGGTGACTTTTGTTGGTTCTGTGACAACTCGCTCCAAAAATGTGTCCTTTGTAATAGTATGTCCACTTTACTTTTTATTGATTTTTGTCAAAATCTAAAATAATCTGAAAAATTAATTTACGTCCAGAAATAGGTAGACATGCCATTTACCACAAACAATAACGTTAACAACATTGTCCACACCATTGCAAGATATCCTGATAGAAAATGATACTCCCATTTTTGAAGTCACAACCTTCCGTATTTTGTCAGGACTTTCTGAAATATCCTATTTTCATCCGTTTCAAACATTTATTTAGCACGTCAATGCAGATATTAGGACTATTCCCGCATGACCTGTGTGGAAACCTTTTCCACCACCAAATGCAAATTCTTGTGACTATTAAAATGGGGGTACCTGTATTTGTCAAAGCTTCATAACCGTGCTGAGTGTAAGTTATTGTATGGTTTGTGTGCATGTACGGGAAGATAATCCATGAGCTTTAGAGAGTGGATTATCTCCCGTACATACGCACAGCCATACAATAACTGCCTTATTGCACCAGCATGTATGTGCACTTTTTGCATTGTGAGATATTTGATGTAGAACATTGGAATATCACTCAAAGGTGCAATAAGCTGGTTTGTAGTAACGGTGACTGAGATACTGGCATAAATAGGGATTTAAATGGAGTATTTGAGTGTTTTATGGCTCTCTAGAAAATCATTAAAATATAAATGGAGGACGGTTTGCATTTTGTTATGGCATTTAGTCCATTTGACACTCCTATACTAGATATCGAGTAGAATGAAGTTTTTTTGTGTCTTTACACTTTAGTGATGTTCTAGAACTAATCTAGATTGGTTGCCAGAAAGACACATTTGGGCAAAGCATGAAATTTTGCATAAATCGAAGATGAAATCTTGGAAATCTTACTTTTTAGATAATTGTCACAGAATGTTGTACAATATGTCATTTTAGAGGTTTTACGGTACCTGTATGAGAAATCCAATTCCGGGTGTTGTTTTAAATTTTAAAGCTGCATAGTCTGTAACTTTTGATCTTTTAATTTTAAAACTACTGTTTCTATTTTTCAAGAAAACAGTAAAATAACAAAATTCAGGTAAACATTTTACCAATTTCGTAAATCTTAACAAATTATCAGTATCAAAACAACAGCATTTATGTTAAAATTAACTGTCTATAATTATTGGAGGGACGCAAATAATTACCAACAAAAGAAAAACACACCTGTTTTATAAGTTAATTCACTTTCCGTGCAGTTTTCAGCTATAGTGAACAGATTTATTGTGAAAACATAACTTAATTCTACTTTTACAAATGATTAAAAAAGAAAATAAAACAAAATCGAAAAATATCAAAAGTTACAGACTATGCCGCTTTAACCAAATCCAAGAGGCCGCCAAATGCCATCTTAAAGATACTTTTTAAGTCGCTTTCATAGTAAATGATAAAATAGGTCTTTTGAGTGCTTTTTTGGTATGCGAAGCACCCTTCTAAATGTAGTTGTATTTTAAAGTCTCTGAAACCAAATCCAAGACGGCCACCATCTTTCAAAGAATGTCATTTTAACAAATAGTCGTCATAGAACGTTATGATTCTATGAAATATGTCTTTTTAGTGTATTCTGAAATAGATTTAACAATGAATTGTCGAGAGCAAAAGATGCATTTTACCCTGTAAACATGTATGATTTGGTCCCCCGATTGACACCATCCTAACAACATTAACATACTAGTACATGCGGAGATATGGGGATGATAAAGGGTAATTTATTCATGAGCTTGCAGTTGTATGTGGTGAGAAAACAAGTGTGTTGCGAATTGGAACTAGCCTAGAAAGTTTAAAGCGACTAGCAAATGCTCTGACCAGACTGCGCGTATGCGCAGGCTGGTCTGAGCCTTTGCTGGTCGCACATACCACATTGTTGGAAATCTCATGTCACGGCTCAATTAATTACAATCTTATTCCTTTCTCTGGTTCATTGCTATTTTGCCAAGTATATTTGAGTCAGCACATGAGATTTTGGTACTTATCGCATTCTCGAGCAACAAGAACTCAGGTGAGCATGCGCAAATGCACATACTCTCCAGAGCATTCGTTGCTTGTATACTCAAGGTTTGATTGAACGTTAACAACTAAGACCAAAGTTTAGACCTCTAGCCCGCTGGATGCGTCAGCATTGACGTTTCATTTGCTCTAATTCGGAACTGCCTCGACCAATTCCGCGAAATTCCGTGGAATCCGACCACGGATGTACATTGAGGATTTACTTTGATAACGAGGGTGATAACGTGACGCTGATGTTATATAACGTGACGCTGACGTCACAGAAACCATGTTAATGTGATTGAAGCAAAACAAACGCTAAAGAAGTTTATGTTTTTTCAATAACATATCGCTATAGCGATATTTTATTATCATTATTCTGCTGATTAAACTTTTCGGATAATCAGAATAATCAATTTTTTTAGAGCTGAACCCATATGCTACAGACCTAATTTTCCATACGCCGATTCCGGCTAACAAAATGAAGCTTTTTGGTACAAAGTACTACGCGTAATGCTCCTTACATAACCCGAGCCATAATTCGATTCTCGAAATGTGGCGGACTTTCCGGAATAATTTGCTCTTAGTACCAAAACCTCGTATTCTGGCTCATTTTTATGACCATGTATGTAATTATGCGTTGATCTCAAACCGGATCATTGGTATGTGTTCATCTTTATAAAATTACAAGAATGTCAAATACAATTTTGCATGTTCATATTTATTTGATGGTACCAAATAGGTTAAAGGCAATTATATAATATAGTAAGAAAGACAGCAAAGATCAGGAAACGATACAATCAAGTACCACACCTGGCCCAGGATACCAGATGGGAAAGTAACAAATACAATAAACATCACCAACAAGAGCCAAGAGGTCAGCCCGTTCCCAGCAGGTGACCACAAGGCAGCAATGAACAGACGCGAAAGGATGAGAAACACAAGACACAGAAACACAAATGATCCACAAGAGAAGTATCGCCTTGGAACGGTCAGTAAAAATATTCTACTGAAGGGTTTAAACCGGTTTCACGGCGCCAACCTCGCCCTTAAGTTCTGACATTATAATGAGAAATCAAAAGATTAAAAGTTCGCCTAACTATCGGAATGAAATGTGTTTAAGTAATTTATTGCTAAGTTATGGGTTTAACAGTCTTGTAGAACCGTTTTTCCGATAGTTGCTTGTTAGATGTGCATTACACTATCATATAAAACATCATCATTATGAAATACTTTTACATTTCTGCAATGTTCAATTTTGTGGGCAACAGCCATTTTCAAAACCTGGATTTTTTAGAAGTTTTATAATCGAGATACGTATTTTACGGAATAATGTCATCGCAGGAAGCTGGCAGTGGTAATACTTTTTTGATAACTTTAACACTTTTCAGACCAATGAAATTTTTCATAAAGTTTGATACAGTTAAGTCGGAATAGTCCATTGTAAATATTGAGTGGTTACAGGTTATCACTAAAATAAATCTTATAATATTTCTCAGAAGATCGATTTTGTCTAAACAAACGGTGCAGACCCTGATGAAATGCCACATTAACGTAATCTATCACAATTAGAAGACGCAACGTCGTTTTTCAACTTATGGACATACATAAAAATATGCATTATAGTCCGAACAAGATGTACGGGAAATTCTAATTTGCTGCTCAAGATGGCAGAATCTTTATAGACTCTGAAGGAATCGTTCATAATTTCAATCTTTTATGAGTTTGGTTTAAACATATTTTATTCAAATTAATTTGTACATGGTAAATACAAATTGAAACAATAGGATGAGGATAAGAGTTTATGAGTTTGAATCGCGTTTCTGACGTCGGACAGCTAGCCAGTAATGTATTGAGCAAAAAATCTATGAGAGCGCGAATCTCTTTCTAAAACAAACGAAAATGTCTTTGAAAAGATTGTCGGTCGGTGCAAAAATGGAGAAGATATTCTAGAAGTTCTGGTGTTAACAACTTCTGTCCGCTGATGACTAAGCCAATACGAAATCACTTGATTGATAGCATAAAAGTAAACAAAAGGGATTCAGAAGAAAGCCTTTAGACTTATGCGAATCTGCATCTCATTTAAAATATCATTTACTCATTTTATCGGAATTTGAAGAGAAAACCATTGCTAATTTGGTACTCAAATGTAGTATGAGTGTTTGGAACGTTTTCAATTATACGTAATATAGCAAGAGGCTCATTTCCTGGCGCAAGTTATTTAATCTATTACAATCAAACAAGTAGTGTTTGGTAGTTCCTGTTCTACCACAAATACATAGCGGACAGTCAATGATGTCTTTGAAAAGAGGTGGTGATTAAGAGAGATGCAATTCATTCTTAGTCGGGCATGATGAATTTGACCAATGCGCTTGCCGTCCAGCTAGAGCAAAGGGACACCGATTAAGGTAGCATTAAGGCTGCACTTAAAAACGCTTGTGCGTGCTGCATTTAAGTAGTATGGGTAGATCATTCTAATCGCGTGCTACTGAAGGAAAAGGAGTTGTAATACAGCTGAGTATTTTAGCGTATATATTTTGTAATCGGATGCAATACGGAGGTTATATGCTTTTTTCCAACTTTGGTGGGGACAATCAGTACATTTTTGTAGAGTATTATTAGCTATTGTGTTTTACTCTGGCAAGAAAGATTATACCATCCAACTTCTTCTATCAATGTTTCTATTGAAACCAACTTAGTGGCACCACTGACAATACGTGCAGCTTTTTTTTTTATTAATTGTTTTATTTCAGAAACACCATCATACAACATGTGCAAGCACAATACATTTTACAATACACAGGTACATGTATACGTTAGTCATACTACAAAGGTATAGCATTATGAATAAAACATGACAAGATGTATTCTCAATATTTATGTCTCCTCCTCCAAAAATATGTACTGATAGATAGGCTACTTCAGTGCGCATTGTATCAGCAAGAAAAGGAGATCTTGAACAATTCTAAGACAGATTTTATACATGCATTGTTTTCCATTGCAAAGATATACATTTTGTCACGTTTTAGTAAAAAACAATGTATGACTAGTTGATATTCGCTTATCAAAACTCCAAGGCACGAAGCTGTATAGACAAGTAGTTGGGATTCCCATGGGCACTTATTGTGCTTCCGTGGTTGCCGATTTATTCCTGTTTTGTTATGAGAGGGACTTTATGATGTCTCTTCTGTGGATAAGCAGGCTGATATTATTGATGCTTTTGTCACTACATGTACATCCAGATATTTGGACGATATTTTAAACATTAATAATGTTTATTTTGACAATATGGTAATTCAAATATACCCTTCAGAGCTCCAAGTTTATAAAGCCAATACCTCTGATACCGAAGCCACGTTTTTAGACTTGCATTTATCAATTTCTAATGATATTGTTTCTACCAAAATTTATAATAAACGTGACGACTTTGATTTTGAAGTCGTCAATTTCCCATTTTTAGATGGTGATGTTCCTCGCTCTACATCCTATGGAGTCTAAATCTCTCAACTCGTTCCTTTTGCTAGAGCATCTAGCCATGTTGCTGACTTCAACACTCGCTATAAATTGTTAACTCAGAAACTTCTTAAACAAGGTTATCAGTATCATAAACTTCGCAAAACCTTTTCTAAATTTCATAGACGATACTATAATTTGATATCTATAATCCAAGTTGGACTTAAATCTCTCTTGCGCCAAGGACTTTCGGAACCTGGATTCTATGGCGACTTGGTGTATAAATTGAAGAAGATTGTTGGCTCTAATAATTTTTCAGCGCAGTTCATTAAAATAATTTCCCATTATAAAAAGATTGGCTATAACATTAATGTATTGCAACAGACTGCATGCTTGGTAGTCAGCCCAATCACGGTTGGCCACTTTGCTTTCCTCTTTAATTGTACGCCGGTGGATCGGACTTCAGACTCTATGATGCTTCCGACTTAAAGACTTATCTATTGATGAGATTGTAGGGACCTGGACGCTTTGACTGTGGTCTGGCCCATTGGGGTTTACCTGTTGGATTTCTTTTGCTCTGGTATTCAGTTTTTTTACTGTTGAGTCCTTATCTTTGCTTTATCTCCTTTTTATATCTCGATTAAATATTCTAGGATATGATGCATTGATAAGTTATGGATCTTTCATGCAAACCAAACATCTTTGTGTCTTGATCCACATCTGAACTAATAGTGAGGGTGGCGCCGTGAAACCGGTTTAAGCCCTCCAGTAAAGTAGTTTTACTGACCGTTCCAAGGCAGTACTTATTTTGTGGATCATTCATGTTATTTCTGTTGTGTGTTTGCTATGCTTTCGTGCGCGTCTGTTTATCGTTGCCTTGTGGTCACCTGCTGGGAAAGGGCTGGCATCTTGACTCTCATTTGTGATGTCTTATTGTGAGTTTGTGACTTTCCCATTGGTATCCTGGGTCAGGTGTGATACTTGATTGTATCGATTCCTGATCTTTGTCCTCTTTTGAACTCTATATTTTTTACAAGGTGGCTTCAGAAACAATATATTAGAAAATGGGGAGGGGAGAAAAAGAGAGAGGGAAAGGAGTTAAGAGAGAGAGAGAGAGAGAGAGAGAGAGAGAGAGAGAGAGAGAGAGAGAGTCGCCTTTCTTTTTTATGCATTATTAATGATTTAAGATTCACCCATATTCTGTCAAATTGAGCAAGTCTATTTTTTTACAAAATAGATATGCTTTTCAACATTTATTCTTTGACTAAGGTACACTTTAAACTGTGCTATTGTTGGTTGAGTTTTAAGGCATTTGTTTTTAAATATAAAATATTTTCGTGCAGCTTCATGTTGTATTTTTTCTAATTAATTTGCCTTTTATTGCGTACAGTTATCCCACTTCGTCAGCATATTCAAGTAACGTTCTGATAAATGAAAAATAGATGACCTGTAGTGATTTCCTGTTAAGTTGAAATTTACGTTTTCCACAGGAAAGTTTTCCGCAGGATTTGTTCCAAACCAATGGTACATCTCATTTTGGTATTGCTTAGTCTACCACTATGGGAATTGGGCAGGTGCATTTTACAAGGAAAAATATTTTTATGAAAAAAAAGCTTGCTAAAAATCACATTCAAACTTCATTTATCAGAAATGTACCTATTGCATGGGAAATTTCAGTCGTTTTCCTTCCATTATGCCTAACGACAGCTCTCATTTCCCTTGGTTTACCGAGTTATTGAAGAAAGAAGATGACATACAAATAAAATTATGGTTACACTAAGCACAGATCACAATCCGAAAAGGATACCATTAGCACAGTTCATATACAAAATATGGTAAAGTTTAGCAGTCATATTTTATTTCCATATCACCATTTTGAAAAGCTTTTTGTTTATGTCCTTGCTTTTTGCAACATAAACCAATTGTTTATTTTCTATTACACGCCTCATAACGATTTGATCGATGTACAAATGTTAAACAGGTGCATAACGTTCCAAATAGTGCAATAGAATCAATTATTGAAAAGCTAAATCTTGATAACTATTTGATGAATAAACATGATACTCGCTGATTATAAGTAACTATGACCTGAAGTTTGTCCCAACAATTAAAGTAGGTCACTCTGACTTATATTTCATGGTAGAATCATAATGTTTTGTCTCTTCAAGACAGTGCAATGACATATAAATAAAAATATGATAACACAAAGCACAGATCACAATCCGAAAAAGATACCATTAACACAGTTCATACACAATATATATTTTGGTCCTATGAGTCAACATACCCAATATCTGACCAGCAGATGAATGAAGGTCACTATGAGCTTTATTTCATGGTCCAGCTTTTGTGCCTTATATCTTCAAACGAATAGTATTTTTACTCGCCATACGTTGGAACTTTGAGTCAGTGTGACAGAAATTTCTCCCCAAAATAAATGTAGGTTATTGTGACCAATAGTGCATTGTTCGTTACTAAAGACAGCATGTACCGCACGGTAGTACAAATGTACAGTATACCAATCTTTACTACACAAATACGAATCTTTCCTTAGATACATGTACATGTATTTGCATAAATTAATTACATAGCAAAAAAGATGTGTCACGGCTATATTTTGACATTTAGCTCCACACTAGGACATGACTCCTGGAGATCGGAGTATTAGAGTGAATGTCACCCTCAATGATTGCCATGTTCCAAAAATGAATGCTTTCTGGTGAGTGGATGCTGCGATGTACATAACTCTAGAATCTGACGTATATTCCACATAGTTACGGAGTGGAAGAAGGAGCGAACGGATGAATGAACAAGCACAAGAACAGACGAACAAGCAAACGGGAATGACAATAACAGTATACCAATACGTATAAAAGCTGGGGTATAATTAATAATGAATAGCAGTTAAAAAATCACTTGTAGGGATCCAAAAATCTAGGACAAATGCATGTAAGGAATTAAAATCTGACGTGTTAATATCGTACATGTTATCGACACACGCGCCGCTTATTGTCAACAGTGAACACTAAACGGCGTTATTGTCAACGTTTGCACTCATAGGCGGACCCAGAGGCGGGGGGCAGAGGGTCCGGAACTCCCTAAAAAATCACAAAATGTAGGATTTCTTAGCAATACTGGTTGGATCCCCTAAAAATCACACAGCTACCAAGCCAGCATTCAGTGTTGAGTTATCATCGGCACGCCAGCGAAATGCCATTTAAATGGCGTTTTTGCTGGCGGGCCGGTGATGGCCCACTTATAATGTTATTTTATCCCCTCCTCTCTAATAAAAAAAACGTTGTCAAAGTTGGGCCCCCTCTGACAAAACTTTCTGGATCCGCGCATGGCACTAACCGTTATTGTAACTTTGCAAGTGGGGCTAGATGTCCAAATAAAGTCGTGACACCGTCTTTTTTGTAATGGAACCAATGTGCAAATATATTTATTTAAGCAATCACTCATCGGGAAATATTCGTATTTGTGTAGTAATTATAGGTATAAATGTACATTTGTACTTTCGTGGGTTAGTCTGCAGTGTGTGATTGTGATATTTCCTGATCATATTCACTTAACAAATAGACAAACGGGGTTACTTCATTTTCTTCGTATAAAAGTTATGTTCCCCACCTAGACCCAGCAAATATTTTTTTTGTTATTTACTTTTTATTCAGAATTACATCTGTACAATATATGAATCACAATTTAAGCATAGCAATATCTAACGATGGCACAATATTTTATCAGAAACGAGAACCAACATGACAGAGGAGATAGAAGTACAACTGCATGTACCATATCGATAGGTTTTGATTGGTGTATTTTATTTTAAAGTAAATACGGATATATAGACACCTTTATACCTGCTGTTTTCTTTTTGTTTTGTTTTTTTTATTACCAAGTAACTAAACTGTATTGGTGATAGCGTTTTCAATTTCTTCAATCATGTTGCTACTCATTAGAATAACACATACAAAGTGACTTGCCAATCAAATAGTTTATAACATGTATACTGACGGACTTTAATAACGCAACACTTGGATAACAGCTTTAATTAATGTCTCGAAAAAGAAGGCAGAACAATGATTTTGATTGTATGTTAAAGAGCATTCATTTGTGGGTAAAACATGGAAAACTTGTTCAACTAAGATGAGTTTAATGCATTAAAATGTAAACTTTTTGAGATAGGTGTCAACTGTTTCATATGACCAAATGTTATGGATGAAAGATTCCCTACTTCTTTAAATCAAGATACACTAGAAGCATCAAATTTGTATCATGGCCTTTGTTAGTCATCGAGAAATCACTCTCATATTGATTGACTGGTCTGCGATACAGCTTATCCGAGTATATGACGTTTATCTGGGTGTACCCTTTCATTCAATAGCTTAAAAATCTCCTCTACTTAAGCAATGTTTAAATGGCTAAATTCAAATGGAGCAAATAACGTCGTCCAGTTTAGTTGTACAATTAAAACTAAAGTGTTTGTTGAAGAAGCCAACTCATGATGACATTATCGAAGCAAAAGAAGTTTACATCCAACAGTCTTTTGGAAGATATAAGGGGAAGTTATTGTTGCTTAATTAAAGTCCGTCAGTATAGTACATAGTAGTGTTCAAATGCAACTCTAAATACTATCCTAATAACAAATTAGATAAATAAATAAATAAATAAATAGATAAATAAATAAATAAATAAATAAATAAAATAATATGTCTCATACGCCTGTCTCTCAACGTCTTTGTCAGTTTGTAAAAAAGTATTAAAAATGCTAGCAAAGAAGAGGTATTGGATTTTTTGTTGAATATATTTGAAGAAGGTATTATTTAGGTCTATCGTTTTTTAATATATTTATTTTAATAAAGCAGTCAGAAAAAAAATGCAAAATGAAGAACAAAACCTATTACAAATACTTTTATAGGTAAACGCCTATGTATATGCTACGGTTGGAAGCTAGGTCAAGGTGGGGAATATGCTTTTGTACGAAGCATTTTCGCAGTAGTTATTTTAAGCCGTATTTATCTCCCTTTTCCCTTGGCTTGAACATCACTAAATATGTTTTTTGAATAATTTGTACGCTCGTATGTATGTCCATTTATTGCACAAAAATTACTCGAAGCTTGAAAATTTGACTTTTTTTACAAATGACTTTAAGGGAGATTTCAAGCCTTAAAGAGGTACAAATTTGAGCAATAATACTGGTACCACTCATCATGACTCTCTCCAGGGGTCTTACTGGGCAGATCAAAAGGACAGCCATAATGAGGTGATTATGACTTCCTTACAGGGGCAATATGAAGGGATTAGGTATTTCATGATAAAATATTGATCTTTATCTTAATGAATGAAATTGTGTTGTATACAGGTAAGTCCCCTCTTGAGACCCCTTTAATTTTGTGAGATCCTGAAACTGTCCCTTATCAGTTAATCACTTAATGATCTTTATTGGACAGTAATATATGTCTTTAACAGGACATCCCCTTTAACTTGCTGGAGAAGCGGACGGCAAAGTAAAAAATGAAAGTGTTTTGTTCAACAAAAAAGAAAAAAAAAAGGAATACATAAGAGCCCATGAAGTAAAAACGTCCCGCGAACCGGATTCGAACCAGTGACCTAAGGATAACAGTCAACTAAATACTACAGTCCTCCGCTCTACCAACTGAGCTATCGCGGGTTGTGGTGTCACTTTATCCTTAATGCGCCAATCGCAACAAAAGTCGTTTGCTTTTCTCGTCTGCTGAAATGTTTTAGAAGCCTCTATGGCAAACAGTGTGGACCCAGATCATACTGCTCCTATAGTTCTAGGTCAACACTGTTTGTTTCTATACTTGATTCGTCAGTAATGTTAGACAATTATTTGCAGTAGACGTGTTCAGCAGACGACATTTTCTGGTGCATTTTTTTGCGCTTTAAGGGTTAATAAGCAGAGTTGCAACAATCTTATTTTGCATTCAATATTGATCAGGAGCATTATGATCTGGGTCCAAGTATAATTAAACGAGGAGATCCCGACAGTGATGTCATAACAATAAATTTAAGTTACTGATGTTTCAAAGATGCATAATGATAGGACTATACTATTCCTTTGGGTCTTTCTACTTCGAAATATTGTTTCAAAGCGCAAAAAATGACCCCTTTTTTCTAGAACTGTATATCATATTGTAAATAAAGTTACGCTTCAAAGCCTTTTTCTGATCTATAGTTCATATTTTTTGTTTACAACGATTCTCATCTATATTTGTGCGTATATCTTTGAATCAACAGTATCAGTAGATCTCATATAGTATTGAAAGTTATAAAGGTTTTGAGATAATTCTCACTGTCATAAACTGTTTGTGGAATAGTACTCTTGCTGGCAAAGTTCAAAGCTAAAAGAGTATATGTAAATAGAAAATAATATATACCAGTTCATGAAAAGAAAACATCCCGCGAACCGGATTCGAACCAGTGACCTAAGGATAACAGTCAAATAACCACTACAGTCCTCCGCTCTACCAACTGAGCTATCGCGGGTTGGTCTTTACCGCGACAATAGCAAAACACGTACGTGTCTTCGAAATATATCAAATCCCGAGAGAAATCGCGAAATCTCGACCCCGATCAGACTACTTATATATTGGTGTCTGATATGAGTCCCAACTTGTTGCCTCTACACTTGTAAAAAACGACTTTCACGATAATATGGATTTTATTACATGAGCTAAGTCAGAAGTTATTATTCGATTTCGTAATAAGATCCCAACACAACTTTAGCGAAATGGAATAAAAATATCACTCACCAATAAATGAATGGAAATTGTGGTATCAACTGTTCATTTGATAATTTGTGGTAAAAGAAATGTCGTTTGGTACGGACACAGTGACTTTAACATGTTAAAAGGTGCCCTATTTTCTCGAAATAATTCCGTTTTGTCGTCAGCTGATAAACTTTGCAAACAGTTTGGACCCAAACCAGGGCCGAAAGAACGCTTTCCTGATCTGGACCCAAATCGTGCTCACTCTGACAGTGTTCCTGAAAACATTTCGTTTGAAAAAGAAATTAAGCAAGTCAACAGACGACAACAAAAGCATGAAAAATTATCCAGCATGCACAGAGTTAACTCATATTAGCCTAGCGTCCTTTTTGTGGGACATATAAACAGTGCAGAACGCGGCGTCTGGCCAGGGTCTCCACTGCTTGCTTACAGAATTGTCTATCAAAATTAGAATAAAAATAAAAATAAAACCACCCAACAGCCCTTAATACTGTTATGGACTGGTCCAATTGATAAGAGTTAGAAATTCCATTCGGCTTAAATTGGTTAACCCTTAAAGCGCCAAGAAAAAAATGCATCTGAAAAATGACATCTGTTGAAGTCGTCTGCTGCAAATAATTGCCTTACATTACTGACAAACTTAAGTATAGAAGCAAACAGGGTGGAACTAGATCAGACTGCTCCTAATAGGAGCAGTCTGATCTTGGTCCACACTGTTTGTCATAGAGGCTTCTTAAACATTTCAGAAGACGAGAAAAACAGACGACTTTTGTTGTGATTGGCGCTTTAAGGGTTAACATCATATTAATTATCATTTCAGAAACCGGGCCCTCGAGTTTCGAGGTGGGGTTGAAGATGCTGATGTCAATGCCGACAACTAAAGACCTCAAGAAAGTTGTGAGTCGAAAAAAGAAAGGTAAGACCTGATCCCAAGGTTATATTTGTTCATGCTTTTAGATAAGAGTGAGTATCCAAAAAATAAATTTTCTAATCTCTCAACCAAAAAGTTTTGTTGGCGGTACTCTCGTAACAATGAGACGGTTCTTTGGAGCACCGAAAACATATGTTCAAACTGATGGATTAGAAAATATTTAAATTTTTACGCTCAAAAATTTTGTTTATATAAACTTATATTTGTTCATGCTCAATTCAACTGAGCATTAACTTTCAACTACTCATAAAACTAAACAACTGAAATATAAATACTTTTTTCTGCTTTAAGCTCTCAGATGGAGTAATTATCATGTTAATAATTGTTAAAAAGCAAACAATTGTTGTCATATGAACATTTTAGAGCATGGAAAAGTTTGATAACCTTGGGGCCTGTCCTCCGTATTAACACTTATCCTGTCAATGTTTTATTTTGTCTAGAAAAGGTCGTCTGCTTGTTAAGTGTGCTGCACAATTTCAAATGCACTTCAAAATAGTTACACAATGGAAGCAAATACTATGAGCCCTGACCATACTGCTCCTATGGGAGCATTTCTGATCTGGGTCAAAATTATTTGCAATATAGGCTACCAATGTATGTAAGCAGATGAAAGTACAAATGACAACTGACGTTAATGGCACAAAAAGCGTTATATGTGGTGGAATCGACAAAGAAGCCTCCGTAGTGTAGTGGATAAACCACTCGCCTTGCACCCAGGGGTACCGAGTTCGATCCAAGGCTCCTCCATTCACTTACAATTAGTGTAAACCACGTAGCTTTTCTGATTTCTCCAAAGGTACATGTAGATTTGCTAAGACGAGCTTTCGAGAACTTCCAATATATACTTAACCAATTGGATGTTAAAAATAAATAAATAAAGAAATAAATATTAACAAATAAACAGAAATGACCTTTGAGTAATATTTTTATAAATAATGTGTGTTTTATCACAGTCTAACTAGGTTGCGTCTTGTTATAGGACACGGACAAACATACAGATTCAGATCAGATCAGGGTCAAATTATTTGCTAACAGAATATTCAATTAGCATTGAAATTAAAAAAAAACAAACAAGAGGGTCCTAGGGCCATCGGTCGCTCATCTGAGTCTTGACTTATAATAAGAGGATGTTTATCACTAAAATAATCTTATTTTGCCTTCAATATTGACCAGGAGCATTATGATCTTGGTCCAAGTATAATTAAACAAGGAGATTCCGACAGTGAGGTCATGACAATAAATTTTCAAACATGCATAATATTAGGACTTTACTATTCCTTTGGGTCTTTCTATGCAAAACGCCAAAAGTGATCATTTATATCTAGAACTGTATATCATATTTGTAAATGAAGTTACGCTTCAAAGCCTTTTGCCGATATATAGTTCATATTTTTGTTTACAACGATTCTCATCTATTTTTTTATATCTTTGATTCAACAGTATCAGTAGTCTCATACAGTTATTGTTTGAGTTCATTGTCACAAACTATTTGTGGAATAATACTCTTGCTGGCAAAGTTCAAAACTAAAAGTGTAATTGTAAATAGAAAATTATATATAACAGCTCATGAAAAGAAAACATCCCGCGAACCGGATTCGAACCAGTGACCTAAGGATAACAGTCAAATAACCACTACAGTCCTCCGCTCTACCAACTGAGCTATCGCGGGTTGATGCTCATCGTTCCACATTATATGGAGTCTATATCTCTCAACTCGTTCGTTTTGCTAGAGCATCTACTTCAACTCTCGCAATAAATTGTTAACTCAGAAACTTCTTAAACAAGGCTTTCGGTATCATTAACTTCGCTTAACCTTTTCTAAATTTTTATCGACGATTCTATGATTTGATATCTAAATTCAAAGTTGGACTTAAATCTCTCTTGCGCGAAGGACTCAAAGAACCTGCGTTCTATTGTGACGTGGTGTATTAATTAAAGAAGATTGTTGGCTCAAATAACTTTTCAGCGCAGTTCATTATAATAATTTCCCATTATAAAAATATTGGCAATAACAGTAATGTATTGCAACAGACTGTATGCTTGCATAATAATGCAAAGTAATCACTAAAATATCCCAATTCTCCTAAACCTAAGTCCATCTTGGGTATCATTTAGATCATAACCAAAGCCTATCAACCATAGTTGATAGCCAGGTCAGGGGTGTGCATAAGACCAAACAATTTGAGTGTTGTTCCAAACTTCATTCCCTTTAATTTAATATGCCATATAAACACTTTCAGAATAAATAAAGATGACATTTTGACCCCATCCTTGAAGTCATGGGTGTGTAAAAGAGCAGAATATTTGCTTGCACGGCGTTGTGTGCATAATTCCCGTTAATTTTATATGCAACATGACTATTTTAGAAGATAGACCATTTGACACCACACCAGGAATCGAGGGTATATGTATAAAAGGCTTTATTCCCTTTAATTTGATTTGTAACATGACCATATTCTAAAATAGTTGATTTTTGGCATCGGCCCAACCACCTAGGTCCACACAGGGGTCACATCCTGGTATTTAAACTAATATCCTATTTGATATGCTTCATATATATTGTTCCTCTGTTTGCAAGCAAATTCAAGTTCGGCTAAAACATTGACAATTGACTTGGAATTTTAAATATTTGATATTTGACCCTGCCTTAGGGTTCTACGGGTAGGGTAACACTTTTGTCAGTTTTGTGCTTTTCTACAGGCACTGGGCTATCATGGTTCAAAATGAGAAGTTGTTAGGGGACGTCTGAAGTTCTTTTTGCACTATAATCATTCAATATAAAACAAGAGACTCCTTGGGCAGTGTCATTTCTGGACAAAGGGCCATAGTTTGAACAAACTTGGTAGAGGTCCACTAGGTGATGCTACAAACCAAATTTCAAGGCTCTATGCCTAGTGGTTCTTGGCAAGTATTGTTTTACGTTTTCCCTATATGAGCCAATGTAATAGATGTGTCCTCCCGCATGGCCTCAGGGTTATGATTTGAACAAACTTGGTAGAGGTCTACTAGATGATGTTGCATACCAAATATCAAGGCTCTTATCTATGTTGTTTCAGACAAATAGATGTAATGCTTTGCTTATATATTAGCCTACGTAAAACATGTGAACCGTGGACGGGACCATTTTTGGCCCAGTGGCATACCTTGACCAAACACACTAAACATCAAGGCTGTAGGCCTTGAGGTTCCAGACTAGAATATTTTTATGTTTTCCCTCTATTAGCCCATGTAAAACAGGTGACCCCTGGGCCAATACATTTTGTGTCCCAAGAGGCATAATTTGATTAATTTTAGAAGAAGCCGCTAGGGATGCTTCATACCAAATACCAGGGGGGTGGGGCATAATATAAACAAAATTCGCAGAGGTACGCTAGGGATTCTACATAACAAATATCAAGGCTTTAGGTTATGTAGTTTTGGACAAGAATATTTTTTTAAAGTTTTCCCTTTGGTTGCCATAGTAACCAAAATCTACATGGAATTAAGATATTTGAACTACTTTGAGATGTTGTTTAAAGCGAATTGTTGACAGACGCTGGATGGACGATGATTACCTAGGCTCACCTTGAGCCGATGGCTCAGGTAAGCTACAATTTCCCCAAACCCGTCAATTGGATATTAACTCGTCCAACTGATGAGGACACGGATGACATGTCTGTTTAAATGGGCCACTTGCAATTTGGGATACTTTTGTATGGATAATGATACCCTTAAGCGCAAATGGAGACTTTTATCACATGCTAAGCAAATTAACAGGAGACCGCCGGAGAGTGATAATATTTCAGCCTGCCCCAAGAATTAAAAGGGAATTAATCCTGCGTAACTGGGCTATGTGGCGTCACTGTATACTCTGGCTTGTACAGCAAAGAAGTTATAGTATGCCCAAGTGTTCTTGGTGTGTCTGATACCTGTGAACATTACTTTCCTCCTCAGTTTCTTGGTACATGATTATATCATAGAGACGCCTTTTAACATTTTGCAAACAGGGCAGACCCGGATCAGGCAGCTCTATTAAGAGCTGCCTGATCAGGGTTTACTCTGTTTGCTTATGGAAATATGATTGGATATGATCATACACTAGTGGATCTGACAAGTTTCCTTGTTCTATGTACAAGAGTGAAAGTTTATTTATATAGCTATTCATATAGAGTGGTGCTTAACATGGATATTCATAATGGAAATGGTTAAGTGAGACAGACGATTATACTTCTACTTAGAGATATTATGAGGCGGCTCATTTATGAAAGCCGCCATGTTTTATAGCGAATCCATCAGGCGAAAATCCAGCTTACTGGCAAACACAACATCGATAGTAAAGATTTAGCATGAAGGGAGCTTATGAGGAAAGTCAATAACGGTTACATTTGTTAGAGTTCTTCTGCATTACATCCTTTCTGCTTTTTTAACAACACAACGTTTGCATTTACGCTTCGTTTCTTGGCGTTACGTCATCGTGTTTTCCCAATCGGAAAATCTCGACCCAATTCAAGAATCAAGTTTTTTTCCCACGGAATTGGCGGAGGCAGTTAGGATTGCATGATTTCCATCTCCGATTCCATACTTGAAATTTACTTCACGTAAGGTCGCAGCAAAACCAGGTAACCGACATTAGTCTCGTTTTAAGGGATAGTGATACGGAATCAGAAAACCTCAGTTCGTTGATCTGGCTTTTTGTATCAGATGGCCAGAAAACAGACAGTTTAAAAGTTGTACCAATTTTAGGAATATAAGAATGTACTGTACTTCCATGCTTTCAGTGGACATAGTTTTTCGTTTGGCATTTAGAATATGAGAATACGTCTGTAATCTTTTGTAAAATAAATTAACAGTTGTTTTTGTGTGGTGCTTGATTGTATCGATTCCTGATCTTTGCCCACTTTCTTACTTTGTATAAGCGAGTTCCAAATTTTCCCTCAATAATTTTTTATATAGTCGTATGGGTTACTCATGTTTTTGCAGCTCAGTAATCACCATGATTCCTTGCTATTATGCTTCAATAACTGCCAAAGCTTACAGAACGCATACAATATGTTGGTGAAACTTGTAGATTTCTAAAAACTAGATTATCTGAGCACTATCGTCGAATGAAAAAGCCTCGTAAAATTGATAATTTTCTTCATAGACATTTCGAACAAACTAATCACTCTCCTAGTGGTATTTCTATTCAGCCTGCTGAAAAGATTTTTATGATTGTAATTCCACTAAAAGATAATATAATTATAAAAATATTCTTAGGCATGAAATAGAATTAAAGTGGACAAAAGTATTACATACTGTACTGCGTATATGTAGTATTGCGTACTGTTGAGTCCTTATCTTTGCTTTATCTCCTTGTTTTATCTTGATTTATATATTCTAGGAGATGGTGCATTGATAAGTCAGGGTCTTCCTTTCAAACCAAATATCTATGTGTCTTGATCAACATTTGAATTAAGGGTGAAGTTGGCGTGCCGTGAAACCGGTTTAAGCCCTCCAGTAAAATATTTTACTGAAAGTTCCAAGGCGGTACTTCTTTTGTGGATCTTTTATGTTTTTCTGTCTTGCGTTTGCTATGCCTTTGTGTGCGTCTGTTTATATGTGCCTTGTGGTCACCTGTTGGGAAAGGGCTGACCATTTGGCATTCGTTTGTGGTGTCTAACTGTGAGTTTGTCACTTTCCCATTAGTATCCTGGGTCAGGTGTGGTACATGATTGTATCGAGTCCTGATCTTTGCACCCTTACTTACTTTTTAAAACACCACACCCACTTGGTTTTTAGTAATATTTTCCATGAAGGTAACATTTCTAGATTAACTAATTTTAATGTGTTTTTTTTTCTCTCTTCTAGATCTTCATAAACGCAATAAGCGATCTCATGGAATACGCAAAAATGGAAATTTAAAACGCAAAAAAACCCAGAAATGTTTTAACCCTTTTAGATTTAAGTATCACCTTAAAACATTGAGGCCGACATGTGGCCATTTTACGTTTAGAAACTCTTTCTAATTCTTCTATTTATAATTTGGATATTGAGGCTAATAAATTCTATGATAGAGCTCATCGACTTTATGATGCAGCACTTATTACCAGGTGTAAGACTCAATATACTCTTCGACCATATAGAGAATCCAAAATTAATCATATTAGACATTTAATCAAAATTCATTTTGTAAACTAGGGGATTGAATTCATTAATTTACCCAGTATATTTAAAGATAAAGCTGTTATCTCTTCTATTCCTTCTTATTTTAAAAATAGGGAATCACCTATCATCTGTTATAAGTACAATAAACCTATTCGTAGTACTGTTTTAATTATAAGACATTAGTATCTGAACTTGATATTGAAACTACTATTCTTGACTCTCGAAACTATAAGGACTCTAAGTATTGCTATTGAAGAATTTAGATATTGGGTATTTAAAAATCATAACTTATTCCAGAATTCTGTCTATTATATGTAAGGGACCTAAATATAGGTTTCCTTTGCCTATAAGCTTCAAATCATGCCATGAGGCCTTAATATAATTTTGTTATCAATGGTGTAAACGAGAGCATGTTGAATCTAATGCCTTAAATAGTTGAAATTAAATATTTTTAAAATTATTAATGGTAGCATTTAATCTTATTGCAATATTTTAGATCTTCTTCCACCTAAGCCTAAATTCACTTTTAGAAATTTGAAGAAAGGGATCCAGGAATTCCATAGGAGGTGTGTTTGGCCCCTGCAGATAAGGTTGCTTACAATGTTGTAGTCGTTTGAAAAAAGGTACTACATTAATACCCTACAGCAAAAACTTTGCACTGCTAAAACATATGCAAGAGGCGTCCGTCGTTGACAGGCATCGATGCCCTATAGCAGCTAATTTTGGGGTGTTTGTTGATGAGGATCATAGCATGCTTCATACGTTATACTGTTTACCCAAATTCATATACGACCCTATAAGTCGTGTTTTATGGCTTATTCTAGTTCATGTACTACTACCGCGTTGTCTATATGTTTGACTTATTGCCTCACAGAGATAAAACGTAAGTAAGAATGCAAATATCAGGAATCGATACATCAAGCATCACTCCTGACCCAGGACACCACATTGAAAAGTGACAAAATACAAGAGAACTTCGAATACAAGAAAGCCAAGAGGCCAGCTTTTTCACAGCAGGTAACAATAAGGCTGCAATAAAAGACAAGAAAACATGACAAACGCAAAATGTAAATAACAAAAAATGATCCACAAAAGAAGCACCGCCTTGGAGCGGTCAGTAAAATATTTTACTGGAGGGCTTAAACATGTTCCATGGTACCAACCATGTTATAATATATTGTACAACAGTTTAATGAAGAGAATGGTAAACATTTATTTTGGTCTTATAAAAATTCCGGGATAGATATTTTCGATAAATTAAGATCTAAAGGTTTTCTAGCATCTAGCTGTCTGCATATGTTTCTCTACTATCTATACCATGTTGCCTTAAATATAATCAAAGAAAAACTATCGGAATTAATGAACAAGAATTTAACAGAGAAGTTTCACTTTGTTTCACGTCAATGAGAACACTGCCTTCTTTTACTTCTGAACAGCCTAAACAATAGAAGTTGCGGTCATGTCAAAAAATGTGTGATTCTCTCCATTATTTGGTGGACAATATATTTATGAGATATGGCTCGAAATTATATAGACACATTGTAGTCATTTCAATGGGTACTTATTGTGCTCCTCTTATCGCAGATTTGTTCTGATATTAGAAAGACTTCACGTTATCTCAACAAGATCAACTTATATTTTTGAAGCTTTTTAGTTCACCTTTAGATATTTAGATGATTTACTTAAATTGATAATCCTTATTTTGAACAAATGGTAAGTCAGATATATCCAACTGAACTCCAGTGAACTAAGGCAAATTCTTCGGATACTGAAGCCCCGTTTTTGGACTTGTACTTGTCCATAACGAAAGGCATATTTCATCTAAGATTTCTGATAAATGTGATAATTTTAACAGTGAAATAGTAAATTTCCCATTTTTGGATGGAGATGTTCCTCACTTCCCATCCTGTGGTGTATATAGTCTGCAGCTTTTGCAAGAGTATGTTCTAATATCGATGACTTCTTGTGTGCGATGTTTTATTGTGTTTAGTCGCTTTACCATGTGCTGTCCTGTGTCAGGTATGGTGCTTGATTGTATCAATTCCTGATCTTTGTCTCCTTACTTACTTCAACAACAGAAACCTTTTTTGGACTGCTAAGTTATTTTAACAAGGTTTAAGACATCATAAAAAATCGAAAAGCATTTTCTTAACTCTACCACAGACATTCAGAGTTAATTGTTAAATATAACATTGGGTTAAAATCTCTTCTTCAGCAGGGCATATCAGAACCTATATATTATGGTGATTTACTCGTAGTTGATAAATTTAAAAGAATTGTGGGAAAACCTTATTGTAGTGATCAATTGAAAAAGATTATCAAATGTTGTAAAAAGGTTGGATATAACTTGAATAACATGCCACAGTCTGCATACCTGGTTTTAAACCCAATCACAGTTAATAGCTATGGTTTCCTCTTTATTGTACGACGTCGGATCAGACCTCAGACTCAATGACGGCTCTGACGTGAAGCTTTAATCGGTGTGTTGTTGCCTGATGCTTATCTGTTGCTGGGCCCACCGTGGCTCAACTTGAGGTTTTCTTTAGCTCTGACTATCTTTGAGGCGTTAGCCATTTTCTTTATTTCATCTCATCATAGTGTGTTAATTTGATTAGATTGTTCTCTATGATAATACCTTGCAATAGTTAGGAAGCCTCCATGCGAGCTTAACATTCGTGTGCTTCAACAACAGCAGAATCTAGGTCGAAGATTTGGTAACAGTAAAATGCATTTAAGCCCTCCGTGGCTTAAGCTGCTGTCCGTTCTAGGGCGGTGGTTATGTTGTTGTTGATTATTACTCCCATTTTGTTATATGTTTTGTTGTGCGTTACTTTATGTCCATTTTAGCTTTGCAATCATCTTGATGGGGAAGAGAGAGCTGGTTGCTTTAATAAGATTGTCTTCCTAGTGTCTCGTGAATGTTGTTTGAACCTCGCTGTGCCATAGGTTTGTCTGCGGTTTGTGATTTGTGTTTTTTTTTGATCATACTCACTTACTATTTTTGCAAAACGAGCTGTTAAGACCTATAATGAGACACACAGAAAACATAAAATAAATAAATTTGTAATAACACAAATAAGCCAGATAGGTAAAACCTCAAATATCCCTATATAAAAGCTATTCTAACATTTTGAATGAGCTTGGTTTGACCGACTCATTGATACCTGAATGAATACATTTTATAAGATAGTACATTTTTCTAAGGAAATCTAAAGCCACTTGCGATTTTCCAGGTGGGGAGGAGCTGGTCCCCTGCCCCCCCCCCCTCTGGATCCGTGCATGTCCTCTGCACTATCTTTTACCAAGTCTCATTATTACACCTGTCATCGTTTACATATTATTTCACCCCTGCACTGACAAATACTCAAAAGAATAGATGGATAGATAGATAGAGAGATTCTGCTAATACTAGGTTTAAGGTCGCTAGCATACAAACTGCGACCGCCAATAACGACTATATGTGAGTCAACCAAATTTTTTTTGAAAGAAAATATATCACATTGAATGTTAGACAACAGCGCTAGCGCTTGTAACGTAATATAGTCCGCTGATGATTTCCAACATTTGCGTAATAGGCGTTAATTCCTTTCTTAGGTGCTAATTATGTCTGGGGCCTGTGGGACCACACTGGGCCGTGAATATAACTAAAAATCGTATTATTTTTTTTAAAAGTCGACATGTCTTACACGCATCTGATTGCATTTTCCACTGTTCTTACAATAGTTCGAAGTAATAATTCTAACAAGAACAACATCAGTGTAACCATATTCAAGCTGTTCATTTGAGAAGACATATCATCGGTTATATTGTTAGAAAACTTGCTATGTCTCTTCTCATGCGTCTTCTGATAATCCAATTTTCATACCATATATCCTGCGATCTACCTCCAAATGACACTTCAATTACCATATCCCGTCGTTGTTTTGATACTTAACACATATTTTATGACGGTTGGGATATATTGTTTATAATTATTTCTACTCAGCTCAGTAGTATTCTATTCCAGTTCTACCACCTGATCCCAAATCCCCTACCAATATAGTTGACTTGAGCGGGTTCGTCTGTAACAAATTGCATAGTTTCATCTAAAATTGATAATAAACGGGATGCTTTTAATTTTTAAATAGTTGATTTCCCAAATCTATGTGGAGGTCTTCCTCGCTCCCCTTCCTATGGTGTATATATTTCGCAGCTGATTCGTCATGAATTCAACAACAGAACAATTGTTTGACTGTTACATGGTTATCAATATCATAAAAATCGAAAAGCATTTTCTAAATTCTACCACAGACACTCAGAGCTGATTGTTAAATACAATATTGATTTAAAAACTTTTTTGCAACAGAGCATATCGGAGCCGATATTTACATGGATATTATATAACAGTCTGCATGCCTGGTTGTATACCCGTTCACGGTTTATAGCTATGGTATCTGGGTCCATCTTGGCTCAATTCGAGGTAATCTTTCACTTTTACTATTTTCTATGTTTAAAATTGGCATAAAAAGGCAATACGCCATATTTGAAAAATGTGTTAGAAGAAACGTTTGATCTGTAGTGTGACATGGTAGTTATTCAGAATAGCGTTCACTCAATTTAAAGTACAATAATACAATACAAATCTCTTTATTACACTCAGGTCATACAAAAATGACATATGAGGAATACAATACAATATTGAAAGGCGGTACTTAAAGGGGACAGCAACCCTAATGATAAGTATGATTTATCAGAAAGAGCTCTGTGAACCATGAATTTTGATACAAGTATCATCAAAATAAAAAAGTGTAAGTTTTTAATTTATTCAGATATTAATCCTTTAATTGCAGTTTTACCATAAAAACAATGGTAAAATAATTTTCAGGGGCAGTAACTCTTGCTGATATTATAGATATATCAATGCACTATAATTGGGCCAGGCATAATAAGTGTATTCACCCAGTAAGTTTTAGGCATCTTGTCCTACGAAGGGTTGAAATTCACTATCTTATCCCTTGGCCTCACAGGTGGAACCAACCCTGATTGAGTACATAATAAGACGCATGCTGATTCACGAGACCAGGTCTCCAGATATGAGTGCGTTATTAATTTGCATTCATTGTTTTATTTCGAACTTAAAACATATGTTTAGGTGCTCAAAAGAACCATCTCATTAAGATGGTTCTATTGAGCACCTAAAATAATGTTTTTAACTGATTGATAGAAGAAAACGTTTAGTTATAATTTTAAGATCAAAAGCTTTGCTTATCTGAAGTTATGGAGACAAACAGACCGTGTATATTAGATGCCAGCCCAGCAGACACACAACGTTGGCTCAAAATAGATTCAAGGTTGATTCAACGCCATGTCGTTGAATCAACGTTGAATCAATGTTGAATCCACGTTGCGTGCCTGTTGTGAGTAAGTCGCTACGATAGATCTGATTGGCAGGAAGGCATTTTTGCAAAAAATCCGCTCTGGCGTTTTGATTGGTCGATTTATCTACGCTCAAAATCAGCATTTTTTTTTTTTTAAAATCTTTCAGGAATATCATCAGAGTGTCAAACAGTATGGAACCAGACCAGGCCCGACCTCTTGTCGGGCCTGGTCTGGGTCCAAACTGTTTGTAAAGGCTATCAGCAGACGACACTAGTAGGCAAATAATTAATGCATTCTCAACATCTGCACCAATAGCTTCCGCTGCTGAAGATGTTAAATTGACAAAACAGTAATAGGTACGGGATGTGTTTTCTGTTACCAAATGTAGCTAGAATCAATACGAAAGTTTAATTGCTCTATAGGTTACCAAGTGTAGATTGTGCACATTGATTGATCATCGAGGAGAGCAAATGTTTGCCGTATAATAGCAAATAAAACCATGTTGAAACAGTTAAATTTTTAATGTCGACTTTCTACCGTGAAAATCAAAGAATGGATACATATGTTGTTACGCGGAGCATATGTAGAATGGACTGGATCGTACCGTGCATTGCAACTGTTTTGTCATTCTTCTGTTCTCAAAGCATCCACTGGTTTCTGGACAGTTTGTTTACTGATTGATTGAGTTGCTGTCTTTTTTTTTAATTATTTGCTGTTTGTGAATGAACAGAAGCACTGGTAAGAACTGTACACGGACTAATCAGATCACTCAGGGTATACACAAAAGCTCACAATGCCTTAAAGTTTCTTTTTCTGCCAATTCAAAGAAGCCGGTCCAAGTATCATGTCTGTGCAATGACAATACTAACTCTGTCGGGCTGACTTGGGTTTTGAATGTTTGCGTACGGCAGAAATGATCTAAGACTCGTTTTTTCATAGTGAGGCTGAAATAGACTTCACAGTGAATCTAACAAATGCATTTGGTTGATGTTTGTGGCATATAATGTTTGCAAGGAAACTTCATATAAGATTATGTGCGCGTATGTTGTAGAACAATAATACATTGTTCACTGTTGATTAGTGTTACCTTATTACAGTCTAGGAATATCATTGGATTTCCAGATTTCAGAGAAAAACATCGTTCAGCGTGTATTATAGAAACGATTACGTAATCATAAGATATAATTCTTATTTCTCAACCAAAACATTTGTTGTTGGTACTCAAAAGAATCGTCTCATTTAGACGATTCCTTTGGGCACCCAAAACAAATGTTTAAGCAGATGGGTAAGAAAATATTGACAATTTTGTGCTAAAAACGTTTGCTTATCTAGATATATATAATATTGTGAAAGAGCGAGTAGGCCTATCTGTCTATGTTTGCTTTACCCATCGATTGGTCAGTGATTAATCAGTGTGACATTAAAAGCCAAAAACAGCTTTCCATCTTTCTTGCTTTTTATCGCATTGAAATCGTCTGTTTTTCGGATTGCTTTGCGGAATTTTCTAATGATTTCAGTTGCTTAAACTGTTTTTGGATAGCACATAGTGCAGCCACCTATGATATGCCGCAGCTTTGATTTCTCAGGATGTTCTTCACTGTTAATCAATACCTTTTTTAATTGGGTTAGAGCATAAACTTGCCAGAAACTTAGGCTTAAAATTGAGCTGTTGCATGGTGTATTGATTCATCTGTGTTACATAGGAGCATGTTAACTGGATATAAAATTGGATTTACTCATAAGAATTGTATTGCCTTATGACCTAGATAACCAGCGAAACCTCAGACGAGTGATATTTGTCAATCTCTGATACTTTTTCTCATCAATAGAAGATATTTGTCAATCAGTGATAGTTTATCCATTCTCATATTTCCTTATCTCTGATACATAGCGGATAAGGTGAGTGTCTTTTGATATCAAGCTTACCATGCAAGGCTTCGAGGACGCTTGCTGAATCGCGAGGCTTGCTGAACGATTCAACATGAGTTCTTGAAGCAGAGCTTAAAAACTTGATATCTAAAGACGCGAACAAGGTTTCACAAGTCGGTTCACTCTTCAAACCAGCGATTATGACGTAATTACTGTTTTCGTATCGATTTAACGTCATTGAGGCAATCATTCAAACAGTGACGCGTCATGATAACCCGATAAAGGCACATGACGTAAGATAGGAACTACTTATCAGGTCAAGGTGCAACAATGCAGTTATTATGAGAGGTAACTCATGCTCTATCTTATCAATTGGTGCTATTTGCCAATATCTGATATTTTGTCTCAGCAATAGGTGATATCTACCCATCTCTAATAGTTTCCCTCATCAAAAGGTGATGCTTGTCAATCTCGTATATTTTAGGTTATCAATAGATTCTGATAGTTCATTTCATAAATATGTGATATTTGTCACTCAACGATACTTCATCGCAACATTCGATGATATTTTATTATCTTTGATACTTGACTCGTCATTTTGTACTATACTGAAGGACTTTAGAAACGCACCACAAGCTAATTCAATGTCAAAAAATATATTTTTTATTATATGAAACATAAAATTGACAAGTCCCGCCATATAGCTTGCATTCAATAAGAAAATCGAAACGCTGTGGCTTATGATCGCCGTGACGTCGCGATAATTCTAAGTCAACCCAAATTTAAAAGTCACAGAGTATCAATGCCTTCCATAATGAGCGCAAAAAAGTTTTCAAACCGATGTTTGTTTTCGAAAGCAAAAGGAAACACAAAATCAAATCATGAAGTTTGAGGCCTCTGGCAACATTAATTTCGTCTACGTGACGTCATTACTTTTTGGCGTAAGTGGCTGTTTATAATAATCAAAATATTTAAGTGCCACCAGGTACCTCACAACTCGTTTCATAAAAGTCAAAAGTATCGCGACATGGGCGAACGTCATTTAGGGGATAACTGTATTCAAATTTTTCATTTGAGGAGGTATATCGTCGTATATACGGTCGGAAATTTAGTTTTATGGCGACGCCTAAGCGGAGCCGTAAAACGTGATTTCCGAACGTATTTCCGACGATATACCTCCCCAAATAAATTTTTTGAATATGGTTATCCCCATTCTAATGCACTATTAACATTTTCCCTTCAAAAAGACAGTGAAAATGTAGTTTGTTGCGCCTTTACGTCCAGAGGCTGCCAGCTGCATAAAACCGTTTGCCAGCTGCATAATTCACTTGTCAACCAATGAAAAGCGATGTTACGTAATGACGTCGGGTTTCCAAATGTATATCGCAGGATATTCTGTCGCAAATTTATGACGTTATTCAATCAGAAGTCGCGTTGCATTTGCAGGTGCATTAGTTTGCCTGTTACTGCTGTTTGAAAAATTAAGACTGACGTTAGAAAAGAAACGCTGCCACTGGGAGCGTTATTAAACAATTATTTCCAACAACGATCATGTTTTCCATTGGCTAAGACACCTGACTACCAGCTTAAAGTGTTTGTTTTCAAATCAAATTAAACTAACATTTGTCAGACAACATTTGAGCAAATCGAAATTATTGCAAATCATGGTCCATTGTGTAAGATAAAAATGATAAAGGAAACATCCTCAAATCAGCCATGTTGAAGAGACCGTGAATATAAATAGTGCGTTTCTAAAGTCCTTCGGTATTTATTAGTTAATCTGACATACTCATCTCAATAATCGAGAATGTTTGTCGATTTCTTATCTTGATCACATTAATTATTAATGTGCGTCAATCTAGATACTTTAGTTCGTTAATCCGTCATGTGTGTGTCAAAAGCTTATTTCTAGTTTCATCAATAGGTGATGTTTGTCAATAGCTGATATTCTATCATATCAATTGAAGGTGTTTATCAATCTCTGATACTTTATTTCATTTATCCGTGATTAGTGTCAATGTTGGAAATTTGATTCATTAAATGGAATGATACTTTATCGCTTCAGTCAGCGGTGTTGGTCAATCTTTTGTAATTTACCTCAGCAGCAGTTGATATTTGTTATCATATCTCTGATACTTTATCGCATCAATAAACGATATTATCAATCTCTGATACAATATCTCATCAGTTTGCAATGTTTGTCAATCTCTAATACATTATGCACTATTTGTTGATATTTGTCATCTCTGGTTCTGAACTCATTATTTGATGATATATCTATCCCTGATACATTATCTTATCAGTTTGCGATGCATGTCCATTTCCGATACATTACCATGTCCATTGGTGATTTGTGTCGGTCTTTGTTACTTTATATCGTCAATAGTTGATGATTGTCAATAGCTGATACTTTATTTCATCAATAGGTGATAGTTGCTATCTCTCATACTTTATATCATCAATATACATTTATATATATATATATATATATATATATATATATATATATATATATATATATATATATATATATATATATATATATATATATATTAATATATATATATATATATTATCAATCTCTGATACAATATCCTATCGGCCTGCTACGCTTGTCAATCTCTTATACATTATATCATTAATATGTGATGTTTGTCCATATGTGTTGCTTATTGCCATTCATCGAATGTGTTTGGCAAATACTGATACTGAATTGATATTCGTTAATTGCCTAAACTTCATCTCATCAATTGAAGGCATTTTTCAATCGCGATATTCAGTCATATCAATTAACCTATGGTCTTTCATGTAAATATTCCATATAGTTTAAGCCATGCACTGTAAAATGAATGGGTTTCTGTTTTCATATTTGTGACTCGGCTTAGCCTCAGACAAAGGAACTTACATTTTTCAAGCCCATTATTTTATTTGGAAAAAAAATCAAACAATTCCAAAAAGTTTCTGAGTTATAGAGAGTTTTGCTTACCAATATTATTCAGTCAGTCCTACATATTGAGAATATTCTTTTATGTCAAGCATTTATATAACTTTTAAATTCATTAATTTCAATACTCCACAATGCTAGGTATACAGCACTTTTAAGGGCGTATTTACAGAGACAGTTTCCACAGAGACCATCATGCAATTACGCAATCATCATTACTGGGCATTCTCTTTAAGGCTTTGTAATCGTAAATCACTGATGACAATTTATTGGCGATGTATGAAATAACAACATGTTAAAGTCGTACACGTTGGTAGATATTATGCAATTCACACAGCCACAAAGCGAGCAATATCATTTCCAGGCTCATAATTAGTTCATTAATTATTTGTGACTTTGGATCAACCTTAGACATGCTAAGTAAGGACACATTCTCAGTTCTTGCTTATTTGGCCAATACAGGCTCTAATTCGGTTACATTTAACCATTGAACCGTGGTAGATACTAGTGTCATACGATTAGATTAGTTGGTAATCAAAATAGGCATAGTAAACCAACTAATTGAGTAGGTCAGGGGTTGTACTGTACATATCTTTTAAAAGAGCAGTGAGCTCATTAATACATATCTTTACACATCATTACCAGTTCGATATGTGCATGTTTTAGTGGAAGTTCTATGAATGGGCTTGTCAGTGCTCGTATTCTTTCAGTCCTCGCTGTGAAAATTGACTTAGCAATGTAACATTTATTTACTCAGCTACATGTATAACTCAAATATTAAGTTCCGCGGAAATATGTGATACAATAGTGTTATAGTGACGAAAGGATTAGAAACCAATTGAAGCAACAGTACAGGAATTAAAAATTTACTAGATGCCAATTCCATTTGTATTCCACGGCTGGAGAAGGTACATATTCAGCACCACAGCAAGTAAGTATATACTAGACATACGCGGATCCAGAAAAATGCGTTAGGGGGTTGGGTCCAGAAAATGTATTTTTAAGTCATCAGCATGTTTCACAGATGCCCGTATGGACCTCCCACGAAAAGCAATTGGACCCATCGGGTCCAATTGCTTCTCGAGGGGTGTCCATACCAGAATGTCTATGGAAACATATAGCCGCTAGTGAATTTCCAGGGGTTGTGTCTGGACCCCCTGTCCCTCCCTCTGGCACCCATGCTAGACATCGTGTTTGTGAAAAGCTGTGCCCCAAACATGATTGTCCATAAGGGTGGTACTCTTTTTATAACCAGATTATTTGGGATAATTTGCTTACAAGGTCTTTATCTCATTTTAATCAATTAGGGCCAATAACTTTGTAATACATTTATGTAAAATGATGTCAAACGTCAGCCAATCAGTCTATTTTCTTAACCAAAAACATATGCAAAATAACAAGACTTTCTAGTTTTGCAATCATCTCCATGGGGAAAAGAGAGCTGGTTACTTTACTTTAATTGTGTTCTTGTCATGTTGCTGTTCGTGTTCCGTGTCTCTTTACACGGTGTCGTGGATTTGACTGCTGCGTGCGATTGTGGCATTTTCTTGCCATACTCTTTTACGTTTTAGCTCCGATATATTTGAGATATCGTACTAAAGAAATCGCTATCTTAATTTAACAAAATCGGGATAAAAACTCTGTAATAGATTTACGTAAATTTATGTCAAACGTTGATTAGGTTACAATATATCTACTTCTCATCCGAAAATAGTATGCCAATTGACATGACTGCTGCTTAGATATGAGCAATGACTTTGTAATAAAAGAATATAAAGTTTTATCACACTCTTTTAAATACGCAACATCAAAGACCAGCACTCGAGATCAAGTTGGCCCAAAATAATCTGATGAAAGACAGTAAAAATCATTATTTGAAAATAGCAGACTCGGCTCCATCGTTCTCTTCATTAGAATAAATGAAAAATGCAACAACTTTCACGCCCCATTGAACAGGCTTTATTGGCATTCAGCTTTCTATCTGAACCAAATATTCCTGAATGAGCAGGATATGACAAAATATCAACACTATAGATATACGAGTAGAAGTTTTATCAACTCCACGCAATCAAAAAGACACCTCTAAATAATCTGGAAAATGGATCTTTCAGAAAACAGAGAACTTCATTAGAAAACAACAGACATGTGACGCTTTGCATAAATTAGGAAGCTTCGGTGCGAGTAAACCATTTATTTTAACACTGACAGAACATAGGGCAACGATTTGTCCCATAAAAGATATCTATGTCCACCCCTCAGTGGTCTCTGCTGCTCTCCATCTTAAGGCGAGGACTCTGTTGCTGTTACATGTAGTTGTTGCTCAAATTGTCTGTGGGATAATTATGCTGAGATTCTTTGTCTTTTAATGTAGTTATTTATGACTTTTCTAGTTTTGGTATAGCCTTGCTAAGGTATAGAGACCTGTTTACTTTTCTTATCTTTTTGCTATCGTGTTGGTGTTGGTGTTCTGTGTCACTTCCTCTCAGTGCCATGGGTTGGTATGTGGTCTGACTTGTTTCTTGGTTTCATTGAGTCATTTGAAAATGCAACAACTCTACCAACCCAGGCACTGGCTTGAGTGGTATTCCCATTTCCACTAGAAATTACTGTAGTGTAGCCCTTTAAATGGAACACTGTTTTTCGGCAATAAAACTTAATCTAAAATGTGGATTTTAAATTTAACTGGAGAAATATATTTAAACCGGAAAAGCCTAATCAAAAATATTTTTTGAAGTTTGCATTCACTTTTATAAATGCTGTTATAGATGAATTTTTATGATTGCAAATAATATTCCCTTCTAGTACCTTGTGGGAAACTGATTGCTGATTATCAGTTGAACATAAACAAATGTAAAAAAATATGATTAAACAATGCACAACAATGGTTCATTGGTTTTAAATCTAGATGTATCTTGGTGTGTGTGTGTGTGTGTGTGTGTGTGTGTGTGTGTGTGTGTGTGTGTGTGTGTGTGTGTGACCTAGTCGACAATATTTCAGTTATTTCCAACAGTACATCAAATAGCTTTCTCATTTGGAAAGCCCATAGGCTTTGCCTAGCTATTCCATGAATGGCCCTGCTTAGTGATCGCACCACTACCATTTGCTTAACGTAAGCACAATAGGCATATTTTTAGTCATACTTGAATCTTCTTCAGATTATTTCTTTGGGACAATTAAAATTAACTAAAATGTGCATCTCTGCACTCTATATACACGTTTAAACAAGATGTGACATGTCTAAAATGATCTCAGGCTTTGACCTCCAACGTTTTCTATTTGAAACAACTATGGTTGCATGGACTGTATTTTGCCTAATTTTGTTGTTTTCAGCATATTTATTGAAGTCAAGGATGACAACTACTTAACATTCTAAAAAGGCTGTATATAGTTTCAGAAATTCTGTATCATTCATACAAAGACCATGTATATATCCAAAATTATAATCTAAGAATCACCCAACTAATGCATAAAACTATTTGAAAGCATTTTACATTAATAAAATAATAAATGTCATGATATCAAACTGCTTTTTATAGGTGACAAAATGTAATGCGAAGGCCATACTATTACAGAATATGTAGAACCTGAGATATCGATGATATGTACAATTTGGTAGTAAATGTAGTTTACTTTGTTATGGCCCCAATATATGATTTTAAAAGTGTACATGCCTTTTTAATTGTCTGCGATATGGCCCCAATATATGATAGTTAAACGTGTACACGCCTTTCAAATTGTCTGTGAATTATGTGTCAGCAAACTATCTCCAAAACCATTAGAGCTACAACATACATGACTTTTGTTTAAAAAAGTATATCTGAAATGGATGAAAATATGCTTGTTTTCGAATACTATTTGTTTAATTAAAATTTATGTAGTGTTTTGATATAATTCATTTTTTTTGCTATTTTATGTTATGCCACATGTCTTCTGTCTGATATTGATCCTTATTTATAAATATACTTGGAGATGTACAGAGCATGTACTTGAGCATGTTTAGACGTATCTGCTTGATATAAATACATTTCTATAGTGGCTACATATGTTTTGCAGTGGGACAATATATTGGACGGATTCATAAGCGAGAGTCACCTTTGCATGAATCCTCTTCCAGACGGCGCCTCCAGTCTACTTCCTCCTCTGGACTACCCAGTAAGAGTTCGTTAAGATGTAGAACGTATATAACTAATGAAACCTTAGTAGTCCTCTCATTGGTGCATATTTTGTATTATGTGTTCTTGCCTTGTCCTACGTTTTCAAACAGATCGCCTATATATAAAATTCCATACTTAAAGAATTTTTTTCTTTACTTCTGAACCGAATCATAGGTTTAGGGTACAAACCAAAACGATCACAATAAGAAGGTTCCTTTGAGCATCAACAAAAATATTATCTGGATCTCTAGGACCGGTTTTAAGAAATACTTTTCTGCCAACTCAGACTTTCATATTGTTTAATCCTAGATATACCCAAATTATCAATACATCTAGTGTATTTTAATCCCAGTACTTTAATGGCATAATAACTATTTTGGGTTAGATACGTTATAAATTTGTTCCCAGCACGATAGATATTGACATCTGCCACTCTCAAGCATTGGCATCTTCTACATTCAATCACCCCCTTGTAAGCCACCTCTGTCACAAGGGTCCACGTGATCAAGCTGCCAAACAATGGGATTTGTCTGCAAGGAACTGAACGCAAAGGTGTTCATAATCAAAAATGTATATCACTTAGTCTGATTGTTTCGTTGAAATCGAATGTTTTCACAATATAATGTGAAACACCAAAACAACGATTTGTTCAATGTGCTTGATAAAGATATCATTATTCGTATGACAACGCATGTACATTTTCAGATAAGATTGGCAACTGTGTTAAATTTATTCAACAACCAACACAATAGGCCAAACAACTCTCTCTCTCTCTCTCTCTCTCTCTCTCTCTCTGTCGTCTTAAGTGTTGTAAATTAGTCATGTAGTAAACAACCATATCTATAAAATTTTAGAATGTGGGTTTTGGGCAGGCTTTCACCATGCATCCAGTCAAATAACGCTTTGGAAATTGCGCAATTGGTATGACTGAGTCACTTTCGTATCTTTCTATTGGTTGAAGCTCATATATGCAGATAACTTGGAATATGATTGGTTTATGATGATGTCATTAGGTCTTCAATCACTTGATTTAATAGTATATAAGGTGAAGCATTAGTTTATTGGCAAAAGACTGAATATAGCCAGTGGAACAGGGTTTTAGCCCAGCAGTGTCAAAATTGACTTGATCTATTTATTTGGTTGATACAACATTGATATTACTAAACAAAGTAATATTTATCAACACAACTTTTTAAAGGTGTTAAAGAACATGCCACCAGAATTGATAGTCTTATCAGCATGACCTTTAACAAAAATAACAAACTGGTGTCATAATTCCCAAACAAAAAATAAACATGTCAATCTCAAGTGTCAACAGTACACCTGGCTACTAGTGCGTTGAATACCTGCAACTGAATCAAATCAACCATTCACAAATATTGTAAATACCCATGCGTGAATCACAAATATTGTAAATTCTTTCAGGTAAAGCCTGATATTTTATAAAACGCACATTCTATAGCAGAACAAAGTAAGTATGTAAGACCAGGAGATAACTAAATCACATACTGAAAACCATCCCACAGCACCACCCTAGACTATGTTGTTGCTAAAACAGATTGTTAAGCTTGCATGGAAGCTTTCTAATGTATTCAATGTATTATCACGGAGAAACAAACTACCAAATAACTCACTTTGATGAAACAAAGAAAAGTACTCATGATTCACAGATAGCACGAGCTAAAAAATCTTAAGTTTAGCCAAAGACAAGCATCTTACACCAAACGACTGATGAGAGCTTTTGTTTCGACATAAAGCCGGTCAGGAAGGAAGAGGGGAAATCTTATTGGAAAATTCCTTTATGCGATGACGATGCTACCAGGGAAAAATAATCCACACAACTAGCAAAAACTTTTCAGTACTTTATGTACTAAGAAAACATCAACAACACATTAATATACAATGACACCACCTACGCTGTTATTTCTGGCTAATTGACCATCCTATACTAGGGCAAGTTGCCACTCTAAGATCATTTCAATTAGAATCAATCTTAGAGTGTCCTGCCCTAGATGTACGCCAACTAGTCAGAAATAAGAGACGTAAAGAATATGATTCACAGATAACTTAAGTTCTCAGAAAAAAAATGGGCCCTTTAATACTTCAGTATCGTATTGATGAATACTCTTGGGATTATAAGCGTCTCGCGAACACTATAACTGTTGGTATTTCACGCGTCTCGCGAACACTATATCTTCTTAGCCGCTCGTTGTCTCCTTCAGACAATCGGCGCTGAGGTTATAAGAATGTGATCGATCCTGTGTTTCGGACGTCACCTGATTCGCATAGAATTTCTTGCGCAGAATGTTGATCGTCTTTTTAGTATATAGACGTCAAGTTTAGTATAAGTGGTTCTTCCTATATAATGGTTTCTGATCGTATCCCCACGTTGGGACGTCAGATTCACTTATAACAATTCCAGCAGGTTGGTTCTCAACTCGGTCTAGTCTACGTGGTTGGTTGTAAAAGTTGGGGCCTGATCCACGCTGTTCGTGGCCTGAGGGGACAGCTTATATCTAGATTATCTAGATAGTTTCGAGGTTTACAAATACTGATACAAATTCTCTTAAAATTCCAGGAAAATGTTGAACAGTGTGGTGCCGACGTAACGTTTGGACGTTTACGTCGGACATCACCCTGCCCACTCGCTAATTTCGTACATGTATAACGTATCAGTGGTAAACAACTAACTATGACCTCTCGTCCAACATATTTACATCAATTTTGAGAGATTACATTCTGCTGTTTTATGCGTGTAAGAACGTACAATATTTTTACATTTATTTTGGTGTAACAAACACCTACCTAATCTCTAAACATACATGTCAGCTATCACATTATTTATGTAAGTGTGTTGTAGTGTATGCACCTAACCCTTACTCTTATATGCGTCAGATATATATAACTCGAGGTGACACATACAGGTCGCTACAGAAAGTCGACTATCACTGGCAGTTAAATCGTCTTTCCAACAGCTATATAAAATCACAACAACTTAAAATCTAGCTGCTAAAGTTGTTTATTCACCTATCGGTCCCTGGTAAATCTTCCAGCAAACCATTACATTTTTATGTGCAGACCTGACATGGCCTGTGACTACTTTTGGCCGAAATAACCCAACGAGTCGAGACAAACCGACCTTTTATTGGGACTATTAGTAGAAAAGGTACGAATAGGTGACCAGGTGCATACCTAAACCTTTGTGTATTTGTGCGTATACGCAATCATCACTGATTCTGTTGTTTCATCTATTCTGCATCGTAACAAAGGCCCTTCTTTTTGGGAGAAAAAGAAATGACTTTTTCTTACAATACACGATGTAGAAAAGAAGGAACAAAACAGAATAAATATATAATACAACATATATACACATGCGATTTAAAATGGCGGACTACCTGGAAAGATAGTCTGCCCCAAGATTGTCTTGTCCTCTGATTGCCACAATCCTAAATCTGTATGGTTGGAGCTTTAATGCCAACGCATAATTCTAGGATTCAATGCCTTAGCAGTCTGCATGAATGATAGGGGTTTGTGATCACATTCCAGGATAAATCTTCCCCAAAAAGATATTTCCTGAACTTTTCAATTGCCCAAATATTTGCTAAGCATTCTTTCTCAATTACTGAATAATTTCTCTACCGGGGTAACAACTTTTTACTAGCGTAGGCAATTGGCAATTTACCTCCCCCCTCAAATTCTTGCAGCAGTACAGCTCCGATTCCTATATCGGACGCGTCTGACCTAAGTATGAATGGTTTTCCTTCATTGAAGACAGGCAATCTCAGAATGGGGAGGATGTAAGACGACTTTTCAACGTTTGAAAAGCCCTTTCGTGATGACTTAGTCAGTCCTTAATTCGGTTTGGCTAAATCAATTTCTCAATTTCCTTATTAGAAGGAAATGTACAGTCCTCAAGTGAATACTCATCACTTTCGTCGTCGTCCTCTTCCCTTAACGGAATACTCGCTTTGGCCGATAATAAGCAGTGAGATGCTTCAGTTTTCCGTTCAACATAGAGCCTCAAAATATTGGCATGATATGTATGGATGTAACCTTTTAGGTTTACATGGTAGTCAACACGCTTCAACATTTCTACAATCTCGAACGGTCCCCGCCATTGTAATAATAGCTTATTGCTATCAGTGGGGAGTAATAGAACTTTATCTCCCACTTTGAAAGAACGAGGTTTCTCTAGTCGATTGTAATACGCCTTTTGTTTTCCTTGCACTTTTTGTAAATTTTTCATTGCCAACTCGCAAGTATGCTTGAGACGTTTTCTTAAAATTATCACGTAATCATAGGTTGAGCGCACCTCTTCATTTTCCACTTCGTCTGTCCATAATTCTCTTAAAATTGCCATCGGACCACGTACATTTCGTCCATACAATAATTAAAACGGCAAAAATCCTAAAGACTCTTGAGGTTCTTCCCTAACTGCAAATAAGAGTGCAGGAAGATACCTATCCCAATCCTTGGGCGTTCGGCGCACGCAACATTTGTTTAAGTGTCGCGTGTGATCGCTCTTCTAAACCATTACATTGAGCATGAAATGCTGACGTAGTCAGCTGCTGTAATGACAGCAATCTTGCTACTTCTTCATAATATCAGACGTGAATTGTGACCCACAGTCCGTTAACATTTCATCGGGTACGCCAACCCTACTAAACATTTCGACTAACGCTTCTGCTACGCGCTCGGTCTTGATACTAGGTAATGCGATGGCCTCAGGATAACACGTCGCGTAATCCATCATTGTTAAAATGTATCTTGATCTGTTGTTCTAGCGGGGCTCAATTGGTCCTACAATGTCTACTGCTACACGCTTAAAAGGAGTATCGATTAATGGTAGCAAACCTAAAGGCACCTTTGCTACACTGCCTTTTTGAATGGTCCTTTGACATATGTCGCAGGATTTGCAGGAGCGTGTCACGTCACCGCAAACGCCTGGCCAGAAAAATTCTGCCACTACCCAATCGTTCGTCTTTCAAATGCCTAAATGGCCTGCCATGAGCGATTCATGGGCCAAAGTCATAACCCTATCGGTCAGACTCGAAGGTACAACCAGCTGCGAAGTAGTTTTACCATGCAAAGTAAACTGCTGATAGATTAACCCTCTCTTCATTATGAACTTTGTTTCTCCTCGGTGTATGCCCAACTCATGGTCACGTTGCCTAACTCTACTCGCTTCCGTATATTCGGGAGCTTTGGATCTGAAGCCTGATCTGACTCAATCGCATTCCTATCACTACTGATAATCTGATCTGGGACTTTAAGTTTTTTATATATACGCTCGTCTTTTTTTTGCTTGTGACATAGTGACTACGCTTGCCACGAAATGTGACATATCTGGCAATTTGATCCGTCGATATTACCTATAACTAGATCATACAAAGTATCCTCCATGCATAAGGCTTCTGTAGTGCCATTAAAAAATGGGCACTCCACGCTAATATGCGCCACTGGGTATTTCAGTTGAGACTCATTAATAAGAGTTACATTTAGCTCTTTCCCTAACATTTGCTCATCGGATACTAAGTCCCTTCTAACTACTACACCGGTACAACCCGTATCTCTTAAAACTGTGACCTCCTTTCCATTTACGGTACCTACCGCCATCGGTAATCTAGATTTTACAAAAATAGCAAGTACCCTTGCTATCCTTAGAGGGATTCTCCCTATAATTATCAATTTGGTCGTGCATTTTAGCATGATACACGCTATGCACTCCCTTATCTGTGCTTTGTTCTCCCTTTACTTTACAAAAGTTGACCTGATGGTCGACTTTATCATTTTTATAGTTCCTATTGGAATTCCTACCGGGAGCTGACTGATTCCCACGGTAATTATTACGGCCTCGATTCCAATTGCGACCCCTATTTTGCCATTTTCCCCCTTGATTTGGAGAATTAAATTCAGCACTTGATGCTATTTCCGTACCAGCCGACACCCTCTTGCTCTTGTTGTGCCAACAATTATGTGTTTGATGGGCTTTACCACAAATCTTACAAGCAATATTTGGTTTTCGATCAACCAGATTTCCATAATTATGCGGAACTTGACTCTTAGTCTCACGATGCCCTTTTGCGACGCATCCGGGAACTCCACCCCTTGCATCAGCAAACAAATCCGCCTCATGGGCTAACTCACCCAGGACTTTAAACGGCTTAGGTTTGAGATACAAATAAAGTTCATGACTGCAACAGTCAAGGAACTTGTCTCGGGCCAAAAAATCACAAACGGCCTCGTAGGTCTTTTCGACCTTAGCCAAACCCAACCATTTATCAAGGTAGCTCCCCAGCCTGCCGCTAAATTGTCTAAAAGTTTCGGCTTTCTTGGGCCTACAATCCCTAAATTTCTTACGAAAAGATCGTTCGGTGAGGTCGAAATGAGTTTGCAGAGCCTCCTTAATCTGACCATAATCCGACTGGTCATCTCTGGAAAGCCTAGCGAAGACTTCTAAAGCGCGTCCCTTTAATAATGCACTTAGGTATGATGCCCACATAGACGGGTCCCATTTATTTGACATGGCATAACTTTCGAACCTAGTTAAATAGCTATCCATCTTATCTGTATGTTCATCGAAATATGGAAGCTTGGGACTCCTAGGATTTGAACTTTTCTCTTTGGGCCCCCAGGGATGTGAAGTGGTCTTGGCCTCAATTTTTTTGAGTTCCACTTCGGCCTCAATTTTTTTTAGCTCAACTTCTTTTTCCATTTCCTTATCTTTGCGCGCGGCCTCAATTTTCATTTTTTCCGCCTCAATCCTTAACCTTTCCAATTCCTGATCCTTATCTTTTTGCTCCCTATCTTTCTCTTTTTGCTCCCTTTCTTTATCTTTTTGATCGGCCTCCCTTTTCTCTCTTTCATATTCCCTTTGGGCCAACCTTTCCTCCCTTTCTAAATCTTGTTGCCTCTTAAGATAATCCCTTAGCTCTTGCCCTTCATATCCTAATTCCCGTGCTAATGAAATATGTTTATCCATTTTAGCCTATTTTTGGGAATGGTATAAATCAACTATACTGTTGAAAATAAATAAGGGTTCGCTTTGTCCCTTTTAAATAGGTATGGGCTAACCAACGTTTGCGCTGGCAAACTAATAATTTTACTAGGGATTTTAATGACGTTACATATGAGTAACGTAAAGTACAACGTATAAGAGATCACCACGGAAAGGTGCCTAGGATATATATCAACCTTAAATAGGCCTTCACTAAACGTACTTGACTAAAAAACGTCATTCATTTTCTCGTATTTACGTCAAGAAATGTATACCTACGAGATATTAATATAAACGCGTTACATCCAAGTCAACAGTCACTTGTCATAGCAAGACATAATAATTGACTACAAATAATCTTTCTATGGACATCTTCTAATAATAGAAATCAGTTGAGTGGCGTCACACACTATGACGTCACTAAGGTGATTTAAATTATTAGTACCCTCAAACGATATGAAATTTTCCACATCAGTATCCTTAATCAATAGGAATACAGGGCAAAAGCCAATACACAATTATATGGGTCAAAATAAAGGTGGACAAGTCTAATAATTAAACTCTGACAAATTTTCCTTGGGTTTTATACCCTACTGGCAATCCACGGAACAAGAAAGTATGGGTCCCCTCAGAATGTTATGTGATGACTTATTTACATGTGTCGCACTTCATCACAGGGGAACGCATGCAATCAGTACTGCGTGTTGACACTCACAACCTTTCTTGTGAAAAAAACAATCTACTAGTGTGCGCCCGTAGCAACGTCACAGCAGAGAAATTTGCCAATAAAACCTCCAAAATCCCACTTCTGACACCATTGTTACGGCATATAGCCGGTCAGGAAGGAAGAGGGGAAATCTTATTGGATAATTCCTTTATGCGATGACTATGCTACCAGGGAAAAATAATGCACACAACTAGCAAAAACTTTTCAGTACTTTATGTACTAAGAAAACATCAACAACACATTAATATACAATGACACCACCTATGCTGTTATTTCTGGCTAATTGACCATCCTATACTAGGGCAAGTTGCCACTCTAAGATCATTTCAATTAGAATCAATCTAAGAGTGTCCTGCTCTGGATGTACGTCAACTAGTCAGAAATAAGAGATGTAAAGAATATGATTCACATATAACTTAAGTTCTCAGAAAAAAATTGGGCCCTTCAATACTTCAGTATCGTATTGACGAGTACTCTTGGGATTATACGCGTCTCGCGAACACTATAACTGTTGGTATTTCACGCATCTCGCGAACACTATATCTTCTTAGCCGCTCGTTGTCTCCTTCAGACAATCAGCGCTTAGGTTATAAGAATGTGATCGATCCTGTGTTTCGGACGTCACCTGATTCGCATAGAATTTCTTGCGTGGAATGTTGATTGTCTTTTTAGTATATAGACGTCAAGTTTAGTATAAGTGGTTCTTCCTATATAACGGTTCCTGATAGTATCCCCACGTTGGGACGTCAGATTCTCTTATAACATTTCCAGCCGGTTGGCTCCCAACTCGGTCTAGTCTACGTGGTTGGTCGTAAAAGTTGGGGGCTGATCCACGCTGTTCGTGGCCTGAGGGGACAGCTAATAAGTGCCCTCAGGTATCAATCCTGCGGCTCACCAACATTCAGCCTCCAACGTAGGAGGGGACACAAGAGACGATTCTGCAAAAAACAATCTACTTTTAGAATCTCAGAATCACTCTGTTGCGTCAATAATGGAGTTGTTCGTTGGAAGTTCACAAAATAGAAATAATTTCAGTGGTCTTACTTTTTTTAAATTACAGCCTAACCCTATAAGCGCGCGATTAGCCCTCACCCGTTGGTGTATGGCTAACGGCTCCCATGCGGTTAGGATGGATTGGCTCTTCTAAATATCCACACTCAAAATCATGTAATAGAGAAGTATTTTTAGTGACTGGCCCATGTCAGCGCTAAACAATACCTCTCATGCCAAACAAACAAACCCATACGTTACAAAATTTCCAATACGCTGTCGTAACGTCACCCTGGTTGAGATGCTATCGCAGCCGAAACATCAAGATCCCGTGGCCCTTTTTCCCTTCCAGGACACGTAATCTAGATAGTTTTGAGGTTTACAAACGTTGAACAGTGTGGTGCCGACGTAACGTTTGGACGTTTACGTCGGACATCACCCTGCCCATGCGCTAATTTCGTACATGTATAACGTATCAGTTGTAAACAACTAATTATGACCTCTCGTCCAACATATTTACATCAATTTTGAGAGATTACATTCTGCTGTTTTATGCGTGTAAAAACGTACAATATTTTTACATTTATTTTGGTGTAACAAACACCTACCTAATCTCTAAACATACATGTCAGCTATCACCATTTGTAGTGTATGCACCTAACCCTTACTCTTATATGCGTCAGATATAACTCGAGGTGACACATACAGGTCGCTACAGAAAGTCGATTATCACTGGCAGTTAAATCGTCTTTTCCTCAACGCCATATAAAATCACAACAACTTAAAATCTAGCTACTAAAATTGTTTATTCACCTATCGGTCCCTGGTAAATCTTCAAGCATACCATTATAGTTTTATGTGCAGACCCGACATGGCCTTTGACTACTTTTGGCCGAAATAACCCGACGAGTCCAGACAAACCGACCTTTTATTGGGACTATTAGTAGAAAAGGTACCGTATCATGGTTCGAATAGGTGACCAGGTGCATACCTAAACCTTTGCGTATTTGTGCGTATACGCAACCATCACTGATTCTGTTGTTCCATCTATTCTGCATCGTAACAGCTTTAGGTCAGGGCCATCATTGAGACTGAGGCCTGGTCCACCGTTGTGCTATTAAAGAGAAAAATGATACAGTTATACTATTTGAGTAAAGAACAAGCTCTCTCTTCTTTATGGACATTATTGCCAAAATAAAAAAGACACTAAAGTAGAACTACATTATAAAACAAGAAACAAACACTAACTCATACAATGGGAGCAAGAACAATGAACCAACAACACAATCATTGCCTAAGGTTGCATTACACATTTTAGTCCATTTTAGGCTCTGTCTGGCCGTCTGACAAGGAAGTACCATTATGTTAATGCAATGGTATAAGGATAGTCAGAAGCAAGTTGTAAGCACTCCAAAAATTACATCATAATCACTTATGAAATGAAAAGCTATTTAGAAGGACACACTTTGTCGTTTCATGCAGGTAAACAAAGCCCTACCCCTTATGAAAATGGCCCATTTTAAGCCCGAATGACACCTTTTCACAAGTTAAAAGAAAAAATCATGAAATAAGATAATTTGCCTGCAGACACATTTCAGAGAAATAAGTTTATCAGCAATTCATCATCAATCATCCGTTTTGATTTTTAGCACACCTCTGCTGCCTTAAATATAATGTACCAATATCAACAAGGCGAAAACGGACAGACAGTCAAAATTCAAGAGTTTCGTACTTTCCTTCAAGCAAACATAGTAAGGTCAAGTTACACTCACAAAATGCATTTTTCTCACTGCTGGCTAAGACTTTGTCAGATGCAAGCCAATATTTATTCATTTTTAGAAAAAAAAAACATTTTACCGATTGAAATGCAGCCCTACCCTTAGATATTTTCCCCAGTGCCATTCCTGCGAAACTGTGGACTCCAACGTAATATGAATTGACGTTGATATATGTTGATAAACAACAAATGTTTTCCTTTCCTATTTTGCTTCCTCTAGATACACTATAAGACTGCCAAAAGAATGTTGTGGTCTTCCAGTTTTCCTGGAAATTCGCATTATCGTTCTGCAGTTGGCAATTGACTTGGTGAATATTGATAAATGCGTTTATAATGTATTTACTTAATTTAAATTACATAATTTTTCACTAAATTTGTTAGTACATATACATGAATCATAATGCGTGTTTAAAGAGTGATTATACGTACATGCGTGTTTAAAGAGTGATTATACGCATATGCGTGTTTAAAGAGTGATTATACGTATATGCATGTTTAAATAGTGATTATACGTACATGCGTGTTTAAAGAGTGATTATACGTATATGTGTGTTTAAAGAGTGATTATACACATAAGCGTGTTTAAAGATATTCTATGCATATGCGGTTTTATAGAGTGATTGTTCACATATGCGTGTTTAAAGAGTGAATGTACGCATATAAGAGTTTAGGGAGTTATTTTACATATGTGTGTGTTTAAAGTCGATTCTATGCATAGGCCCTATGCGTGTTTAAAGAGTGATTATACGTATATGCGTGTTTAAAGAGTGCTTATACGTATATGCGTGTTTAAAAAGTGATTATACACATATGCGTGTTTAAAGAGTGATTATACGTATATGCGTGTTTAAAGAGTGATTTCACGCTTATGCGCGTTTAAAGAGTGATTATATACGTATATGCGTATATAAAGAGTGATTGTACGCATACGCGTGTTTAAAGAGTGATTGTACGCATATGCGTGTTTAAATTGATTCTATGCATATGCGCTTTAATAGAGTGATTGTACACATATGCGTGTTTAAAGAGTGATTGTATGCATATGCGTGTTAAAAGAATGATTGTGCTCGTATGCGTGTTGAAAGAGTGATTGTACGCATATGCGTATTTAAAGAATGATTGTGTGCATATGCGTGTTGAAAGAGTGATTGTACGCATATGCGTGTTTAAAGAGTGATTTTACGCATATTCGTGTTTAAAGAGTGATTATTCGTATATGCGTGATTAAAGAGTGATTTGTAAGAGTTTACCAATTTTCCATGGGCTATTTCACATATCGAATATGGGATGACCACAGTGCATTTCTAAGGAGAGTGTCTACATGTCTGAAGTTTGTTCGTTTGATTTGGTTTTTACACCGCGGTCAACACTTTTTCAGTCGGGTCTTCTTGGGATGAACCAGTACTAAGCATCGGATAAATGTCTTGCTCAATGGCACAACACAGTAACTCAGCCGGCGTAGAGGCTCGTACTAGCAACATGCGCTCCGCGGCTTAAGTTTGATAGTGGTATGAGGCTTTATCTATCTCCGTACTTTGTGTATAAATAGGTCGGGTTTAGCAATTTTTTAGCGTAAATAAGTAATAATTTGTAAACTTATCAAATAAAATATATGTTTGTGTACTCGAAAGAACCGTCTCATTGAGACGGTTCTATTGAGTACCCACAACATATGTTTTGATTGAGAAATTAGAAAATTGCGCACCCATTTTTTTCTGCAGGCTTGTATATTAGGATACTCTTAGCTGAACTTGTGCTTCTGAACAGGCTCATCTCATCATTTGTTATTTGAGCCGTGGCACGTGATTTCCAACAATGTGGCATTTTGACAAGTGTAGACTCAGACTAGCCTGTACAGCCTACTTTTAAGCTTAGAAACATCAAATGATGTTCAGTCAGTAGCTTAACACTCATAGAATATTCAAGCGACAAGCAAAGGCTCTGATCAGACTGCGCGTATGCGCAGGCTGATCTGAGGCTTTGCTGGTCGCACATACCACATTGTAGGAAATCTCATGTTGCGGCTCAAATTTTGTTATTTGCTGCTATTTCACAAGCTGACTTATGTATCTGTATTATCTCCATTGCACGTCTGTGATCCATTCCAATTTGATGGCTCAGTTGGGATTTCGAAACTGGTGTATTTGCAAAACGTATCGACCCATGAGAACTTTCAAGCACATAAGATCACACCGGGTAGGCGGCAATCATGAACCTTACATGCATTTCCGATTGCCAAAAACAGCGTTTCGATTTCCCAAGTAAATATATGGGCGATGCATACACATTATGCACATGGAGATGACTGTTTGACAATTCGGTAAAGGACAACTTGGACACGTGATGAAGCAGCATGTTTTGAGTTATCTTAATGATATAATTCTATCTTATATTGTAGGTTAACCTGCTCATCAGCTGCCAGTATTGAATCATTAGCCAATAACTGACACATGTTATACATTCTGTTTGCTGTGAGACGTTTAGTGCATGTAGTTAGGAGAAAGTAGAATGTACACTTTTGGTCGTTACTAATTGATAATTTCCCTTTGTTTCCGCACCAATGTCTGGATTCCAATGTAAATAATAATAATAATAATAATAATAATAATAATAATAAATTATAATAATAATAATAATACAAATTGTACAAATAGATAAAAGGAACTCCCATCCATCGCCACACTTACTCTGACTTTGCCACGTCGTGAGGAAATATATATGTTTTTGTATTTGTGTGGAGGGAAGGGAGTGTGCGAGAGTTAGCTCAATCAGTATTGCATTATACGGATGCGCTTTTTAAATTTTAGGTATCTACGAGGGGCATTCGGAAAGTTCTTAACATGGTATCATAACTCCACAATGCGTTTCATAAGATGCTATCAAATAATACATTTTTGCAAACTAGAATTCAACGGCTACTTGATGGTTTGATAATTGTCGAAAAAGGACTCGGCGTGCACATGCAGCGCATGCTCAAAATGAGTAGTGTTTATACACTGGCTAATATTTTAAGCCAAATATTTGCAAAAAAGGAAGGGAAATTGGGGACCTTATTTACGATCATGGTTTGACAAAGTAAAGATTTGGTGCCACCTTATTTTCTATTTATATATATTATGCGAGCACTGCTTGCACGACTTACACAATTACGTTAGGAACATTTTGACTAACAGAGAAATGGTAAACTTTCAAAAATGGGACTTTTTTCGTTTTTCTTTAAACTTTTACTATAAATTGTGTCACCACAGGATCACGAAAAATGCCAGTTGAGTATATGTTATTTGTAGCGAGCAATGCATCAAAATCATTTCGTCACGCAAAAAGTGTGGCTTGTTTAGTTCTGTATTCAAGAAAATTATTCCCAATAACACTACCCCTATTTTTTAAGAAGTGTGTGGGGTAACTTAAACCCTCACATTTTGTCGATGGCATAAGAACTTCTCACGATCGCGTTTACCATCAACAAATTGATTGATTTCTTTTCAATTGAAATCAACCAGAACGTCAACTCATAGCTAAACTTACTATGCCATATGTGAAGATTTTAAGAGTTACCTTCCCTTTGTTTTGGTTTACAAACTTTCTTCTGATTTCAATACAAAGGACATAAAGTGTGCTTGACAAAAATACCAACGCACGTCATTTTTAAACTACTGTCAGTTATATATTTTCATTATATGTTCATTGTGACATGCGATTTTTAGTCGAAAAAATAGCACATTGCTTTGCTTTCTAGGCGGTTTTGGTATTGCTGTTCTGGTATTTAGTGATTAGAAGTATGTAACTCGGTCGTCAATTTTATAATAACTCTACCAGATTGTGGCCTACCAAATGGTACAAAATCATGTAATTTCATGAACTATTGTTAATGTTCTGCACACTTTTCAAAAGGTAAAATGGTATATTTTCCAGCGAAATTTTGCGTTTTTCAGTATACAAACAGTACATGTATTCACAATAATATTTTTTGTGTCTGCATTATAATATCATGAAATGTGTGCCATTGCGTAGAAGAAAGATAGCTCTTTAAAAATGATACCAAACATAATAGGGTTTGTAAATCGGTTACTTAGATAAAAGACCATGCTAAGAACTTACCAAAGTCCCCTCGTACATATAAAGTTTGTTTTACTAGCCAACCGTTTTCATCAAATAAAATAATAATGAGCCAGTGCATGAGGTCTCCAACAATGTGGTATGTGCGACCAGCAAAGCCTCAGATCAGCCTGCGCATACGCGCAGACTGATCAGAGCCTTTGCTTGTCGCTTGAATATTCAATGAGTGTTAAGCTACTAACAGAAAACCATTTATAGCTTCTAAGCTCAAAATGAGGCTATACAGGCTCGTCTGAATCTACACTTGTCAAAATACCACATTGTTGGAAATCTAATGCACTGGCTCAAATAATGTGTTCCAGTCCGACTGTTTTTTAAAAGCGATATGTTTCCCTCAACTATCAAAAAAAAAAGATCAGGGGTGTTTATTGCTTTCGCCTTGTCCATCTTTCCGCACGTCCTTACGTATGTCACACTTTTTTCTCATTCGGGAAAGTCCGCCACAATTCGAGAATCGAATCATGGCTCGGGTGTATGTAAGGCGCATTATGCGTAGTACTATGTACCAAAAAGCTCCATTTTGTTAGCCGGAACAGGCGTATGGAAAATTAGTATTGTTGCATGTGGGTTCAGCTCTATTAAAATTATCTGAAAATTTTAATCAGTAGAATAAATGAAGTTTATGTTTTTTTTCAATAAAATATCGCTATTAGCGATATTTTATTGAAAAAAAAACATAAACTTCATTTAAGACATGTGTTGTGCTGCAGTCACACTTGTTATTGTGTCAACATGGTTTGTGTGACGTCAGCGTCACGTTATATAACGTCAGCGTCACGTTATCACCCGCGTTTTCAAAGTAGATCCTCGATGTACATCCGTGGTCTGATTCCACGGAATTTCGCGGACTTTGCCGAGGCAGTTCCGATTGACTTTTTTCTATACCTCCAACATCATTGAAATTGTATATACAAGGGTCTTGCAGTTTCATATGTTGATTTTTATGAATAAGCTATTACTCTCGTCTTTCTTGGCTGGGTTCTCTCCCATTTCTAAGTTACACCATTGCGTTTAAAAAAAATAAGTCATCGATCTCACCGTCGTGATATTCCTAGGAAGAGTTAGCAAGAATTTTGTTATTGGTACTTAATTGGTCTGAGGAGTAAATAACCGATCAAATTTGGTTTGATTCCATACACATGGCTGATTTAGGACCCTATTTAGAATTTCGCATATTTTCTTGTCCACTTTATCTTATTCCGTGATTTTTGCAAAGTAAGAGTTTTTGACGTGTATAATATTTTAATGAGAATGGCGTACTTTTTTATAAATTTATTACAAAGTTATTGAGCCTGATTTACTATGATAAGATAGCGATATTGTTAGCTGAGTGATCCAAACAGCATTTACTGAGATAGAGTCTTGCTATTTGGTAATACTTACTGTTTTAGGCTGAGAAGTAGATTTCGTTGGATTCCATGAAAATAACAAAGTTATGTCCCTTTTTCTACTCTGACAGTTTTACAACATTTGGCCCACTTCATCTAGAATGCTGATTGTTGGTATCCTAAGAGTATTTGATATGTAGAAATCTTTAATGAAGGTGAGGTAACTTTGCATCAATTTATTAAAGAGTAATTGCCCCTAAATGAGATTGAAAATATCACTATCTTCTTATCAAAGTATCTCAAAAGGCATTTAAACTAGAGTCGTGTTGTAAAAATAGACAATCAGCTGGTTGGGGCACTGTATTTGACAGACTTCTCTATTGTTTTAGCCCTAATTGATAATAATATACTGTATATTATTGCGATATTGTTAGCAAGATGTGTCAAAGGGTATTTAAAGCAAGACACTTGCTATTTGGTATACTTTCTTTGGCTGAGTTGGAATCCAAAAAAATGACTAGGCTATGCCTCTTTTTATACTTTGACGCTCCCAAACTATGGGTCAATTTGATCTAGAAAGATTATTTTTGTGATACTAAGAGTATTATTGCTTTGTTTGTCTTGATGTTTTGCTTCCGAATAAACTTCATATGGAAACGTTTTACCTGAGATGAACCAATTCTAAGCAGTGACTAGAGTATTTGATGTTTAAAATACTTTGATGAAGGTGGCGCAATTTTGCATCAGTTTATTTAAGAGTAATTGTCCCCAAAAGATTATGAAAATATTGCTATCTTGTTAGCAAGGTATCTCAAAAGGCATTTAAGTTAGAGTCGTGTTGTAAAAATGGACAAGCAGCTCGTTGGGGGCACTGTATTTCACAAATTTCTCTATTGTTTTACCCCTAATTGACAATTATAAGATTGCAATATTGTTAGCAAGATGTGTCAAAGGGTATTTAAAGCAAGACACTTGCTATTTGGTATACTGCCTTTGGCTGAGTTGGAATCCAAGAAAATGACTAGGCTATGATTCTTTTTATACTTTGACGCTCCCAAACTATGGGTCCATTTGATCTAGAATGATTATTGTTGCGATACTAAGAGTATTATTGCTTTGTTTGTCTTGATGCTTTGCTTCCGAATAAACTTCATATGGAAACGTTTTACCGGAGATGAACCAATTCTAAGAAGTGACTAGAGTATTTGATGTTTAAAATACTTTAATGAAGGTGGCGCAATTTTGCATCAGTTTATTAAAGAGTAATTGTCCCGAAATTATTATGAAAATATCGCTATCTTGTTATCAAGGTATCTCAAAAGGCATTTAAGTTAGAGTCGTGTTGTAAAAATGGACAAGCAGCTCGTTGGGGGCACTGTATTTCACAAACTTCTTTATTGTTTTACCCCTAATTGACAATTATAAGATTGCGATATTGTAAGCAAGATGTGTCAAAGGGTACTTAAAGCAAGACACTTACTATTTTGTATACTGGATATGGTTGAATTGGAATCCAAGTTAATGACTAGGTTATAGTAAGTAAGGGTGCAAAGATCAGGAATCGATACATCAAGTACCACACTTGACCCAGGATACCAATGGGAAAGTGACAAACTCACAGTAGACACCACAAATGAGAGCCAAGAGGTCAGCCCTTTCCCAGCAGGTGACCACAAAGCACATATAAACAGACGCACACAAAGACATAGCAAACACAAGACAGAACAAAAACATAAACGATCCACAAAAGAAGTACCGCCTTGGAACGGTCAGTAAAATATTTTACTGGAGGGCTTAAACCGGTTTAACGGCGCCAACCTCACCCTTAATTCAGATGTGGATCAAGACACATAGATATTTGGTTTGCATGAAAGACCCCTAACTTATCAATGCATCATCTCCTAAGACATATAAATCAAGATATAACAAGGAGATAAAGCAAGGATAAGGACTCAACAGTAAATTAAACTGAATACCGGAGCAAAAGAAATCCAACAGGTAAACCCCGGTGGGCCCGACAAACAGCCAAAGCATCAGGCCCCTACCATCTCACCAATAGATAAGTCTTTAAGTTGGAACCATCATAGAGTCTGAAGTCCGACCCACTGGCGTGCAATTAAAGAGGAAAGCAAAGTTGCCAACCGTGATTGGGTTGACTACCAAGCATGCAGTCTGTTGCAATACATTAATGTTATAGCCAATCTTTTTATAATGGGAAATTATTTTAATGAACTGCGCTGAAAAATTATTAGAGCCAACAATCTTCTTCAATTTATACACCAAGTCACCATAGAAATCAGGTTCCGAAAGTCCTTGGCGCAAGAGAGATTTAAGTCCAACTTGGAATTTAGAAATCAAGTCATAGTATCGTCTATAAAATTTTGAAAATGTTTTGCGAAGTTTATGATACCGATTGCCTTGTTTAAGAAGTTTCTGAGTTAACAATTTATTGCGAGTGTTGAAGTCAGCAACATAGCTAGATGCCTCTTTTTATACTTTGCCATTTCCTATCTATGGGTCCGTTTTGAAGATTATTGTTGTTATCATAAGAGTATTATTGCTTTGTTTGTGCTGATGCTTTGCATCCAAGTCAACTTCATGTCGAAACGTTTTACCTAGGTTGAACCAATTCTAAGCAGTGGCTAGAGTATTTGATGTTTAAAATACTTTAATGAAGGTGACGTAACTTTGCATCAGTTTATTAAAGAGTAATTGCCCTTAAATGATTATGAAAATATCGCTATCTTGTTATCAAGGTAACTCAAACGACATTTAAGCTAGAGTCGGGTTGTAAAAAATGGACAAGCAGCTGGTTGTGGGCTCTGTATTTGACAAAAATCTCTATTGTTTTTAGCCCTAATTGATCATAATAAGATTGCAATATTGTTAGCAAGATGTGCCAAAGGGTACTTAAAGCAAGACACTTACTATTTGGTATACTGGATTTGTCTGAATTGGAATCCAAGTAAATGACTAGACTATGCCTCTTTTTATACTTTGACGTTCCCAAACCGTGGATCCATTTGATCTAGAATGATTATTGTTGTTTTACTAAGAGAATTATTGTTTTGTTTGTCTTGATGCTTTGCTTCCGAATAAACTTCATGTCGAAACGTTTTACCTAAGATGAACAAATTCTAAGCAATGCCTAGAGTATTTGATGCTTAAAATACTTAAATGACGGTGACGTAACTTTGAATCAGTTTATTAAAGAGTAATTGCCCCTAAATGATTATGAAAATATCGCTATCTTGTTATCAAGGTATCTCAAAAGGTATTTAAGCTAGAGTCGTGTTGTAAAAGATGGACAAGCAGCTGGTTGTGGGCTGTGTGTTTCACAAGCACTATTTCTAGTTTCTCTATTTTTAGCTCGATCGTAGCAGTTCGAAAGACCAAACTCCCAAAGATCCCCATCGCCACCACAACCACCTACCGTCGTGTATTACTTGACTTTTCGCTTACTGTAAAGGCGGCAACTTTAATATTCATATCCGGTGTGGTTCGGCTATTTCATCTGCTAAGGCAGGGAAATCAGGTTTATTTATAATCCTTTGGTAAAGAATTAAAAAGCTTTTTGAACCGCACAAACGTGCGTGCAGTTTGTGCGTGTATTTCATGAAAATCCTAACCGTATACACACTGAACTAACATTTAGTTACCCTTAAAGCGCATAATCACAAAATGTACGCTTTTGTCATCCACTAAATTATTGGAAGCCTCATAGATAAACAGTGTGAACCCAGATCAGACTGCTCCTGTAGGAGCAGTCTGATCTAGGTCCACAATGTTTGCCTCCCTGCTTATGTTAAATAGACATTTTCAGATGCAGTTATTTTGCTGGCGTTTTAGGACTAAATAATGACTGAGGTTGTGGCACAAGATGATACAGTTACTTAAATAAAACCACGCCTCCTATTCAGCTTTTACCTATGCCGAAAGTTGACTAGTCCTAATTACGCATTCATGAGGCGCCGCCTTTACAGTAAGCGAAAAGTCTATTAATATCAACAGCTAGTCTGTTTCACCTGTCTACTAAGCGGACATTGCTACTGACAATGAGTTTATAAGCGCATGTTAGTATTGGAACAATTAATTTGACTCGTAGCATCAATCAAAGCATTCCTTTGGCTTAAGTGAATGCACATTACTCATCCTCGTCATGCTGAATATTTTTATGTGTAACACTTATTCTAAATTTTTATCCAGTTAACCTACAGAATATTAGTTGCAGACATGTGGTTACAAACGGAGTGGAAAACAGCGTGAACCTTGATCAGATGGCTTCATCAGAAGCCATCTGATCTGGATTTACACTGTTTAAAAAAGGATAAATCAGGGTTCAACAGGACAAGGGTTAATCTTCTGCTCTATCACTGTCTTTATGTATCACAGTTTGTGTTGGTTTTCACTGAAGGCGATGTGATTCTTATCGGACAATATATTTATTACCTCGAAAATTTGACGTTGCTAGAAGGAATAGTCTCTTAAGTAAGTTCAATCTACCCTGCTCACCAAAGTTACCCTACACATGTATACTTTATTTTCCCTATAAATTCGGACATTATAAGCCCTAATCATCGTCATCAATGTGTAACTGATGAAATGTAAAACATGTAGGGACCAAATCCAAGGACGTTTTGAGAACGCTGCTGACTCTGATCAGACTGCTCCTGGTTTATTGAATCAGACATGCAAAGGCACGTAAACACATCAAAGCAAAGCACAATGAAGATAAAACAATCATTCCTTCCTCTGTGAAACACAACTCAGATAACAAATTCACGACCAACCACAAAACCCATAAACAACAAACTGAACTACCAATAAATATTTACATTCTCACTGTAGTTGCCTTAGATGAAACTAACATTTCTGGCTGCTTGCATTTCTCGATGCAAAACATTGAAATATCATGTGATCTAGACCACGCCTAAAGGCGGAGATACATGTACATGTACGTCAACGTCAGACAATAACGTTCTTTGTTTATCGACATTTGCGTGACGACATTCACGTACCACCACGACGTTATGTTCAAGAGTTTCGCTCCCTGGCTGTTCCATAACCTCCGTTACAAATGATATATTTCATTTTATAAGGATAGCTGACAGGGTTGGGTGGAATATAATTCAGTAAATTTGGTTGATAATATAGAAATTTAATGTAAATATAAGGATTGAAATTTATATTTAAGCTTACACTGGATAATGAAAAGCATTAACTGTTTTAATGTTTCTGAGCCCTTTGGGCTTCACATACATCAAAATAGCTAATGATTTTCACCACCCAGTGCAAGCTTGAAATATGAATTTCAATCCTTAATAGAACCACCGCCTTATAACGGGCATCGGTCACATCAATCAGAGGGGCCTGGATATATATGCATGTTTATTTTAACTTGATGTTTTACTCCAAACGGTTCCAATCTGCAGAGCAAAATGGGCACCAGACAAAAATATATATTTAAAAACATCACCTTCTGAATCTAATTTCAAAACAATTTTACACAATTATACGCATAGTGCCCTCTACTGAAAATGCTTAAACGGTTCTGCTCCACTGAACAACATGGCCTCCAGAGCTAAACCAATGGCTCTTATTAAAAAACACACACAGACAAATGAGCCGTGGCATGGGATTTCCAACAATATGGTATGTGCGACCAGCAAAGCCTCAGATCAACCTGCGCATACGCGCAGTCTGATCAGAGCCTTTGCTAGTCGCTTGAATATTCTATGAGTGCTAAGCTACTGACTGAACATAATTTGGAGTTTCTAAGCTTAAAAGGAGGCTGAACAGGCTCGTCTGAGTCTACACTCGACAAAGTGCCACATTGTTGGAAATCACATGTCACGGCTCAAATGGTCCTGCAAACATTACATAAATATATGCAGTTCTGGTCCACTGAATGGAATGGTTTTGAGAGCTCTAAAAATAGACCAAAAAAAACTCCGTCTCCTCATGAACTGGCTCAATTTCAAATAATTTCTGAAGGTGTCAACGAAATTGGCAGCAAGACATTTAGCCCTTACTCGCACGGCGATGCTGGTCTTCCTTCGACCCAGCCTTTTGACATTTGGTTGTCGTGTGTGTTCTGTTTTTTTTTTGTTTTATCACTTTCCCAAATGTGTCCTGGCCCTCATCAGAATTAAAGGCGAGGTTGGCGCCGTTAAACTGGTTTAAGCCCTCCAGGAAAGTATTTTTACTGGCCGTTCCAAGCAGGTACTTCTTTTGTAGATCATTTGTGTTATTTACGTCTTGTGTTTTTCATGCTTTTACGTCTGTTCATTACTGCCTTGTGGGGAATGGGCTGACCTCTTGGCTCTTGTTTGGGATGTTAAACTGTGTTTTTGTCTCTTTACCATGTGGTATCCTGGGTCAGGTGCAGTACTTGATTGTATCGATTCCTGGTCTTTGCCACCTTTCTTACTTTAAGGACAAATGGCAACGTTTAAGCCAATTTTTTTGTAGAGTACCAAGACTGATGCTGACACGTATTGAATTTTCTTCTGACCACGTTCATGTAAAACCTGTCATATATGCACAGCTTCATCATTACATAAGAAATTCAGACGAAAGGGAATCCGCTAATGAAATAATGAAAGAAAGAAACGTACGAAAGCGTGGACGAATCCATTTGCGTTCAGTATACATATATACTTTTTTAAAAAAATGGCACTGTAAGAGTGTTGACAACGCGATTAGTCAGCATGCAATTAAATCATTTAACATTTACTACAATGTAAACAAGATTAGAAAAAGAAGTGGTACGCAAGTCATTGATAATTGATGCCAATATGGGCACATGGTTACCTGAAATTCTGGAAAACGCTGAACAATAATAGTGGCGGTGGGGTAATATGCAGTCCGATCAGCGACATTATTGTGTCTTTGTTATTGGATAAGTTTCTGTGTTATATCTGATCGGTCGATGGCAGAGCTTAGTTATAACTCGTATAAGCTATGTAGTCATTAGGGCTGTAGCATGTGCCTCCCTTTGATATTTAAAAACTACGAATATAACTAGCTGCGATGTTAATAAGTCATGTCAAAGTTAACCATATTCTTACTTCTAGTTTGATATAACAAAGTTGGTCCACAGTAAAATGCATTTAAGCCCCCCCCCCCCGGTGGCTTAGGCTGCTGTCCGTTCTAAGGCGGTGGTTCTGTTGTTGTTGACTTTTTGTTTATTGTAACTCCCATTGTGGAAGTCTGAAATTGTTCTATGTTTTGTTGTACGTTACTTTATGTCCATTCTAGTATTGCAATCATCTTGGTGGGGAAGAGAGAGCTGTTGAGTCCTTATCCTTGCTTTATCTCCTTGTTATATCTTGATTTATATGTTTTAGGAGATGATGCATTGATAAGTTAGGGGTCTTTCATGCAAACCAAATATCTATGTGTCTTGATCCACATCTGAATTAAGGGTGAGGTTGGCGCCGTTAAACCGGTTTAAGCCCTCCAGTAAAATATTTTACTGACCGTTCCAAGGTGGTACTTCTTTTGTGGATCTTTTATGTTTTTGTTCTGTTTTGTGTTTGCTATGTTCTGTGCGCGTCTGTTTATATGTGCTTCGTGGTCACCTGCTGGGAAAGGGCTGACCTCTTGGCTCTCGTTTGTGGTGTCTTCTGTGAGTTTGTCACTTTCCCATTGGTATCCTGGGTCAGGTGTGGTACTTGATTGTATCGATTCCTGATCTTTGCAACCTTACTTACTCTGATTGCTTTGCTTAATTTGTCTTCCTGGTGTCTCGTGATGGTTGAGCGGCTCTTCCTCGCGGTGCCACGGGGTTGTCTGCAGTTTGTGATTGTGGTATTTCCTGATCATTCTCAATTACTATTTTTGGGATGGTCAATTGTATAGTTCGAGGGGTCATTGGTTATAATTTTCAAATAAAATTGTACTTTATTTGCTCTGATGATTGTGTGTTGTCTTAGCAAACACTGTAGACCCTTACGAAATGCCGCGTAATGCTGCATTTTATCTGAGTTGTCACTGTTTGACAAAGTACATATGTAGGAGTCACCAGTATACAAAGGACTAAATGACATCACTTGTATGGGTAAACGACAAGGGCATTAGTACACGTTATATAATGCAAGTGTACGAAGGAGCACGAAGTGCAACTGGGACCTTACATTGGTTTTATCCCTTTGTAGAAGGCGAAGGGGGATATTGTTTTGGAGTTGTCCGTCTACCTGTCCGTCTTTCTACCCATCCATATTCTGTCATGACTTGATAACTAACGTAAAGAATTTCATCAACTCTTACTGGTGTTGTATATGTATGACCAAAGTGGGGTTTGGCTTGCGGTGAATCAGTTGTTGTTTATTCATTTTTTGTTGTTGCTCTCATTGTGTGCGAGCGAAGGTTCTCGCAAATATTAACTATGGTTTTAGATAAAGTCTCAGATCAAAATTAAGACCAATCGGAACTGCCTCGGCCAATTTCGTGGTATTCCGTGGAATCAGACCTCGGATGGACATCGAGGATCTACTTTGATAACGTGACGCTGACGTTACATAACGTGACGCTGACGTCACAGAAACCATACCAATACAATAACACGTTCGAATGCAGCGAAACAAACGGTTACATTATTCCACAAGATGCTATTAATGAAGTTTAGGGTTTTTTCAATAAAATATCGCTATAGCGATAGCGATATTTTATTAAAAAACATGACTTTCATTTATTTTGTTGACAGAATAATGGATTTTAACAGAGCTGAACTCACATGCTACAAAACTAATTTTCCTTATCCAAGTTCCGGCTATTATAGTCAAATGGGGCTTTTACGCGTTATACGCCTTACGTACACGCAAAGCTTGATTTGATTCTCGAATTGTGCCGGATTTTCCCGATTGAGCTTAGACCTTCAGCTTTGCTGAATACATCAGCATGGGTGTTTATTATGGAAACCTCGTGCACTGGCCCATAGGTTTTGATCATCATTCATTTAGACTTTAACGAGTGCCTTATTTCGCAAATCCGTTCGAATAGACCTAATTAATTGTGTGATACAGTAATGGTAGTAGATATTGCTCTTCTAATGTATCTGGTCGAGATATATTGCCGCCTCTTGGTAATAAAACGTAAATACCATCACTGTCTCTCCAAGGCATCACATTAACCCTTAAAGCGCCAAGAAAAAAAAATGCATCTAAAATGTCGTCTGCTGAAGTCGTCTCCTGCAAATAAGTGCCTCACATTACTGACGAATTAAGTATAGATGCAAACAGCGTGGGCCCAGAACAGACTGCTCAAAGGAGCATTCTGATCTGGGTCCACACTGTTTGTCATAGAAGCTTCTTAAACATTTCAGCAGACGAGAAAAGCAGACGACTGTTGTTGCTATTGGCGCTTTAAGGGTTAATAGAGAACTCTACGACTTAGGTAAAGTAGCATTCTCAGTGGAAGGAACTTATTTTTATCCCTACGCCTTTTTTTAAAAAAAAGTGAAGGGGATATTGCGTTCGCCTCCGTCTGTGCGTCTGTCCGTCAGTCCGTCTGGCCGTTATGCTATCTCCTCCAAATAGTAGAGCAAACGAGAGCTCAAAAGTCGCCTCCTTAAGGACTTTTAGGTGCCCTCTCTGTTAACAAGTAGTGTTATATACCAAATTGTTTGTTAGCATCACTAGTTTCAGCAAACCAATGATGTCGGAGTCGTGTACTTACAGAGTTATGGCCCTTGAAAGTTACCTACCCTAAACACTCTTTAGACTGATTTTATGGTATAAAATGAGCATAAAATGTTCCTGTTTTGCTGGAAATAACCAGTTTTACGTATTTTCGTCTTAAGTTTGAATCAGAAACGGAAAATATGTTATAGTTATATTCATTTTACTTGACAAAAGAGGGGATTGGGATGAATGCCTTGTGTAGCGGGCCCTGACGGCGTCAGCGTCGGTGACAGCACTTATGTAGGTGTGGCCCTTTGATATATGTTTAATATTTCCTGATTGGGTGATCGGATTTTATCAAAATTTGCAAGGATACAGCAACTAGGTATGATAAATAGTCGACTAGGGTTAGGTGACCTTGACCTTATTTTCAAGGTCAACACAGAGACAAGTTTGCTAAATTAAGGCCAAAAATTACTTAAATTCACGTTATCTTCGGAGTAGGTCAGCGGATTTTGACCAAATTTGCATTATTTCAATAACTAGACATGGCAAAATAACGAAAAAGCTTATGAGACCTTGACCTAATTTTCAAGGTCACAGTAGAAAAAAAAACTGCTAAATTTAGGCGAAACGTTACTTAAATTCACATTATCTTCGGAGTGGGTCAGTGGATTTTGCCCAAATTTGCATAAATCTAATACATGGACATGGCAAAATGCTAAAAAAAAGTTTTGGAGACCTTGACCTTATTTTCAAGGTCACATTAGGAAACCAAATTGCAAAATTAAGGCCAAAAATACTTAAATGCACATTAAATTCGGAGTAGGTTAGTGGATTTTACCCAAATTTGCATGAATTCAATATCTGGACATGACAATAAACCGATAAAATTTTGGAGACCTTGACCTTATTTTCAAGGTCACATTAGAATAAAAACTGCTAAATTTAGGGCAAAAAATACTTAAATGCACATTATCTTCAGACTGGGTCAGCTGATTTTGCCCTAACTTGGATTAATCTAATACATGGACAGGGCAAAAAGCTGATAAAGTTTAGGAGACCTTGACTTTATTTTCAAGGTCACATTATATATCGATATTGCAAAATTTAGGCCAAAAATACTTAAATGCACATTATCCTCGGAGTGGGTCAGTGGATTTTACCCAAATTTGCATGAATTCAATATATAGACATAAGAGTAAGCCAAAGAAAAAATGGAGACCTCACTTTTACTTTCAAGGTCACTTTAAAACAAAAACTGCAAAATTTAGGGCAAAATACTTAAATGCCCATTATCTTCAGATTGGGTCAGCTGATTTTTCCAAAATTCGCATGAATCTTATACATGGACATGACAAACCTCATTTTCAAGGTCACATTAGAAAACGAAGCTGCTAAATTTAAGCCAGAAATACTTAAAAGCACATTATCTTTGCAGTGGGTCAGCGGATTTTACTCAAACTTGCATGATTTTTAAATCTGGACATGGCTATAAGCCGTTAAAATTTTTGAGACCTTGACCTTATTTTCAAGGTCACATTAAAAATTGCTTGATTTAGGTGAATAATTACTTAAATGCACATTATCTTCAGTCTGGGTCAGCGGATTTTACCCAAGTTCATGAATCTAATACATGGACATGACAAAAAGCTGCTTAAATTTTTGGCACCTTGACCTTATTTTCAAGGTCACATTGGAAAAGAAACTTCTAAATGTAGGTTGAAAACCTTTAAATGCACATTTTCTTTGGGGTGGTTCAACGGATTATACCCAAATTTGCATGATTTAAAACCTTGACATGACAAAAGTTGATGCGGTTTATGTGACCTTGACCTTATTATTCAAGGTTACATAAAAAAAAGTCAAATTTAGGCTAAAACCATTGTCGCACAGGAAGTCCGCTAGCACGAACTAACCTGTCGCTTTTCGCTCGGTGCACACTGGGATTTAACCGCCATTTTTATTAAAAATATATTATGCAATCACTGCTTGCATGACTCAGGGTTTTACATTTAGAAAATATTGACTAAAAGAGAAATGATAAACTGTCAAAAAATTAAGTTTTTGCTATTTTTAACAATAAATTATGTCACCACAGGAGTGCGAGAATTGAACGGGACTAGCCAAATATCGCTAGTTACCCATGATGCAAAGGGCGAAATGCGAGAGATCTAGATGAGGTATCGTCAGGTCTCGCGAGAATGAGGCTAAAACTAATTAAATGCGCATTATCTTCAGAGCGGGTCAGCGGATGTTACCTAAATTTGGATGAAATTGATATCTGATTATGACAAAGATGATAAAGTTTTTGGGACCATTTTCTTATTTTCAAGGTTACATAAGAAAAAGCTGCTAAGTTTAGGCAAAAGTTATCTAATTTGCGAGGAGTCGGCCGATGTTTCAAAGTTTACCAAATTTGTATAACAGGAAATAGTGGATTGTATTATGGAAATCTTGACTTTAAATTCAATGTCGATGCAGAAAAACCACTACTTAATTTAGACCAAAGGTACTTAAATGTACATTATCGCTTGAAGCATGTTAGCAGATTTTAATGGAGTTTGTATGTCTGCAACACCTGGACATGATAAAACTCCAACTAGGTTTTGGGGAATTCGACCGAATTTCAGACTAACTGCAGAAACAGTACTGTAAAATTGAAGCCAAACAATTCACCTGAATCTTTGCTGAATGGATTTAGGACGCAGCTCCTCTCAGGATGATAGTACCATCAAAATACATTTAAGGCTGTGATAATTGATAATTTTCAGATGAAAGATTAATACATTCTTACGTTTGCTCCAAATGTAGACTGTGGGTGCGCATCAATGAGTTGGTCCAAACGAGTACACACAATTTATGTTTTATAGCAAAATAAGAAAATTGTTTTCGAACCCGTTTACTCCGTGGTTGACTTGACTGATCAATTGCTTGTTGCAACCATTCAAAGATGCAATGAGCTGGGATTTTTTTTTGTCTGCAAAATCATTGTGTGAGTGTTTCAATCATTTGTGAAGCAACTAGGTTCGCTATTATCGAATTTAAGTTCAATATTAAACAAGAGGGCTCTTGGGTCCTTGGTCGCTCACTTGATATGACCATTCGTAAGGTCAGGGAAAAGCATACTCACTCCCAACATTACAGCTGTCAATATTCGATGTATCTGTAGTTTTAATAAAACTTTGGTTTTGAACGTGTATATGTAATGTTAAGAAATGTAAAGATAAACCTCAGTGGGTATTAACATTTAAACCAAAATGAATCAAATCAGGTCAATGGTTAATGGAAAACAGTTCCAGGCAGACAGATGGACGCAAATGAACAGACAGAGGCATATCAAGGCCCAGTTTTTGGAAAACAATATGACTGAGTAAACAGACCATTGGCGCAAGAATGTGTCTGCATTTATTTAGAAAAGACGCTCGAATGTAGCTTTAGTGTTGACCTTAATGCCACTATTAACACCCAAACGGAACTTACCAGAGTTTTTATTTTTTCGATAACGTCAATTGTTCAATCGTAAAGACCGTCCAACTCTCCAAAAGGTTCGAATTAGTGAGCAATGCAGGCGAAAAAAGTAGGTGGGGTACGCCTACGTTTTGCAATGAGCCAAACAAACGAATTTAAACTTTGATATTAATCATGAGAAGTGATAAGTTTGTAATCAGGGGGTAAAACTAATCTTCAAAGACACTACTTTTGGTCGTTCACAACAACAGATAGAATCAGGACGCAAATGTTACGTGATACAAGAGTTTAAACTCGAAAATGACCTTGACATCAAGGTCAAATAAATTATTTTTCAATAACAAAATAGTAATCCAATTAGATATTTACATGTACATAGGTAGAAGAAGATTCCTCTCACAAGCCCGAAAGAGTTTCAAAAAAGAATTTCATTATGGTATGCACAAATAAGTGGGTGGGGCATTTCCATGTCCTCCTTGCTCTTTTGGGGCGTTTGAAATTGCTATCATAGGTAACGGCTTTGATTTTGTGTTGCACAGATTGTGGTCCCACTACAGAAATGTGACTTTGAAACTTTGGGCCGAATTAAAGTAGAGTATGTTTTAAATTGGACATTTCTTCTGACTTTTTAAACGTAATTTAAATGTTGTACTTTGAATGTCAGCTGATATAGTTACAAACCTAATTTTGTGGTAAAATTCGCCTATTACACATCTAAAAGTATTTGTTACAAGAAAAGGTGCAAAAAATTACGAATTCGTTTTAACAATAACAATTAGTTTCATGTTAGCACAATAATCGCTTTTACAGCTTAAAAAGTGGGTGGGGTACTTTCATGTTCTCCATGCCCTTTTGGGGCATTTGAGCTTGCTATCATATGTAACGGTTATATTTTTATGTAGCATAGGATATGGTCTCGCTATAGAAATGTGACTTTAAAACTTTGGACCGAATTAAAAGAAAGTCTGGTCAAAATTGGAAGAGCGTTTGTTTTTTGACAGTTTTTCAACATAAATTGTTCTTTAAATGCCTGCCAATATAGTTATAGACTTCATTTGGGATGAAATTTGCCTATCATACATTTAAAAGTATCTTCAACAAAAGCATATGCAAACTAGAAAAAGTGTCCATGGGGATGCCCCCGCCTATTGTTTTTATTTCACCTGCAATTAAACATTGGGTATACAATAAGTGAACAGGATACCATTTTCATACTACAAACTGAATTTATAGCAACATTATTCTTATAAAACGTGTAATAATATGAGCCTCGTCATGAGAAAACCGGCTTTTTGCATATCGTATTATATACAAACCTTATGCGGATTATATACAAACCTCATTCATATCGTAGGTTCCCCAAAACAGAAACGATGGATGCATATATGAAGAAATACAAACCTCATGCATTTCTTAGGTCTTTGACAAAAACACCTGCTGACAAAAATACCCGAAATTTGCACATCTTCAGCCTTGACAAAAATACCTGAAATTTGCACATCTTCAGCCATAGTGTCTATAAGCTTCTGTAGTAGTCGAGCCTAAAAACGACTAAGTTCAAACTGCGAAAAAATTATAAAAAAAATTAATCAACAAGGTACATAGTGTCTATAAGCTTCTGCAGTAGTCGAGCCTAAAAACGACTAAGTTCAAACTGCGAAAAAAATATAACAACTGCGAAAAAAATATAAAAAAATAATCTGAAGATTATATGCAAATGTAAAGCATATATTTCGTTCTTGACAAAACAACTGTAAAGTTTAAAAAGGATTTAGTAAAATTGTAGGAGGATTTGTGCTCACAAGGTATCTAATGTCCATAAGCTTCTGTAGTAATTAAACCCAAAAAAGACTAAGTTCAAACTGTGAAAAAAGTGACAAAAAATGATCTGAGGGTTATATCCAAATGTCATGCACATCTTCAGTCCTTGACAAAAACACCAGTAAAGTTTCAAAAGGATTGGGATAAAATTGTAGGAGGAGTTGCGCTCACAAGGTACCTAATGTCCATAAACTTCTGTAGTAATTTAGCCCAAAAATGACTAAGTTCAAACTGTGAAAAAAGTGACAAAAATTGATCTGAGGGTTATATCCAAATGTCATGCACATCTTCAGTCTTTGACAAAAACAACAGTAAAGTTTCAAAAGGATTGGGATAAAATTGTAGGAGGAGTTGCGCTCACAAGGTACCTAAAGCCTCGGTCACACGAGATCGCGCGATCACCGAATCACGCGATTGGTCACGAATCTCGGAGATGTAAGACTTGTCACGACTAGTAAGGACCAGTCTTTGGGATTTATCTTCGGTCTACCGTTAATGCTATTTGGAAAATGCATTCTATGATTGGTTGGGATAATACCAGAACGATCATGTGACCCAGAATTTATAATCTTTATCGCAAAGGCGAGCCGCGAAGGATTTAAACCTCCGCATATGTTTGTTTGTTTGTTTGTTTGTTGCTTTACGTCCCAAGTCAACAGCTATGGTCATGCGGGACGGTCAGTTCACCTAACCACACTTTTTCCTGGGCAAGCTTGAACAAGCAGTTAACCAGTACTTCGTGCACATACTTTCGCTTGTAACTGACAACAACCCTTCATGAATGATTCAGCGGAAGGAGGAGAATGACCGTAGAAATTATTTCATGATCAATCTCCACGAAAGTATGGGACCGGGCCGGGATCGAACTCGCGACCCCTCTCCGCATATGTGAGACTTCACTTCTCTCATACACACATTATGAAAATATATAAAAGGACCGATTTGGGGGATAACTAATAAGCACCGTTATCATATGAGCAGACAAATATTTTTTTTTCCAAAAATATAATTGATGAACCATTTGTACGGTTTGGGCATAAATGTGTCCCGTCTGGCAAACAGTGAAGACCTAGACAAAATGACGCATTTCATCAGCGTCTACACTGTTTGCTGCAAGTATGAAAAAGGGATCCTCAGAGAAAGAAATGATATTTAATTTGGAAATAATAAGCTGTGAACCCTCTCTATATATAATGGAACATCCCCAAATTAATGCATTTTATCGGAAGGAAGAATCCATTAAGTACATACATCCTTAAAGCAAATAGAATGCCGCAAAAATCAAGAAGCCTGTTAACTCTTCATCTGCTAGTGTCATCAAACAGTTTTGGATCGAGATCAGGCTTGACGTTTCTCGCAAACAGGGCCCAGCACACATTGGACCTGATCTGGATCCAAACTGTTTGATACTGTAGGTACATGTATTCCTGATTTTTTGGTTATTTTTCTGAAAAAAGTCACTTTAAAGAAAATCAGAAGGCGACACTTTTGAAAAGTCATACAAATATACCCAGCATGTATAGATTTATTTTTCTTGAGTTGATTTTTGATTTTTGTAATCTTGCGCTTTAACTTGTGGTCTCAGCAATAATTTACACTTTCAAATCATGAACACTCCAAAGGCTTTGTGATTTTGGCTCTCTTTCAGTTCAGACATTTTATATACTTAGAGATGTTAATGGAGGATGGCCTCGACCCCTATTGACCTATTACTCTACCTACATAAAGGAGATTATAGGTTGTTGTTCCTTTTTTCTGAATATGATATAATTGTACTATAAACCACACCACGAAAGCTGCACTATTGTTATCTATGCTCCTAGCGCTCAACTACCCAGTGGGACTGCATGATCCATGTCTTGATTCTACAGCTGCTTCATACTTCAAACCGAGTCACGAAAGTCCTGGTGCAGCTGATCTTAGCCTTTGGCGTTCGCCTTTGTGGTAAGAAAAAAGATGTATTTTCAGGACATTTTGTCATCTCGAGGTGTTTTCAAAACGAACTGTTTCTAAAGAAAAAATTCTACAATAACGAAATTTAAGTGCTAAACAGTTTGGATCTAGATCAGGCCCGACGTTTGTGTCTCAAAAGTGCAAGCTTGTCTGACCTTATAAATACTGTTTGGAGACACGTGATCTTGGATCGCGGTCGCAGGTTTTTGGACATGTTCAAAAGTCTCCGCCCCGCCCATTTTCATGCGTTTTGCTCGCACGATCACTCCCGATCAATAAAAACCAACGTGCGACAGTCTTCCACCTTATTTTTGCATTTTTATCCTGTCTAATTGTGAAAACACCAAAAAAGATTTTAAAGACATGTATACACCTGCTGCTATCATCTACTGCAGAACCAGGCTCATTAAAATGCTCAAAGACGTCTCTGGAGCCTACTTTGTTAATACCGCTGTTTCCAATCACTAAGACCTGTCGCGCGCTCGTATGAGATCTACTTGCGATTTTACCACGTGACTGGTCTTACACAGGTCGCAGCATGGCCATAAGCTTCAGTAGTAGTTGAGCCCAAAATTGACTAAGTTCAAACTGTGAAAAAAGTGACAAAATTAATCTTAGGGTTATATCCAAATGTCATGCACATCTTCAGTCCTTGACAAAAACACCTGTAAAGTTTCAAAAGGATTGGGAAAAAATTGTAGGAGGAGTTGCGCTCACAAAGTACCTACCTAAATGATGGACGAACGGAAGGACGCACGGACGCACGGACGGACGGACGGACGGACGGACATGGGCAACGCTTAATGCCCTTCCGCATTCTACGAATAGCGGGGGCATAAAAATTGTGGGTCCGTTTCATAAATCATAATTTGTTTTCCCTTTAGCATAATAATCGCTTCTCAAGCTTTGAAAGTAGGTGGGGTATTTCAAGGGCAGATAACTCGATAAATGCATGGAACCAAATGCGACATCATTGTTTTTTATAAACCGCAGATATTGGCTATAACTTTGGTATATGACTCAGCTTGTTGACAGAGAGCGCACCTAAACTCCCTTTCAATGCCTTGATATTTGCAGTACAGCGCAAAAGAGAGCTCAAATGTCGTCTCCTTAAGGACTTTTAGGTGCCCTATCTGTCAACAAGTAGTGTTATATACCAAATTCTTTGTTAGCATTCTAGTTTCAGAGACTCTATGATGTTGGTTTCGGAGTTGCGTACTTACAGAGTTATTGCCCTTGATAGTTACCTACCCAAAACCATTTTAAGACTGATTTGAGTGTATAAACATAATTAGAATTTTTAAAAAATGGTTTCTTCGTTGAAGTTACCAACATTAGAACAAACTCTCGCAAAATGAATAAGTTGCGAAAGGTTTACACCATCAGATGGGAAGCTAGAAACATTCATCAAGAAATGAGAAATTAACTAGTTCAAATAATATGCCATTTGTTTTTGACAGGTCCAAGTTCTAAAAGAGGTATTCAGTATTAAAGGTATATGCCTATTTAACTGAGGTTTAATGGGATATATTTGACTTACCATTTGTTTGAAATAAGGATTATCTTGATTTAGAGTTCAATGCTGCAACAACATCAGCTTGAGTATTGTCAGAAAGAGACAAAATTAAGTCTTTCTGATAACAACATAAACATAAATCTGTAACAAGAAGAGCACATTAAGTACCCATTGTCATATCTTAAATTGGCCCATAAGATTTCGAGTTAAATCTTGTCAAAATATTGTCCAAGAGATAATGAGAGGAACTCAAGCCGTCTAGAATGACATTGAGGTCAATGTCATATAAATCTATTTTTGTACGCAAAATACTGATCCATTTATATATTTATAAAGGTACAAGATGGTCCTTTTAAAAAAAATCCATAATGGTAAGAAATAGGAATTTCTTTTTTTATACATAAAAAGTGGGTGGGGTACTTCCATGGTCTCCATGACCCTTTGGGACATTTGATCTTGCTATCATATGTAAATTTCATAACTTAATGTAGCACAAATTGTTGTGTCGCTATAAAATGTGACTTCGAAACTTTGGATAGAATTAAAGGAGAGTCTGGTTAAAATTGGAATAGCATTTTTTCTGGCGCATTTTCTAGAAATAAATGTGTACTTTAAATGTAGGATGATATGGTTGAAAACATGACTGTGTGATGAAATATGCCTATTACATATCTGAAAGTATATTTTAAAAGAAAATATGCAAAAGTTGCCGATCAGTTTTAAAAACCACAATAGGTTTTCATTTTAGCCCAATAATCGCTTCTCCAGCTTGAAAAGTGGGTGGGGTACCTACATGTTCTCCGTGCCATTTTGGGGCATTTAATCTTGCTGTACTAGGTAACTGTTACAATACTTACGTAGCAAAGAGTTGGGTCTCGCTATGGAAATGTGATTTTGAAACTTTGGACCGAGTTAATAGAAAGTCTGGTTAAAATTGGAAGAGCATCTTTTTTCTGACAGTTTTTAAACCTAAATTTTGTACTTTAAATGTCAAGAAATATAAATATAGACATTATTTTGTAATCAAATTTGCCTCTTATATACTTAAAAGTATCTGCAACAAGAAAATATGTAAAAAATGTGGATCCGTTTCATTAATTTTAATTTTTTTACCTTTTAGCATAATTATCACTTCTCAGGCTTAAAAAGTGGGTGGGGTATTTCAAGGGCAGATAACTCGATAAGTACACGGGACCACATGCGACATCATTGGTTTTCATTAACCGCAGATCTTGGCTGTAACTTTGGTATATGACTCAACTTGTTAACAGAGAGGGCACCTAAACTTCCTCTCAGCACCTTGATATTTGCAGTACTATAAATCGTTGGACGAAATCTAAACAAATTTGGCGAGTGAGTTACTCACATGAATGGGGCGTGCAAGAGCACACTTTTTTCTGGGTCCCGCACCCCTGGGACACTGGGGAGGGGTCAAAAGGTCAAATATCACTTACAAAGTCATTTTCAAAGATTTTATATCAAACTTTGTATGTGTTCTCACATATAAAGTATATAGACATATCGAACGGGATTTTCATTCTGTCGCCTGGGTCATGCCTCATACCCCTGTGGTGCTAGGGGTGTCCAAAAATTTCCGAACATGTTCATGTGTCATATCAAATAAAAGGGGATGAACGGGATACAAGTAAAAGTTTCACCCTAGGGTCAAACTGGTGATTTTGAGGTAATATCATTAAATTTCTTCGAAAGCGTGGTCATTTGCAAGCGAATGGGCCCCATCATGCTTCAAGAACTACTAGCGATAAGGCGCATATTTTCCCTAGTTGACATGATTACAAACACCAAATTTTCAAATTGCCCTAATGTTTTTGAAATTGGTGTAGTTAGCAGTAAAATATGCACAGTCGGCAGCAAAATACGTTTCAAAGCGATTCACCATTTACAATACCGTGAAAACGTGCACTTTCTACCCCCACCCCTCTTTTTAAGTCTTTATAATGGGTGCCGTTTACGCCAAATTTTGAGTAAATGCATTGCTAGTTTTAAAAAAGTAAAAGAGCTAAAATGCTAAGGATAGGAGTGCTCTTCATTTCTTAAACCTTACCGTATTCCTTCTGCACATGCGTACGAAATACATCCAATATTGTGACGTTTGTCATTGGAAATATGAAACTGGTGTCTTTCAGTTTATTTTTAGATGCTTTCCCCCCTAGACCCAAGATGCCCTTTGGAAAACGACATGTCGCTATAAACATTTACAACATATGTAAAGGGCATTTTTGGTCTAGGGGGGGGGGGAGCATCTAAAAACAAACTGAAAGACACCAGTTTCATCTTTCCATTGACAAACGCCACAATTTTAGGTGTATTTCGTAAGCATTCGCAGAAGGAATACGGTAAGGTTTGGGAAATGAAGAGCACTCCTATCCTTAACATTTTAGCACTTTTACTTTTTTTAAAACTAGCAATGCATTTACTCAAAGTTTGGCCTAAACGGCATCCAGACCAAAGACGTAAAATGAGGGGTGGGAGTAGAAAGTGCACGTTTTCACGGTATTGTAAATGGTGAATCGCTTTGAAACGTATTTTGTTGCCTTCTATGCATATTTTACTGCCAAACTACACCGATTTCAAAAACATTAGGGCAATTTGAAAATTTAATGTTATTAATCATATCAACTAGGGAAAATATACGCCTTATCGCTAGAAGTTCTTTCTAACATTCCACGATGACGAGGCTGCATACATTTTGAATTAGCTTTGTTCTTGTATAAAATCGGTATATCTTTAAATCAAACTTCTCAACCCAGATATTGATCGTGTAAAACGTAAACAAACTGATCTGATTATTAGCTATCTTAATTAAGCCAGAACTGGGACAAGACAATGGGAGAGAAAACAATGTTCATTACTAAATCAATTCCAGCTAAGAGTTTGTCTTATTTTGCGCCTAGGAATCTCAGAATTATACAGCAAAATTGTTTTTATACGTATATGTGACACACAAAGTATTAGCCGAAACAGATCCTCTGTGCAGTCAAGCCTCGAAATATGTTAAAATATGCACTTGCCCTGCATCACAAAATTTATTGGCATATATGGAAACAATCATTTTCACTAGAAATATCAAACTGTTCACTTGCCCTGCAGCCTGAGGCAATCGTAAATACGAGCGGACGAGTGCTATGTTCGAGCCTGCCAGTCTTATCATTGGTTCTCTTTTCGTATACACACGATATGAAAGTGATTGAATACACAAGTAAGTAATGGTGCAAAGATCAGGAATCGATACAATCAAGTACCACACCTGACCCAGGATACCAATGGTAAAGTGACAAACTCACAGAAGACACCACAAACGAGAGCCAAGAGGTCAGCCCTTTCAAACTGTTGGAAAAGACATTCCATTCTGAACGATACAAACTGCCGGTGTGGACTTAACTTGGCTAACATATGACATACGTATCATTTGTCTATATGAAAGCTGTGTCTGTATTACATATCTTGCTAACTGAACATATTATCTAAGTACCATTTTCTTATGGGTTCGTATGTATTACACATTTCATGAATGAGCTGGTAGAGTTCAGGATTGATATTCATCTTGATATTGTACGTTGACAGTTCTCAATTCTTTGAATAATGTCTATTTCACACATTGTTATGAGGCTCAAATACAGTTCACCTCTTCGGTGTCTTACTAATGGTCTAGTTTCCACTTCATTCACAAAATTAATGCTACCTTATAGGCAGTCTACGGCTGCACCAACAATGCTAGTAGTATTGATCTCAAGTTTACCATCCATTATAGAAAAATATCGGAAATACGACAGTCAAGCTTGCTTTTACGGTCACACAGAACGTCAATCATCCTGTCTGGCCTTCGTTGATTTGTTAGTGTCTGGAGTTAATCATTCTTTTTTCGTAACAGTGAACTCAGTACATATCACAAGTCACAATGTATGAAGATTAAGTGTGTTACCATCTGAAAATGATGTTTAGTAATGGTCGAGTGTATATTTCTTAGCCCATGACTCACCCAATTCATTTTATTTTCAGCCAATCAGATGACATATTTTAAATAACTCTATAAAACTATTTGGAGTCAGCTTCCATAACTTGATAAGATGAACTTGTAGTCGCAAAATGTCAAATTCACCAAATTTATTTTTTTATTTTATAACCCCTAAAGAAAACGCAGTGTGGTAGGAATATCGACAGAAAATTTTAGCTGATCCACGAAACAGTAGCTAATGCAGAAGAAATAAACGGACCAGGCTGTACATTGGGGCCTGGTCAGAAATTACATTGTTTGCCTCAGCATGCTATTTAATAAATACAGATCAAACGACACTTGGATATATATATGCTGATCTGAGTGAGTATGAGCTGTTTGTGCATCAGGGTAGAATGCACACACAGTTGGGACATATCAGTGTTTACATATGTAACGTGTGATAAGTGAAACGTTTCCCAAAATAATTGGGGGAAAAACCAATATTACGTGCTGCCATGAAAATCCAGTTTTCCCAATTGAATGCATCTATGACTAAAGAAGAAATGACAGCTTCTTAAATGAAATGCAGCGAAATGTATTTGTATATTTTTAACCAACCTGCCCGCAAGACAGGACACAGTTGGGTCAGGGCTAAATAGGTTATACTATGTTTTGTTTTGGTTATGACATGTACACTCGGGAGTTCCGCTCCCTCGCCAATACAAAACATAGCATGCCCTATCAAGCCCTGAGCTATTTCCTGTGTTGTGGACACGCCACGTTTCGATCTTCAAATATTCTGTGACATAATAGTATGTAGCATTTTGCTGCATTTTATTGAAGTATCTGTCATGTCTCTTTAAGCTATGACTGCCTTCAGATGGGACAAATGGATTGTGGTTGCAGCAGATTTTGTTTTAAAAATTTTCGATTTTATCCGGTGCGCTAACAATATAGTAGAGTCTCACTTAGATCAGCATATTCATGTGTATCCGTGTGCCATTTGATTGGCCTTTTTAAATATTATTATGAGTCAAGAATTGTAATTTCTTTCCAGACTTCAATGTACAGTTTCAAACTCTGGTATGTTTTTTCTGATTTTGCCATTTTATTCCGTGAACCATCTAAATTGGATTGAACACATGTATCATATTGTGTCGATATTCATATTTTTTAATTTTAGTTCTAAAATTAGAAATAACTGTGTTGGTATTGACTTGTTTAGACTGCAATTTCCTCTTATGAAGTTATGGGAGGTGACCTCAAAATGTGTCAGTTATGTCACTGAAAATGCGCTTTTGCATGCATCTGATTAGCTGAACACAAAAGGAAGTGAGCAGGCCATGGGCTGAAATATAATTTTTACTAAGCTTGGTGCTGATGTGCAGAAAACAAATAATTGCATAATTTCAACGCACGTGTGAAAATTCAAATGTTTCTTTTTAAAAAGTTAATTTTATATATACAAACACGAAGAGTTTTGTGAGGCCCTATTTACAATCAATGCATTATTTGAATTAATTTCTTATCAAAAGTAGAGAAGCCCCCGTGGTGTAGTGGATAAGCGCTATGCCTTGTAAACCAGGGGTCGCAGGTTCGATTCCCGGCTTCTCCATAAAACCACTTTCGGTTGAGCCTTCGGGAGTTCCCGTCATATAATAAACACACAAATCATAAACCCTCCTGGCCCAGTACTGGTTTCTACCCATGGAAAAGCCACAAAAAGTTTTTTTAAGTAGCTACTCTTGAAAGAATATATTTAGAATGTCACTTTGTTCCTACGACACCAGTTACCTTTTTCTGAATGTGAGTCAAGTTATCCTTAGGTAGTGCTTATAGAGTAGTGTGGATGAATGCGTCACGCCAGGGCCTCTGATAGAAAAGCAGGTTGATTTTGACAAGTAAATTCTACAACCACAGATCACAGAACAACCCATGATACCCAGAGTAATAGATAATAGAACAAAGGCCAACAAAGTCACATGCATACAGGCAAGAATAAAATAAGCAAAGCAATTATCACATCAGTGAAATTTCCTGGTCATACTCGTTGCTTTTTGAAGAAGTAAGTGAGTATGATCAGGAAATACCACAATCACATACTACAGACGACCAACCGCATCTAGAGTACGACCCACAGTACATATATAGTAACAAAACATCTGTAAGACAATCATAGCAAAGCAGCCAGCTTTCTCTTCCTCTTCAAGATGATCGCAAAACTATATTTAAATAGGCACAAAGTAATTCATAACTAAACAAAGACAAACACAGAACTCCCACAAACAATGGGAAGCACATTAAACAACAGATCAACAACACCAGAACCACAGCCTTAGAACGGACATCAGCCTAAGCCATGGGGGGGGGGGGCTTAAATGCATTTTACTAGCGCTAAATCTTTGCCCAAGATTATGTTGTTGTTAAAACACAAAATTGTTTAGCTCGCATGGAGGGTGCCTAACTAATGGAATGTATCATCACAGAGAAACAATCAAATCAAACTAACACATCATGATGATACAAAGTAAATGGCTCATGACTCTCAGATAGTCAGAGCTAAAGAAAACCTCCATTTGAGCTTCGTTGGGCCCAGCCAACGACAAGCATCAGGCACCAACCAACGGATTAAAGCTTTACGTTAGGGCCGTCATTAAGTCTGAGTGCTGACCCACCGTCGTGCAAATAAAGAGGAAACCATAGCTATCAACCGTGATTGGGTTCACAACCAGGTATGCAGACTGTCGCATGGTATCCATGTTGTATCACATCCTATTATAACGTTCAATAATCTTTTTAAATTGGTCTCTAAAATAGGCTTTCCAACAATTATTTTCATTTTATAAACTAAATCGTCATAAAATACAGGTACTGTTATGCCTTGTTGCAGACGAGTCTTTAAGCGAATATTGCATTTAACAATCAACTCTGAGTGTCGGTAATGAATTTATAAAAAACTTAACGGAGTTTATGCTATCGATATCTTGTTTTAGGCACTCAGAAGTCAAAAATCTGGTTCTATTATTGTAGTCATCACCATGAGAACATACTCTTGCGAACCGAATAAGCTGCGAAATGTATACACCATAGGATGGGGAGCGAGGAACATCTCCATCAAGAAATGGAAAATAAACTATTTCAAAATTAAAGTCGTCCTGTTTATCATAAATTTTGGTTGAAATTATGCCATTTGTAATGGGCAGGTCTACGTCCAAAAAGGGGCTTCAGTATCTGAAGGAAGGGTTCGCCTTATTCAACTGAAGTTCAGTGGGATATATCTGACTTACCATCTGTGCAAAATAAGGATTATCAATATTTTTAGCAAGTCATCTAGATATCCTGAGGTAAATGTTTCCACAGCATCTGCTTGACTTTTGTCAGAAAGAGACAACACGAATTCTCGCTCATAACAAAATTAATACAAACTTGAAAATAGAGGACCACAATTAGTACCCATAGGAACACCTTCAATTTGTCTCTATTGTGCAAAATATAATAGAGATTGTCACAAACTTTATGCCATGACCACAATTTAAATCTTTTAGGTTTTTCAGAAGTGAAAAATGCGCATTTCTCATTACAAGCCAAATAAAGTGAGTTTGTTCCATTAACTCAGTTAGTTTTTCTTTGATAAGATTATGAAGTAATGTTGTATAGAGAGTATAGAATTCATATGTAGACACACTAGGTGCTAGAAAACCTTTAGATTTTAATGTGTTAAGAATCTCACCTGAGTCTTTGACAGACGACTAAACTAGATTTTAACTATTTCTCTGAAAAACACTTTCACAATATTTCATAAGATGGTTTTAATCGCAGTAAGGCGATAAGTCGTAATTATCGACAACTTTGCAGTAGTACATGAGCTAGAGTTAGCAATCAAACGTGACTTACAGGGTATTTTATGAAGTTTTGGTAACCACTATAGCGTAGGAATCTTGCTATGATTAGCAAACATATGACATCGATGTCTATCAACGACAGAGTTTTCATCAAGCGAATTATACTCATAGGTCTTAGCAGTGCCAAGTCACTAACTCATTTCCTTTTCGCAACATAAACTATGACTTTTTTTCTTGGTTGATTCCTATAACGGCATATTTCCTTGCTGTAAGGATTCTTTTTAGCTTTTTAGCTTATGGTATATATCGATACTGAATAGCACAGCGTTTTTGAACATTGTCAAATCATGCAATCAACCATATCATAATTGGGACATTTTGTCCCAGTGCAAATGGATCGAAATTGAAAGTTTACTGCAAAAGGGTGGCAAATTGTTAAACGGCCAAAGCTGCGATGAGATGGAAGGATATTACATGTTTTAATACCAATAAACATATCAAGAGAGTGCGTCCTCATTCATTACACGATCTTCCACGTCCATTTTACGTTCATTTTCCATTGTTTTGCATTTTCAGTAAAAACAATCATGATTGTCTTGAAAATAACACTATTCCCTTTAAACTATTCATTCGCAGAGTGCCGTTCAATACGTATTTATCAGGTTTCCGATATTTCCGCTTCATATTATTGACTTTAGATCATTTATACGGAAGCAGCCAGTCTATTGATAGCGACGAAAACTATCCTGAAAGTACTTAAAATGCACCATAGTCTATATTTGTAGTATCGACTGTCAGAGGCAATAAGCACATGACTCGTTTTATTGTATTTGTTGTGTATGGTCTGAACCATTGCTGGAAAAAGAGAAATAAGAACCTGGCTAGCATGTTCAGCTGGGTTTAACATCTACAACAAGTAAGTGAGCATGAAACCACACGCCACAGAACATCCCATGGCACCGCGAGGAAGAGCCAGTGGAACACTAACAGTCACACGACATCAGACTGACAATCAAAGTAAAGCAAGCGACTATCTCATTATTCCAAAAAAGAAGTGAGTATGATCAGGAAATACCACAATCACACACAGCAGACCAACCCACGGAACCGCGAGGAAAAGTCACATAAAATATACAGTAATACGAGGGTCATCCAAAATGTTCTGACAATGACCCCATAAAACAAAACCTTTTTTCTCTGGGATGTGGTTCATTAATCTTCTCATATTATTTAGTATAAAGGGAATTGAATCACAAGTGAAAATAGTTTTCATGTTGCAATCGTAACGGTTGCTAGGCAACTAATGAACGCAAGGCAAATGGTCATGGACGGCACACTATATGCAGTACACATGCCCAAATTTATTTTAGAAATAACATACTCCTTTTCAAAACCTTTTATATAGATAAATAAAGTCATTATGTGTGTTGTTTTTGAACGTCATAGATAATGATTTAGGCTACAGCTATAGTGTCAGCTGGGTTTTGAATATGATATATCACCGATTTTGCAAGAAATATTTTCCTTGAAAATGGGTTGTACTAAAAGTGTATTATATTTGGTATAAAACATTATTGAAAATTATTGTTTTCTATTTGTTTAAGAAGACTGTAGGACAGATTCATCAAAACATGTGTCTTTAGATATGCAAATTTGTCGTAATTGCTACATATAAGTTTTCAAAATATACTATTTTGTAATTAGCGCTTAAAGTGAAACAAACATCTAATTTTCTGTTGTTGCCTAGCAACAAAGGACGTTCAGAGCAACTACGTTAATGCCATTGTGATATTTGCTTTTATGGGTCAATTGTGTATTCAGACAACATCACCAACTACTAAAACAACTTTCCAAAGATGCATACTGCATCTTTATCTAACTCTACCCCCAGCAAAAATCAGTTAAAAACATGAATTTTCGCGGCCATGGGCTCTCACAGTGTTGTTTACAAATGTGTATAGCATCGGATCAGGTTATGACAAAAACTCCATATTTCAAACATGAGTAGGCAACACCCACAGCCACATGCAATGGGTAATAGAATTCTGATTTCTATAACAGTTTCTGGGATATGATGCCATTGTCAGAACTTATTGGATGACCCACGTAAGACATCCGTAAGTCACTAAAAGCAAAGCAACCAGTTCTATCTTCCTCTTCAAGATGATTGCAAAACTAGAAAGGACACAAAGTAAAGCACAACAAAACAAAGACAAGCACAGAACCCGCAAAACCAATAGGAAGCGCACCAAACAACAAATCAACAATAACAGAACCACCGCCTTAGAAACTAGAAAAAAGTCAAAGTCGGTTCTGAAAATAGGCTGTTTTTATTTTGAGATTACGAAACCTATCGCTTTACATAAAGTCACTCTTTAAACTTTCATTCGTAGCGATCTAGCAGGGGTAGATGAGCCGCGACATGAGATTTTCGACAATGTGGTATGTGCGACCAGCAAAGGTTCAGACCAGCCTGCGCCTTTGTGCAGACTGATCAGAGCCTTTGCTAGTCGCTTAAATATTATATGATTGTTAAGCTACTGACCGAACACCATTTGGGGTTTCTGAGCGCAAAAGGAGGCTGTACAGGCTTGTCTGAGTCTAGATCTACACTTGTCAAAATGCCACATTGTTGGTAGTCTCATGTCGTGGCTCAGTTTAATTATTGGCCAAAGTTTTCATCTGCTTCCATAATTTATGTATAGCGATGCGCGGGCGCTGGTCGCAAATGCAACCAAACCTTAACAGTCACGTGCAGAAGTCGTATAGTTGGGAAGGGTAGCGTAAAACAAAAAAAAAAGAAACAACAAAAGAATCATTGTCTTTAAGTGCACAGTGGCTATAGCCACTTTGGCTTTAATATATATTAAATGATAAAAGCTGCACTCTAGATATACGATGTAGCCCAAACTCACTCGTGGCTCAGCTTGCGAAGAGACCTTATAACTATTACTTAATCCGCCATCACAGACAACCCATTCAATCAAGTGAAATTAGTGTGCAGAAAAAAAGAAAAATGAGGCTTATAGCATATAAAAGAAATAGTAAGACATGCTACAATCACACATTACAGACCAACCCGTGATGTCCAGCGTTAAGAAGAGATATTAGAAAACCTAGACAAACAACGACACGCACAAACAAGTGAAAATACAATTATTAAAAAAAGACACCCTCTCTCACTTTCTCAACAGACTCAGGTTGAATAAAGTGTATGTTCATGGTTTTGAAATTTAATCTAAATGATACTTCATTATGTACTATTTTAATTTTCACAGATACTTTTTATACCTGCTAAGGTAAATACTACATTATTTATTGCTTTTATCCAATCATCTTGGGGCAGACATCTTACAGCAATCCTTCGTTAAGCTACGGTTTGTCATTAAGATCTTTGTTTTTTTCTGTTTTTGAGAGGCCCCTTAAGACAGGTGGTACTGTATCCCACAAGTAATCCAAGGCTACCTAACAGTTTGTGGATGGATGCATACCTGTTTAAATTATGAGTTCGATCAGTCGATGACGCGCCATCGCAAATCCCCACGTTTTCGAAATTGACTTTGTAATTGAAATTTAATGATATTTGTCCTTTGCCCCCTCCCCAGGGCCCCAGGGGGCGGGGCCAAAAATATGCTGTTGCATGCCCCATTCATGTGAGTAACTCACACACCAAATCTGGTTTGATTTCGTCTGATGGTTTAAAAGGAGATAGCATAACGGAAGGTCGGACGGACGGTGGCGACCACAATATCCTCAGACGCTTTTTAAAAAAAGCGCTGGGGAAAATTATAACATCTATGTTGAGAAAAACTTTTTTATTTCACTACTATTTACTGCGCTAAGAATTTCTGCATATATCAATTGTGTTTGCAGTTTGGTAGTACAGGCCATAGATGCTCAACTGAAACTATGCTTTTAATGAAACTATTCCGCAGTCAGTCTGGTTTCCCAATAGCCATTCAACGGAAAATGAGCCATGGAATGAGATTTCCAACAATTTGACTTTTTGACAAGTGTAGACTCGGACAAGCCTCTGCGGCCTCCTTTTAAGCTTAGAAACTCCAAATGGTGTTCAGTCAGTAGCTTAACAATCATAGAATACTCAAGCGACAAGCAAAGGCTCTGATCAGACTGCGCATATGCGCAGGCTGATCTGAGGCTTTGCTGGTCGCACATACCACATTGTTGGAAATCTCATGCACTGGCTCAAATATTAACGCCTGCAATGATAGATGTGAAGGCTATAATTGTAAGCCATATAGGAGAAGACGTTGCTTTTAAGAGCCGTTTATTATTAATCTAAAATGACGCAAAATGCTTTATTCTTTGAAACTGAGCCAATTTATAACATTTGAAATTTGCATAGTAGTAGTCTTTTCAGCTTACTAAGCATTCTTATATCAATTTTCTAGTCATCTCTTTATTAAACAGAAATTATTCAGAAACGAAAGAGAAAGCCATGAAGGTTGACTTTCAAAGTGTGCTTTTCTATTATGCTAAATAAACGCATTATCGCGTTAACCGGAAAAATGGCGAAGATTTGCTGTACAATTTCGATACCAGGACTTTAAAATAGTGTTCCAAAGAGAAGCCTCTCCTAACCTTGCACGTAACGACAGAAACGCATTTTTCACTTCGGAAAAGCCTAAAAAAAGTATATACTGTATGGTCTTTTCAAAATGTATGTGATGCGCTGACCTTTTCGTTGGACAACATTTTATACGATTTGGCACTAAGTTGTATAGACAAGTTGTAGGGATTCCAATGGGCACTAATTGTACTACCCTGCTTGTTGATTTATTTTTGTTTTGTTATGAAAGGGACTATATGGTGTCTCTTTCAGATGATAAGCAGGCTGATACTATTGAAGCTTTCAATACTACATCCAGATATTTGGATGGTATTTTAGACATAAAAGATATTTACTTTGACGGTATTGTTAGAAAAAATACACCCTGCAGAGCTTCAACATAATAAAGCAAATACATGTACCTATGATACTGAAGCCATCGTTTTTCGACTTGCTTTGTTCATACTTATGATATTGTTTCTACCAAAAGTTATGATAAACGTGACGATTTTGATTTTGGAAATGTCATTTCCCCTTTTAGATGGTGATGTTCCTCGCTCTACATCCTATGAAGTTTATATTTCTCAACTCATCCGATTTGCTTGAGCATCTAGCTATGTTACTAACTTCAACACTTGCAATAAACTGTTAACCCGGAGACTTCTTAAACAAGGCTACCTGTATCATAAAGATTTCTAAATTTTACCGCCGATACTATGATTTTATATCTAAATACAATATTGGACTTAAATCTCTCTTGCGCCAGGTGCTTTCAGAACCAGAATTTTATGGCGACTTAGTGTATAGACTAAAGAAAATTGTTGGCTCTAATCATTTTTCAGCGCAGTTTATTAAAATGTCTTCTCATTATAAGAAGATTAGTTATAACATTTATGTTTTGCAACAGCGGCATGCTTGGTGGTCAACCTAATCACGGTTGGCAACTTTGCTTTCCTCTTCAATTGCATGCCGGCGGGTCGGACCTCAGATTCTATGACGGTTCCGACTTAAAGACTTATCAAATACATTCAAGTAGATGAGAGGGCTAGGGCCTGATGTTGTGCCTGTAGCTGGGCCCGCCGGGGCTTAACTGTTGGGTTTCTTTTACTCTGGTATTCAGTTGTATATACTGTTGAGTCCTTATCTTTGTTTTATCTCCTTTTATATCTCGATTTGTATTTACTAAAAGTTGATACATCGATAAGTGTGTGATCTTTCATGCGAACCAAACATCTATTTGTCTTGATCCACATCTGAAATAAGGGTGAGGTTGGTACCATACAACTAGTTTAAACCCTCCAGTAAAAATATTTTTACTGGCCGTTCCAAAACGGAATTTCTTTTGTGGATCATTTTGTTATTTATGTTTTGTGTTTGTCATGCTTTCTTGTTTGTTCATTGCACCCTTTTGGTCACCTGCTGGGAAAGTGCTTACCTCTTGACTCTCTTGTATGTGATGTTTTCTTGTGTTTTGTCATTTTCACATGTAGTGTCCTGGGTCAGGTGTGGTACTTGATTATATCGATTCCTGATCTTTGCCTATTTGCTTACTTTTATTATTGATAATTTCGAGTTTCATATTTTTCAATTTAATTTAGATTCTGTAATTTTTCGAATTTACGGCATCTTTATGCGTTATCAATTCTTCCAACTCTTTCAAGTAGAAGTGCAGTGATTGGACGATTTTTTTCTGCACATTTTAAATTCTCCCAAATCTTCCATTGAAACGGGTGTCAAAAATAGGTCACACGGTAAGCTGACTTCTATTACATCTATATCTGTGATCGCTTCACTTTTGTTAAGGGGTTCGTTTCAGGTTTTTGTACTTGCTGCAAAATTTCGATATATTTCCTGTGAAAATTTATGCAAATGGTTTTAGTCACATGACCAAGATTGCCACCATGCCCAAATATGGTAAAAACACTTTAAAAATCGTTATCTCTAGAACCAGACGACCAATGACCTTAGAACTTGCTATGTAGTATTTGGGATGTAAGGCCTATCACACTTGTTCAAATAATGATCCTATGTTGACCTTGACCTACTTTATGGCAAGGTCATATTTGTTTCCTAATGCGTTAATATGAAAAAAATACTTAAAATTTGATTTTTCTAATTACCCTGAAAACCAAAAGCAATATACTTACTATAGACATATGCAACCTTAGAAGACAATGGTAATATATAAGTACCAAAAGACTATTTGACCTCAGGCTTTTCATCCAAGGTCGCTATTTTTAAGCTGCTCTATATGAATTTAAACGTTTTCACAGAAACAAATGGGTCAATTCAACTCATATTTCATATGGAGTGTCCATTAGATAATAGATGATGCATTCTTAATATGACTTTAAATTTAAGGCTGCATGACCAAAATGACCGCCAGGCCCATATATTGCAAAAACCCTTTAAAATCTTCTTCTCTGGAACCGATAGGCCAAATTGACCTTTGGTCTTAGTATGTAGAATTGAGGATGTGGGCTCTACCAATTTCCCTCAAAAGATGATCTTAGGTTGGCTATGACAAGGTCAAATCAAAGGGTCTGTGTCCTAAGGTCTTGTTTTTTATCATTGGGGATGTGGCCGATGCCAGATATGTTAAAGAAATTAAGACTAGTTGAGCCTCAGTGTCAGATGAGCGCCTCAGGACATCTGGTCATCTAGTTCGAGCACCCAAGTCACTGATACAAAATAATATTATCTATGATTATATATGGGTTTTTTCATCTTTTTACCTTCGTTACACAGTGTATGTGCGTGTTAAAGTAACACAATATGCATGTCACAAGTAATGTAAATTGTTATAAAACGACTCTCAATTTGCTGTGAAAATGTGTTGACGTTCTTTGTTTCAAAGTAGTTTACTTTCTACGAAAAGGCTCCAGACATAGACATGCGTTTTATCGGAAAAGCTTTGACGCTTGTATTCCAAACAGTCTCATAATTGTGGTTTACTCTATTCCTGGTGGTAATCAAAACCGATAGTTAATTTGGCGTAGGTTTTGTTTTATAAATGTGTTACTGCCTCTATGGGATAATTGACTCTTAGACAGAATCTCATCTAAGGGTCTTGCTAGTCTTGAATGAAGTATGCCCCAATTCCTGTTTATAGTACAGATTAAAGCCCAGCGCCCATATTTAGGACATCAGTGAAAAAGATAGAACCTGATCAGAATCCAGAGTTCCGGAAACGTATATTAATAGAAATGAGAGCAACTCTCGCGCCCTCGAGAAATGGCCTAAGTGAAATTTTGCTCTCTATTGGATCTCAGTAGGTTTACAGAACCACGATTTGAGAAAAATATCAGCATTAAGGGAGTAGTTTAAGTAATCTTATTAATATTACTGTAATTTTTAAAGTTTAGAAAAATACCTTGAATAATATGCACATACCAGAAGATAGCACCATTATCAAACTAGTGTTTCAAACTTTGAAGCAAATAGCAAACTGAATTTAGACAAACAGTATATTATACAAGTCTTGGCTATTTTGTTAAAGATACAATCGAAGTCATTATTTGCATTCAATAGTGGTTATCAGCGTCATATTCAATAACAAAATAGTCCATACCTGGTCAATTGCATTTTGTGGTTTTTCTATTAACGTATAGCAAAGTTTAAAAGTCAGACACCATTTACTTTTTTAAGAAAAACTTGAACGAGGACGTTGGCGTTACTTCTTGTGTCGTCAGCTTTATATTTACTAGATTGTACGCGTATGACGTTATTTCATCTCAATGAGATAAAATCCACGGCAGTTATTTTGAGCCTCGACGTGAAAAACCTGTCTTTGGGGTTTGTGAATATCCAAGGCACAGACCAGGCTGCGCACCCACGCAGTCTGATCAGCACCTTTGTTATTCGTTTTTTGGAAAATATCATATCTAAACTTGCAACAGTGAAATTTCAATTTCCAGCTAGTCTCTGTAGCTGCGGAGACTGGTTTAGGTCTCGCTTTGTCGGAAACCCTGAAGACAGTTTTTTTTTCGCGTCGAGGCCCATTTAATGAACTGGGGGACTGGAAGGACGACTGAGCCAATGAAAATCTGTGTATTTATATGCTTCCTAACCCGGTTACCGGTACACTTAATGTTTTACTGTTTTACAAATGAATGCTAGTGTGATATCATAATTTGAATGCCCAAACCCAAAAAGCAATCCATTGTCAGTATTTTGTGCAAACAGTTTGCATTTTTGTTGAGGAATTCATTTAAAATTAATCTCTACAAGTGAGGTATCGTAAATAATGACAAGCAAAATTCGGTACCAGTTACCAAGGCATCACCCACAAACCGATTTATCTTTTTAAAGAATTGAAATAAATTTAGCTGTTTTATGTTTAAAGACTACCTCAACCTTTTTCTCAAAGTAATATGTCAGTGTTTTGTATGCTTTGCTTTCATTTCTTTAAAATCTGCATTAAAAATACCTCTGTCAAAAAGTTCATTTTTTGTGAATATTTCGCTATAAACTGCAAAAAGTGCAACAAAATCCAAACTCATTATAGACGGATGGCTGAGAATGGGTTTGCTCCCCCCCCCTAGGGAATTTTGCAGACATATCATATCTTGTAGAAAATTGAAAGCCGAGTCTTTTAAGAGATGTTTGCACTCTGTTGTCCGGGGCGTTAGTCTGTAAGAGCCTGTAACATACGTTACTTAATCAAACTAAGAAAAAGAAAAAGTAAATTGAAAGTTTGGGCTACAAATTAAAGACATTAAAATATTTATTTTTAAAAATCATTCATATAGTCTGCATACTGGATATCTTAACTACATATGACAGCCATTTGAACAAAATTGCCGCTTCCTAAGGTGTCATATGCGTTACATAAATCAGATAACCCATTAAAATTTGCAAGTGTGGCTAACATCATTTACATTCACAATATCTCTGTGTGTTTTGCAAAATGTTTTTAACCATGTCTGACTAGCTTATGCAATCGGCTAACAGAAAAATTAAAGTTTGTTTCCCTAACTTGAATACTTTTTCTGGAATAAGCAATTAAATAACCCTACCCCTACCCAGTTTTAAGGTGAAATGTTTGGTATTAAAACTAAAGTAAAAATAGTTAAAAAATATTTGCAGTTGATGAATGTGTTTCATTGTTTGGGATTTATTTGCTTATATGAAAAGACTCATAAATCTGCAAGTTTGTTGCAAAAATTTTAATATCAGAGGCTGTAACATATGTTACCTGATGTAATAAATGGGCAAGCTCATTGTCTTTACGTAAGATATGCCTAAAACTGTTTTAATCTCCTCGAGGGAATTTCGCACGCATATTCCTTCTTATAGTACAACTCAAGCTGCATCGAATAAGGGATGTTTGCACTCTCTATGTTTGGGCGTTAGTCTTAAACAGTGTGTTACATGCGTTACTATATCAAATAAAGGAAATGTAGTTTGAAAGTTTGAGCTAAAATTGTGAAAAAACTTGCAGCTGTTGGATATCTTACATTGTTTAGGGATTTTAAACTGGCTCCTATGATAAAGACTTATATATCTGCTAGCTGTCATCAAGTTTTAAAGATCAGAGAGTGTTACATATTTTAGCGTGATAAGTAAAATCATCAAACAGTATTTTGACATCAAGCTGAGTAAGGGTCTGCTCCATCCTAATCCCCTTTGGAATTCTGCAGACATATTTCATCTTATGTAACCATTCAAGGTGCATTTAATAAGAAATGTTTGCACTCTGTAAGTCGGGGTGTTAGCCTGTAACAGCTTGTTGCATATGTTACTATATCAATTTGAGAATAAGGAATTTGAATGTTTGAGCTACTAAAATAAGACATTAAAATTATCTAATAAATTGACATTCTTATAGTCTTTATACTGGATGTCTTTACGACATATGCAAGCTGTTTAACATTAATACGGCTAACTGTGGTGTTATGTGCGTTACATGAACCTAATTATAATTTAAAAGCTATAATTGTGGCTATCGTCATTTAGTTAAACAACTTCTATGACTTTGTTTCAAACTAGACTAGTACAAATAAGGATAAAACTAACGACTATCGACTAATGACTAAAAACCAAACTCACTGTGTATAATAGTGTACACTGTGACACTAATTGTACCGAAGCGGAAACTGAATCTAAACATAAAAAGCGACAGCTACGTGTTACAACCTTTATAGTATAGTGACTAGCAAACATGACTCGTGGGCTTGTCGCAACGGGTTTCGAGCCTCAAGACGGACAATATTTAGACCGCTTTATATCCATGATAGGGATTTAAACGAACACCCATTATTAAAGGTTTGTGTTCTCTATCCACTTTTAGTTCGCGTGACTGAGTGATTGACCAACTGTTAATGACACGTTATCTTGGTCGCCATTTGACTAAATGTGGATGGATAGGCACCCTAAGTTTCCTTCCCAATGGGATATAGAGACTAACTTTCATAGGTACTGTTGGGTAATGTAAAACGTGTTGCAGTACAGAATATGCTCTGAGTATCTACCTGCTTTCTGGAGAAAAATCTGCCGTTCCAAACCTGACAGACCAACTCATGATGTAACACGGGGTGCAACGTTTGTGTGTTGGGAGTCAACTGTTTTCGTTTTATTGAAATAAAATTAAATTTGTTTGGATCGGTCTTGTTAGATAATTCCTAGTGAACGATTTGTAGACTATATGGTATTTGTTACACGTGTAAAAAGTATACAAATGTATCAATATATGTCTGAACTATTAGACGCCCAGAAAACTGCATATTGAAGTTTTCAGAGCATCACACATATTTCAGTCGAGATTTCAGGATACTAGTAATGTTACATAGCAGTCTCCACATCGTGCATTAGATAATATATAGCGATGATGACAATATGTAAGTTATGTTATATGACAACATCTACCCATTCAAATTTAATGTAAAAAAGGCGAAAGGGTGACCTGTAAATCACAATATGCTGCACCCTTGATAAGCAACATGTTTCAGTCTATCGGAGCCATTAAATGAAGCTACCAATGAATATACAAGTATCCATGTTTATGATATGTCCCATAGTAATGGAAAACATCGACTTCGACTTCCTGAACAACTCGGCTAAATCGAAATAGGACAGAGAGCCATTTTTCTCATAAGGCTTTTGGGTTAATTCAAAATTAAGAAACTCAAGAAGACCCTGTCCTTTCTGTTATTATTATTACAGCTCTACCAATAAGGTGGCAATCACGAACGCTCTGATTGCCCCAATCAACGGCTTTGGTCTTAAAATCATGACCGTAGAACGCATTTTTGCGATCGAAAAAGACGGTTTGGACAATGGGAAATGCAGTTTTATTTTAACAAAGCAAAACAGTTCATGGGTCACCAGTTAACTTGTGTGTTCACCAACAGAAGTGCGACCCGACTGTGAGTGACAAGCAAGCACATAACTCGACTATCATGGTTACTTTTCCGATAGGTTCCAATAACTTGAATACTTAATGATTGCATAGAAATATGATTATTCAGAAATTAGATATATTAACGGAATTTAATACTATAAACGATGGCCAATAATTGTATATTGAAGGGCAAAACATTTTCGAGAAAAAAATGTATTCTTTCACTGACGATCGTTTTTGTCTTAACAACCAATGTAGACGCTGATCAAATGCCACATCTGGGTCCACAATCATAGACCACAGGCCAACCCGCCACCGTCACTGACAGCTACACGACAACAGACTGCATTTTAATCAATTGTTTAGGGAAATCTTTCCAGAGGTAGGGGACCTCACGCCGAAGGTGCGTGCGTGAGCGCGCGCGCGCGCGCGTGTCTATGTGAATTCACGTCAACAGCGGTAAAATGGAGCCAGTGCCATGATTTAAAGTCGCATCTGACAAACTGAAGATGCCGGATTACCGTAGTTGAAAGGAAGGCAAAGATTCAACTTCAAATCCTATAATTCGATAACTATCGGCGGTCTGGGTTCTCAACCCCCTCCACTTCCCCTACCAACAAATACACGCACGCACGCCTTGTGTGCCCCTCCATACCCAACACATTAACGAAACATCACTCCTCCTGGCATATAAAAAAGCATCGGCGTGTGTGTGCGTGCCTTTAAACTTTTCCAATGGAGACCAAGGCTGTTGTATACAAGGCACAATTTGGGCCCAGGTTTCGGATGTGCAGAGACTGCTTTGACTCCCTGTCTGACGGACGCAGTTATGAAAGGTGTGAAGGTGCGGGGAAGACTGCTCTGAGATGGGATGTGAGTTCTTGTACAACCAAAATCGTGTTCGTGTAGTGGGATCTCAGTTGTTCAGAGCTGCAGGAAATACAGAAACAGGCTTCTCTGACCTTATTTATATAGCCTTTATAACGGCCTGACAATCAGTTATCAAAGGGTATGCATGTCAGGGCCAGTGGGGTCCTACCCATATCGATGTCGCCGACTGGACTGTTTAATCTTGATTTGAGGTTTTGGCTGAAGATGTTATTGCGAAGACGTTTGCGGGTGGAAGCTCAAATACACTACCCTCTGTGTTTTGGCCGAATCAGGTGGTGGTATATATTTCCCTAGGGACTTCTCGTAACTTGAATATTTTTAACTGCAGATCGCTGTTATAACCAAGAGCAGTATCTTCGCCCTTCGCCACTTGTTCGAGACTCACCGGGGCCAATGTGTTGTGTCCTTTAAGAAGACACTTTATATGTTCTGCTTAGAACTGGTTCCACCCAGAAATTCATGAAACGTCACGATATGACGGATTGAAGACTCCAGTACGATAAATGGATTAACCGATCTACACTGTTCCAGGTAGCCGCCTAAGTAGTTAATCAATATTGAGTGCCCACTCTTTCGCAAGAAACTGATAGCTGCTCTAATTGAGACAGCGAACGGGAAAGGATGGCCGTAAAAAATATTTTTAGAAAGAATTTCCATCAAAACGGGGTCTCTGGGTTCTCAGTCAAGCACATTGAAGATTACACCAGCGGTCCCACCAGAGTGTTGTGAAAAACAGGTCTTTTCTACATCCCAAAGTGTTTCTAAAACTATAAAATGTTATTATGTGATATCATATAAAACATTATTTTGGGACTACATCAGCACATTCTCCAGTCTCAGTGAAAGAAGAAAAAAATAATAAAAAGGCCATTTGAGCGTTAGACTGGAGATCGAAGGGATGCTAGTTCGGGGCTCACGGCTGGCGAAGTCACTAAATACTGTGTCCTTCAGCAAGACACGTTATCCACTGCTTACTACTGGTTCAACCTATGAAAACATGAATACTTCCCGACATTACTGAACATTTGTTGACGTGGACGTAAAGCTGCAAAAAAAAAACGAAAAAAAAAAAAAAAACTTAAAAAAAGTATTATAGGTAGGATTCGATCCACCGACCACAGGTATATGAGTCCTATGTTCTAACCACTAGGCCACAGAGTCTGTTCTAAAGACGTCTCTTACTTTGTTTTATTATTTTGAACGTGTTTGTAAATTTAGACGAGTACAACTATCCACAACAGTGAATATACGTCATTGTATGCGCATGAATAATTTTCTAAGTGAGGCGGATATAGTTTCCATTAACATTTGTTTTAATCAAAATTACAGATAATCATGAAATCTATTTAAGAAATACACTAAAATAATGCTACTGGGGTTTGGGGCCTTATTTTTACACGAGCAGAAGCTTGAGATATCGAAAATTTGTTGTATAAAATGCTGTTAAGTAGAAGTTGAATCCGCCACCATTCCTTAGTCATAAACTTTAGTCTAAGTCGTTAGTCAATCCTTATTTGTACTAGTCCACTGTTTTACTAGATTTTACAAACATATACTCAATTGATGAATAGGAAAAACCAAGTTTGCTTTTCTATCTTAAATACATTGTCTTATAGGAGCTAATACACAGCCCTACTCCCAGTTTTACAGAGAAGCGAATTTTGTTATTACCGTTTAAGTAAAACACATGAAAGCGATTACAGCATGTGGATATTTTTCATTTTCTTAGTCTGTCTTACTCATATATCTGCAAGATGTCATTAAGTTTAAGATCAGGACACTTAATGTGTACTTATAAGTCTTTGGTGCCAAAACACTAGAAATTATATTCAATTCTGATTATCAAGCCCATGGACTGTTTTTACAGATGTTATCAATGACCTTTTGGACACATTTCCTAATACAGTGCATATAATGCTAAATATAGAGCCACAAATAGAAAAGATAGTTTTTCATTTTTACAAGAAAATACAATAAATGAAATGGTCCAAACTATTTCTCATCGATTTAACACTCATGATAAACGTTTGTCGTTGTCTGCTTCTGTGGTAATCATTATTATCAAACGCCTCCTTGCAACTAGTAAAATCATCACACAATATTTCAATCATTTACTGTTATTCAATGTTACCACCAGTCCACTCAAAATTAATGAGCCATTATCAACTTTCCAATTTTGCCATTTATGGCTTGCAACATTCGGAAACTGATTTGAATTCCTAATAGTTGGCTCTTTGAGTATGTGTTTCAAGTGATACTCTGCAAGTAGGAGAAAGACTAAAGCTTTACAAGGAGGAAAACTATGTCATTAAGAGCAATGAGTACCTGGACTGATGTACCTTGATATTTCTGTGATAAAGAATCATATCTTAGCTGGTTAACTTTTATAAATGTAGCCTTTCCATACATGCGACCCACATATTTTCATCTAATAATGTCTCTGCACTTATTATCTTTCCCCAAACATTCAAAAACTTATTTGAAGTCTTAGTACTTCTGAAGTGCTGAAACCGAGGTAACTCTTTCCCTTCAGATAAACGAACTAGATGTATCACAGCAGGTAAAGCAATGAAATGCAGGATGAACAGAGCGCAAATAGACCCTTTCAATTCAATGATTCACTAAGTTTCTAAGATAAGAGCGCTTATAAAAGGATGTAACATATATAACTCGTCATAATAAATGAGCAAGGGCATTGTCGTGACATCCTTTTTGATTACACAGTCAGAGGCAAGTTTTTTTTTCAATTTCAGTGTGTTCAATGGATCATGTAATGAGGCACCTTATCAACTTGTTTACTCTGTATAAATCTTCCATAGAGCATAATATAGAACTACTGCAGGTTATATCCCATTCTACCTATAGTCCACTTTCCTTCTTTTGAATGCAACAGCTAATGATATGGCTGCAAAAACTGAGAAATCATAGGTTTTACATTATTTTAAGACATGCTTCAATGTACTGACATCAAAAAACAACCTACTGCAAACATAATTGATGGCACTGTCCAAATTTATTTTCTTTCTCTTATACCAGATAACTTTTAAGGTGTAACAGAAATTGTTTCAGACAGTCTGCCAAAACCATCAAGAGTCAACATTGTAACTAAAGAAAACTTATAAAGTTCTTTGGGCGCAGCAAAATACTATTGATCTAAGACCTAAGGACTTAAGCACCAAAAGACTGGATAGGTTCCATGGCAAATGATGCAAAAAAGCAGCCTATCAAATTTCTGTTTGACCAATGTCAGAAATCTCAAAGTATTCTTAAAGGTACACGTTAGAGACATAGATTTTTGCAAAATCAGAGCAAATTTATCATTTGACTAGCACAGATGCAGCTGCAGTTAGATTGCTATTGCCACTTCACAGGAAGAGGTATATACCAGAGTCATACTCCATTGTATGCATATATGTGAAATGGCATTAAACCCATATTTAATCAGGTGTTTGATCCCATGACACTGACATGCTGTTTCTGCTTTTGAAGAATGCTAAGGATTCAAGTTTGACTGAGTCAAGTTGTTTGACACTGGCACTGGCCACACATACAAAGAAAATTAAGTCTTTTGATGGCAAAAGAGGAGAATCACACGAAATGCTTATAAGTGATGTTTGTCACAATTACCAATTTTAAAAAGTAATCTTAATTAATGTAACACATATAACACCATAGGAAGCTGTATATTTGTTAAAAAATCTTTTCTTATGTATCAAAGGTATTCAGCATGCAAACTACATGAATAATTCAAATAAATAAGTAGTTTTATGTCTTCTTTCTGTTTCTCAGACTTTCAATTCATTTATTCTTAAATTGATATGGTAACATACGTATCATACCATTACAGGCTAAACCCCTAGTTAATAGAGTGCAAACAGCCTTATTTGATGCAGCTTGAATTGTTCTTTAAGGTAGGATATGTCTGCACAATTCCCAAAGGGGTGGAGAGGAACAGGATTGTACTCAGTTTGCAGTCCTAATACAATGCCATGATTCTACTGGTTGTGATGAAATGGGTGATTATTTTGCCATAGAAGCAGACACAATGATAGACATTGTGAGGGTGACTTGAAAAAAGATTGTTTTTGAATAATTTTATTTAATAGGAATATTTATTAAATTGTGTCATTTAAATGAGAACTATTATTTTCTATGTATATGTCTTTATATTTTAATATTATAGGCATAAGGAAATATGTGATTAAAAAGGTTATATATAACATAGGTAACACAATTCCATAGGCTTGTTATCAGCAATGACTGTAATTACTAAGACTAAGGCACCAGAGGCTAGAGATTAATAGGAAAACATGTGAAAAACGGTATTTTTCTGAAATATCATCTCTTACTTCCAAGAAAATTTCCTAGCTCATTCATTATGCCATGTAATATACGTTACATACTTTAATAATTGCTCTGATCCTGATGTCAAACTTGCAAATGTATGATTCTTTATTGCATTAGCAAGACAGTGCCAAAAATGTAAGATATCCACGAGCGTCAAATATTTTCATATATTTTTCTTCAATAATAGATACCAAAATTGGATACTTAAAATTGGGGGTAGGGTTATTTAATAGCTCATATAAAACAATGTATTTGAGATAGAAAAGCAAACTTTGTTTTTTCTATTAGTCAAATGAGTATTTTAGTAAACTAAGATTAAAAACACTTGTAAAAATGCACAAATTGTCTGTAAAATGAATGATGTTAGTCACGATTTCAACTTTCAAAGGGAAATTTAATCTATGTAACGCATATAACACCATTGAAGGCTGATATTTTGTTTGAAATGCTGCTTTAATGTAGCTTAGGCATCCAGCTTGCAAACTACATAAAAAATTTGAATAATTAGATGGTTTAATGTCTTCTATCTGTAGCTCAAACTTTCATTTTGATTTTTTCCTTAGTTTGTTACAGTAACATATGTAACCGGCTGTCAGAGACTAACGCCCCGGAGCACAGAGTGTAAACATCTCTTGAAAGATGCGGCTAGAAATTTTCTTCAAGATAGGATATGTCTGCAAAATTCCATATGGAGGGGGGGAGCAGGACCTTTTTTAGCTCGAAGTCTATTAAGCATGTTAAGCCACACGGTTAATTTTCTCCTTGTGTTAGTTTTTTTAAGCAAACTTTCTAGTTCTGCAGGCAAAAGTGATGAAGAATGTTCTAACTGCTTGTTTGCTATCTACCCGCGTAACTGGTATACTGTACATCGGTAACTAGGTTATTGAGCATGATAAATTGTTTAATGTTATACCAGTTTTAGTTTTATACGTCTGCCCACGAACATAGTTTAGGTTGGTATACTGTTTTCCATAAACATTTAGAGTTTTTTGTTGAATAAATTATGTAGATTTTGTCCGATTATGATCAAAATTTCTCCACTTCTTAACAATTAGACATTGCAGAAGGATCGGTATTGCAAGAGGTGGTTTAGGTCATCAACATGACTTTTAAAGCAAGATAAATAATTGAGATCAATGGATTAAGCATGACACTTAGACAGCTCAGAATAGCTTTCCATCTAAATTAAAAAAGCGGAGTATCGCTGAATGTATTTCATGGACATATTCACGTGTTTTTGTTCAGATTACATTAAACACCTAAATCAGATGACCGACATGCCCATATTAAGACACTTTTACTATTAATATCCACTTATTCCAAAATGAAATATGTACAGATCAAAACTAACCCACGGTACCTGCTGGGAAAGGGCTGACCTCTTGGCTCTCGTTTGTGATGTCTACTGTAAGTTTGTCACTTTCCCATTGGTATCCTGGGTCAGGTGTGGCACTTGATTGTATCGATTCCTGATCTTTGCACCTTTACTCACTTTGGTGCTGGACGACTGAGATTCAAAAAACAAGTTAGGCATACATCCATTGATTGTATTCGATTTGCATAGCTGCAGAGTTTCTTTGTTTTATCAGTTATTGGAGTTGAATAATTCTTGATTAAAATATGCGCAAGGATGTTAAGATTTACTGGCAAGAATGGCCTTATGTAATTTGATACAAATACGTCAAGTCTCAATTAGTTTGCTGGTTTATCTTTGTCAAATGAACTATATAAAACACTACTATTCTAACTTAATATTGGCTTTATTTAGCCATAAGCGACATTGTAAAACAATTGCTAATTTGGTCATTTCTATTTTACATTTATTCCATCAACATCATCACAATATTTAACTATTCACAACGTTCACAGATTTCTCAAAGTTCAACATCAACAATAACATCATCAGTTTCAAGTTATTAAAGTCATTATTGAGTGATATACTCAATAATATTTTTATTTTCTGTCTATTTTACGCATGATTTTTTTCAGTTAGACTTGATAATATGGAGGGTTTCCAACCATTTTGATTGAGATGGCCGCATGCAAAACCTAGCATACACAATGTTCGCAATATTCCAAAATTGAAGACCAAGATATGCATTCGCGCCAATGAGCGGACCAACTGTGCAACATTTGTTTCGCTCACCGCCATATTTAGCATATACCAAGGACAGATGCCTGGCTATTAATGAATATCTGATACAAATTTACGCTTCTTTAAAAATAGTAAGTGAGTAGAAGTAAATCACTCAAATTTTCTCAATAATAAATTAATTTAATTCAAATCGAATTAAATTGCATTGATTACTTGTCTTCTGTTGAAGTAAATGATTTGGTAACGCTTAATAAAACTGGCGACTATTTAAATGAACTATATATGAGAGAAAAATAACCATTTAAACGTAGAGGCGATGATATGTAAGATAATATTCACGTAATCGAAGAGAAGAGAAAGCAACATAGAATTTAGCCAACAACTTCAAGCGCCTGTTCACTTTGCTTATTCTGTGATAAGTACCTTTTCACTCTGTTCGGTAAGGGACCTATTTTTCACTAGTTAAGCGGATCGCATGACGTAATCGATAACTTCGCTATCATCTCAACTTTTAACATTTAAACATCGGACAGATTTGCGTGTATAGCAGGTAGAGTGAATGGCAACTTAGCTTTACCCTTTCCTTTATCGTCTTCTGATAACCTTTAAAGCAATTCCTCGCAGAACAGGACCGACAAAAGGTTGGTCCTGATCTGTATCCAAAAAGTTTGACACTCTGATGGTGTTCCTGAAATTCTGTTGATTTCGAAAAAAAAGTCAGAAGACGACTTCAGAAGCATGATTAAATACCCAGCATGCAAATAGTTAAACGAGGATTCATTTAGTGCGATAATGCACTATCAGAAAACACAACTTCCTCTTTATATTCGATACTTGCAGAATACAACGTGAAATTGCTCTAACAATGCACTCAAGATGTTACAGTAGCAGACTTCAATCGTATTTGAAATCTAAAGGAAAAAAAGATCGTGGTGACAAACTTAACAGAGATTATGCATTATATTGTTGTCAAATTAGGCCATACCCTAGGTATACATTTATCACTTAGAGCTCATGCAAATTACATTTTTCTATATTGGTATGCTAGTAGCCATTTGCATGGCATTTATACCTGTTTTAGATGATGGAATGAAACATAGCTCAAGCCGTTGTAATATTTATAAAGTGCCTGATGGTCCCAAAGGATAAGTGAAATAAGAAAATAACGCAACCAGACCAAACCCCCTCCTCTAAAAAGTAAAATAAACATATAAGTATTATACTCGCTTACTCTTTTTGTAACGTGCCAGGCGTTACTAGAAAAGAATTCAGGAAACCAAAATGTGGTATTTGGAAAGTCAGCAAAAGGCACTTTTAAAATTTAACAAAATTTATCAAAAGATAACAAAATTATCGATTACAGAAAGCTATGGAAAATATTCATACAATCAATGAGAGTCTAATTTACAGTACCTTATATGTACAAACTGTCCCTCAGAATATCTATCAACGCAATTCTTTCAGCAGTTTCTGATCCCCAGATTTTGAATTTTATTCCAAATGAACACGTTGTCCAAATCCAACACTGAATGCCTCAAAGTAATCCAGAAAGAATAAGTCAATCACAAATTAATCCAGATAGACTAAGTATAATTACAGCACAAAGGGTTTTGACTTCTAACGGTCAAATTACTCCAAAGATACCCTTATGAAAATATACTCTTATGTATACTTTTTAAGAAAGCTCCAGAATAATCAGGAAACAACTATGATATCATGTGGTAGATATAAACAAAACCATCTATTTTGGAATATTCCTTTAGTTTCTAAACTCTTATGGGTGATTCCAGAATCCGCTCAAAGCTTCTCTTAACATGTAAAAAGAGAGTTCCAGATATCTCTGCAAGGTTCCAGAAACCTACATGATAGAATAATTTTAAATTTCCAGATGATCAGTCCTTCTTTCTAGAAAAATTATATGACCCTTAGTAAATAACTTGTTAATCACCAATATCTGGGTCAACAGAGCCAAGTTAACAATACATCAAATAAAAAATATCACACATGTTATAGTATATCTAATAATAAAACTATAACAAAAATAAAAACAATGAAATGAAAAGGTCAAACTTCCATCTATGACACAACGACTTTAAAATCTTGAAACACAGCATTCTGTAAATTTTAAAACCAATTGGTATGACCACGAAATGCTACAATCATAGACCAAAGACCAACCTACGACGTTGCAATGACACACAGACAAACATACGACAGCAAGAACACAATTGAAGTTAACTCGTTTAATAAATTCAATAAACACATGGGCACTTATGTAAGATCCTCTATGTCTGCAAAAAGGGTAGCAATCATGTAAGATCCTCTATATCTGTAACATAGAGAATACTCATGTTAGATCCTCTTTACCAGAGATAATGATAAAAGCAGGGCATCCATGAGCTGTAGGGGAATCGGTTTATAAATTGCGGTATTGCGCATACAAAAGAAATGTGTCATTGCAGCTGGCGTTTTACTCGGCCGTCTCAAGAAGCTCCATCAGAAAAAATCTTAAACAAGAACTTTCCTTTGTCTAATGGTGTACATGCTGTCGTGTGGATGTCTATGCTCTGTGTCTCTTTCTTGCGGTGCCGTGATTTGGGCTTAATACAGAATGGATAGTTTGGTTCTTTTAATACAGACAGTATAGTTAGGTTCTTTTGAATACAGACCGTATAGTTTGGTTCTTTTTAATACAGAATATATATAGTTGGGATTTAACACACTGTATAGTTTGGTTCTTTTAAATACAGACTGTATAGTTTGGCTCTTTACACTACAAACTGTATAGTTTTGTTCTTTTAAATACAGGCCATATAGTTTGGTTATTTACACTACAAACTGTATAGTTTTTTTTTTAAATACAGAGCGTATAGTTAGGTTCTTTACCTTACAAACTGTATAGTTTTGTTCTTTTAAATACAGACCATATAGTTTGGTTCTTTTAAATACAGACTGTATAGTTAGGTTCTTTTAAATAAAGACCGTATTGTTTGGTTCTTTAAATACAGAGCGTATAGTTTGTTTCTTTTAAATACAGACTTATAGTTTCGTTCTTTTAAATACAGACCGTATAGTTTGGTTCTTTGAAATACAGACTGTTTAGTTTCGTTCTTTTAAATACAAACTGTATAGTTAGGTTATTTTAAATACAGACCGTATAGATTGGTTCTTTAAATACAGAGCGTTATAGTTTGGTTCTTTTAAATACAGACCGTATAGTTTGGTTATTTTAATTACAGACCCTATAGTTTGGTTCTTTAAAATACATACAGTATAGTTTGGTCCTTTTAAATACAGAACATTTAGTTTGGTTCTTAAAATATAGGCTGTATAGTTTGGTTCGTTTAAATACAGACCGTTTAGTTTCGTTCTTTTAAATGCAGGCTGTATAGTTTGGTTCTTTTAAATACAGGCCGTATAGTTTGGTTCTTTAAACATGTTTAAATACAGAACGTATAGTTTGTTTCTTTCAAATACAGAACGTATAAAGGGTCGACGCAATTCATCATAACAATTCAAAGGGGAATGATGCTGAAAAAGGGAATTTAGTATGAACCTGTTGTTCCCTATAGCGTTTGATATAGTATAATTTATACAAACTATTATGTTCCTTACTGACTTCGACTTATGCGGATACTTCTAGTCTCCCGGATTCGTACGATCGAGGGAACACTGCAATATAAAAAGTGTTTTAGAAGTTATCGACTTATAATAGCAGAGCAATAGAGTTTGGAGAATGAAGCACTCTGCGGATCAATTATGTTGCAAAAATCTACAAGCATCTTGCATGATTGATTCGCATCATGTAAAAGTCGATCTGTGGGATATGCGTAGCACGCATGTTACGCGACAAAAATATTCATTCCAACAATTGGTTAGACATAATTGTAACTCTTGCAGATTCCAAAACAGACATGTTGTGCACTGTATTGACAGGATCTGCACTGTATGACATGGTCAATGTACAACATAATTACAATTGTTACACAGCATGAAGATACATGTACCAACATAAGAAGGCATCTAGCTTTACCATATTCATTTGAGCCTGGATCTTTGCCCAGGCGGATGCAGAATACGATTTGCCATCAAGGCTAATCAAGGCTTCAAATTACTTTGTGTATGCAGTGAAGACCTTGACGGTGATGTGTGGATGGCTATGCTGAACCGTCAGTAAATTTTCTTTTCATACAGTGGCAAAAATAGATAATTATCCCATTTAGCAATCATCATCTAAGTGCGCATTGAAATGCACGCCTGCATCCTCCTGTTTTATTCGGTTTCGTCATTATCCCTCGACGTTAGACAAAGCCGACCTTCTCTTTCTTTCGGATGGCCCATTGATTCTGGGCATGATTAGCGCATGTTTACCATGATACCGACCATATGGACAGACTGACCATATATTGACGTTTATAGAGAAGGCATGCATGTAGGTGACCTGTCCAGTGCATATCAAACACGAAACTATGTATTTTACCACACGTTTACACTGTTAATATAGTAACATGGAAAATGATCTTTGCATTCATTTGCATAGCGAATTAAATATGGTTTGATAACATATTGGTTAATTTTTTTTCTAAGGTAAATGTAGACAATGTTTTGAACTGGGTGGGGTAAACGTTTACATACATTTTGGCATAGGTTACAATTGTAAATTATAATGTATCATAAATTGGAGCCCCATTGTACATTTAAAATATCATAATGACTATACTATTTTTTGAAAAGTTGTCATAGATTTTGTTAGCTTGACCCCCTACCTGCCCATACGCCAGACCCACCTGGAAAATCGCGAGCACTCTAGGTTCCCATAGGAATACTGGTATGGATCCTCCTCTACCCCTGCATATCAAAAGGTACTCGCCTAGTATTCTCTATTTGTTGTTCGCATAAACCAAAATCAGGTTTTCTTGTGACCCTGGATCAACTAAAACTAAAACAGGTTTTCTCATGATTTTGCAGTACATTTAATGTTTTCTTTAAATGACAGCATTATTCATCAGCTTAGCGTAAAGTGGTGCACTAATTGAGACACGATCTCGTTTGAAAAAAAAAAACAAACAATGTTTACGAGGGGCATTTGGAGAGTTTGTAGCATGGCACCATAACTCCATAATGTATTGATAAAATGCTATCAAAATAATGCACTTTTGGAAACACGAATTCAACGCCTGCTTGATTGTTTGATCTTTGTCATAAAAGTACCTGGCGTGAACGTGCAGCGCATGCTCAAAATGATTAGGTGTTTATCCACTGGTGGAAATTTTTATGCAAAATGTTTGGAAAAATTGAAGGGATATTGGGGCATGTTTTGATAAATTGTAGATAATTTGCATAAATGACCATGGGATAAAATATCTGTGTCTAAGCTTTATTTTGGTGCAAAGTTTAGTAGTCTAAGATATATAGTAAATGAGATACGATTGATTTTGTACTACACCCCAAATGTTTTAGAGTTGCATTATGGGTTGCCATGGAAACCATGCATTTTTACAAAGCACAAACAGTTTTTATATTTTAATTACACTTTTTTCGCATTTAGGGGTCCCAGTTAAAAATTTGGCATGAATTTAAAATGCCCTAGGAGTGCAAGATAGATCGTATCTCACCCTCTCACCCGGAATTATAGTAGTACGTGATTTAACCATCATTTTATTAAGTTTTCAGGCATTTTCATGTAGGACCACTGGATGAATGGATTTTTCAAGTCAGAGCATTGATTATATAAAACATGTACTAATGATAATATTGGAAAGAAATCATCTTATTTGTGTTTTTAATGATTTTCCCTTATTTTCAACGTTTTTTTTTATAAATATTCATGGATACTCAAATTATATGCAAATAAGATAATATTGCATATTTGACCATGGAATACAAGGCCTATTTCCTACCTTTAATTTAGTGTCATTTTAGTAGTATATGGTAAAAAGCTGCTGAAATATTATTGATTATGTACGTATACCCCCATTCGTGAATTACATTTTAATGTTTCCATAAATAATAATGGATATGCAACAAAGAGATAAAAGGCCTATGTCTCAGCTTTAATTTGGTACTAAGTTTAGTAGTCTAGGATAAGCAAACAGCTGAGCTATGTGTAATTTTGTTGGCATACACCATCCTCGAATCCGCGATTGGTTGCAATGGAAACCATGCATTTTCACATATCCCAAACAGGTTAATTTTTGAAGACGGCCTTGTTTCACATCTAGGGGCTCTTAATAAACTTGGCACCCATGAAAATTGTCCTATGGGTGCACGGTAACCTAATTAGCTCCCAGGCTAATGTATCCTCCCTTGGTCATGCAAATACTTTTGCATACAATTGTAGGTTGGTATAACATATAACATGTACAAATGGCATGCTTGGACAAGGGGGAAGGCTGTCAAAATGCTTAACAACAAATTATTATAAAGTTTGTCAAGTCACTGGTCTTGCACAATATGTTCTTAAAAAGGTTATCCTTTGGAAGTAAATAATTCCATTTAAGTGCCTAGGGATGATTCATGCAAAGAAACAACATAAATGTGATTTAAACTGTTTATTAGTTTGAAATGAAGGCTTTAGTTTGCCATTTATCTATAAAATGATTAAATCTTTTGGCCGCAGACCTGTAAATGTAAAACGGACAATTGTTGGCTCAAAATGTAGATAGAAGCTCAAACATATATTTAATAGTAAAAAGTTCCGTGATTGGCCACTTATAAACAAACGGAAATTAAATCATAAATAACAGACGGAAATATATTTGCTGGAAGTTTTTGAAACAGCATCTCACTGGTTTTGTTGATTCAGTTTACATTTGTGACCTAGAAAAAAGGACCTTGCATCTTGACATTTTTCAGTGCGATGTTCCTCCCATATAGGGTGCACTTCTGGGACCAAAAGGATGTAAAAAAAAAGTGCGGTCTCCTTTGTTTATTGAATAATCTGTGTCCAACCTATAATCCTATGATAGGCACACTGGGCTTTAAGAGTTTACTAAAACACTATGCTGGAGGTCTATCGAAAATCATTTACAGGTGTGTGTCCTTTAACTTTCCAATAGCATGTTTGCTAAAATATCTTATATAACATTGCTTTAAACAGCGTATTTTTAGTCTACCAACAATTAGCAAATAGTAGTATACATATTTTAATACCTTGAGACTCTCTGAAAATATGAATGATCTCAAATCAGGCACTTTATCAATAAGCCTGGGATGTTCTAGATCATTATTATTGGTGTTGTACCGTATAGAAAAAGAACCTTCTGCACGTAGTGCTCAAAGCTACGTGCGCGTTTGTAACTACCTTGTTGGAGCGTTTCCATGGTACGCGCGAAATTGTACCTTTGTGTACCTCTGAATTCATGTAAAGTAGTTAGTCCTTTTCATGTCCAACTTTACTAAGCTTGAATATGTTCTTAAAAAGGGTATCCCTTGGAAGCAAAGACCGCACCAAAGCACTGAAACCAGAGTATACATATTTCCTCGGCCAGACTAGCTAGTTTCTGAGTGCCATTTAGCTTCATCAGCGACCCTCAAATAGTTTCAAAGTTCCACAATGAAACCCATGATCCCAAAGGACAAGAAAATAAAATTTACACTATAGTGAAGGGTAGGGAGACGTTCTACCGCCGCCACACAGTCCCAGTCACCAGCTGTAGTGAAGTCAAATATGTTCTTAAAAGGGTATCCCTTGGAAGCAAAGACCGCACCAAAGAATTGAAACCGGAGTGTGCATATTTCCTGGGCCAGACTAGCTAGTTTCTGCCATTTAGGCGTCATCAGTGAATTAAAGTTTATCCTGCTCAAAATGTTAAAATGACTAAAACTGTCGGCAAAAATGAAACACCTGAGAGTTTCAAAGCAACAGAATCCTCTAGTCTGTGAATTTAATCCTATGGAAAGAAAAATACATTTTAGGGAGAATTGGTGGTTCCGACTTAAAGACTTATCTATTGATGAGATGGTAGGGGCCTGATGCTTTGGCTGTTTGTCTGGCCCGACGGGGCTTACCTGTTGGATTTCTTTTGCTCCGGTATTCAGTTTTATTTACGTACTGTTGAGTCCTTATCTTTGCTTTATCTCCTTGTTATATCTTGATTTATATGTTTTTAGGAGACGATGCATTGATAAGTTAGGGGTCTTTCATGCGAGCCAAATATTTATGTGTCTTGATCCACATCTGAATTAAGGGTGAGGTTAAACCGGTTTAAGCCCTACAGTGAAATATTTTACAGACCGTTCCAAGGCGGTACTTCTTTTGTGGATCTTTTATGTTTTTGTTCTGTCTTGTGTTTGCTATGTCTTTTTGCGCGTCTGTTTATATGTGCTTTGTTGTCACCTGCTGGGAAAGGGCTGACCTTTTGGCTCTCGTTTGTGGTGTCTAACTGTGAGTTTGTCACTTTCCCATTGGTATCCTGGGTCAGGTGTGGTACTTGATTGTATCGATTCCTGATCTTTGCACCCTTTCTTACTTTTATATTTTGGGGGATTTGGGAAGAAGCTAAATTATTTTTAAAGATTTTGGGAGCAAAGGAAAAATACTTTCTGGGAGCTGCGCAATTTTCTTTCAGGGATTTGGGGAGATCAGTGCATTATTTTCAGGAACCAAGGGACCAAAGACCCCCCTAGGGGCCTTACTTCTTTTGGACACCGAATAAAATGAGCCAGCATATGAATTTTAATTCTTATCGAATTGTCAAGCAGTGAAAACTCAAGCGAGCAGAAGCTAGTGCATTTGCGCACCTAAATTAGCAAGAAATGATTCATCATGTATTGTTTTAACTAGGCCCATCCTGGTTCACCTTTATTTCTGACTATCTCTCAGTCGTGTGGACTCTTTTTTGTTTCATCATATTGTGTTAATTTGATTAGATTTTTTCTCTGTGCTGATACATTGCATAAGTTAGGAAGCCTCTATGCGAGCTATACAATTTTATGTTTTGACAACAAGAAAATCTAGGGCGAAGATTTGCCGCCAGTAAAATGGATTTAAGTCCCCCCCCCACGCACACAGTGGCTTAGGCTGCTGTCCGTTAGGCGATGGTCCTGTTAGTGTTGTCCATTCATTGTTTATTGATGCTAGCATTGTTTGAGGGAGCTCTGTGTTTGATGCGTGTTTTGTTATACAGTACTTAGTGTTCTTTCTAATTTTGCAATCATCTCGATGAAGAAGAGAGAACTGGTTGCCTTGCTTTGATTGTCTTTCGGATGCCTTGTGTCTGATGATGCTCTTTGGTTCTTCATCGCGGCGCCGTTGGTAAGTCTGCAGTGTGTGATTGTGGTATTTATTTGATGCTTGGGCCGTTTTGATATTAATTAATACCTAAATCAGGTATGCAAGGCTGAAAAGACTGAAATGGGTCTTTACTGATCTCATGTGCCGTGTGTACTTTTTACGGAATCCGGTTCATATTTATAGAACGTATCGCCGCAAGGCTGTCTTTTTCGAGGAAAGATTGGTTTTCTTATACAACAATTTCGTGTTAAAATCAATTGGAGCAGCGTGCTACGTTTAACTCTCTGGACCTCATGTGAAGCATTATTAGACGCTCTCTATCCTGGCAAAAATTGTCTTAATGTCGGATCATTATATATATATTTTTCGTCTGCTATCGACTTGGTGAGGCAGTTTAACATTTTATGGGAGTTATAATATCGGAAAAAGTATACAATTTGTTCAATGGAGTGACATGTTATAGTTTCTTAGAGGAATACTTTATCGTCTTTGCTTAATTACAGGAGACACTATAACGACATATAATGGAGTCGTTTGAAATGTTTAAGAAATTGTTCGAAATAGGAACTAGTAAGTATGATTGTGACGGTGATGTATTTTCTCTTATCACATTAACTCAGAATGCACTTTGGACATGTCCATATCTATTGTTTGAGTTGTTGGGTGGTATTTTTATTTTTATTCAAATCTTAGCAAAACATTCAATAAGCAAACAGTAGAGACCCTGATCAGACGCATGCACTGTCCAGGGGTGTAGCTAGCTTAAAGTTCAACGTCCGCACTTATGGAACAGGCTAAATGCATGCGAAAAAGGAACATATACAAACAGAGTAGACCTAGATGGCGGCGTCTCATCAGGGTCTACGCTGTTTGCCCAGATAAACACACTCTTGGTAATGATAGATTATAAAAATGTATATGATCATGCCCTAATTCTCTCAGCAATACATGTAATTGGTGACAAATCATCACAGGGCGATACACAAATGCTTTCAAAGATTAAATTGGTTCTACGCACACGTTTTGACACAAACCATCAGAATCCATCAGAATTCATAGAATCTTCCCATATTTTTGGTCCAAATGTGTACGCAAATGCGCTTTTGCGTATACGTAGCTACGCTCCTGCTGTTTGTCTCTGTCCCATAAAAGGACGTTAGTCTTATATGAGTTGATGCTAGAGGTGTGGTGTAAATCATTTCTAATTGGCATTTTTCTTGATCGAACCAACATTATTTCAAGATGTCGTGTCACATCCTATTTACACCTATACATTCACAATTGAAATTCCATGTTTTAACGGCTTTGCGACGGTCAATACACTCGTTCTTCCTGACACGTAAGATTATCTGAAATTTAAACCATGATGCGGATATTAATGAAAACACACAGCCACGTGTTGAGTGCAAAATAGTGACAAAATATAATGCATTTTTTCGCAAAGTTTGGTGAAAATGTTTTACTTTATGTAATAATTGCGATCGAACATAACTTTTCAACGTCCGTTCCCTTGGGAGATGTTGAAAACCTTGGTCTATGCATTCTGTTTTTAGCATCTGCCCTGGGACCTTGTGAATGTTAATGCACGAAAGAACCGATACATGTAATTGATCCGAATAGTAGTAAGAAAAAGCTTGCCAAGTGAGTATGAACAGAAACTGTCACAATCACATACTACAGACTAACCCATGGCACAGAATACAGACAGTCACACGACTGCTAGACCACAGTCAAAGTATCCCTCAGCAAGCTGATTGCAAATAGGTTACACCACAAAACAAGGACCCAATACAAACAACCACACTTAATGGTAGCAACAATTTACATCGGATCATTACCTTAGAGCGGATTGCCGCTGTGGTCTTAAATATGACTGGATGGTAAAATCTTCGCCCTATATGCTACTGTTGTTAAAACTCAAAAAAAGTTTCGCTCGTATGGAGGTTCCCTAACTTATGCTATGCATCGTCACAGAGACACAATCAATTCTGATTAACATACCATTATGAAACATAGGAAAAGGCTCTTAGCTTACTCAGACAGAGAGAACTAAAGTGGCCCCTAGTTGAGTCATGGTAGACCGAGCCAAAACAATGCATTAGGCACCAACCCACCGGTAAATGTCGTCGGTCGCCATGACAATGAGGCCTGATCAACAACCGTTCTCAAAGAACTTCAGTTCTGACATTTTTTTGTTTTGATAGTAGACTAATTGAACTGTTTCAATGCTGCATGTAGTCCCATAACAGAAGCTACATATTTTCAGTTTATATTTATATACAATAGAAAAAAGGTCTGTTTCATTGAAACAACATGCTTCGTGTCCTATATGTACGACATTTGCAAAAATTGTAGAACTGTAGTTTGGTAGTGTGAACTGGTCAGTCTTTACCTCAGACGGAGCAAACGTCAGATGAGTCTACTTAAGAGCACGAGAAAGGTAAATAAATTATGAAATAAATATATACCATGATGAAAAAATATAATATAAAAAGAGCTAAAATGAGCACACACGCACGCACACGCACACTGAGACTCGAACTCGCATTGTTAGACTAAAATTAATGTAGTGTTGCTTACCTACTGCGCTACAGCAAAAGTTGAATAAAAAGTTGAAAATTACCTAAATTATGTATTATGTCAACACCTATGATATCGCTTTATAACTGTTTTTACATGTTTCCCCTTTCACGTGCTGTAAATTCGAATCGTCTGATCATTGTATTTGATCTATTGAAAATTATGTTAAAATGGGGTATTTAAAACGTTGCGCCTTAATATTCCCAGTAAATTGTAAGCGGGAAGACGATGTCAAGTCTTGATCTAGGACGACTATTTGGCCAGTAAATATATCTACGCCCCCGATTACTGTCCTGCCAGCCAAGAGTGACAGTGGCGTCATGTTTTGTTTACAAAGCTATCAGGGACTTAGAATCGATAGATCACTTGTGTATTAATGCTATCCACAGGATAGGATTAATACACATGATCTATTGATTCGCATTAGCTCAAGTGGAGTGTACAAGTTGATGTTTACTTAACAATTGTAAACAAAACACGGCGTCACTGTCACTCTTGGCTGGCAAGACAGTAAAGGAGATGATTCTGTTGTCGATTCATTGTTTGTTTTGCTCAATGGTCGTAGATTTTTTTGTTATGCAATATACTGTGTCCTTTCTGGTTTTAAAAAACACCTTGCAGAGGAAGAGAGACAGCTGTTTGCTTTAATTAAATTGTAGTACTGCTGCTGTGTTCTGTGTGTCTTCCTCGCGGTGCCATGAGTTGGTCTGTTGTCTGTGATCCTGGTCATTGTGGCATATCATTGCAAAGTACAATACAACATTTGCCGTCTCCTAAAGTCGCAATTAACGCTTTAAAAGGTTAAATGTGTTAATTGCGTTTTCCTTTTTCTTAATAAAATGTGCATATTGATAAAGTCACTCTTTGTAAAAGATGTTTGTGGCTTAGAAAAAATAGCCTCATCATCGAACATGCTCTTTTCATGGTTTTGGCAAGATGTTCTCATTAGCAGTGTGTGAGTGGTAATAAAATTCCATCTTATCTCAGCCAGTTATGGAGAAAATTTAGATTCTTTAATGCAAAATTTCCCAATTTACTAGAAAAATGGGCTATTGTTCTAAGAGTATTCAATACAGTTTACGATGGGCAATAAATAATATCAAAATCGATCTACCACTAGTGGTTTGATAACGTTATGAAATGACGCGTCGAGTATATTTGGTAAAATCTTAAAGGTTTCACACCAACTACGCGATTACAAACTAATTCAAATATCATATGATAAATAGGAACTAACATTCGTGCTCGTGTATTATTAAATGTATTAAACTTTATTAAACTCGTTGCGATCCTTGCATGTTATCACTTTTCCTCAGCTCGTTTAATAAATTCAATAAAACATAAACACTCATGTACGAATCTCTACGTATGCTTTCTGTGGTAAATAGTACTTGGGATACATTCTGTAATATTTACATTTGATTATACAATCAATTTACATTAAGTAGTTGATTGCGTCTCTGCAGCCTATCACTTTTAAGCTTTCGAAATTGAATAACCAGTCTGACGATGCTTCTGTTGTTGTTGATCTATTGCTTAATGTACTTCCCATTGTTTGTGGGAGTTCTGTGTTTGTCTTTGTTTTATTGTGCATTATTTTTGTCCATTCTAGTTTTGCAATCATCTTGAAGAGGAAGAGAAAGCTTGTTGCTTTGCTTTTATTGCCTTACAGATGTCTTGTCTGTGGCTCATTCTCACGGTGCCGTGGGTTGGTCTGCAGTGTACGATTGTAGTATTTCCTGATCATACTCACTTACCTTTTGTGTTGTCCAAAGATATTGAGCGTTCTATATACAGGTATCATAGATGAGGAATTCTGGCGCCATGGTTATAAGAAGATTGAAGCGAGTTTCAACATCCAATCGATGATATGAATTATGTTATAAATTTAAAAGAATTGTTGGTTAATAAGAACGAATGCAAAGGTCAGGAATCGATACAATCAAATACCACACCTGACCCAGGACGCCATGAGGGAAAGTGACAAAAACACAAGAAAACATCACATACAAGAGGGCCAAGATTTCTGCCCTTTCTCAGCAGGTGACCACACGGCTGCAAGGAACAGAAAAGACAGTTCGACAGACAAACATAAAACAATCCACAACATTTTAGTCTAACTTAGATTTTTTGCACCAGGTATGTATGGCACTGGCTATTTAAAAGGCATGTATGGCACTAGCTATTTAAATATTCAGCATTTATGCGCATGGCATTTTTTTAGTTCTGACTCGAGTTTTCGTGAGATTCTAGCAATACTGTACCCTAGAAGCATCACTACAGATATTTTGGCATAGCATAGGTTCCTTAGGCCAAACGCTTTACTGAGCTCAGCTGACCAAAGGCATAACAAAGTTTAACATCCCCTATTCCTTCCTTTTCAATTTCTTTAAAAATTCTCACGTTACTCATCTGTCACTTCGTCGTATATCTTTTTTAAAGATATGTCTTGTCTAACATTAAGTTGAACACAGATACTCGTAGTTTCGTCGTTGGATCTTGTCGTAATGTAAAGACTCGATTTTACGATAATCGAAGTCACATCGTGACGTTATAGCCGCTTTTAACGCAAGATATCAGGCTATCGACTTAGAGATTTTGTTTTCAATGTATGCACAAAAAATGCGAGAATAACGCTTTAGAAAATGACATATTTAGTGGCTGGCTATGTGACTTTCTGTTTTGAAGATTAAATGCTTCCGACACTGGCCATCAGTGATCATTCGGTTTAAAAGACCTATCAGTAACTTACGGAAATGCTTCTGTACAAGAAGACGCAATTACAAAAATAAAATGTAGTGTCGTTAAAAAGTTAAAGTCATCTTAAAGGTTGTATGTTTTTATTCGACACGAGTATAAAAGGTCTTATAACTATCAAAAATATGGGTTTATCTGTTGTGCTTATTTAGGCAGATGATACAGATTTGATACGATACTATGATTTGATTTCTAAAGTCCAAGTTGGACTTAAATCTCTCTTGCGCCAAGGACTTTCGGAACCTGATTTCTATGGTGACTTGGTGTATAAATTGAAGAAGATTGTTGCCCCTTATAATTTTTCAGCGCAGTTCATTAAAATAATTTCCCATTATAAAAAGATTGGCTATAACATTAATGTATTGCAACAGACTGCGTGCTTGGTAGTCAACCCAATCACGGTTGGCAACTTTGCTTTCCTCTTTAATTGCACGCCGATGGGTCGGACTTCAGACTCTATGATGGTTCCGACTTAAAGACTTATCTATTGATGAGATGGTAGGGGCCTGATGCTTTGGCTGTTTGTCGGGCCCACCGGGGTTTACCTGCTCCGGTATTCAGTTTAATTTACTGTTGAGTCCTTATCCTTGCTTTATCTCCTTGTTATATCTTGATTTATATGTGTTAGGAGATGATGCATTGATAAGTTAGGGGTCTTTCATGCAAACCAAATATCTATGTGTCTTGATCCACATCTGTATTAAGGGTGAGGTTGGCGCCGTTAAACCGGTTTAAGCCCTCCAGTAAAATATTTTACTGACCGTTCTCAGGCGGTACTTCTTTTGTGGATCTTTTATGTTTTTGTTCTGTCTTGTGTTTGCTATGTCTTTGTGCGCGTCTTAGTACTGCAGATCTCAAGGCTGTCAGAGGGGTCTACTGGTCAGATCTTTGCAACATCTAGTGTTATATACCAAATGAAAATGTGGGGTCTCTAGTTTTTAAAAGTAGTTGATGACACCTCTGATTCTGAGTACTAACCGAGTTATCTCCCCTTGAATTACCCCACCCATTTTGATCATATTATAAGAGGTTATGATCATTAGCTTGTTAAATAATTGAGTTGAAGCGTCCAGGAAGAAAAATATACCCATCATTGCTCAAAACGGTACTTGAAAAAGTAGAAAAGTTAAGTTTTGATCAGAGAATGGGCTTTTGAACTGTTTTGTTGGTCTTTTAAAGTTAAATTATGTGTTAAAACTCCATTGAATAAAAATATATTTGAAACTTTTAATTTAAGAATCTGCCCATTAGTGGTATGTCCTTAGAAATGACTAAAAATTAAAGAACACTTATTTATCTATCTTATAAGGGTTTCTTGATTCCAATTTATGTATATGGAATGCTCTGGGAGCAATAATAAGCATGTAAATACCCCACCCACCTATTACTACTGCAGATCTCATGGCTGTTTGAGGGTGACCTTGGTCATATTTTGCTAACATCTGGTGTCATATACATGTACATATATCAAGCAAAAATGTAAAGTCTCTAGTAAATAGGAATAGTTGATGACACCGCTGATTCTGAGTACTAACCGAGTTATCTCCCCTTGAATTACCCCACCCATTTTGATCATAATATAAGAGGTTATGATCATTAGTTTGTTAAATAATTGAGATGAAACATCCAGTAAGAAAAAAATGCCCATCATTGCTCATAATGGTACTTGAAAAAGTAGAAAAGTTCAGTTTTAGTCAGAGAAATGGGCTTTCAAACTTTTTTGTTCGTCTTTAAAAGTAAATTTGGTGTCAAAACTCCTCTGAATAAAAATATATTTGAAACTTTCGATTTAAGAATCTGCCCATTAGTGTTATGTCCTTAGAAATGACTAAGAATTTAAAGAACATTTCTTTATCTATATTATCAGGGTTTCTAGATTCCAATTTCTGTATACGGATATGCTTTGGGGACAATACTAAGCATGTAAATACCCCACCCACCTATTACTACTGCAGATCTCAGGGCTGTTTTAGGGTGGGTCAAATTTTGCTAACATCTGGTGTCACATACATGTTCATGTACCAAACAAAAATGTAGAGTCTCTAGTAAATAGAAGCAGTTGATGACACCGCTGATTTTGAGTACTGACCGAGTTAAGTCCCTTTGATATACCCCCACCCATTTTGATCATATTATGATAGATTATGGGTGTCAGTTTTGGAATATAACCAAAATCATGCAATCAGGAAATAAATATAGCCATCACTATTCATGACAGCACTTGAAGAAGTAAATAAATTTAGTTTTAGTAAGAGAAAAAGGGTTTGGAACTATTTTCTTCGTATATTACAGTTATATCCTATTTCAAAACCCAGCTGCTTTGAATAAGCATTTAATAGAAACTTTCAACTAAAGAAACTGCCCGCTATATGTCTTTAAAAATGAATAATAATAATAATTCAAAGATCAGTGCCTCAGTTATGTCAACAGGGTTTCTAGATTCTAATTTCTACAAATAGAATGCTCTGGAGCAACTACTAGCATGTAAATACCCCACCCACCTATAAGATGAGGTGAAAACGCTAACATTGATAAAAGTCTTATAATACTAAATCACCCAATTTTTTATAGCCTAAATACGAAGAGAATAATTTCTGACAGTGTAACTGTATTGCAAGTGCATTTACACGATCTTTCTTAAGATTGTCAAGCACACCCAAGAAAATCATTTTAGGTCACTAGTGGCACCAATAACCATAACTCTTGCAGGGCTAAACACAATTTACCTTATAACTTGAATATATGTTACCATTTATACCTGAAACTTACTGCGGTTAATATACTTAGTAGTTAGTACGCCAAACACAATTATAATGCATTAAACTATCTTGATATTCTAGGAAGAGTTACTGCCCTTGATTATTTTTTCCATTGTTTTGTATGGAAAAATGCAGTAAATAATAATAGCTCAATAAGTTAAATTTGAAAACTTATTTTCTAAATAGATTTAAATCTATCCTGAACCAATAATATGCCAAACTGTAGATCAAACGGGTACGTGCATTAAGAGGCTATTTTGGCCCCCATATGAGGTCAAAAATAAAATTTGCTCTTCACAAGTTTCTTCTTATTAGTTTATTAGAACAATAGCCAAAGTGTAAAGTTCTCGTATTGATTCGACTTTTACGGTTGCTATGGTAACAAAAATGGCCGCCAAAATAGGCTGAAATTAGGAAAATGGCCATTTTGGAGCAAATTTGAGACATGTAGCAGAGGAATTAATATAGAGCACAAGCGAATACCAAAAAAAAATTAACAGATAATTAGAATTATCACGGCACATAATATATATTAAAAGGTTTTTTGGTATTCGCTTGTGCTGATATCTTATTCTTAAAAAATCGGTCTCCAAAATCCTCAAATTTGGCCTAAAATAGCAATTTCTCTATTTTAAGCCTATTTTTTAACCATTTTGGTTACCATAGCAATCGGTAAAAGGAAAATAAAGGCAAGAATTTTACACTTTGGCTATTCTCCTAACAAAACACTAGGATGAAATTGGTGAAAGTAAGTAAGGGTGCAAAGATCAGGAATCGATACAATCAAGTACCACACCTGACCCAGGAACTTTCAGTTTTTTTGCTCTAGAGGGGGCCAAAAAAGCCCCTTAATGCATGAGCCCTTTTGTTTCTGCTACATATTTCTATTTTTTGAACCACGAGTTGTTGTCCCTTAATGGCAAGACTCACACATAGAAAATGGATCTATAATCGAATTTTCCTCCAATAACTTGCTTACTGAGGATCTGATTGCAATAAAATATACGAGACATTTGGTTTTACACATCTTTACAGCATCTTTTGTATTGCTTTAGCGATATAAAATACTGCATGGAACATGCATTATTGCCCTTGATTTTGCGTCGTTTTAAGATTAAAAATCAATATAATAGGCCTTATAAATAAATGAATCAATGGTCCCAAAATATTGGTGAAATATTGAAATTTCCTTCATTTTATATAATTTGATGACTTTTGCATTTGTCTTCCTGTATCACCCAACATAAATGTGTATCTGCTTTTTATTCTTTCATAAAATCAGAGTAAATGATCATTGACAAAGTGGCTGAGGTACGAATATACTGACAATCTTAATGGCTTCATATTTTATCAGAAATTATGACTATTCTAAATCTAAACAGTATGTAGCTTTTAGTTTTCTATATACAGATATTATGTATCATTTTCCTGCTTTGCTTAGATTTTCGTCTATGCTTTGGAAAACTAATGCTTTTTTGTACCTTGTTAGTTTTAGGTACCCTAACACTTTAGATAAACCAAATTAATTTGCTAAACATCCTTTTCACGACGACCCTGCAAGACATACTGTAACCTACAGATTATTTCATTAACCTTAAATGGTAACCTTACTAACTCACATTTTCTCGTCAAAAGTCCGCTCTATAAATTAACAATGAGCTGTTTTTAGTCTTTCTTACTCAGAAATAAATGTACTTTAATTTCATACCACTTTCAATTACCTAATTGCAATTGAAGTTATAATTTAATCATATTTTTCCAAGAACATGTTTCTTAAATACACCAAATAAACAGGGCCTGCATATTGACATTTTTCTATCAGATCTAGATTATAACACACCAAGATGTAGACAAAATAATGTATGTGTTGAATTTGAAGTCATTGGTAGTGATGACAGTACAATCAAAATTATGTTGAACCTGTTTAGTTCTCAGAAAATTTAGCATATACAGTATGTATGATGTTTCTCTAATGGCAACGTTAATATAATGGAAACCTCACAGTACTTTGATGCTATTCGTGTTTGTATTCCAAAAGGTGACAACAATAAAGCATAATAAAACAGAACCACTGGACGATACTACATTGTTCTAGAATTTAAGCGGTTCCAGAGAAGATTTTTTTATGTTTTAACTATACAAGCCAATGAAAAACATGTGATCCCTCTGGGTGGAGCCAGTTTTGAATAAACTTGGCAGCTCCAGGCCTTGTGGGTCAAACAAGAAGGGTTTTGTGCTTTATTTAAATAAACCTATATAGCCTTAATGGCTTGTTTTTGTCTGCACGGCCATTATTTGAACAGACTCAGTGGAGGTCTACTTTGTGATGCTACATAATAAATATAATGTGGTTTCAGACAATATTTTTTTCATATTTGCTGTAAAAAATATAAAACCAAGGGCCATATTTTGAACAAACTTGGTAAAGTAGCACTAGGTGACGCTATAACTATGTGAATATTGTTTTATGCTTTCCCTATTAAAGCCTATGTAAAACACGTGGCCCCCCGGATGGGTCTATTTTGGCAAAATGGGCATAATTTAACCAACCTGGTGGAGGGGTCTACTAGATGATACAAATACCAATTATCAAGGCTGTATGCCAAGTGGTTCCAGACAAGAAGATATGCTATGTGTACCTTATATAAACCTATAGAAAACATGTGAATCTGGAGCGGGCCACAATTGGCCCTAGGACCACAATTTTAACAAAATTAGTAGAGGTCTACTAGATGATGCTACATATTTAATATCAAGGCTCAAATGGTTTCAGACAATATTTTTTCATGTTTCCCGTTTTAAAAAAAAGCAACTGAGTATGGTCAGGAAATACCACAATCACACTCTGCAGACCAACCCACAGCCTATGTTAAACATGTGAACCCAGAGGGACAATTTGTGGCCCCATGGGCATAATTTGAACAAAAAAGAAAATATCTACTAGATAATCCTACACAAAATATCAAGGCTATCAGCCTTGTGGTTTCAGGCAAGAAGATTTTTTAAGTTTTCGAAAATCTATTTTTACCCATGTGATCTAGATATACTATTTCATCAATTATTTGAGAGGGCCATATAAGGACTATTCCTGTCAGCCAAATTTGATTAAATTCAAGCCATTATTTTAGGGTGAGATATCGTTTAAAGCAATTGTTGATGACGCACGACGGACAACAGACATCCAACGATCACAATAGCTCACTTTGAGCTTATGACTCATATGGGCTAATAAAATATACTAAATATTGAGATTTTAAATATGTCTATTTAACCTTGACCCTTGACATTTAAATAGGTCATAACACAAATTTTAACTCTGACATACAAAGAGTGTAGACTATTACTTATTTTGATGAAACAAAATTGACGAAATATGGCAATTGAACTATTTCAATATAGATAAAGTTTTTTTATGAAAAGTTTGCATTTTCCTTTTGCATTGAAACTATTTGCAAACAGACACAAAGACAAACACAGCTTTTGGTACATGTATCATTGGTATTGATAATTTATTTTAAATGTTGTTTTCCAACCAATACCATACAAGTCATAACAATATTGTATTAACGTGTCCTTATGAATAAATGCAATGCTCTAGACCAACTGTATACAGCATATGCATAATCCTATATAACGTGTGTGTATGGTTCAAGGGCCTTAACTGTGTAAGTACTCATCTTCGACGATGTCATTAACTGGATTCTGAAGTTGTACATACAGACAAATATTTTGGTATATATGACGCTTGATGTTAGCACAATCTTACCAGCAAAGTTCATAAGGAGAGGAATTCTGGCCAGTCGAATGTGGTAGTATAAAGCGGTTATCATTTTGACGTGATTCAAACTGAGGCCGTTACGGAATAGCTCACGCCTCGCTTGATTGGGGTATTTATTCCCCTTTGGTGGCAAAGAATATGTTGAATTTAAATATGTAAGACTCGTACTTATAAGTTAAGATTCAAACAGGCACTAACTATACTTTTACAAATAAACAGTACATAAATTACGCATTTTTTGTGATTTGGGGGGTATGCCTATTTGACCTTGACCTTTGACCTTGAGAAAGGTCACAACTTGATTTGAAGCTTGACCTAAAACAAGTGTATGCTGTTGCTTACATTGATGAATAAAAAGATGAAACTTGCATTTTGAACTAAGTTATGGTTAAAAATTGTGATTATGAAATATTAGCATTGCCCTTTTACATTGACACTATTTACAAAAAGACACACGGACAAACACACCTTTAGGTATCGTACATGTTGAAACTATATTTCAATGTTGTTTTCTAATCCAATACCATATAAATCATAAAAATATTTCAATTATGTATGCTTATTAGAAATAAATGCAATGCTATCTGCCAACTGTATGCAAAATTCTAATAATCTGTTATAAAGGGTATGTACGGTTCAAGGGCCGTAACTCTGTTAGTACTCATCAGCGACGATGTCATCAACCGGATTCTGAAGCTGGACATACAAACAAACATTTTGGTATATGTCACTAGATGTTGCACCGATCTGACCAGTAAAGTCCTTAAGGAGAGGACTTTTTGCCAGTCGTCTGCTCTACTATCTGTTTATATGTGCTTTGTGGTCACCTGCTGGGAAATGGCTGACCTATTGGCTCTCGTTTGTGGTGTCAACTGTTAGTTTGTCACTTTCCCATTGGTATCCTGGGTCAGGTGTGGTACTTGATTGTATCGATTCCCGATCTTTGCACCCTTACTTACTTTGGTTGCGCATGTTCAATGGTAGCTATAACATACCCTCGTATAGTGTACTTTATGTTCCAAGCAATGTCCATAAATGCACTCTTTATGTTTGTATTTTGCATTTAGGCTGATTAACTACATTTACTCTTTAAATGCTGAGGTTCTAGTATGAATTATTTCCGTTACACAAACTAGCTGTAATTAAATACTTTTCTGGAAAAAAAACAGACAAACAGTCCTGGCGAGACTACCCCTCCAGTACTATACATTTCATGATTTATTTTGTTCGAACACTAATCTAAGAATAACTGAGCCGCGACATGTTATTTCTAACAACGTGGCATTATGACTAGTGTATACTTTGACCGGCCTGTGCAGCCTTCTTTTAAGCATAGAAACTCCAAACGATGTTCAGTCAGTTGCTTAAAACTTATAGTATATTCAAACGACTAGAAAAGGCTCTGATTTGAGGCTTTGCTGGTTGCTCATGCCACAATGTTAGAAATAACAAGTCGTCGCTCATCTAACAATTACAACTAAAGCAGAAGTGTTCAAATGATCTATTCCAGACAAAATAATCGCTGAAGACTAGTGGTGTTTTGGTCGAAATTTTGATAGATCATACAGCGCTATATAAATCTTTACAGATGGCAAGATTAGTATAAATGAATGATCGACCCTTTCATAAGAAAGAAGATGTTCGAACATAGAAAATGTTTGACGAGAATAAACACAGTGAATTTATTTAGTAGGGTAACATATGGCACGCTTGTTTTTGTTTTGGGTCATATTTTGTAAATAATCTGGAAAAAAAGGATCCTTCAAAAATAGAGAGAACTTAATTACAATATTCGAAAACAGCATACTCGGTAGTGTTGATTTTATTTCTTTGTCCTTTGGGATCATGGGTTTCATTGTTGAACTTTGAAACTCTAAGAGGGTCACAGATGAGGCCTAAATGGCCGAAACTAGCTAGTCTGGCCCAGAAAATATGCACACTCTAGTTTCAGTTCTTTGGTGCAATCTTTGCTTCCAAAGGATACCATTTTAAGGTCATATTATTGAGTCTGTGCATGAGAACTAAAGGAAAGTGCAACAATTCGTACACCCCCTAGCACCTGCTTATGCGGCATTCTGCTTTCCGTCAGAACCCAATATTCCTGAAGGACCAAAATAGGAAAACACATCAACACTATATCGATGCACGGGGAGAATGTTTACAACGGCAGCTGTTGCGACCTCTAAATAATCTGGAAAACGGATCAGTCATATTTTGACTTTGCTAATTCATGTCAGCTTTTCTTTGCATGATAAATCAGACTGTACAATGTCACTATGCGGCTCAGATGTCTCGTATTAGCTGTATCTAAATGTGTCCAAGTAAATAAACCGCGATGTCTTATTTAAACTGATCACAAAGGCCGCACGTTTGGAACTCAAATGCATTGTGATAGTCAAAATAGTTAATGGAAATACGTAAAGACCCAAAGTGGATGAGCCACAGTTATGACCACCCAAGCGAACAATCTCGCTCTACAATTCCAATAGTCTATTGATATGCCAATAGACAGTCAGACCGTTTGTCCAAGAGACAAAAAAGTCACCAGGGTCAATGCCTAGGAGTAGGACACACAGAAACTGTGTATAATTACAAAAACGTAAGGGCAGGTCTGTGTTTTAATGATAAAAGACACCGGCCAGCAGAGCTTGTCAATCGTATAATTGAACTCTGTAACAGGTATACCACTTAACTTCACTGTAGGTTTTCAAACTTGAATCATGTTATCATTTTCTCTTAGTACCACAAGTAGGCTAAACAATGTTTGTGCTTTATCAACAAAAGAATCGAGGGAGAATATTTTGTACCAGTAAATGCAAGCTATGTTGTTTTTTATTCACTGTTTATTGTTGTTTTCATTGTTTATATTGCTTATAGGGGTCCGTGTTTGGTCTTTGTTTTGTTATTCAGTAATAAGTTTCTTTACTAGTTTTGCAATCATCTTGATGGGGAAGAGATAGAGAGCTGGTTGTTTTGCTTTGTTGCTTTGAATTGTCGTCCTGGTGTATTGTGACTGTTAGTGCTCTGTGGCTCTTCCCGGCTCACGATGCCGTGGGTTGGTCTGCAGTGTTTGATTGCGTTTGCTTTTTGTTTTTTGTAGTTTAATAGTGATATTCATTTTAAGATTTAAAATAAGGAAGGATTTAATCTCATGAATACTGGGACATGTCCTTTTTGATCCCTCAATTAAGTGGGAAATTATATTTATTTATTTCATTTCTTACTTACAATATAATGTAAAATCACAATCGTTGCTATCCACCCAATCTGCAGTTTAGTTTCTAATGTGCAGCAGTTAAACTAGATTTACTCGTACAAATACCAGGATGTCACCATTTCACAATTCGAAAGGATCTCGCACAGTTTCCTATTCAATCCGAGAAGCCCCCGTGGTGTAGTGGATAAGCGCTATACCTTGTAAACCAGGGGTCGCAGGTTCGATTCCCGGCTTCTCCATAAAACCACTTTTCGTTGAGCCTTCGGGAGTTCCCGTCATATATAATGAACACACAAATCATAAACCCTCCCGGCCCAGTACTGGTTTCTACCCATGGAAAAGCCACAAAAAGTTTTTTTTTTCAACCTGCCCAAGGTTTGAGAGCCTGTAGCAAGGACGACATCTTATCGACAACTGTATTATTGTGCTTTAATTAAAATATGACATTCGGTGCATATAACAAATATATATATATATATATATATATATATATATATATATATATATATATATATATATATATATACTGCATTGGTTGTCGTCAATATCAGCGCTACTTGAACATTCTTTTTCTGGGGATGTCTCAGTGGCGCAGTTGGTAGCGCCGATGTCTGGTGTAGTGCTACATTGCATTACGATAGATGAACCAATATATATGTAACATCCAAGGTTCAGTTTGATTTTGCGTAAGAAGTGTGGTTCAGTATATATACAGTTTGTGCAGATTAACTCACACTACAAGTATGTGTTTAAACGATATATGGTTATTTGCCACTAAAATGGACTGATTCTCGTTGTCATGTATCTAACACAACTAACATTCTCAGAATTCCGTCTACCATGGCTCTATAATCTAAGAGAAAAGGCATAATTTCCACTGGGAACAGCCGGTTCCTTATTCCTTTTCCTGTTGAATTAAACAATATGCTGCATATATCTGTTTTCCTACCAGCTAGGATGCATGATTACATCTCACGTACTGCATGGAAAACAGGGTAGGTCCAAATCAACTAGCTTATTCAGAATCCAGATGATATGTATCTACATTTTTTTTTATAAAATAAGACACAAAGGGGTGCTGTAGGATTAGTGTTAGGAATAGATGAATTGAGAATTAGAACAAAAATAGTACACTGGACTTGTCTTAACGGAAAGTTTAACTAGCAGTGATCATCAGATAAAATATTGCCTGATAATCAGGAAATGGAACCGAACTACCTTTTAAGCTATCGATTTTGTAATAGGAGAGGTTTGCCAAAATAATATGTTTTTCCGTCGCTATATCCGTATAGGCAGATGGGTTTGTCTGTTATACTTGTACTTGGTATCGACTTAAGGCTAGCATAAACAATGGTAAATTGCCCCTCGAGATCAATCGACTCTCTTTTAGTGAAACGCTAACTACAACAGTATATTCGAATGTCAACTATTTCATTACAGCGTTTCGTCTTTTAAAGGAGATGCTCCGTTAAGGCGTGAATTCTCCCTAAAAGTCTTTGTGAAAAAGTCAAATTTTCTAACTGTGATTTTTGCAATATTAATCTAGACTATGAATTTACTTGCATATAAATTATTTAAAAAAACGTATTTAATGGTTTTCTAACCGACGACAAAAGGGGATAAATATGGTTATAATAACTACTCCAAAAATTGTATTTTGAAACAATATCAGTTGAATGGCTAAAAAGTAAGTTTTCTTTTATTAATTCTACTGCTGAGTTTTACCATGAAAGAATGTAAAATAGGTTTATCTAACAATGTCTGATTCGATTTGTCTGATCAGATTTTTGCGTGCAAAATGCTGTTAATACTTCCGACTGTGAATAGACAAACGAGGATGTATAAAAGTATGTTCCCCACCTTGACCCAGCAAATCCTTTGAATATGTATTAACACAATATATGTTTTGGGGAAGTTGGGTGAAGGTGGGGAACATACTTTTATACGAAAAACATTGAAGCATCCCCTTTCAGAAGTATTTACTGCACTTTGGAGGCTTAACTAGCGCGCATGATTACTGATCGGACTAATTCAACCAGATATTGTTAACTAAATCTATATTCTTTGGTGGTAAAGTACAGTTGTGGAATCAATCATAAGCATGTATTTTAGCCCTTTCAACTGATATAGTAACAAAAAATACAATTTTTGGAGTAGTTATGTTAACCAGTATTTATTTCCCCTTTGCCCTCGGTTTGAACATCATTAAATGTGTTTTGTATGTCCATTCATTGTCATGAAAACTATTGTAAAAATCACAGTTTGAAAATTTAACCTTTTCACAAATGACTTTTAGGGAGATTTTACGCCTTAACAGGACGTCTCCAAAGTTTCCCTTTTGTGTTTTACTTAAAAATTGGGAATAGGCGTTGCAACTAGTAATTTTTTGGGGGTTGACATCGTTGTATGTCTGGTGTCGCTTTTTGCCCTGGTTATGTGATGTTTCATGTTTGTAATCATCACGCTAAAGAAGGCAGAGAACTGTTAGCTTTGCTCATTATAGTCTACCATCTCTATATGTGTCTTGGTTAGTGTTCAAGTATCTATTAGTAGTTGCTGTTGTTTTGCTATTAAATTTTTTCTTTTTTCTTTCTTTTCTTTTTTTAAAGCAAAACAGTCCCAAAGTATATATATATATATATATATATATATATATATATATATATATATATATATATATATATATATATATATATATATATATATATATATATATATATATATATATATATATATATATATATATATATATATATATATATATATATATATATATATGCCATCTGCGTATGCGCTTGACAAAATCTATACTTAATAAAGTTCAGCTCAATTCAGTTCAGTTCAGTAAGATTTCCACCAGGTGCAAATATTTTCATATTTTTTTCCTTCAATAACTAGTAGTTGAACTTCATTGCCTACCTTGAATTCCTCTGTGTGCAATAGACTTATATGGGCGGATCCAGATAGGGGAGGCAGCGGGTCGGCCGTATATCATAAGCGCGGAAATCATACCGTGACTTTGTATGAAAAGCGCATGAAAATAAGGTAGCATTTGCGCGGCTCGCCTTTAGGCTAATTATTGATATAATAGCCCAGCTTACCTGTGTTCACAACCGTCTTGCTCAGGTATAACCGTTATCTTAGTCATATTTTAGAAGGTTTTTAAAGGTTTTAGACGTTTTCGTATTTTGTTTTTAAGCTTGTATTTCAACCAGGAATTTTAAACTTAACCATGAATTTTAAAATCTCTGATACGAATAAAGGAAAGAGAAGTTTTATTTATGATGGATTTATATATAAAATTGACGGTGTTCTGAAATGCGGAGATATATCGTGGCGGTGTACAAATAAGAAATGTAAGGGCTGCTTAAGAACAGACAGTGCCATGTCAACAATAAACGCAATAAACCTAGAACATAATCATGAAGAAAATGAAAAAAAAAAAATATGAAAGACAGCAACTGCGATCTCACGTCAAAAGGAAAGCAACGGACGATCTCACCTCTTGACCTTCAAAAATCATTAAGACTGAGTTACACACTCGAAATTCCACCCCCCCCCCCACCCCCCACCCCCCCCCCCCCCCCCGTTGGTGAGCAGGGGGCAACAGACGTTGAATTCAACGCCTGGCGAACGGAAGCACTATAGTTGAATCTCGATATCTTTTCTATGGTTTTGATAACGAGATACGACTATAGTATGCCTAACCTGTCCAAGTGACATATAAAAGTAATTAAAAACCGCGCAATTTAAACGCGCATATGATAGTACTTTTTCCGCGCTTTCGTAGAAAAAAAATCGCGCATATGATATATCAATCCGCGCAAACGTAAAACGGCGAGCGGGTCAGCCCCAACTCCCGCCACCTGCAATCACAAGTGGCTATAGGTTTCCTTAGAAATTCTGTTATTCTGAATTTTTTGTATTTCTGCTGGCAGGTAAATACACATGCAATAGAAAAAAATGATAATTCAATTTTTTAAGTAAGTAAGGGTGCAAAGATAAGGAGTCGATACAATCAAGTACCACACGCGGCCCAGGATACCAATGGGAAAGTTACAAACTCACAGTTAGACACCACAAACGAGAGCCAAGAGGTCAACCCTTTCCCAGCAGGTGACCACAAAGCACATATAAACAGACGCGCACAAAGACATGGCAAACATAAGACAGAACAAAAACAGTTCAGTTTATCACAAATCATGACTTTTTCAGACCTGTCGTCATTTTTAAGGCGTTGAACAGCTCTATACTACTGCATCTCTGGTCCAGGATTTTCGATTGTGACTCGCCTGGCCTCAAATGACGTTTTTTTCTATCTGACAGACCGTAGAGAGTCGTCAAAATGACCCAGACATAAGAAAGCGGATTATGGATGATGAAGATTCTGTCAAAATGATAGATGAGGTTATTATATTGATACCTTTTATATAATATCAAGGTACAGAAAACACGTATGTTAATCGGGCACAACAGCAAGGGCCTTAGAAACTTTGGGTTTTCTTGCCAGTTACATATATCATTGCAAACAAATTGGACTCAGATCAGGCCTAATAAATTTGTTTGCATTGATGGTTTTCATAAAATACATTTTTAAATAAGTTAACTTTGAATACAATAAGCGGACAACAAAATAAAACATGCTCATCAATTTCTTAGAATGCAAAAATGGTAAAATTTACTTAGCCATAAATGGCTGTTCTTGGATTTAGACAGTTCGGCAACAGTTAAAAGGAAACAGAGCACTATCATTTGGGCCTCGTCGCGAGAAGACCTGTCTTCCGGGTTTCCGACAAAGTGAGTTTCAAACCAGTCTCCTCAGCTACAGAGACTAGCTAGAAAATTGAAATTTCACCTGTAGCAAGTTTACATATCATACTTTCCAAAAAGCGAATAACAAAGGCGCTGATCAGACTGCGCGGATGCGCAGGATGGTCTGTGCATGTGTTGTTTGCAAACCCCGAAGGCAGGTTTTCTCACGCCGAGGCCCATTTTATCTTCTAACAGTTGACATGGGGGTTTACTATAACTTGTATATGATATAGTTTAACATTAAAACACATAAAAAAATGCAACTGAATAATGACAACAAACGCACTGTTTATAAATTGTAGCCAATAAATAGCACCAAGGCAGCTAGATTCTAGAACAGAGTATTCCCGGTAGCAGGCACATGACGTCAAAACGACGTCGTATCAACGTTGGTACGACGTTGTTCCAAGGTTGTGTGCCTGCCAGGTTTCTTTAGCATCGCATTTGAAGCAACTACTTACATGTAAAACAAAGCCCTGTTGGAATATGACTTGGATATATTCTGCTGAAAAAAAGCAACAACAGCAGCAACAACAACAGAAAACATACTGATATATTTGTACAAACACTCACCTTGTATGTTTACTGAGAAAATCAGAAGCTTATTTTAGAACGAACTATCGTGAGCACGAAAGAATAGATAAAACTGACAATAAATTGTTCATAAATACTATCAGTAAACATCGGTCGGAACAGCTCGTTATTTTCGGATGCTTATCGGTTGTATCTGCATTTAAAATGGGTTTTTAATGAGGGTTTTAAAACAATTTCATTTAGGCGACTGTTATAAATCAGACCTTTTATAAATCGGAAAATATTTGATAGCACGTCATGTGTCATAACATACAGTATGGATTAGGCCGCTACTTTGCGATATGCTTGTGAAATTTACAAGAACGAGACTTGGGATTTTGCACAGGTTTCATATTTTGTACATTTCCAGAGATTCAAATACCAAAATAGAACTAACTAGCTAATGCATTTTAAGAAGTTTATTAACTAAATGGGCTGCAGCATATTCTTGAAAGTATTGGTAAAATACATATGGCTTTCCACTGAAGTACATACTATAAATACAGCGTATCTATCCAAAGCGCCACCTATACTTTTGCAGTAGACAAAAAATGAAAGTTGCTTTTCACCAATCTCGTCCTATTGGTGTGTTCGAGGAATGGCCCAAGTGTAGCAGTCTGGTTTTTATTTCACTGATATCGTTACCATAGTAACTAAATTACCGCCAAAATAGGCTTAAAATAGAGAAATTGCCATTTTGGACCAAATTTTAGGCTTTGGGAGACCAATTTCGTAAGAATTAGATATCAGCAAAGCTAAATACCAAAAGAACATTTTGATATGTTGTGTGCCGTGATAACTCGTTTACTGTTAAAATATCTTCAGAGGGATATAGTTTTGGCGTCGTCCGTCCGTGCATTCCCGTCCATCCGTATATATATGACCCATTGAGCTCGTATTTATACCATAAACATAGGAATCCATAGGCTGTTGCATGACATTCCCCGACTTTTGATTTTCTTCATAGAGCAGTTGTTTTTCATTTTCGTTTGGTAGGCGTGAGCTTAGCTAAATACCACAAGAACCTTTTAATATGGTTGTGTGCCATGCTAATTCGTTTCACCCGATAAAATATATTTTGGTAATATTAATTTCTCTGTCAAACGTCTCAATTTTGTCCCAAACTGATTACTTTCTCATTTCAGCCAATTTTGGTGGCCATTTGTTAGCATAGCAACGGTAAAAGTCAAATTAATACCCCAGAATTTTAAACTTGGGCTATTGTTCTAATAAACCAACAAGAAGAATTCGGTGAAAAGCAACGTTTATTGTTTGGCCTCATAGGGGGGCTAAAAGCCCCTTAATGACGTAGCTCATTTGCTGCTTTTTCAAAAATAACAAATAAGGCATGGTATTTTATGAGAATCGTCTGCAAACAACTAGCGGTGGCTATGATCAGACTGTGCATATGCGCAGGCTGATCTGAGGCTTTGCTTGTCGCACATACCACATTGTTGGAAATCTCATGTCACGTCTCAGTCATAATCATCACCTTAGAACGGACAGCTCTTGATTTACTCTAAACTACTAGACAAATCTTCGCCGTATATTCAACTGTTGTTACAGTACATGCATTGTTTAGCTCGCATGTAGGCTTCCGAAATTATTTAATGTACTATCATAAGGAAAAAAACAAGCCATATTTCAAGAATACGGTTATTATCCTATCTGGCTGGACGAACTCCTCTGACAAATCAAAATGGTATATGTCGCATTTCTCATTGATAAGATATTTGCAAAGGTGCAAGTGGCTTAGGTTCCTGTCCGTTCTTAGGCGGTGCTTCTGTTGTTGTTGATCTATTGTTTTACGTACCTCCAAGTGTTTGTGGGGTTTCTGTGTTGGTCTTTGTTTCGGTGTGCATTACTTTGTGTCCTTTCTAGATTTGCAGTCATCTTGACGAGGAAAAGAGAGCGGGTTGCTTAGCTTTTATTGTCTTTCGGATGTCTTGTTACTGTAAATGTTCTGCGGCTCTTCCTCACGGTGCCGTGGGTTGGTCTGCAGTTTGTGATTGTGGTCTTTCCAGATCATATTTACTTACTTTTAGCGACAAACACGTGACTAAATGTTGGTAGGAGCGTAATGATGACTGGTCATGGTATTCTAAATTTTTGATTCTAACTTTTCTATGTGAAAAAAAGTAAATGCTGTTATAGTTATTCTAGAAAATACTACCCATATCAATTTGTGCAACAGTGGCATCAGTTTGTGTCAGATCTCAATAATTATTTTCATTTTTCATCTTTATCATTTTATGACGTTCGATATTTAACCCAATTGGTAAACGTCTTATTTATGGAACATTGGCAAACAGTGCAGAACCAGATCAGACGCCGCAGATCGTGGCGTCTGATCAGGTTCTGCACTGTTTGCTTATAGAATGTACTTTTTAAAGTTGAATGAAAATGTAAATTACTACCCGATACCCCTTAAAATGGATTTGTCCAATTGATAAAGGTGGGAAATTCCAATATGTAGAAATGGGTTAAGTTTGCGAAATGTGTTAGGATTTATATCGAAGCTATGTTTTGATGAGAATGGTATGTGCTGGTGTAGCCGTCCTAACAATTATTATACAGGTTCTTGGTGAAACTAAATGCATTCTTTTGACAGACAGATTGCATGGTGTCGACATCGATTACATAACACAGTTGTTTCTGCTGCATTAACAAACACTTAAAGCAGCATCATAATTATGTCCTCTCTATAATGACGGAATCCTCTATCGCATGAGCAGATGAGTAGCGGGGCAGGAAGCCTAAATTTTGGTCTGAGCCATCATCTATGTCCCAACATTAATTGTACGTGCAACTAAGGCTCCTGTGAGACTACGCGTATGTGCAGACTCGCAGGAGCCTGAGCTGCTCGCAAACTATCTTATGCGATACGTAATCGAAATTTCATGGACTGACTAATTTGAAGATAAGCATACGTTTATATGATAATATCATTATTACAAATCTATAGAATCAACTGACTGTGGTATTGGAATCAGAGAACCTCTCAATATGCCAAATAACAAATTTTGCACACTGAATTCTGATGCCTAGAAGTACCTGCTGAAGTCGATACAAACTAGTTTTTTCAGAGGGGGTCCAACTTTTAACTTAATGAGTGGATCCCAACACCTCTAAAATCGGGCCATCATCGGCCCGCCAGCGAAACACCATTTAAATGGCGTTTCGCTGGCGTGCCGGTGATGGTCCAACATTGAATGCTGGCTTGGCAGCTTTGTGATTGTTCAGGGGATCCAGACCAGTATTGCTATGAAACCCTATATTTTTGTGATTTTTCAGGGGGGGGGGGGGGGTCCGAACCACCTGTCACCCTCCCCCTCTGGATCCACACTTAACCCGCTGAAGTCGATTAAAACTAAGTTTCGGTCAGAAAGCGCATTTCTGAAGTTCCATCAAAAAGCCTTAAACTACATTTTTTCCAAAGATTCACAATTTTAGGACACATTTTTTCGAACTAATCAGATTTGTCTGTATAATATATAATACAGATCAACATCTTTTAACACAAGCTGCCGATGACCCGTCCAAATTTGATGTGATCATACCAAATGTTATAAAGATGTACTTTAATCATACAGTCGAATCTAAGTTCAAAGCCCAAGGGATCAGATGTTTTATTTCGAAGTATCGAAGGTTCGAATTATAAGGAGGTAGACTTAGAATTTATACCCCCCCCCCCCCCCAAAAAAAAAAAAACTGATTATGATCAGGCAAGATATATGTTTTATAGATTATGTTTAAAACACTTCATAAATAAGCCCTATTTTCTGAATCCATTCATTTCGAATAAGCGAGCATTTCGAAAAATTCGAGTTTGATATTTTAATATCATGAACTGTCTCCGTTGTGCACAAGAAGCTTTATCTACTTGTTTCTACTTAAGTACGTTGCTACAGTGGTGAATGATTTGGTGAAACTGCCCTGCTTTGCAGGCTTGTCTGAAACTTCTCTGCTCGCAGATGCGATATGTGCTATAATAGCATTGAGCTGGCCAATGTGTGTTCATGGTAATTACATCAGAAAAAAAGTCATAAGCGATTATTGAATTATATATGCGCTGTCCTGCTAGAAAGAGCAACGGCAATTATATTAGGAAATAAGTATTATATTAACCGCATCATGGAAAATTTTTCGCCTGCTAGCCGATTGGATCCAGAGTCAGAACAGGTCGGAGTATAGATCGTAGGGTAAAGTCGGGTATATTCGGACAAACAGCTAAATTCGGATAGCGACCATGTTTGTTTCATAATTCAAATATTGTAATAAAAAATAAATTAACTAAGCAGACGGTGAAAATCCTGATGAGACGGCTCATAAGGAGCCGTCTCATCTGGATTTACACTGTTTGCACATGTGTGACCGAATTTACCTGATGTCCGAATTTATCCGACTTTACCCTAGTGACCTAAGTGAGTAGTTTGGAATAAGCGAGCGGTTACATCGTAGCGGTGCATCAGCAAGAGAAATGCATCTTAACGACGTTGCCTAAATTTTATCTGTCATGATCAAAGTCATATGGAGAGACAAGAGCCCAAGTCAATCGAAACTGCCTCAGCCAATTCCGCGAATTCCGTGGAATCAGACCACGGATGTACATCGATGATCTACTTTGATAACGCGGGTGATAACATGACGCTGACGTTATATATCTAGACGCTGACGTCACGGAAACCATGTTAACACAATAACAAGTGTGTTTGCAGCAAAACATTCGGCTTAAATGAAGTGTATGTATTTTCAATAAAATATCGCAAAAGCGATATTTTATTGAAAAAACATAAAATTCATTAATTCTTAAGAAATGAATTCGATTTTTGGAAGTTTCATGGAATCATGAATACTTCGGGTCTCTTGCAAAATAAGTGAAGCCCGAAGGGCTTCGCGTTAACTTTGCAAGAGACCCGAAGTATTCATGATTCCATGAACCTTCCAAAAATTGAATTTATTGCTTATATTTAGATTTTATATTATCAGTCAAATTTCAATTTTCAATTTTCACCTAACTTGGCTGGTTTTCCAGACATTTTGAATTAAATCAGACATAACGTAGGGTTTGGAATAGCCAAAATGCCCAATTCCCGCGCTTAACGTCATGGCGATACGTGTTCAACGTCACGAAAACGTCAGTAAACAAGCAACGTTATTGGATGGACTTGACGTTAGCTCGCTCAAATGGCGTGTATGTGGGTGTGGCTTAAATCGATTTGTTCATGAAGGTATGAACCACAACTCAAATGTAAAGGTTCATTTAAAGACTCGCAGTGGAAATGTAAATATTGCTGATTAAACTTTTCGAATATTCAGAATAATCGATTTTAATAGAGCTGAACCCACATGCTACAGAACTAATTTTCCGTACGCCAGTTCCGGCTAACAAAATGGAGCTTTTCGATAAAAAGTACTACGCGTAATGCTCCTTACATACACCGAGTCATGATTCGATTATCGCATTGTGGCGGACTTTCCCGAATGGAGCCCCAGTAGGCATACAAATGCAGGCCACTATCGGTCCGCAAGCAAAACGCCATTCAAATATATAATGCTGAAAAGATGTAAACAGTAGTAGGCCCGCGCTTATGACGAAATAATAATGAAAACATTAATGGGATTCGACCCTGTACATAATGGAAAAATAATCGGCGACTCTTCTTACTGAGCTACACATTCTGAAATAAATAGTTTTCAAAACCAAAACTGAGTTCTGAATATGCCACCCAAATGTTTTGATGTTTACAAACAAGCAAAAATGTAAACATAGCCGTTACTGCTAAAAAAATGAATCTTGGCAGAACTATAGTGGATACGGCGTTGTGTGTTGAATTAGAAGTAAGTAAGGGTGCAAAGATCAGGAAACGATACAATCAAGTGCCACACCTGACCCAGGATACCAATGGGAAAGTGACAAACTCACAGCAGACACCACAAACGAGAGCCAAGAGGTCAGCCCTTTCCCAGCAGGTGACCACAAAGCACATATAAACAGACGTGCACAAAGACATAGCAAACACAAGACAGAACAAAAGCATAAAAGATCCACAAAAGAAGTGCCGCTTTGGAGCGGACAGTAAAATATTTTCCTGGAGGGCTTAAACCGGTTTAACGGCGCCAACCTCACCCTTAATTCAGATGTGGATCAAGACAAATAGATATTTGGTTTGCATGAAAGACCCCTAAATTATCAATGCATCATCTCCTAAAACATATAAATCAAGATATAACAAGGAGATAAAGCAAAGATAAGGACTCAACAGTAAATAAAACTGAATACCGGAGCAAAAGAAATCCAACAGGTAAACCCCGGTGGGCCCGACAAACAGCCAAAGCATCAGGCCCCTACCATCTCATCAATAGGTAAGTCTTTAAGTCGGAACCACCATAGAGTCTGAAGTCCGACCCCCCGCGTGCAATTAAAGAGGGAAGCAAAGTTGCCAACCGTGATTGGGTTGACTACCAAGCATGCAGTCTGTTGCAATACATTAATGTTACAGCCAATCTTTTTATAATGGGAAATTATTTTAATGAACTGCGCTGAAAAATTATTAGAACAAACAATCTTCTTCAATTTATACACCAAGACACCATAGAAATCAGGTTCCGAAAGTCCTTGGCGAAAGAGAGATTAAAGTCCAACTTGGAATTTAGAAATCAAATCATAGTATCGTCTTTAAAATTTTAAAAAAGTTTTGCGAAGTTTATGATACCGATAGCCTTGTTAAAGAAGTTTCTGAGTTAACAATTTATTGCGAGTGTTGAAGTCAGCAACATAGCTAGAAGCTCTAGCAAAACGAATGAGTTGAGAGATCGTTGGTTCAGTCCCTCAAGGGGATCTTTTTTTGTATACTTGTTTTGCTCCTTTGTCTGAATATTGCTCAAAGCATCAAAATTTCATGTTCTATTGTTATTTTTTTAAATCATTTTGTTGAATCAAAGTGAAGCTCCAATTCCGCGAGGCTTATGCACAAGTCATTTGTAACCACGGCCCCAAGACCTAGGGGAGGTCGAGGGATAGCAGGGCAAATGAGCTTTTTGTTTTACTTTTGCATTGTCTCCACAGTGTGTGGGTAATTCGAGGAATAAGATATACCAAGGCAAACATGACAGTGCAATGTAAAGCATACTAGACTACGGGGCAAACAGCCATGGTTTCATCAGCTTGCTGTCCCCGCTGTGTGGGGGTCATAACCGGGAGCTGCATATAAAATATCTAAATCCCTACTGTTCCTCGGGACTGAGACGTTGTTACAAACGACACTCACCTAGTATTCTCTATATATTTGATTTCGGGTGAGACTAAAGCATCCTGCAGAAAAGTAATGTGCCACTAAAATGTTTAGGAATATTACAAAATCTATACAAAGCTCTTTATATTTTATCTCTCGCCGACATAAGTAATACCTTACTCACTGAGATGAGGATATAATCTGTTCTATAAAATATCAATTCTATTATTAAACTTTCTTGTCTATTACATGTGTGTATGTGCTCTTTTTCGTCAATTTACGATTATTTGAGCTATAATACGAGATTCTGGTACTTAACGCATCGGCGAGCAGCAAATGATCAGACAAGCCTGCATATGCACAAAGTCTCCCCACAGCTTTCCTTACACACATACTTAGAGTTTGGAAAGGGATGAAAGCTCAGACAAAATAAAACACTTTTAGCCCCACTTGATTGCTGCACACACTGTGAGTTTACGCATACACTGAAGGACTTTAAAAACGCAAAAATCGAAATTCATAAAATTTACAACTTTTTAATGTATCAATTTTATTGAGATTTGGCAAAAATAAACATCAGTATGTCAAGAAAACATGACTTTAAATTTCATATCAAAATGATAAATAATTTTAGAACATTAGTCTATCAAAAGACGATACCCTTAGATTCTAAAGCTGCAATTTGAAATTTGCTTTGATTTAACTTTAGTGTAATAAAATATTTTTATTAAAAATCTGAAACAAATTACCCTTGGAGCCCTGCTATTCGTCTGGCAGTGTTGGTAGCCAACCGGAAAGGATATCGTCGATGTAAATATCTTCTATATAATCGGCGTTAGCTGCCGTCTGAATGTCGGTCGCCATACTTAGTTGGCTAGGACTGTGTCGACCTTTAACTGTCCTAGTAGCCTGGTAACAATCTATGAGGTGCTGTATAGCTGACGGATGGCAATTATATAATATCTGACGACGCCAGAAACTTGTTAACGTTCCAATTGCGCCAGGTCGTTCATGTTCAGACAAACGTGGCACGAATAATAAAGCTATAAAACTAAATCTACTGTGATTTTTATACATGTACACCTACAAGCTATATGCGAAATGATAAAATATTTGCTCCATTGATTCGTGGGGACGCCACGTGCAAAAAATGGTAAATCACAGATGCGTGGCTGGTGGTGGCCATTGTCTATCAAAACACGGGTTTTAGGTATAGATAGAGGCAGAGTGTCATTTCCAGCCGATTGAACTTGATTGATAGCAAGAGGTTAATTACAATTATAATCTATGTGAACTGAGCATAGGTGATGCTATATGTGAGAAACAGGGGTGTGACGGATGTGCATTGTCCTTCCGTCACATTCACTGTTTCCCCCGTATACAGCACAGGTAAGAGAACAAATTAATGGTTTCATATTTTAGACAATAGCGATAACTTAAACAGTGTGCACTGTTTGTATTTGCTATTTGCATATATGTACATAGTTTGTTTTTCATATGTTTTATGTTCAGAGGGCCACATGGTAGAATGGCTTTCATGTCAAATGTATCACCCTCTTGAAATATAGTATAAATTAAAAGTATAAATAAAAAAAACTTGCTAAAGAAGATTTAAAATGTTCTGGTTTCAAAAATTAATAATTTTCATTTTTTGGGTTTTTAAAGTCCTTCAGTGTATACGATAACTACTTTGAAAATATGATGAACTGGTTCATATGAACATCTGCGTTATAAACTCACAACTAAAGGAAAGACAGATCAATCTGGAATTCCTCCCATTCTGATCAGAGTGTTTTCCATAGGCACAAGGTATAGCTTGTGAACGGTTTTCTAAATGCGCCTAGCGAGGACTTTTATTCGCTGCCACTAACGTCGAATATGTCGTAGGAAGACAGGCATTTGATTAGACTTATACCAGTTTTCTTCTTATATATATGCCGGTGGGTCGGACTTCAGACTTTATGACGGTTCCTACTTAAAGAGTTGTCTATTGATGAGATGGTAGGGGCCTGATGCTTTGGCTGTTTGTCGGGCCCACCGGGGTTTACTTGTTGGATTTCGTTTGCTCCGTTATTCAGTTTTAATTAATGTTGAGTCCTTATCTTTGCTTTATCTCCTTTTTATATATTGATTTATATGTTCTGGGAGATGATGCATTGATAAGATAGGGGTATTTTATGCAAACCAAATATCTATGTGTCTTGATCCACATCTGAATTAAAGGTGATGTTGGCGCCGTGAAAACGGTTTAGGCCCTCCAGTAAAATATTTTACTGACCGTTCCACGGCGGTACTTCTTTTGCGGATCTTTTATGGTTTTTTTTTCTGTCTTGTGTTGTTATGCCTCTGTGCGCGTCTATTTATTTGTGCCTTGTGGTCACCTGCTGGGAAATGGCTGACCTCTTGGCTCTCGTTTGTGGTGTATAACTGCGATTTTGTCACTTTCCTATTGGTATCTTGGGCCAGGTGTGGTACTTGATTGTATCGTGTCCTGATCTTTGCACCCTTACTTTTAATATTTGTGAGACATGTTCTAAATACATGTACTTGAGTTCTCTTAGGCTAAAGAACGAGAGAGGGTTGAAGATGATTTTGTACTATACTGAACAAAATTTCTAAACCGCCAGTTAGCAAAACACATTTTTTCAATATAACTCATTTATTATTAAACTGTTTGAAATGATATTTGACACAGTATATTTGGGCACATGTATGCTTCGATTGAACATAACGCAGTTTGATTCAATAAGGGTGTTCATTTATGCGTAACGATAAGGTACTTATACCGGCTTTGCACGTGACACACAAATGCTAAATGTTTTTTGCCATACCTGTACTCCTATTTTCATCGACAACTATCAGACAGCTTTATTTTATCACGAAAATACCAACGTTTGGGTTGCATGAGTATAAAGTAGAGGGGTCGGGTTGTGGGTTCAATCAAAAATGGGGCCTCGCTGAGACTAATTCATAATTTATCATAAAGTTTGACATGTTTTAATAGAGCCGAAAGTTTACATCACAACATAGCGGTCATTTTTCATTTTTGCACTCGTATGACGAGAAAAATCGACAAAAACTGAGTTTTACGTATGTCATAAAATGTCCTGTATAGTCCACCGTACTTTTTTGTGCGGAGATGTACAAATACCGCATTGGAACGTCGGAAATGTCGAGATTGGTGTGCAGTAAACGGTTAATGGGTGATGGATGTTTCACTAATTTTGAAGACAAAAACATTTCATCACCATAAACGCATTTCTGTGTTCTTTTAGGCCCTATGGGCCTCCATAGGAGCACTGAATTGCATGAAAATTGCTACTTTATTACAACATAAACACGATAGTGTTCAATAATGTCCATTTACAGCACCAGAAAGCTTCAGTAATATTGTGGACAAAACATGTCATCCCCATAAAGCATTCTTGTATTGTTTTATGTCATATGGGCTACCATAGGAACATTGTGGAATACATGAAAATTGCTACTTGATAAAATCGAAACCCAAAACTGTTCAATAATGTCCATTTATAACACCATAAAGTTGGTGTTTTTCACTTTAGGGCCCTGGAATACTCGGTTTTTAAACGATGATTTCAAATTCTAGCATATGTGTGAAAATGAAATGCGATGGTGCCTTTATACAGTCTTTCAACTGAGCATGTTATTTTCAATTTATGAAAATGAAATTTTGACTGGTTCTGTTTAATTGATTTTCCCATATTGAGTGTAAATTTTAGTCATGTATGTATCATATATTTTAAGATATATGAGATAATATCGAGTGGCGGTTTGGAAGTTTCGCTCAGTATATATTATATGAAATAAAATAAAATTGGCACTGAAGACTGTGTATCTGTCTAGCAATGGTTGGAATACTCTGTAAATACCCCTCGTTAATATGAACAAAATATCGTAGACTAATGTTAGACTACTACTTCTACATAGGCACAGACTCACAAGAGCATTCGCTTCTCGCACAAACCAAGTGCAGACTTTGTTTATCAAGATGGTAATGTCATTGTCTCAATGATATAGAATGCTTGAGCGGTACCACTAACAAATGCAAGCTTAAGCATTTAAGACGACGGTGATATGCAGGTTGATGTGGGACATCAATCATCACAAGAGGTTTAGTATTTTATCCTCCATATATCCCTTTTTATCAGTCACCCCTAATATTAACTGAATTGCTTCAACATGACCTAATAAACGTTTCCTATTTCACGGCATGTTACCTTTATCAGGTCATGATGACGTTGCACTTTTTGAATGACGTCGCTTATGACGCTGAATAAACACAAACATCGAAAAATACGTCATGATAGCTAGTTAAAAGAGTGTTCAACAATGGGTAAACTGATAAATAGAGTACCAGGTTCGCGTCTTTTGATATCAAGTTTTACCAGGCTCGGCTTTGAGCACGCTTGTTGAATCGCTCGGCAAGCCTCGCGATGTCAACAAGCATTCTCAAAGCCTTGCCTGGTAAACTTGATATCAAAAGACACTCACCTATTATTCTCTATATATTTTCTTGGAAGGGTTGTTTATTGGAGCTGAGATATGTACACTATAACAAACATCTGCTCCTTGACATCACATCAATAATAAATGACTTTGTGACTTTTTCTAGACAAACATTTATCTTTCACCAACATTTATCTTTCGTTTGTCTCAGATATTGGGAATACTTATAAATGACAATAAATTGCTCAACAAAATAAAGAAATATATTGGCCTCATCTATAAATCGGGTATACAGTCAAGTTTAAAAAAATCGAACTCCAATTTTTAGAAATACTAGCTAATCCGAAAAAAATTTCGGACACTATGGATTTAGAGAATAGGGCCTATTTATGATATAAATGTAGTTTAAATACTACATGTATCTATGAAAACACATGCTCCCTGAGACGTTTCTTTGACGAACACAAACCATATGTTTGATGGAAAAAAACTGACAATAATCATTTGGGGGTTATATTCTTATGTCTACCTCCCTATAACTCAAACTTATGATACTTCTGGGCAATACAATTTCTAGTTCCTGGGACTTTGAAATCATTACGAGATTGGACTGTAGAAGGACGAAGGAAGCATGCTACACGAGACACTAATATGACATTTTTGGGTTATGTAACTCTAATAAATTGCATGAAATGATCTTCATTAAATGAAGAAAAACACGTGACCATGTACATACTACCAGAGTTTGAAAACTCTTCTGCAACAGTGCTTATCAAAGCCAGTATTTTATGATATACTTTTGTAGCGTTATACAAAAGGATCGTCGGAAAGCTTAATTTTCCTGGTCAATTCAAAAAGATAATTAAACGTTATAAAGTGGGATATAGCATGGATGATATTATGCGAAGTCAGCATGGTTGGTTATAAACCCAATCACAGTTTATAGCTATGGTTCTAGCCTTAGACTGAATGACGACCCTGACCTAAAACTTCCATCGGTGTGTGTGTGTGTGTGTGTGTGTGTGTGTGTGTGTGTGTGTGTGTGTGTGTGTGTGTGTGTGTGTGTGTGTGTGTGTGTGTGTGTGTGTGTGTGTTGCTTGTCTTTGCTAGGCCCACCGTGACTCACCAAGATATTTCTTTAGCTCTACCTGTATGTGAGTTAAGAGCCCGTTGCTTGTGAAATCATAGCAGTTATTTTGATTTGATTGTTTCCCTGTGATGATATATTGCATAAGGTGTCATTAAACTAGGAGATTCCGACAGTGAGGTCATATGTTTGTGTACTAAATTTAAGTTATCAGTAGATCTCATACAGTTATTGAAAGTTATAACGGGCTTGGGATCTACCATACGTCACTGTCATAAACTGTGTGTGGAATATTAGGACACCTCCGTGACAGCTGAACATTATTTGTGTTTTAACGACAGCGACATTTCGGGCGAAGATTATATCTAAAATATATCTAAGCCCCCCCCTCTATCCCTGGTGGCATCGGCTAATGTCCGTTCTAAAGTCGTGGCTCTGTTGTTGTTGATTCGCTTGTTTATAATTGCTCCCATCATATTGTGTTCAGTCCTTGTAGTACATTGTATCCTTTCTAGTTTTGCAATCATCTTGCTGAGGAACAGAGAGAGATAGCTGCTATACTTTAATTGTGTTCTGGCTGCCGTCTGGCTGTCTGTGTTTTGTGTATCTTCCTCAGGTTCCCCTCGATCGATATATAGATTTCCTGGTCATACACACTTGATGTTTTCAAAATGACCAAGAATTGTCAAATTCAAAGATACCAGACAAAGGGAAAGATCACAAGATTACAGAATACGTATACTAACAATTCAAATATTAAAACAAAACGTAGTTACGAAGTCTAATACCAATATTACAAGACTTTATGTGAAACTCATCGCCTATATAGCCTATGATTTAAATCAGTGATTATTTGGTTGATAAATCACTGCACGTCCTAGCGGGACGGCATTCGGCCGCCAGTTTGATTTTATGACGCCAAGTATCACAGACAACCTTGCCATATAGGTATAAGACGACGTAACTTGTTTTTACAACCAATGAATTTTTAAAACTTCGAAATAAATTCGTGCTGACAGTGATTTTGTGCTTAATAAATCACTGTCCGTCGGTTAGTCGTAAGCGAAAAATTTGGGATTTACCCACTTTTAACCACTTACCTGTAGCCAATATGTTAAGGAAAAACCAATGACAGTTGGAATCTGTTTCTTAAGTTGACGTCATAAAACTCAAATTGGTCGCCGAAGGCAGATATCTGCAAGTATTTTATTTAAGCCAAGCTTCAATGATTAAAGTACAGTACACTTCCAAATGGTAAAACCCTCTGTACTGATAGTTTCGGTGCATTCAAAAATTATGAAAACCCTTTTATAATGTTTGTATTCCATAATGTCTGCCTTTGCAGATTTATTGCCATATTGGGCCAGGTTGGCATTTTCTTCGCAGATTTGTAGAAGACATTTTCTAGGTGCAATTACTGTAAAAGGGGTGTAGTGAAACTAACATAAGCAATGACCAGGTCAAGTTTTTAGTAAAAAAAACATATTAATGCAAAAAATAATTGGTTGTGAACTTTCAGTAAAGAAGGTTGTTACATTTGGCGTGGTACTGTATCGTAAATTTCATTTTGCATTTTGCTGAATTGTATATTGAATATTTTACTGACCATTCCAAGGCGGTACTTCTTTTGTAGATCTCTTATGTTTTTGTTCTGTCTTGTGTTTGCTATTTGTGCGCGTCTGTTTATATGTGCTTTGTGGTCACCTGCTGGGAAAGGGCTGACCTCTTGGCTCTCGTTTGTTGTGTCTGCTGTGAGTTTGCCATTTGCCCATTGGTATCCTGGGTCAGGTGTGGTACTTCATTGTATCGATTCCTGATCTTTGCACCCTTACTTACTTTCTATCAGGTGCAAACATGGTTTGAATTGACATCGTTTTCTCAAACGTATATATGAAAATATGTCCCACTAGATTGATTGGCAATATCTCGGTTCTTCTTTATTGTTTCCAAGAGCTGTTTTAACATGCTCCTATCTATAATTGCCTCCATTTGGGAAATTAATTTGTTTCCAAATAAAGACTCATTCTGCAGCTGTTATTTATTAACGCGGTGGAATGGCCATGAATAAATATTGATGTCAGAGTTTTATGATGCTCAACTATTAGTTGAGATATTAATATTGCATTCAGAAAGATGTGAAGCAAATGCATTTTGTCTTCGTCAGCTAAAATTATAGACCAATCAATATAATTGAGCCGCGACATGTGATTTTCAACAATGTGGCATTTTGACAAGTGTAGACACAAACGAGCATGTGTAGCCTCCATTTCAACTTAGAAACTCAAAATGACGTTCGGTCGGTTGACTAAGAGTCAAAGCGACTATAAAGGCGGCTCTGCTCAGACTGCGCGTATGCGCATGCTGATCTGAGTCATGTTGATCTGAGTCTTTGCTGATCGCACATACCACATTGAGTAGCTCACATGAGTGGCGTCATAAAATCGTAGTAAGAGAGTGATACTTATCGCGTATGAAAAATTTCACTCTTTTACCGTTTTGAACTAATTGATTCTTCCTTCTGGTTTGATACAGTAACACTGTATATACCAGGGTGTCACGCGTTATTCTTTTTACATGTATTTTAAAGACAGTTTTTAGTGTAGAGCCTGGTGAAATGCCGCGTTGTGCATTTTGCGACATGCAAGTTGTAAAAATTCCCGTTAACACAGCAGGAAGTCTATCAAACATGGCTGGAGACTAAGAACTTCAAGTTGGGTAATTAAATAATATGATTGAGTAGACACGAAACAAATCAGATTGTCGAGCGTCAATAGCAGCGGACACAGGTTTGTTCTCTGATTTGGTACTTTGAAACAGCACTGGGCTCAGGGTAAGCCAATATAACCCAGTGATTGATCGGGACTCTGCTGGTTTTCCTTAAAGGATCTTCTAGGCAAACTAAAACTGAATATGGACTTTATTTTATGTTATAACAGTTATACAAGCGTCCATATCAATCTTGAAAACCTTCACCAAGTCCATCTAGAGCTCTCATTATCCGCTATCAGAAAGTGATAGCCAAACTCTTGATGCCAGTTTAAATACATCGTTAGTCTAACGAGCTCGTTAGTTATGTATATTATAGAAGCTGAGGCAACATACTAGTAATACATCCGCTGTTTTAACTCCTTAAAAAAGCAGGTGAGTATGATCAGAAAATAAACCATTTTATAATGTCGCTAGACACCCTGTCTTCGGGATTTATCCTGATATGGCACCTGAACCAACTTCTAAGGTATTTGATATAGCTTGTGAATCTTTTTATATTTTGACCTTACCACGTTAACTACGAGGTTCATCTAATAAATAGTTGGAATTGTGTTATGTATACTAAATAATAGGCGTTACATCAACATCATATCTCTATTTAGGATACATTTAATTATATACATAGGAGTACTAAAATGTGCATGGCCATGAGCCCCATGCCAAACTAGAATGTTCTTTTGTACAAATAACGACACGTTAGAATCAAGGTCTGTCATTTAACCATTTCCATAAAATTGAACAGTCAAGTTATTTCATTTTGCTTGTTATAATCAATATGTATTTGAAAACTGTGTACTTTGATGAATGCTCTGTTCTTTTCACGTGCCAATGTGATGAGCAGTCAGAATCATGAGCTACGGACACTTACTGGAAGGGTTTACTATCACATTTATGGTTTTGGGTTGGGATTTACTATACATTGTACATGAAAAATGGTATTGCATCAGCTATATAATCATTTGTCTTATCATATTTGTTTGAGAAGGTATGCCTTCGACACACACACACACACACACACACACACACACACACACACACACACACACACACACACACACACTTTATCATTTCGAAATTCATTAACATTACACTATTATCATGAAGCTATGCTAGTTGTTATTAAGCCTTACAGATAATAAAACATATGGTGTTTGTTTGTTTGTCTGATGCTTAACGACACATCTATCCTTGTGGGTCATTAGCGACAGACGGTATAAAACCAAACATAGTTGGGATGGAAAAAGATAAAAAAAAAGTAATATATGAAGTATCTCAGTGCTAAAAGGTACCACCTATACCATGTTTGCATGTGTTTTGCTTCTGTAAAGCTGTACTTAAACAGCATGAACATATGCAATGATATTTGTTTTTGCCACAAAATATTTACCCCACGAGCTCAAGGTCATAAATAGGTTAATAAATCCTGAGACCACTTTCTAAAAGAAAGACTGTGTTAGAATTGCAAGAGAAAGCTCGAAACATTTTAGCTGTTTGTTTGTTGCTCTTAGACTGATAGATAATACAAGTATAAAGCAATATTCAAAACAATAGGTCTTGGAAATAAATCAGACAAAATAGAAAAGTGGTTGTGCCATAATATGTTGTGGATGCTCAAAAGAACCGCCTCATTGAGACGCTTCTTCTAAACACTTAAAACATATGTTTAAACTGATAGATAAGATAAAAATCGCAAATATGCTTAAACATTTTGCTGCTCCGGATGTATGACCAAAATGTCTTTTATGTAGGGTTTTAATAATAATTCGTTTGTATCTCTCTTTTGCAGGTAAGGCACAAGCAGCAACGATGGGTGAGTATAGGTGTATGCATGAGAGTGGATCTTAATCCTTTATATGCTGAAGCAGTTTAACGCCCAGATTTAAATATACCCTGAAATTTGGATTTACAGATTTGAATTCAAAAATAATATTTTATACCTGCCCAAAAGTTTTGTTTTATTCCAACAAACAGTGAAGACTCAGATGGAATGACGTGCTTGTAGCATTTCATCTGTGTCTTCACCTTTCATTGATTCACCAGATAACTGGGTTTGCAGTATAGAAAGGCTTAAAGTCATATTTTAGTTAATCACATACAACTTTGCTATTGGATTAATATCCCTACATATTGCCAAATATCATTCCAAAATAAGACTAATCCATTCCCTGAGAAAACGTTTATGCCAAATGTGAACAAAACCGGTACAGACCAGGATACTCGTCTGCACGGACGCCTGATCAGAACAGTTGAAACACCTTATAGTCTATAATGAGACTTTGGTCCTCGGTGCTAAGACGACAAACGAAGGCTCTAATGAGCCTGCACATTTTTGTTGAATACATTGAGTTATTTTTGATATTTTAGAAAGGATACAAATGTGTGTTTGAATATAATTATGATTGGGTGGGGTTGTGTAGAAAAAAACTTCGCAATCAGCAAAAAGAACACTGCATGATACAACGTTAGCCACTGTGGTTCACGTGTTTACATGAGATATCATGAAAAATGCATGTTTGTTTTTCTGCGACTAGGTTCATTCTTATGTTAGTTGATAATCTAGGTGCAAGATGTTAGCGCTAGCAGCACAAGACAGTTTAGCATATAAGGGAGATAGCACATCTTATTGGCTTTTTTACAGAAACAATTAGGTAGTCTCTCGTGGTCTTTGTATTAAGGCTTTGAAGTGCCACAGAAGCTATATACTGATTGGCCGTTCATGAGATTTCGGTACTGCTATTAAAGTAGATTCCGACTGTAAGGCTATGTTATATAGTTTGATACTAAATTTCAGTCAACAGTAGATCTTACAGTTATTGAACGTGATTTGGATTTGGGATATACCTTACGTCGCTGTCAAAAACGATTTGTAGAATAGTGACGCATCTGCTGATGTATCCAGCGGAACTAGAGGCGTTAATTTTGGTCTGAGCCTTTATCTACATCCATATATTGTGCAAGCGAGCAGCCAAGGTTCAGACGAGTCTGTGCACATACTCAGTCTCGCGTGAGCCAATGCGAAAAGTACCAGAATCCCGTGCACTACCCCAAATAGTCGTTTATTCTTCAGCAAACTAATCTGGACGGTGTTTGTGTAAATCAATTACAAAGTTGTAAATGTAATAGAAAAGGTAATTATTAAATTGAATCTGGTTGTATCCCGTTTATGTGAAAATATTCATGCTCTGTCAATGTCCGAATTCCAAACGTTAGTAAATCACATTGCATAATAAATAATACGTCTTAACATTTGAGTAAAAAACGACATTCGTGTTTTCGGGAAAATAATTTCTAATACAGTTTATCAATATATCACGGCTGACCTGGATGTAAAACAACAACATCTATTACAGCTATATTCAAGTCATTGTCTCTAAAAAGAGAATAAAATGAGCCAAGAAATGACCCAGTCCTAAATCGAGGGGATTCGATGCACCAAGGAGACACAATCAAAGTAACAAAGTAAGAAAGAGGACAAAGGCATACCCAGAAATACAATAAGCTATTCTACCAGCCCTCTTCCTAGGCGAGACGACGATAGTCGAACTAGAAATAAAAGGGCACAAATAAAACTACGCCATAACGCATTGGAACAAACACGATACCCCTTCTATACCCCTTCTATACACAAAAAGGGAAACATGGCCAAATTAAATTATAGAAACCTTTGATGCTGACAAAAGAAAGCAGTTGCCTAAATTATAAAATTTTGCTAAATTTGATGAAATCGTTCTGCAAAAAACAACACAAATTAAAAGAGAAAGTAATAACAATACAAAATCCTCTAAATCGTGTACTGCAGAACATCCAGGTATGAGAGATTTCAGAGAATGAGAGAATTTGCTTTTTCAACTAAAGTTCTATGGAATATATCCGGCTTACCATTTGTTCAAAATAAGGATTAGTCATCTAGATATCTTGAGATAGAGTTGAGTGCCTCAATAACATCAGCCTGGGTATTGCACAAATGGATCCGATCCACTGAACAAAATAGCCAGAGCTAAAATATTAAACTATTTAAACGACATATCCTTAACTACTCCTATGCCTACCCGCAAACTGTGTTTGTGGATAGTATACTGTTTTCACGTTGTTCGTGCGTAGTAACATCCGTCCGTGCATAGCGTTTTGTTTCTTTAATACATTGAATGGTAATTGCTGAAATTTCACCAAACCTTGCAAACATATTCATATCTACAATGAAAATACTTTTAAGAAAAAATAATGACAAGAGGCCAATTCTATTAGAGTTATTTCCTTTTTTCTAAATTGCTTTAATAGAGAATTTATGCTTATGCTTGCGGGCTGATCACCTCCTACCACGTGGAGCGATTTGATACTTTGCATGGACTGTGTAGACACATTGAACATGGCCATGAAGGAGGTTTGTATATGCGTAAAAGGGGCCTACATGGTCAGAGCAACTCTACTACAGTTTTTGATTAAATAATACAATTCATTACCTACACAATGGAGACATATGAACATTGACATTTTGGTCTGTGATAAAGTTGGTCTGTGATAATGGTATTTCCTGGTCATGGTTACTTGCTTTTTAACAATCCAAGTATGGCAATTTGCAGTGTTGTTATTTTTTCCCTAATCTGGGAGATAATAATATTTATACAAAATTTCTTGAGGACCTGCCAATATTATCATCAATCTAGTAAGTGTTTTACATTTCTATGTCGTAATATTTATATCAATTCACTTCTGTGGGCAAATATAGGCTCCCGTTTGTTTTCCTTCCATATGTCCTATAGGTCAGTGACTGTTTCTATTGCACTGTTTACTTAATCTAGTTATATTGATTAACCAATATGACACTACATTTCAAGAGACAACGCTTACTACTAATAAAAAGTAGTAATTGCTTCAGAAACAAAACTAATGTGCGCTAATCTTTGTAAGTATGCAGTACAGCCGTTCAGAATTCTATTCCACCTCTCCGTTAGAACAAGGGAAAGCATAGTAGTAGTAGTAGTAGTAGTAGTAGTAGTAGTAGTAGTAGTAGTAGTATAGAAGTAGTAGTAGTAGTAGTAGTAGTAGCAGTAGTAGTAGTAGTAGTAGTAGTAGTAGTAGTAGTAGTAGCCAAGCCTTGTCTAGAAGGCCGTGTCTCCATATTAAAACCAGCTCTTCATTCGTATACTTCTTCCCAAATTTATTTGCTATTCTGTAAGCAGCGATGTAATAACACAATAATTGTCACTGGTGACTTGGTATCATCGCTGAAAGGTACTACTACTAGTTTTCTAGGACATAGTCGGCACTATCGAATGATAATCGAGAATCAATATAAGAGAACAATCACGCTAAACGTGAAAAACTCGGTAAACATTTCAGTTGGTCGCAGCCTCTGTTATCAACCTCTTGAGAACGCCAAGTTCTAAGCAGTTTACAATATTTTCCCACTGGACGATCTGTTTGCAACAATGCTTAACTCTTAGCCTACTAGTGTCGTCCCGCTGATAACCTTTGCAAACAGTGTGGACTCAGATCAGGCCCGACAACACGTCAGGCCTGATCTGGATCCAGACCGTTTGCCCCTCTGATGGTACTTCCGAAAGAAAAAAATGTTGATTTTGAAAAAAAAATCAGTGGATGCAAACTTACCCAGTAGGCAAAGAGTTAATGAAATTGTCATTGGAAAAGCTCTTTACCATATAGCAAACAGGAAAAGGTCTGATCAGTATGTATGGCTATACAAGATCATCCGGGCGTTAATTATTATGTCAGTGTCAATATACACATATGGACATGCAATGAAAGCCGCATGTTGCTTTTGTGCATTAATACACGTATGATGAACTTAATGTCTTTTGTTTCATTCATTAGTCGGAGAGCCGTTTTCATTTTGTCCATCCATTTGCTAATTGTATAAACTATTATTGAAAACGTGCTCTAACGACCCAATATATATTGGCTCCTTAATTTTCTGCTTTAAATGGTTTAGTGATTTATATTAGTGTACGTGTGTTTGTGTGTATAAATGGATTAATACAAAAATAGAATCGCGGTATTTTATTTCGTAAGTTTTTTTCAAATATGTGTACATACATAATATGAGGAACGTGTTCCTGTAATACTAGCTTCATGACGTTTGATGCCTATGTTTATACGTGTCATGTTGATAGCGTGCCGTTCATACATGTACATGTATACGAAAGACTATCTAAAACAGTTGCATAGAACATTATAACATGTATTATTTTGCAATGTGTATAAGAATCAATTTTAAGAAAGAAAATGTAATTATTTATGCGCAGGCTGATCCGAAGCTTCGCTGGTCGCACATACCACATTGTTGGGAATCTCATGCACTGGCTCAACTTGCTTATATCCGTGGTGGTGGCGGAGTACATGTTCCATACTGTTGAATCATTCTCCAACTGAGGCTTGACAAGAGTTTTGTATCCAACAGATTTCAAGACTCTGTCATAGACCCAAATATTTCTTTTTAGGGAAGCCTTAAACCGCCATTTTTGTAGTGATGTCAATGTGTGATTGGAGGTCGTCCACAATGGTGATACATAGGTATTTTGCTGCGGAAACTCTCTCCTGCTGAATATACTTAAAGCTGTATTTTTTGTAATTTGAAATACCTGACATTTAGAAGGATTAAATTGCATACAGTTGCATGAGGCATGCTAGGTTGGTTTGTAGTACATGGCTTTCTGTAGTTAAGCTGATGGCAAATTTACAAGGCATGATCGAATGCATAAAGCCTAACGTAAGAAAGATTATTGGACCGAGAAGCGTTACCATGGACGTTTGAAATAGGGTTTGGGGAGATCTGCTATAAGTTCCAAAATCTAGTGTGCTGGTCTATATAACACTTGTAGCACCATTGACGTTGTTAGAAAACTGCGACAGTACCAGGACTTCTTCAAACAACGTTACGTAAACTTTGTTTGTTTGCTTGGTATGTAAACAACTCACCACAGTAGAAAGACAATAATACAATATTTAAATCTACAAGAGCTTCACTCAGCTCTTCGTCTGTTAGTGTTTTCTGCTAATGATTTTTGCCAACAGTTTAGACTAAGACGGGGCATAATATTGATCCAACATATTTGACACACTTATTGTATCCACAAAAGAAATGTTTTAAAAGTTAGTTTTTAAAGCAATCATCAGACGACAATATTTGAGAAGCTACCGAGCATGCAACACGTTAATCTGCCGACATTAGCCAATTTCCTAGGGAATTCCCAGCATATATTGCCCTCACTAATTTAACAGTTTTGTTTTAATTATGAAAGCTGATCGATAACTAATAATACAAGAATCAGCATTGTATGTATACTAATGACTGTCCAATGTCCACCAGTTCTGTCGTGATAATATTTAGTAACTTACTGCAAATACAACCACAAAAGCTCAGATGAACCGGAGCCTACAGTAGTATTCACTGGAAAGGTTATACCAAACTCTAGCTACATGTATATAGCCTCACTTGATAGCTGTACATGCACGTTTATAAAAGAATTATTTTATGCAGAAGCAATACGTGCCATTGAAAGAATGGCCATATCGCACATTGTCGCATGTGCATAAAGTGATTCTTTAAATGTTCTGGATAAACTCCCAATTCAGGCTAGATATTCAGTTTGAGTCTGAGCCACCATTTGTGTCAGTATTTTGTGAGTGCGAGCAGCACATGATCTGACGAGACTTGTGTATGCACAGGCTCGTCTAATCATTTGCTGATTAAGTATACGATCAGTGCATACGTCTCATAAGCTGGCATATATTTTTACAGTGGATATATGATTGAGGACAATAGGTGTGATAGTGTGATACATGGTGATGTTAATCTAGTGTTGACAATCATATTTGTGATATAAAATCATTTGGTAAAATGCGTATTGCGAATGTCATAATTGGACATCGTATTTGATGTCCAAGACTCTTGTGGCATCGAAACAATCTTCGTATGTATGAATGTTACAATACCAAGGCGTCATGCTACGTCATAACGTCAACCACACTGGAGGAGATTCGAAGAGTGATTCGTCATCCGTTGACCTTACACCCACCTTGACGCCCTTTGAGCGATGGGCATCCAAGTATAAATGTTGGCTCACCGACTGGATTATTCTTTGTTTCTGTCCAAAAGGTAAGCTGTTTATTTATTCATTAACCCTTTGTATTCAGATGGATTTTCCCATACAGATAAACATAACATGGATGGGATTGTCCATGAACATTTTAAGGGGTCACAGGTTGAAAATTCAAAATAAATATTTACATCAGTCCCTGAAGATTGTTTTTAGCAAACAGTGCAGGCCCCGATGGAATATGTTCTTAAAAGGGTATCCTTTGGAAGCAAAGGCTGCACCAAAGAACTGAAACTAGAGTGTTTTGCGGCATTTCATCTGGGGCTCTACTGTTTCCTAAAGTACCCGTCATGGGGCTTCCAGTATACTAAGGGTTAATCTACAAATTTTGACAGACAGTGTAACACGCAAATCTGACCGCGCCTAAAAGACAGTTTGACCCGAATTAAAACCAGACCTCTATATAAGATTAATCAAAGTTGTTTTTTATATGTTCTCAGCCAAAACATTTGTTGTGGGCACTTAAAACCCGTATTAATGAGACGGTTCTTTTGGACACCTAAAACAAATGTTAAAACTAAATGAGTGAGACGTTATTCATAATTTACGCCAAAAAGATTTCTTGACCTACATGGCTAAATCACCTCTACTCTTTTACATGTTTTAAATGAGTTTGCTCGGCTTTTACGTCAAAAATGTATCCGAATATTCAGGGTAAATACGGTATGCCGAATGGAACTTTCAGTTCTATGTGAAAATACCGGTTTTCTGGTTTAGCGACTTGTCTTGCAGTGGTTTGTGTTCTTTTAAGTTTGGCGATTGGGGATTGGTTGCTTTGCTTTTGGTATACCTGACTGCGTGTTTCTGTCCTTTACTACAGTCTGTGATTGCTGGTCATGTTCATTTGACTCGTTTCTTTAATCCCTTTTCTTGACCATACTAATAGGCTTTTAGCTTTAATTGTGCATTTTCTTGTGATGTGTTATTTGATGAATATGCAAGAGACTGCATACAAGTACAGTCTTACCTGATCTATATCTCTCACTCCATCCATCCATCCATCCATCCATCCATCCATCTATCTATCTATCTATCTATCTATCTATCTATCTATCTATCTATCTATCTATCTATCTATCTATCTATCTATCTATCTATCTATCTATCTATCTATCTATCTATCTATCTATCTATCTATCTATCTATCTATCTATCTATCTATCTATCTATCTATCTATCTATCTAATTCCATGTATATATCTGTCTATTTATCTTTGGTCTGCCTGACTGTCTGCGAACATGCATCTTCATATTTAAGATGTTTCCAGTCTGGATGTAAAAATTTTACATCCAGACTGGAAACATCCTTTAATATTGCTTATTACGCTATCGTTCTCATTTCACCATCGAACCCTATAGTGTTGTTACTGTTATTCATGAAAACTATTTATGTCTTAAGGTATCTGCAATAGTCTAATTTGAAACAAAATGACATGCATGCTAACAGTTACTAGTAAGAGTCCTCAATCTATTGGAAATTCTACAATGGGAGAAACAGCAGTTGTATCCCATTATAAGCTTGCTGCTTAGTTGGCCGACTTGCTTTCCCAGTAAGCACGTAAAATCGGATCACTATCGGCTAGCCAACGAAACGCCATCCAAAATGGCGTTGGCGGGCCGATAGTGGCCCGAGATTGGATGCTGGCTATGTTGCTTATTGTGTTCTTAACTTGAGATTTCCCTAATACCATATGGTAGTCTCAACTGGAACTGTCTCGGCCAATTCCGTCGAATCAGACCTAGGATGTACATCGAGGGTCTACTTTGAAAGCGTGACGCTTATGTCACAGAAACCATACTAACACAATAACAAGTGTGATTGCAGTGAAACAAACGGTTCTGACATTTCACAATAAACATTGCTACAAATGAAGTTTTTTGTGTTTTCAGTAAAATAATGCCATAGCGATATGTTCTGAATGTCATGTCGCTGTTTTTGTTTTTGATGCTTCCTCACGGTGTCATGTGTTGATCCGTAGTATGTGATTGTGGCATTTCCTGGTTATACTCACTTACTTTTTACTGTATGTTTTTGAACAACAACATAACCTAGATTGAAAGTTTGACCTGTAATACAAGTCGCATGGTGGCAGTTTGTGATGTATTCTCTAAGGCGGTGAATCTGCGCTTGATAATTAAAAGCAATGTAAGTTCAAAAACTCTCCTACAACAGGACATATCTTAGCACATATTTTATTGTGATTTATGTTACTGTTTCGAAGTCTTACTTTTAGTGATCAATGCAAAAAGATAATCAAACGTTTTCAAACATGGGATATAACATAGGATAGTGGGATATCATGCGACAGTCTGTATGTCTGGTTGTAACCCCAAACACGGTCTATAGCTATGCCTCTCTTATTGCACAACGGTGGGTCATGCTTCAGTGGCGACCCTGACCTGAGACTTCCATCAGTTGGTTGGTGCCGTATTTTCATCTTTGGCTTGGCCCACCATGGCTCAATTTTCTTTAAAAAGTGAGTATGATCAGGAAATACCTCAATCACAAAATGCAGACCAACCCACGGCACAGTGAGGAAGAGCTACAGGAAATTTACAGTAACAAGACATCCCAAAGACAATAAAAGCATAGCAACCAGCTCTCCCTTTCTCGTCAATGATTGCAAAATTAGAAAGGACATAAAGTAATGCATACCAAAACAAAGACGAACACAGAACCCCCACAAGCAATGGGAATACGTAAAACAATGAATCAACACCAACTGAACCATCGCATCAGAACGAACGGCAGCCTAAACTACCGGGGGCGGGGGGGGGGGGGACTGAAATGCATTTTTCTGGCGCGAAATCTTCGCCCTTGATTCTGTTGTTGTTAATACATAAAAATGTTTAGCTCGCATGGAGGCTTCCTAACTAATGCAATGCATCATCACAGAGAGCCAAACTAATCAAATTAACACACTATAATCAAACGAAGAAAAGGGTTCAGGACTCACAGATAATCAGATCTAAAGAAAACCTAAATTTGAGCTACGGTGGGCCCAGCCAAGGACAACCATCAGGTACCAACCAAGGTATTAAAGCGTCACGTCAGGGCCGTCATTGAGACTTAGGCCTGACCCACCGTCCGTTTAAAACAGTGGTTCTGTTGTTCGGGATTCATTGTTGCACACATTGTGTGCCGGGTTTCGGTTCGTGTTTTGGCACTTACAGTACTTAGTTTTATTTCTTTTTTTTTTGCAATTTTCTCACTGAGAGAGAGAGAGAGAGAGAGAGAGAGAGAGAGAGAGAGAGAGAGAGAGAGAGAGAGAATGAGAAATGGTTGCTTTATATAAGTTCTCTTCTTGCTGACATGTGTCGTATGTTGGACTGCAGCGTGTGATTGTGATTGAAAATAAAGCTTACCAAGTGTAGGTCTTAGTGCTTCTTTATGGTATAAGCTAAACTTTCAAACTTTTCGGAGAGTTTCACGAATATGATCACGTTACGAAACGACAATAGTTTATGCCCGATTCAGAATTTATCAATGTTAATTAACTTTGTACTTATCAGAGAAGATTTTCTAACATGCTTTTATAGGGCTGATATCTGACAGAAAATCGTTGTTTCAAATCAGCTCACAATAACTTATTTTAGAATATGTCAACATCACAGCTACGAGTCAGCAAGTAAGCAGTGATTAAGTCTCATCAATCGTTTACACTGATGAAATATCACCAGAACAGTCTGTATTTAATGGAATACATGTTTAAGGCACTATCTCCCTTAACCCTTAAAGCGTTAAGAAAAAAAAATGCATCTGAAAATGTCGTCTGCTGAAGCTGTCTGCTGCAAATAATTGCCTAACATTACTAACAGCGTGAACCCAGATCAGAATGCTCCTATAGGAGCAGTCTGATCTGGGTCCACACTGTTTGCCACAGAGGCTTCTTAAACATTTCAGCAGACGAGAAAAGCAATCGACTTTTGTTGTGATTGGCGCATTAATGGTTAAAATGTGCATTTGTATCCCACAAACATTGCATATCATTTCATTCTTACTGCTGGTAAACAGGTTCTTTGTCAAACAAAGAAGGCATAATCGTGCATGACGGGCACGGTCCAGATACCGATCCCATTTCTTTGAAGTTTTGCTTCTTTCTTCTTGAATTTTAGTCTCCCTTATAATGTGTACTTTATTGTGCAATCCCATTATTTTCCATACATATTACTATGAAAATAAAACACAACCCGCGATAGCTCAGTTGGTAGAGCGGAGGACTGTAGTGTGTACATGACTGTCATCCTTAGGTCACTGGTTCGAATCCGGTTCGCGGGATTTTTGTTTCGAGCTTAAAATTATAGATATTTTCTTACCTATCAGTTTAAACGTATGTTTGGGTGCTCAAAAGAACCGTCTCATTGAGATGGTTCTTTAAAGTACCCACAATATATGTTTTGGTTGAGATATAAGAAAAATATAGTTTTTCCGACTCACTCCACAAGCAGTAGATCCAGATCAAAACTCATAAATGAGACAGTAGATGATGTTTTGGTACAAAGCACATTTGTTAGCAGCCAAGGCTCAGTCTAGCCTTCACGCGCATTCTCACTGGCGTCATCGCTGCTCGAACACACACAGTAGGGACACAGACAAAAGCACAGGCCAAACATTGGTCACTCCGCTATATAGCTGTACATTTATTCTTTAAAAATTTGAGTCGCGACATCTGATTTCCAACAATGTGCCAGTTTGACAAGCCTTAAGCTTTGAAACTACAAATGATGTTCGGTCAGTAGCTTAACACTCAGAATATCCAAGCCACTAGCAAAGGCTCTGATCAGCCTGTGCGTATGCGCAGGCTGGTCTGAGCATTGGCTGGTCGAATATACCACATTGTTGGAAATCTCGTGTCTCGGCTCAAATGATGGTAAGTACCAAAATCTCATGAATTGCCACAAAATGTTGTTTTAGCATAAGCCATAAGTAGACGACAATTTCAGCTGCACTTTCGGCTAGCAGTGGGTGTTCTTCGCTGTAGATTATTAAAACTGAAGGAATGCTATTTTGCGCATGTTCAGTCTGTGTTTTACACATTTATATATACTAAGTCTCGGAGTCAACAGACCCGCGATAGCTCAGTTGGTAGAGCGGAGGACTGTAGTGTTTAATTGACTGTTATCCTTAGGTCACTGGTTCGAATCCGGTTCGCGGGAATTTTGATTCATACGATTGTATCTGTTCATTTGTCTTTTGTACACCTTCTGCATATTGCTACATTTTTTTTATGTGTCATCTACCACTCCGGCAAACGAAACAGTGGCCTATAGGTTTAGATAAACACATTTTCGAGCATAAAATTGTAGATATTTTCTTACCTATCAGTTTTAACGTATGTTTTGGGTGCTCAAAAGAACCGTCTCATTGAGATGGTTCTTTTAGGTACCCACAACATATGTTTGGTTGAGATATAAGAAAATTATATTTTTGGTACCCACTCTTAACTGAGGGCCTGGGCCGTCACTCAAACAGTCTGATGAAGCAGTCTGCTCCAGATCAAAACTAATTGATAAATGAGACAGTAGATGCTATATTGGTACTTATCTGCTAGCAGCCAAGACTCAGACTAGCCTTCACACACAGTCTCACCGGCGCCATCGCTGCTCAATCACCCATTGAAGGGGGCACAGACAAAGGCCCAGGCCAAACTTAAGGTCACCCCGCTATATAGCTGTACATACATTTTTAATAGACGTCGGTAGCAAAACGTTGCGCATGTTCAGAGTCTGTGTTTTATACATGATTGTAAACATTATATAGACTAAGTTCCTGAGTGAACAAACCCGCGATAGCTCAGTTGGTAGAGCGGAGGACTGTAGTGTTTGCATGGCTGTTATCCTTAGGTCACTGGTTCGAATCCGGTTCGCGGGACTTTTGTTTCACGAGATGGTTTTCGTTCATTTATTGTTTTGGTCGATCACCTTCTGCATTCATCTACACTTTCTTTTTAACTTCTCCACTTGCCTCTCTGGCAATCTAAGTTGGGCCAGATAAGGGTGAGTTATATGCTTGTGCGATAAAACACCATGTTTTATAATAAGAGACGGTGAACAATCAAGTGATCAAAATGATAGGGCTTACGGAAATTTCGTCCCGAAAATAGGACAACACAGATCAAGAAATCGTTCATGTCTTACGTGGTAAACTTTTCAAAATATTCGATAAGTTTATCCTTGGTCAGGGTTCACAATAAAAAAGGCACTTTATAGAAAACTGCAGGGAACCACGAGAAATAGTGTTTGATAGCTGCATGGAAAATGGCATAGAGCATTTCCCCCTTACCTGTGTGGTCGAAGTTTTGATAGGAAAACTCCACTGGTCGTGTGATAATACAGATTGTCCACCTAGAGTAGACGGCATTGACTGACAGAGAACGCGTAAAGTGGGAACAAATTAATTCCACTTATACATGTAATACGTAAGAAAATTAGATAGGTTTGTTGACGAACAACCCGCGATAGCTCAGTTGGTAGAGCGGAGGACTGTAGTGTTTAGTTAACTGTTATCCTTAGGTCAGTGGTTCGAATCCGGTTCGCGGGATTTTTTTGTGCATTTTTGTTATCGATATTACGATTTGTCGGAGGCAGGGACCAATTTTCTTAGAGGCGTCAACCTTAGGAAGCAAGTCTCATAAGACGTGTTGCTTTTGGTGACCAATTTTCTTAGAGATTTTGTCCCTAGGGTAATGTCACCCTTAGGGTGCTATTCTCTAAGAGCTGATATACTTAGGGGCTAATTTTCTAATAGAAGTTGCCTCAGGACCAATTTTCTAAGAGGTGTTTCCCTTAGGGACCAACCTTCTTAGAGATGTTGGCCTAAGACACGAATTCTCTAGAAATGGTGTCCTTGGGGGCCAATTCTCTTAAAGATGTTATCCTTGGGGACTGGGGACCTAATCGCTTAGATATGTTCTCCTTAGGGACCTATTCTCTTGGAAGTGTTTCCCTTGGGGCGTTATTCTCTTAGCGATGGTGCTGCCCTTAGGATTCCATTCGTATGGACCAATTCTCTCATGTTCTTAAATGTGTTGAAGTTGAAGAAGATTGTTGGCTCTAATAATTTTTCAGCGCAGTTCATTAAAATAATTTCCCATTATAAAAAGATTGGCTATAACATTAATGTATTGCAACAGACTGCATGCTTGGTAGTCAACCCAATCACAGTTGGCAACTTTGCTTTCCTCTTTTATTGCACGCCGGTGGGTCGGACTTCAGACTCTATGATGGTTCCGACTTAAAGACTTATCTATTGATGAGATGGTAGGGGCCTGATGCTTTGGCTGTTTGTCGGGCCCACCGGGGTTTACCTGTTGGATTTCTTTTGCTCCGGTATTCAGTTTAATTTACTGTTGAGTCCTTATCCTTGCTTTATCTCCTTGTTATATCTTGATTTATATGTTTTAGGAGATGATGCATTGATAAGTTAGGGGTCTTTCATGCAAACCAAATATCTATGTGTCTTGATCCACATCTGAATTAAGGGTGAGGTTGGCGCCGTTAAACCGGTTTTAGCCCTCCAGTAAAATATTTTACTGACCGTTCCAAGGCGGTACTTCTTTTGTGGATCTTTTATGTTTTTGTTCTGTCTTGTGTTTGCTATGGTTTGTGCGCGTCTGTTTATAGGTGCTTCGTGGTCACCTGCTGGGAAAGGGCTGACCTCTTGGCTCTCGTTTGTGGTGTCTTCTGTGAGTTTGTCACTTTCCCATTGGTATCCTGGGTCAGGTGTGGTACTTGATTGTATCGATTCCTGATCTTTGCAACCTTACTTACTTTGACTATAGGCACTATTCATTTAGAGACGTGTGCGTAGTGACACATTCTTTATATATGTTGTGAAAAGGACCAATTTTCATCGCGGCCTTTAACGACCAATATCTTTTAGTGTTGCTGGCCTTATGCCAATTTTCTTAAGATTGTTACCATAGCGGTGGATTCTCTTAGAGATGTTGCCATTGAGAATCAATTTTCTTAGATGCGATACCCAAATAATTCAATTCTTTTAGATATGTTGCCATTGTGGACATATTTTCTTAGAGGTGGTACCCTTAGGGATCGATTCTTTAGGGACCTATTGCTTTTGAGGTTTTGACCGTAAGAACCAATCTTCTTATAGAAGCATAGTGACCAATTCTCTAAATGCTCTTAGGGACCCATTCTCTTAGAGATGTTGCCCTTAGTGGCGGTTGCTCTAAGAGAGATGCTGCCCAAAGGGGCTTATTTTCTTCGAGCTACAGTGGAATTCCAGTTTCTTAATTTCCCGAAATGTCGTTGCTGAATAGAAATCAATTTCTGCTGTCGTATAGGTACCTACATATCGTGTACCTTCATAAGAAGACGTAAGTGCTAGTGATCAGTGTTCTTATAGGTATTGCCCTTAAGGGTCATTTTTTCAAAAAGCTACATTGTTTAGCCCTTACGGACCATTTTTATTGTAATATTGATCATTCTTAGTCAACGCATTTTCTAGAGACATACCAATGGATATGGACCCTATCTCATACATGTTAATGATTGCTACCTTTGCTGCCATTAGTAGTTTGTTCTAACTGTCTCCTGTGAACTCGCGATGATGGTTTTCACCGAACTGTTTATTCAAATCAGAATCAAACAGATGAGGAATTTTTAGCATTAGGCCTCACTTTCCTGGTCAAACATAGAGTTGCATACAGTAGAAATTGACAGTTGTATTTCTAAATGCTAAAGTCCTATAAATGCAACTTATAAAATGGGGTTGTATGATATATTCTTGCTTAGGACTTGTCAGATTACCTCTTTAACTCATTTAAGCCTAGCGCCCTTGTTATGTGACAAAGGCAAACAGAGGATACCCAGATCATACGCCGCATAACGCGGCGTCTGATCAGGGTATCCACTGTTGCATACAGAATGTTCTATAAAAATTTGAATAAAAGTGAAAAATACCCCACCCAACAACCCTTAAAATGGAAATGGACTAGCCCAATTTTTTTTAAGATTGGGAAATCCCATTCGGTTTAAAAGGTTAAGGATGAAAATTGTCTAAACCTGCTCAAAGTTTTAAAAAGTAAGACTCTTTTTGAAATATTCAAACATTGAGTCTGTATTTGACATATTTGTTCATCGCATACTGCATACAAAACACGGCATTGCGTTGAAAAAAGTCACAAGATATCAGGAAGACAATTAAAGTAAAGCAACCAATTCTCCCTCCCTCGTCAACATGATTTTAAAACTAGAGAGGACACTAAACAAAACAAAGGCTAAACACAGAACCCCCAGAAACAATGGGAGCAACAATAAACAATGAATCAACAGCAAAAGAATTACCGCCTTATAGAGGTAGCAGCGGTAGCCACTGGGAAGTTTAACTGGATTTTATGGCGCCAAATGTTCGCCCTAGATTCTGTTGTTGTTAAAACACAAGCATTGCTTAGTTCGCATGGAGACCTTATAGCTTGTGCAATACATCATCACAAGGAAAAGGGCTCACGACTCACAGATAGTCAGAGCTAAAATAACTCAAGTCATGGTGGGCCCAGCCAATGCCTACTGACCGATGTTCAAGCTTTACACCAGGGCCATCATTGAGTCTGAGGCCTGACCCACATTCCAGCACAGAAACATTAACGGTAGTTAATCTAATGATTGCTAAGACTTAACATGAAAATGTTAATGTAACGCTAACGCCAAATGAATTTAATTTGAAGTGATTCAAGAGAGTCATCCTTAAAGGAATGAAAGGTGACATTTCCAGCTCCGGACAGGTTACGTTTATTTCTTATACTGTAATGCTAAAATAATTGTCCTCTTGGTTTAAATGTTGTGTTTGTTATGAAGTCATTATTAAGCGGTCATTATTGCAGTTACATGACATCTGATTTTGTGTAATAGGGTGGGCCATTTAATCTACTGATTAGATATTAACAACTTATTATCGGACACGATACTGTATTGATCTTATCTTATATCAATGTGAACATCCCGTCAACTAAACCAGTTAAACCTATTGTTATGTACACAAATGGTTTTTATATTGCTTGTGTGCGTGTGTATTTTTTAGTGTTTTCCTTTTGTTCAAAACACAGAAACAATGATTTTTGGTACTATACTTCTGCATGCGCGAATCCAGATTTTTTTCAGAGGGGGTCCAACTTTGACAACGTTTTTCTTAGATGATGAGGGGTGGGAGGATATTAAATACCTTTTTAAGCGGGCCATCATCGGCCCGCCAGCGAAGGCCGCCAGCGAAACGTTTCGCTGGCGTGCTGATGATAGCCAAACTTTGAATGCTGGCTCGGTAGCTTCGTGATTTTTCAGGGAATCTGGACCAGAATTGCTAAGAAACCCTATTTTTTGTAATTTTTCAGGGGGGGGGGGGGGGCTCCAGACCCCATGCCCCCTTCTGAATCCAAACATGTTCTGATGAATGCCTAGACTCAACAACTATCGCCATTTTTTTTATAAAGATTAAGTTTGTGTTAGGATAACTCGTCTTCTATAGTTGTGTCATCTTTACCATTATCGGCAAATCATCAATCGGTAAACATGGTAAACGGCTGTATTTGAATAATTGTACCATTTATCGCTGGTTTTATGCACGGTTTCAAAACAAACAAACAGAAAAGTTCGTGGGGCTAAATAATTAATTTGATCCCTACAAGATACATCATCTTTGTATGTGCCCTACTTAGTGCTGCAGCAGACCCACCATATTGTGACACTTACCGGTCCCCACAGGGTAACAAGCAGCAACATATATCAAATTAAAGCTCAGAGTCTTGGGAGTTCAAAATTGTATGATGCCACTGTCAAGACCGAGGGCGAATTTTTTTACGGCCCTTCAACAGAGGGTACCCCTAATACCCTAGTCTAAAGCCCTAACTGATAATTGCATTAAATGTGCTGCAGTATATTCGTGATAATGGACAGTTTGATACAACAATAAACAGAAATGATAATATTAATTAATATAAACATCAGTTCCATGCAAACGTTTCCTGTCTACTGTCAAGAAAAAGGTCAATAAGTGCAAAAGTCACGAAAACATATGACATTGTAAAATATTGACTATACTGCTGATTTGTTTACCTTAATACATGTCGTAAATAAAAATTAGCCATTTAACATAACATTTTATTCAATTGGCTTGTAAATAATCGTCAGTGCAGGCTATAGTTATCTATATCACTGCACTGGAAATAAAAAGAATACGGTAAATTAGTTGTGAAAAAGCAACAAATTTTAATCTGGATTTTAGCAATATTTAACTTTTCCATAAAAATAACACTGAATTTGTGCAAATGAGTCAATAAATATTATAGAAGGAAATATGATTGATTTTTATACTGATTGATTGATTAATTGATAGATTGATCGATTGTGTTTTGCTCTTAAACTATTCTGACCGTTTATATTGATTTTTCATAATCTAAATTGTCGACCAACAATTATTATTAAATTAAATGATCTACAAACCAGTAATTGAATTCACCACCTTCAAGAAATGAAGGATATCTTAATGAATCAAGCATTCTGCTAGAGCTTTTTATAACTGTAAATACAATGTTAACATTAATATCAGACTTAGGCAGGGCACAGCATATTCTAGCATACCGACAGGGTGTCCCCAGCATTCAAAATTGTAGACAAAGCATGGAATGTCCTGTTTAGTTCAAATGGTAGAGTAATAAACATGCTAAGTTATCCTGATATTCTGTTACAAGACATTGCTAGACGGAAGACTCCAGTTGTTGTGAGCATTTCCTCACCCTAGTTATGTGCTCATTGAAGCAGGCTTGGGCTTTGTTCAGTTGTTGCGATGCTTGCCTCACCTGAGTTATGCTCTCATTGAAATAGGCTTTGGCTTTGTTGCTAAAACTGCACGAATATCTCGCTGATGTTTGCTACAAACTGTTTATATTTCAAAATATTGCCTGACTTTTTAAATGAAACAACAATGAAACAACAAATGACTTCAATCAGAGATTACATAATTGTTTGTTTGTTTCAAAATTACAAGAACGTGTGAATTAAAAGGACTGAAGCTAAAGGGTCACACCTAAGCAAGGTATTTTTTTCAAAGACCTGTTACAGCCAAGTCTTTGACATGTTATGATAATGTGTTTAGATGCCAGAAAAAGACACACAAAAAAGGAGTAAACAATTTCATTCAGACACACGTGCAATGTGGAAGAGGTTTGATAATGATGTGAAAAGAACGACCCATATGTTTGAAGAAATATTCATAGATCCCTTCGACAATAACAATTCATCCCTTGAACTGCACGTCTGGTGTAGTGACAACATCTGAAATTAAGGAAAGTCTAATAAAAGCCTTAGACAAAGACAGCCAAGCATCAATTAACTCCACAAAGAAGCATTTGATACAATCAGAAAACAACATGCCAATAAAAAGCTACTAAGACCCACTTCCCAAGTCCAACATTAAAGTAATCACAGAAATGCAAAAAAAGTCCACATCCAATTCAACAGTGTAACAATCAAAGGAGAAGTAATGTATTTAAGGCTTTTTGCATTGAACACTTTTTGAACAAGCGCCTATTCCTGTTAGTATGTTCAAGAATGACTGACTAATGATTGCATGTACATTTTTCGACTACATTCAGCTGCTAGAAAGTAAACAGGATAAAAAAATGTTTCAGTACAGTCTGCATCTTTTTTTACTAAAATTTAAAGTAGTTGACAGGTACAAAGAGAACAACCTCAAACTTCAGACAGGTAGAAATTGGAGATACAAATGCATCCCATACAATTTACATCCAAGCTGAAATCCCTATACCAAAATAATGAAGTATTTAAGCAAGGGAAGAAAACAAAGCGAATTGTTGCATACTACACTAACCACAAGTTTTACATGTGATATAGAAAATGCTGATGAAGTACTGAATGGAGGTTAACCGCATACCCCAGTGGCGGACTGAAAGATAATGCCTTTGCCATTACAAAGCACAACACATAAGATCTACCCCTGCAATCAGACTGGGAAGAAATAGACACAATTAATGACCCTTCTTGCAGCCATTGCATCAAAATATGGTGCCAGTAAGATCATTGTTTTGTTTGTTTGATTTGATTCTAAATGTCCCATCAACAATCTTTCAGTTAATTAGGGACGGGTCTTTCTGGGTTGAACCAGTACTGAGCTTGGATAAATGTGTCTTGCTCAAGGACCACAACGCAGTGACGCCGGTGAGGCTGGAACCTGCGGCCCATCGGTCTCGAGTCAAGCACTCTACCACTGAGCCACTGCGGTCCCTAACAGTCCACATGGTGACACAGTGTTTGTTAATTGACTTGGTTGTTTCCCTTTGATGATAAGTTTGCATAAGTTAGGAAGCCTCTATGCGAGCTTGGTGTCTTTAAAACAGCAGAATCTAGGTTGAAGATTTGGTCAGTAAACTTTATTTAAGTCCCCGAATGGCTTAGTATATAGTCTGTTCTAAGACAGTTGTTCTGCTTTTGTTGAGTCATTGTTTGTTGTTGCTACCGCTGTTTGTTGGGGTTTATTGTTGTTTTGCAGTAGCTTTTTGTCCTTTCTAGTTTTGCAATTATATCCTAGGGGAAGACGGAACTGGGTGCTTTGGTGTGTTCTGAATTTCGTGTCGCTAGTGTTCTTTGGATCTTTCTGGTCGTGCCATGAGTTGGTCTGTCATATGTGGATGTGGCATTTCCTGGTCATACTCACTTACCTTTTAGTTTTCCTGTTGCATCACAGGCCAAAATTTTTGCGAGATAGATATTCGTTTTTACGATGAACAGGAACATGGGTCGATTTGAAACATTTTATTCCTGTGCATGAGCTCTTTCACAATAGCAAAGAACAACATAATATATTGATGTGTTTCTATCGTTTGACAAGCTGTGACACTTGCAATGCCTTTTTATGGATTAGGAAAGAAGTTAGCACATAAAGTGATGTGCAGAATGCCAAAATCTTGCAACAATTATGTGAGCAACCGGACTGCGCTAAATTTGTAGTGTTACTGTATGGCAAAACGCAATGCAATTCACTATAATGAAATCAGAAATGAGGAAGCGATGTAGAAAGTACCACCAAAACGCTACCACCGGAAAGATAATAGCTTTACACTGCATGTTATGAGTTGTTCTTATCAGTTACATGTACTTATCTTGAAGACTTGTCGATTGTCTTGCAACTGCAGAGTTTGGATATGAATCCTATGATGAAGCACATGGCAGAATGGCATTGAGGCCGCTAATGATGAGCCAGTCCGCTACACCCCACTAGTTGTTGAACGATTTATTATGTAGATTTTCCATTATGAGTATATGCTCTTCCTTCTGTAATGAACAGATTTGTACAACCTTAAAAATGTGTTTGTGTGCAATGTAGCAGTACCACCGGAAGGAAAACTGTCTGAATATTTCCTCTTTTTTGTCTTGTAAAGATGTTGCCAAACTGGACGCTGAATCTGATAAATCAGTGAGTGTGTTACGCCATGACGCATAAACTTTGACTCGTTTTAATGGAACTAGTCATTCAAATGTCATTTATAATTATATACTGAATATAAAAAAGAAAATAGTTTAATACTTGCCTGACACATGTTGATATACTTTATGCAAAAGTTGGAACGTTTCCGTCAATGTCCTTGGCAAAAATTCTTCCCACATATTACATTATTAATTTCTGATAAGGATTTTGCTAAATGAATGAACCGTAAATGTATCATCCATTATTTTGTGATGATTTTATTTTGAGCAGGAGCTTCCCAAATGGCATTTGATAACATTTTAACTAGTTTTCAATAATAAATGTACTTAAAGAGATCATTTGACTAAAAAAAAGTCAGCAAAATCATGAGTTTTGTGCCATAATGTACTTAATAACCTTTTGTCATCACTGCATTTGGATTTATTTGCACCTCATATATTACTGAAAATATTTTAGCACCCTAATTTGTCATTTAGAGTTCATATTATACAAACTTTAACCATAGTTTTGATCACTGGTTTAAATGGATTTTTATCAGTAAAGTTATTTAATTTTATGGGTACCCTTCTTGAAAGACTACATATGGAAGGAGCATCATGCACCTTTTGCTTACCAGATGTCAGTAACAGCCATTTGTTAACATTCTTTACTTGTATTCAATACATTTATACCAAAAGAGATCATTTGCCAGAAAATATTCTACAAAATCATGGGTTTTCGTGACTAATGTACTTCATGACCTCTGCCATCGGTGTATTTGGACTAATATGAACCTTACATATGTTTAATGATATTCTAGCACCCTCATGTATCATTTAGTGTTCATATTATGCCGACCTCAGCAATGCTTTTGATCATTGGTTCAAATTGATTTTTATCATCAAAGTTATTACCTGTATGGATACCCTTTTGGGTGGGCCATACATTTTTTAGCTCCAATAAATGATAATTATATTATGCACTGTTTGCTTCCCAGATGTCATAGACACTATTTAAACTTGTTTTCAATACATTTTTACCTAAGGAGGATCATTTGTAAAAAAGAATTCTAGAAAATCATGGGTTTTCGTGACTATTGTACCTAATGAACTTTCACCGTCAGTGTATTTGGACTTGTTTGCATATCATGTATGATGTAAAGTATTTCTAGCATTCTTCTGTATCATTTAGCTTGCATTTTATACCAACGTTAGCAATGTTTTTTATCTCTGGTTTAAATTAAGTTTTATAAGTAAAGTTATTTATTTGTATGGGTGCCCTTTTTTAATGACTCGTAAAATATAACGCCCCAACATACTGAGGTGGCATCATGCATTTTTTAATTCAGGTGACTCTTAGCTTTAATTTGATGTATGTTGCTGCTTGTTACCCTGTGGGGACCACCATCTCGAAAACTAGCTCACTTTTTACTGCTTTACTGCAGCACTAACTGTTGGACATAACAGTTAGTTAATTTGATTTGATTGCTTTTCTTTGATGATACACTGAGAGGACTAGAAACTTAAGTTTTGTTTTAAGTAAAAAAAATGATTTTACCCTCCTCCGCATTGTAAAATGGACATTGAAGGGTGGCCTATATCTATTAATGTCAGCAGCTATTATGTGAATTAAGTCTGTTAAGAATGGCAGATTTCATAGAAGGAATTATATTTGATATATGACTTTTTACCCAGACAAATTTAAAGCAAAACTTAAGTTTTTAGTTCCTCTCAGTATAATTGAGAGTCTTTTGATATCAAGTTTACCAGACAAGGCTTCGAGAACGCTTATTGAATTGCGAGGCTCGTCGAGCGATTCAACATGTGTTCTATAAGCCGAGCTTGGTAAACCGCGACCCTGATGTTCTATTTATCAGTTTACAAGTTGGTTCACTCTACAAACTAGCGATTATGACGTATTTATCTATGTTCGTGAGTAGTAATGGGCCATTACTACTTTCGTGACGATCATTTTCATTGACGACGTCATTAAAAACTGCAACGTCATGATGGCCTGATAAGGGCACATGCAGCGTTTATCAGGTCAACGTGCACCAATGCAGTATATATGAGCATGGTAAATTGAATCATTTAGGAAGCCTCTTTGCGAGATAAAATGTATGTAATAAAGCAGAAACAGAATCCAGGTGAAGATTATGTCAATTAAACGTATTAAGGTAACTACCCATAGCAATAACCGTAACTCTGAATCATCAAGGGAGGTAATACTTGGTAGCGTTCGATTATGACAAAGTGTGATTTTACGCAACTATGATATGTTTTCTACAGACAGTAATGCCCGTTACACTGCACGTTGGTAATCTGAAAGTGATTGATATCACATTAAAAATGCAAACAAAATTTTAAGTATAATGAACAACAAAAGTTGGCATTTTTACGGATACTAAACGATGGACGCTCAGCTCTGTGAGAAGAAAAAAATCAGTCAGTGTAATGGAACACGCATTAAACCAGGGAAATGTCAGTCGACTGTTCGCGGTTTTTTGACAGTCCACAACAACAATGATGATATAACTATCTGTATATAGATCTATATTTGATTTTCTCGTTTTATTTTACCTGCATTAAAATTTCACCAAGTCAAACTTTCTCGTCACGTTCTCTAGCGTCTACTTTGAACCTGACGTGCGATAATGACGTCACTTGCTCTTATGACGTCATCATGCGTAAACGACAAGTATTGAACTTGACTTTGACGTTGAAAGTCCCTCGCCTAAACAATTTGCCTTATGTCAAATGTGTTCCAATATTTAGTTACAAGGGCTATCTTGGACTAAGGTTGACCCAAGTATAGTCGTGAGTCTAAATTATAGTTTTACTAAAGGTATGCGAGGAATTCTGCCATCGGGGTCTGCAAACAACAAAAGCACAGACCAGCTTGCGCATCCGAGCAGTCTGATCAGCGCCTTTGCTATTCTCAAATTGAATAGTATCGTATTTAAACTTGCTCCAAGCGAGACTTCACTATTTCTATCTAGTCTCTGTGGCTGAGAATGCTGGTTTTTGGTATGATCTTATCGGAAACCCTGAAGACAGGTTTTGTCGCATCGATGCTCATATATGCATTTATATTCATGTAAATGCGGACCCAATCCACAAACCCGTTTCATGCGATATGCATATAGAAAATGTCTACCCCTCTAGACTACTCGTGGCCAATTCCGCCCATGACCAACGCCGACGGGATCCGTACCAAAGATAATACCCCCTCCCCCTCCGCGCCACTGAATATCCCCTTCAGTAGCGGGAAGGGTGTGGGCATAAAAAGAACCTTTCTCATATAAATGCGGGTCCAACCAAAGCATAGGTAAGTTATAGATACTCAGTGAGACGGTTCTTTTGAGCACCCAAGGCAAATATAAAAATAATGAGCAATAAAATATTTACAATTTTACGCTAAATTTTTTGCTAATCTCCAAATATACTCTACATTTGACATGTTTCAACCGAAAGATGTCCGTTAAGGGATATATAGATCTAATAGAAATAAACCTCCTCTGGTCAAGTGTTAAGGTCTGGCCTTGCTTCGCGATCGGACATTAGTATGGCGCCCGAGGCCGCAACAAAGGTTTAAAAACATTTCAAATTTTTGAATGAGTACATGTAGTATATGCATCGATCAATTGAAGCGATGCATATTAAAACAGCACATTTTTCACCTAAATTAGACATGCAGAGTTACTCCGTGACCTTGAAAAACGGTAAATGTCCCCAAATCATTACATCTCTATCCTAATGATGTATCTATGCAAATTTGGTCAAAATATATCAACTAGGTGTTCAGACAAAATGCAGATAAGTTTCTTTTTACTGTGGGTGGGGTATTTTGGTATCGTTTTTGGCATTGAAAAGTCTTCTCATATATGCATATAAATGTTCCAAACATTTGGAATACATATAATTTCATTTGGCAGTTCACAGTGAGATCTTTCAATCAATAGTGTTTGGTTCGTAAGGTTTAAACATGCTTAGAAATAAGAAAAGCCTGCTTAGTTCATTATTTTGCAGTTAAGGGGGTAGGGATAATTATTTGGTAATATCTCACTAATTAGACGGTGATTTTTTTTAAAAATCTGTCATAATGCATCTTATATAACGATCACTTTCCTAAAAAAAATAGAAAAATTTATTTTTTTAAAGTATGTTTAAATATTGAATAATCAGTCAGTAATTGCTAAAAACGAATGTATAAATATCGGTGAATGCTGGGTTGAAAGCGTGATATGAAGAAAAATACTTGCATAGCTGCAAAAAAATGGTTTGAGAAAAAGTTCTTAATTATTAATGGCTTCGCATGCTTGTTTGAAATAACGATTTTCAAATATAAAATTGAGTTACAGAATATTTTACTTGTCTTAATGAGTTTCCAAAAAGCTGCGTAAAAAAGCCAACACAGGCCATATAATAAAAAACTGTAACTTTTGAACTGGACGGTAGATTTTCTTTAAAATACGTCATTTTTCTTATAATATGATATACTACAGAATATCAAAAAATGAAAAAAATCTATTTTTTGGAAAAAAAAATCGCCCAGGTGTGGGCAGTGACCTTAAGAACTGCCAATGTGTAGAAAGTCTCCAGTTGTACCTCTAATCTCCATCTTCATTTCAAAACATCCTAAACTGCTTCAGTCTGTTTCTTCTGTTTTGTATTTGCTATATCAATTAATAGGGTTCGCAGTGCTCCTTTAACTTGTTTATGTAAATAAAATACATATAACAAAGTCATACCATATCAAGCAGATTCAAGAACTTTATTCTGGCTAAAATCCATCTGTATACTCAAGATTGTACATTTTGGCATTTACAACAAATGGGCAGAAGGAGAAATATAACAGCCACCTCTAATGCATATGCATTTCACCACATATAGTCACACAAACCATGGTATAACTACTACTTGCACTTCAGTTTTTACTATGTAAATATGGTAACATTTGGTATACTATTCATAACAATAGTATCATTACTTTTTAATCAAGGTTGTATATCTAAAGTGACACATTTCTGTTATTATTGATTAAACTGCTTTCATACTATGTTCAGCTGTTTATTTCAACAAACGGTCTTCTTAGCTGAAACGTGTCAAACATCGATATTTAATATTTATCTCTGTCCCCTGTGACCAATTCTACCATCTAGTGCCTCCAGTGAGAAAAATAATATTTAGCAAGGTGAGAAGATTAAAGCTGCATACTCTGTAACTATGAACATTTTTCGAAAAATTTTATTTTCTTTTTAAATCATTTGTAAAAGTAGAATTAAGCTATGTTTTCACAATAAAAATGTTCAGTACAGCTGAAAACTGCATGAAAAAGTGAATTATCTTATCAAATAGGTGTACTTTTCTCTTGTTGGTAATTATTTGCGTCCCTCCAATAATTATAGACCGTTGAATTTTAACATAAATGCAGTTGTTTTGATAGTGATAACTTGTTAAGATTTACGAAAATGGTAAAATGTTCACCTGAATTTGAGTATTTTTACTGCGTTCTTGAAAAATAAAAACATTATTTTTAAAATTAGCAGATCAAAAGTTACAGACTATGCAGCTTTAACCCTCTCTTTCTGGATATCATTGAAACAGTTAACTAGCATATGAAAGCAAAAAAACTACTTAGCCTGGCGAAGGGTATAATAAACAAAAAGTTTGAGTGTACAAATGTTAATATTTTCTTATTCATCACTTTCAGCATGTGTCTTATTTAGACGGTTCTTTTGAGTATAACAAAATCATAATAAGTTTTGATTGAAAAATAAAGAAATTTGTTGTTAATTACACACTATTATCTAGAGGCTTTGGACTTCGGGTTCTGTGAACGTCGTACTCTCTATATCTCCTGAACCATTGCAAAGAGATCCAGAGCAAAGATGATTCTTGTTCAGCTGCTTCGCAGGGGCCACAGAACACGTAATAGTTATACCATGGGTTGTCCGCCTGTACGTGGAGATAATCCACGAGCTTTAGCGAGTGGATTATCTTACGTACAGGGGGACAAATATGGTATAACTATTTTTTACTACCTACATCAGTGTAGACCTTGCACATCATGAGATATTTCGTGCTAAAGTTGGTAAGGGTGGTATAAATACACATCATGCTTGTCTGTTTCCAAGTTAGCATGTAAAAGCGTGCTTCTATTGGCCCGCCAGCGAATCACCATTTAAACGGCGTTTCTTTGTCCTGCCGATAGTGTTCCAAGAATGTATTTTTGCATGGTTCATAGCTAATGAGCATGGCTTCTAAAACGTTTTTACATACATGCCCATTTCAGAAAGACGCATGCAGAGCTCATTCATGGAGGTCAAAGGTCACAAATGTTGCATTTGTGTATATGCTTCCTACATTGTAGTTATTATTATCATTGACCAAAATTGTTCATGTGGACTATCTTTTTATCACTCAGTGTTTCCTTTGTCACCTGCTAGAGACGCACAAGTTGACCTTTAACCCTGAGAACATTGAAAATGTTCGTTTACTTATGCAGCGCGATTCGATTTAGTAAAGCTGCTAAACGTAGCAATGTCCTATTATATTCATACATCCCTAGACACTAGACAACCACAGCTTTAAACATCGATAATCATTGTAGTCCTGCAATAACAGAGCAAACGTTATATACGGTATATGCACCTTCAATTGACCATGCCATTAGAGACTTGACGTTATAAAAATAAATAGTCGAAGGAGTGTCAAAATGATACATCTGTCAGACCGTCTGTCTGTCCGTCGATTACGCAATGAGTGTTGCACGTGTTTTCTTCATAGAACCAAGATGTACATGGGGTTTGGACATTATCGTCAAATTATCTTTTGTCAATTTGCAAGGTTTGTCATTTTCAGCATCACACTTTCCAATCTATAACACAGTGGATACTTTCCTCGTGCAGCTTCATATTAACATTCCTCAATTTTTGTACTTTCTGAACTTATTTGTTTTCATTCATGTGTATGTTATTAGTTGGTGCATTATCCGGGTAGTGGACGGTGATACGATCCTGCCTTTTATGAAACATTTTTACACATCTTATGTAGTATTTTACCTGATCCTGGATTTTTTTCGGCCAAATGTCGTCCTGGACCTTCTTTTCCATAAATCCCGCCCAAACACTAAGTATCTGCATTATATTTGTTTTTAATTTCTTCATTACCGGTACTGACATCCTGGTGCTGCGCGTATGATATTGAAAATTGTGTTGATATTTCTGTAAAAATCGCAGTGTTGTTTTTTGTTGTGTTGTTCTGTATTTTTTCCTGATTTTGGTGCGTGCCTGTTGTAAGTGTTTAAATTTGTTCTAGTACTTTTTCATCTTATTTCACAACTTCTATACCTCAAAGTTCATGTACCGCTTAGTCAGAAATGTAGGACATACACGAGGATATGCATTTAGATGCGTAAGTAGATCTGAAACCGACATTTAAACTAATTTGCTGCTGCGGTATGTATTAATTGTTTGTTTGTTTGATTCGACTCTTTATGTCCCATCAACAATATTTCAGTTAAACAGGGACGGGGCTTCCTGGGTTGAACCAGTACTAAGCTAGGATAAATGTGTCTTGCTCAAGGACCGCAACGCAGTGACGCCGGTGAGGCTCGAACCCGCGGCCCCTCGGACTCGAGTCAAGCACTATACCACTGAGCCACTGCGCTCCCGGGTATGTATTAAAACTTTTCCCCATACATAATAATAAATATTATTTTTCTCTCTGGAGACACTAGATGGTGGAATTGGTGACAGGGGACAGAGATAAATACCAACTATCGAATAAGCATGGCCTTGTCCATTTTGTATTTTAAAGGGTTATAGGTTTAAACTTCTAAATTTTGGTGCACTTCTTTATCTGAAAATGGTGTTTATCTTAACAAAAAAACAGTGGAGAGCCTGGCGGCATTTCATCTGGGTTTTCTGCTTTGGCTGTTGTCAGACCCACCGGGATTTACCTGTTGGATTTCTTTTGCTCCGGTAGTTCAGTTTTATTTACTGTTGAGTCCTTATCTTTGCTTTATCTCCTTTTTATATCTTGATTTCTATGTTCTAGGGGATTATGCTATAATAATTTAGGGATATTTAATGCAAACCAAACATCTATTTGTCTTGATCCACATCTGAAATAAGGGTGAGGTTGGCGCACCGTGAAACCGGTTTAAGCCCTCCAGTAAAATATTTTACTGACTGCTCCTAGGTTCTGACTGACTGTTTTGGATCATTTATGCTATTTCTGTCATTTTTTGCTATTCTTTCGTGCGCGCCTTTTTATTGATGCCTTGTGGTCATCTGCTGGGAAAGGGCTGACCTCTTGGCTTGTTTGTGATGTCTAACAGTGAAGTTGTCACTTTCCCATTGGTATCGTGGGTCAAGTGTGGTGCATGATTGTATCAATTCCTGATATTTGCCCTCTCTCTTACTTTAACTATTTATCAAATTACCTGTTTACCGGTATCTAGAATAAAAATTGGTACTGTTAAACATGTTTAAGACATTCAGTATTTTTGCTGACCATTCCAAGGCGGTGTTTTCGTGGAACATTTAAGTTACTTTTTGTCTTTGTTATACTGTCTTGTCTATTCCTTGCAGCCTTGTGATATACTGCTGGGAAAGGGTTGACCTCTTGGCTCTCTTGTGTGTGATGTTTGTTGTGTTTTTGTTACTTTCCCTCGCGGTATCCTGGGTCAGGTGTGGTACTTGATTGTATCGATTCCTGATCTTTGCCTTCTTCCTTACTTTTTTAATGTGTTTTGTATGCTCAACTATTATAACATATCATTGCAAATCATAAAGATATACAATATTATCTATCGCTCACAGAATATAAATAAATTTACTGATAAGAAGGGTGAAAGTAAATCAAGAACAGGCCTCGAGGTTATAAAACTTTTTTTATACTTTCTTGTCTGTTACTTGCAGCCTTGTGATATACTGCTGGGAAAGAGTTGACCTCTTTGCTCTCGTATATCATTGCAAAACATAAAGTTGTACAATATGAATCTCTCGCTCGCAGAATAGAAATAAATTTACTCAGAAGAAGGGTGAAATTAAAAGAAAAAGAAAAAGAACAGGCCCGAGGTTATAAAACTGTTTTAATTCTCAACTGAGCTGAGCACGAAATTTATCCTGCTCATAATTGTTAAAATGCCAACAATTGTTGGCATTTTAAGATTTATTAGCATGATAAATACACCATCTGAGAGACTTAAAGTTAGAAACATCTTCGTTTATCAGTATTGTAGTTTTTATGAGAAGTTGAGATTTCCTGCTCAGTTGAGTTGAGCATGAAAAAAATATAACCTCAGAGCCTGGTGTGAATATGGAGACTGTATTTAGCGGTAAAGCAGAAAAAATCGTCAACCATTTTCAAAATGCTTATTGGATCCAATGTAAAATCACATTATTGAAAATTGCCTTATACTGGAATTCTAAATGTGGATAGATTTGCACTTCGATGCATTGTATCAACGTTTTAAACAATGAGCTGACAACATGCGTAAAAACAACTGCTTAAAGACCTATATGCCTGTCCAATAGAGGTAATTAAAGGATTTACTGATAAGAGACAGTTTCAGTATCTCACAGGATTAAAGGGCCTCAAGTTATAGTCACGTCATAAAGATTAGCCTTGGATCTGTCTGGAAAAGTCCCCAGGCAATGGTACCACTTTTATTGTCTAAGGATTTAGGTCTTATATAAACCTTTATCAGTCACATCTCATATATATTGTACTGTTGCTAGCTGCCTGATGAACGTTGTCAATCGCACGGCACGTGCCTTTATCATGTCATAAGGACGTTTTACTTTTTGAATGACGTCGCTTATGACGCTGAATCAACACAAAAATCACGTCATAAATGCTAGTTTGAAGAGTGAAACAATGGGTAAACTAATAAATAGAATACCATGTTCGCGTCTTTTGATCTCAAATTTACCAGGCTCGGCTTTGAGAACGCATGTTGTATCGCTCGGCAAGCCTCGCAATGTCAACAAGCATTTTCAAAGCCCCGTCTGGTAAACTTGATATCAAAAGACACTCACCTAGTATTCTCTATGTACATGTTTCTGATTTATTATATTTTATGCTACTGTGCACCTTTAGCAGAAAAATCACGATGTCGATTATCTAATAAAATACTACAAGAGGGTTTTTTTTATAATTAGTCTTCAAGACAGGGACAGGAAATTGCCGTCAACTACAATGCTAATTGGTAACTTGAAACTAGTGCTGAAACTGCTTAAATTCTGTTAACTACGTGTCATTGTCGACTTTAGGATTTTAGACGAATAAATCATTTTTTTGTGAAATTCATATCACTCAATTGCAGGACTGTCAACAACCACTCTACGGCAACCACTGTTTCTCTCTGCAACGATATTACCTTAACTGAAAACGATACATCGTGTCTTTATCCGTTTATAGTATGTACTAAAACATACCACGGGATTTCATTTATGTAAGTGTACTGAGCTAACCAATGATGATTTACGATGTAATACCATACCATGTAGCATTTCGTGCAATTCCGCACCAATCTACGCAAAACTAAACGGTATCGATGTAAATTTTAATAAATAGTGTTACCACTTATGCCGGTCTAATTGGTCACATACCTGTAATTGTAAAAAGACAGTGATTGGCTCAAAGGTGGGTGGAAGCTCAGCAAATATTTAAGTTGTAAGATGTTTGGTGATTGGTTAATAATAATATCATGGGAAATGAATCGCATTTATTAGACAGGTATATCTTTGCTGTACTTTTTGAAACAAATCTTGCTTTTGTTGATTAAGTTTACTGGTGTGGCTTAGAAAAAAGGACCTTGTATTCTGGTATTTTCAATGGAATTTTCCTCCCATGTAGGGTGCCCCACTTCAGGGGCCAAAAATTGGTAAAATATGGTGGTCTGCGGGGTATCTCATTCTTGTTTATTGAATGACCTAGGCCCAATCTGTAACACTATGGCATTCTCATTGTGATTGAAGAGTTGCGAGGACCACAACCAACTTAAAGTAGTTATGGAGGTCTATAAAAAAAAAACATTTACAGGTCTGGGCCCAATTGCCTAGACTCATTGATCAACGAAATTGCTAAAACTGCAAACTTTCTAGTGAACAGGTACACGATTGTCATGTCAATAGGCTAATAAGCAGTTTGGGGTTTAGATTGGCTGAGGATCAAGATTATACGTGAGAGTGGTCTCCCCTCGTTGATAAGTTCCCCTTCCGTACGCAGGCGTACGGAAGGGGAACTTATCGACGAGGCGTGTACGGGGGGAGCTTATCAGGTTGCACTTCACTATTAAATTGCCTTAGACGACAATGTTAACGTTTCGCTACTTCACTAAAAAAACTGTACATACAAAGCTTAACAAACCTGTCTTATTTTAAACAGCCATTCTATCCGATCAATTTCAAATAAAAACAATCATATGTTTCCATGGTCAGGGGCTGCCATATTGGATGGAGTCTAACAGCCACCAATTCGTACTTGAAGATTTGGCATATTTTCTACCTTGGGGTCAGTTAATGAAACCAACCCTATCTCCCTATAATAAAATCATTTCAAAAATAAATATCCCTATTAGTAACTGACATTGGTTGGTCTGTTTTTATACTACAAAATAATGAGCATGCATGATTGACAGATGACCTCATCCATCTTATAATGTTAACCTAATGCTATCCCCACAAAAGGCGGGCCAAGCTTTGTCTAAGTTAAGTGGTGTGTACCCATCAGCGAGGTGAAATTCAAATGGAAGGGGAGCTTATCAACGAAGGGAGACAAGTCTATATTACACGACTGTAGGCAGGTCAAAATACAATTACTTGCATGTGTCTTAACAGCTCTATGGCTTGTCTACGCCCATTAATATTGTTGACAATAAATGATTAATTGTCTCTATCTGCAGATTAAATTCGCTTGGTTAGCCAAGTAGGTCATTCTTTTTGCGACAGATCATTATTAGCACGTTTCTTTGATCTATCTATCTACATAGATATCTAAGAGCATAAAACACAATCCTCCATTAATTCCAATAGAGTTTCAAAGACATCAAAGAACACCGCCTGAGAAAAATAGCTACTCACTTTGTAATAAAGTCGCTATTATACACGCGTCTCCTTAGAAACATAAAGAAGTAAAACGTAGTTGACATTTCGGCAAACTTCAGGGATTATGTAATGACATGTGTATGCCTGGACATCCCCGCAGTCTCGATAGACCATTCGATGTCGCACAAACAGATGATTAAATTCAATAAAGAATCGTACCATAGCTAAGACTTTGAAAGCAAGGAAGGAGTATGATCAGGAAATACCATTATCACACACTGCAGACTAACCCACGGTACCGTGAGGAAGAGCCACAGACCATTAACTACAACAAGACATCAGAAAGACAACAAAGGCCAAATAATTAGCTCTCTCTTCCCCGTCAAGATGATTGAAAAACTAGAAACGACACAAAGTAGTGCATATTAAACAAAGACTAACAAAGAACCCCCATTGCACTTCAAAATAGATTGATACATTACACTTGTTCTAAACTTACTAAGAACATGTGACTTAAGAGGACAAAGGCGAACTTTGAAGTGTTTGGTATGCACCATGCATTAAAACAGACCATTTAGTATGGCAATGGTCCGCAGTCCGTAGTCGTCCGTTCATATTTTCAAAGAGTCAGTTGGCCAAAATTTTAGATAGTGAAATGGAAAAAAAACTTATAACCCGGTCGCAAATGCCATAAACAGTTTTTCCCACAACAAACACCAACTATATATTGCTGGTTTAGATTAAATGCACTGTGTAGTGTGACCCTTTCACTTTTGTTCCTCCCTCGGGGACTGACTAATTAACGTACTGGCTTGCAGACGAATTGTATGGTGATTCCTTGCCTCAGATAATCGAACTGCTATTTTTGAACTCTTTATCACATTTGTGTATATTAAATCTACTTGTAATAACAACACGGTCGATTATATGACATATTAAATCCGCTTATTATCCAGCAGTTCCAAAGTGATTGTCCATTGATTTCTGGTTCTAGAGCATTTCAAAAAGACACGATAAAAATCTACCATCAGTAGACAGCGAGTACTAAGAATCAGTTACGACTGGCTTGGGTCTTTACGCATTCCTTGTGATGTTTGGATTATTCATAATATAATCAAGTATGACCAGTCTGTGACAATATGCAGTTTCATCTGTTTCTATATTGTCTGGGGACATATTAGCCACTGCAGGTCAAGCGACAAAATGGCATAACTCTTCATCAACTCAGTTTAAAGAGCCTTGCTGTGTGCTCAATGTATAGCTGAATTATAAATCAAGGTTTCTTTGTGTAAACAGAGTAAAGATTAATCAGTCTGGGTGGATCTTAAGGCTGATCTGAGTCTAAATGGAGCTCTTCATAACGCATAATCTAATATTCTTAAAGAACCTGAGATAATTCCGGATACATTAAATATGTTTTTAATAAGAGGCTATTTGTTGAATTTGTCTTGCATTTTGGGCTCCATGGACTATTATTCTTAGTCCTTGATACTTCATTTTGTTACCTTTTTGTGGATAACATGGTTAATATGTATATAAATATAGACTCAAGAAACAAGGTTAATCTATTTGATACAGTGTCTTCAGGGATTTAATTGTTTTAATAATGACTTTGATATCAGAGAGGAATAGCTTTGGTAAAAGGACACGCTGGAGGACAAAAGATGGGTAAATGATGTTTCCCTAGTTTTTTTCAAACCTTTATTCTAGATCTGATTGCGACAGTTGAAACAAATTCATTGATCAAACGAAGATGAATACTGCAACGAAATGACATATAAAGATGCACAATGCCATGTAGAAATTCTAAGATGTTTCTTTCAAAAAGAAAACAAACACACTAAATTGAAACATCAACATTTAAATGATGCTATACAAAATGGCTATTTTCGAACAAAAATGCGAAAGTTATTGTGACGAAGCTCAGCCACGTGCATAATACGTTGGTTCTACGTAAGACATGTACGGCCAGGTGCAAAATGCATATTAGAAACCCCGTTGTTTGTGATGCCCGTAAAGGTAGTCTTACAACCCATAAACCACCCTTTGTTGAGTGAGCATGTTTCTTCATATGGCTGAGTTTGTTGGCTATTCAACTCACGTTACATCTGATGGTAGCAGTGGCATAATGTCAACTGCCAGACCGGAATTGGCTTACCCATTTATTTCTCAGGCCAAGTCTCGGGTTGAGACTACCTACAGGGAGGGAAAAGTAGTATGACGGTTCGGCTGCTGTCCGTTCTAGTGCGGTTGTCATTTTGCTTTTAATACATTGTTTATTATTGCTCCCATTATGTGTAGGGATTTTGTGTTTCGTCCTTGCTTTGTTGTGCAGTACTTAGCGTCCTTTATAGCTTTCTACCATCTCACTGGGGAAGACAGAGCTTGTTGCTTTACGTATGCCATGTGGCTGTTAGTGTTCTGTGTCTCGCCTTTGCGGTGCCGTGGGTTCGTCTGCAGTATGCGATTGTGGCATTTCCTGGTCATACTCACAAACATTTTACTACAACACTATATTTCTTAGGATGATGAAAACGTTTCTGGAGCGTGAAATGTAGGTCAATACCATCGGGTGAATATGCATGCTTGAAAGTACGACTTCAAGGTCTGACAATCGCATTTATCAAAATATTATGTTACAGAGAAATGGACTTTATCACACCGGATAGGTGACAGTTGAAAACTTTAATGCTATCGACAAACGTAGAGCAAAAAATCGCTAGAAACAGAGTTTTTTCATCGTTTGTAGTGATTTTTGATCCGCGTTCGTCGAATGTTAAGAGCGTTTTCGATTGCCGCCTACCCGGTGTGTTTACGTATAATGATGACAAATGAAGTGAGTATGGCCAGTTAAGGCCACAATCACAGTCCACAGACCAACCCATGGGACCAGAGGAAGCGACACAGAACACGAGCTACATAAAAGCAACACCATCACGACATGAGATTTCTAAAAATATGGCATTTGACAAGTATAGACTCCGACGAGCCTGTGCAGCCTCCTTTTAAGCTTAGAAACTACAAATGTTGTTCAGTCAGTAGATTTACAATCATATATTCACGCCACTAGTAAAGGCTCTGATCAGACTGCGCGTGTGTGCAGGCTGGTCTGAGCCTTTGCTGGTTGCACATGCCACATTGATGGAAATCTCATGTCGCGGCTCAATTGAAGTAGGCAGTCGATTCTTTCTTCCTCGGCAAGCTGGTTGCTATGCTTTAGTTGTGATGTGGCGTTTTCAGTGTCTTTTCCTCGCGGAGCAGTTGGTTTGCCTTCGGTCTATGATTGTGGTATTTCTTGGTCATACTCACTTACTTTTTCGCACCGAATAATCTGAGAACGAATTATTTGGAAACAGAGTGAACCTACTAAATCGGATTCGGTTGAATTAATGAAGTATGCAAAGAAGAGTTTTGGGGAGGTGCATCAACTCGATTTCAAGAGATTTAGGACTGGCCAGAACAAAACAACTTAGTCATTTTAGGTACACAGAATGTTGGGTTTGGTTGAAAACAAATCTTATTACGTTTTTATCTGCAGCTCTGCTATATACAGACTATTTAGTTAATGAAAGGTTTTAAACGTGCCAGATTTACAGCAGAATATATTGCAATTCCAAAATGATGACTTGTCATTCGAGTACAACTGCTAATTGTTGAAACATGAAAGAACGAAGTACCGTTATATTGCTGGTTTTGTTTGGAACTTAACTGAATAGTAAAGGTTAAAGTGACTTTATGACGGAGGTGTGATCATGAATCAGCTCTGCAAAGAACTGAACATCTGGATTTCAAAGTTTCTTGCCAGATTTGTTCTACACAGAGGTAAGCTACCATAGTTATTGTGTTAAAAAATGAACCAGTGCACGATTTTTCGGTGTGCTTACATGTATCGCATATGCGCCGATGCTTCTAATAAATGACCATGCTGACCTATCCAGTAACGCTAGAGTTCTGAATTTTGTTCTGAGCCTTCATCTACATCCATACATCGTGCATGCGAGCAGCAAAGGTTCTGGCGAGTCTGCGCATGCGCAGACTCGCCTGAACCTTCGCTGCTCGCTGAAGCGATAAGTACCGAAATCTCGTGCACTGGCTACAATAACTTTCTTTCTTTTTTTAAATTCATACATGTATGAACGTCATAGGTTATTAATACTAAATAATAAATGTAAGGTATGTCAACTAGGTGCTACGTTAGCTTTGAAACGAATCCACAGCATTTCATAATTTAATGACCTACCATGAAAAGAGAATACAATGCATCCCAAATGTAATTCGAATTACAGGGTAATTCAAAATATTTAGCTCGAAATATCGAGATTTTACCGTAATATTGATGTTTCATAAACTTAGCTCTTCGGCAGGTAATTATTTTTCCGTTTCCATTGTGATGACATAACCCCTTCAATTCCATAGGCAGTCGATACGATGGAATTGCCGTAATTACAAATCACAAGTCACATATTACGTTCGCAGTCTGTGAAGTGACTACTAGACAATAAGCATGACATTGTATCCCTGAATGATTAACCAGTTAACTGACAAGAAATTACTTCAGTTTTTAATCAATGTTCTGGTTCCTAATCAGTCAGCTGAATGTCAACAGAATGTTCCTTGCCGCTTATTAAAGTTGCAACGAGGCCCTCTTAGATTCTAGCAATTAATTACAGCAAAAAATGATAGATCAATTCCAATGATAAGCAGAAATTACATTAATTGGTTTAGCAGAACAATGGATATACAGTGAAATGCAATAAGTTGGAAATATGATTTAGAATATCTGCTTAATAGGTTTTCTTGTATCGAAGCGCTTGAAAGCGTGCAATGGAAGTATGTATATATGGAGAACAAGTGCTGTTATAAAGAATTAAGTTCACACTCCGTTGTTACAGCAAATGTAAGATGGAATCAGTGCAAATAGTGGCATGCAGATAACAAGAATACACCTGAATGTGATGTAGTCAATATCAAAGTTTTTATCGGTACTTTTTGATCTGTGATTTAGGAAGACAGTGATTGTGTTTAAGGAAAGTAATTAAAGCTAGCGTATGAGCCAGTACATTATTTTAACTTTGGGTAATTTTGCATGTTTTTGACGTCTGCTGATTTTTATCAAAATCAACTTTTTATAAAAAAAAATCTTTCAAGAATATCATCAAGGTATCAAACAGTTTGGATCCAGATCAGGCCCGACGTTTTGTCGGGCCTTATCTGAGTCCAAACTGTTTGGAAATATTATCAGCAGACGACCCTAGTAGAAATAAATCAGATGGAAGATGCAATCAGTGCAAAAAGCGCCATGTAGATGGAATACACCTGATGTAGTCAATATCAACGTTTTTATCGGTAGTTTTTTATCTGTGATTTAAGAATACAGTGTAAGTGTTTAAGGAAAGTAATTAAAACTAGCGTATGAGCCTGTACATTGTTTCAACTCTTTGCCTACTGGGTAATTTTTGCATGTTTTTGTCTTCTGCTTTTGGAAAAAAATCTTTGAAGAATATCATCAGAGTGTCAAACAGGTAGGACCCAGATCAGGCCCGACAAAACGTGATCTGGGTCAAAACGGTTTGGAAATATTATCAGCAGACGACGCTTGTAGACAAAATCAGATGGAAGATGGAATCAGTGCAAATAGTTACATGTAGATGGAATACACCTGATGTAGTCAATATATAGTTTTTGATCTGTTATTACGGAATACAGGGAAGTAATTAAATCTAGCGTATGAACAAGCACATTGTTTTAACTCTTTGCCTACTGGGTAATGTTGCTTTTTTGTTGCCGTCTGCTAACTTTTATCAAAACCAACTTTTTTGAAAACCGTCTTTCAAGAATATCATCAGAGCCCTCATTTGGATCCAGATTTTGTAGGGCCTGATCTGGGTACAAAATGTTTGCACATTTTATCAGCAGACGACACTAGTAGGCAAAATCAGACGGTGGATGCAATCAGTGCAAATAGCGACATGCAGATAACAGGAAAACACCTGATGTAGTCGGTATCAACGTGTTTATTGGTAGTTTTTGATCTCTGGTGAAGGTTTGTCGTCTACTGATTTTTGTTTACAAATCAACTTTTACGAAAACAAATTCAGGAATATCGTCAGAGTGTCAAACAGTTTGGATCAAGATCAGACCCGAGGTTATGTCCGGCTTTATCTGAGTTTGGAATGGTTATCAGTACTGAGACGATACTATACTTAAGGAATTAAGAAACGCAACAGACACTTCAAGTCATTGTAAGGATATAATATGATGCAAGTTTTTAGAGCAAACGATATTTTTCAATAGGAGCAGTATGTGTGCGTCAAATTACAGCAGGTTCAACGTAATTATCAATTACGTAATCCTTTTGGCATGCGCGAAACCAGCCTGACCCCCCGTAGTAAACTGCTGAAACAGGGTCAATAAAAGCAAAGTTTGAATCAACCATCGGTTTATTGTTTTAAAAAGTCTTGGCATAGATTGTGGATTAAGGAAATGATCAACTGGCGACGTTTCTGTAGGATTCTGAAACGGCTTAACGTCATTAACGTCAACTCTGAATACTGCGTAAAACGTGTAAACTTTCTTTTCTGCTTGAGATTTATTCATTACAAGGAAGTTTTGTTCAAGAATTATGACTTGAGATCTTCAGACGTCAAAAAATCTCAATTCTGACGTCAAAATTCGATATCCTACGTTTTAATGGTTTTCATGATGTTTATGTGTTTTTTCTAATGATAAAATGGTCCAGTGACAAAGTTTAGGTCACAGTTAACAAGTTTGGTGTTCACTCTCGGCATGTAATCAGATGTTTTCTCTTGCATTATGCCATGTTTTGTTTGGCTAACGTCAATATAAACACCTTGCCAGCGTATTTCTACGGTATCTGAAAAGTCATTATTTCCCAAGAAAGCATGTTCTGATGTCTCTATGTTAATCTTATCCCGTATATTCACCAGCGACCCAAACCCGACGCTCTAAGTGACGTTTATCGTTTATTCATTACCATTGTGTATCTTGCCATTCAAGTAGCGTGTTTTGACGCAATATTTGACTGCATTACGAATATGATTGGACGTTTGTTTAATTTGCACATTGTCAAGTCGACGCCAAATAACCAAACATGGAAAATACGGGGTTTCTTGATCTTTATTCTGACGTTAACGTCACATTTTACGTTTTCATATTTTTTCATCTTGTAGCGTAAAATGTAGCGTTAAAATGACGTTTTTGTACTTCACCACATGCTATAAATACTCAATAAGATATTTTCAAAAGAGATTTTACGTAACCGTCATCTAAACACGCAAAAATTATATTTTTGTCTGTTGCGTTTCTTTATTCCTTAAGTATAGTTGGCAAATAATTAAGTTTGCACTGTTTTGTAACAGCAGATGGAAGATGCAATTCTGTTCAATAGCGACAACGCACCTAATGTAGTCAATATCAACGTTTTTATTGGGTTTTTTATCTACAGTGAACGTATAAGGAAAGTAATTAGAACTTTAGCTTATGAGCGAGCACATTGTTTTAATTTCCAAGTACAGGTATACAGTAGAGCAAGAGGCCTTACATTTGTCTGAATCTTCATATAGTTTCATGTGTATGCGAGCAGTGAATGCACAGGCTCGTCAAAGCCTTGTCTGCTGGCTTTGCAGTGTCAAATTATCAAGTACTGGAGTATATGTACTGAACATAACGATAAAAATCAAACAAAAATTTATAATTTTTGAAACAGTTAAATCGTTTGCAATCAGCATCGACTCAGATCAGACCGGACACGTGTGTTTACACTTGGCATTTAGTTAGATTTTATTGGGTTTTGATTGGTCAATGAATAGTTGAAAGGGTCACATATTACTTTTTTAGAATGGCGTTGCAAATCGACACAAGAAGCTTATTTTTATGTTATCAAACAGAGCAGACCCTGCAGAGATGTTATGTTCTTGTTCTGTGGCATCTTATTGATGTCTACACTGTTTGTCGAAGTACCACTTTAAGTTTCCAGACAAATGATGGGTAATTTTTTATCATAAGTAAAAACATTCTTATCTTGTGACAGAAATAGTTATTTTTGTTCATCACCATATCAAATGCATTAAGAGATTGATCCAGATATTATGATGGTTTTTATTTAGTGTTTAGAAGTGATGTCATATCTTTTGATTCATGAACGCATAATTGAATGCATTATGACGTTCGAAAGGATAAATTTCCTATGAGGAAATTATCTCATGGTTACCATAAAACACTAAAGTGTAATTAAGATATAAAGGAAAGTGTTTTTATGCCAAAATAGTTGTCCCATCATGTGAAAAGACAGTGATAATAACTTGGATAATAATGACAAAGGCTTGTCGGGACCTTAGCGACTGGATATATCATTTGTTTGGCAGATATGTGCTACACAAAGGTAAGTCCCGTATTTATCCCTTTATTCGGGCACCTTAAATAATCTGGAAATGGATCCTTCTGAAACAGATTGTGAAACAAGCAGACTTGGTTTCATTGCCTCTTTTCATAAGTATTGTATGACATGTGTAATACCTTGCACCCCATCCCAGCCAGCTATCGTTGAATTATATGAGCCACGACATGGCATGTTGACATTTGTAGCTCAAATGAGCCTACTCACCCCCCTTTTAAGCTTAGAAACTCCAAATTGTGTTCAGTCAGTAGTTTAACCGTCATAGAATATTCAAGCGACTAGCAAATGCGCAGGCTGGTCTGAGCCTTTGCTGGTCGCACATACCACATTGTTGGAAATCTCATGTTGCGGCTCAATTATGTGCTTTTCGCGTCTTTGGAGCAATCGACTGACCATTACATATATCGGAACCAAATATAACCTATCTTAAAGTAATTGATTACGACCAGAAAATGCCATAATCACATATTACAGACCAACCCATGGCACCGTGAGGAAGAGTCAAAGAAAGGTAACAGAACACAACAAAAGAAAATCAGCCGGCTCTCTCTTCCCCAGCGAGATGGATGCAAAGAAGAATGGACATAAAGTACTGCAAAATAAAACATAGGCCTAACACTACACCCCACCCTCCTCAAACAATTGGAGCCACAACAAACAATGAATAAACAACATCAAATACACTGCCTCAGAACGGACAGCAGCCTAAGCTATTGTAGCTTAAATTATTATTACTGGCCAAATCGTCACCCATGGACAGCAGCCTAAGACACTGGGGGCGACTTTAACGCATTTTACTGGTACAAAATCTTCGCCCTAGATTCTGCTTTTGTTGGAGCACAGACGTCGTCAAGCTCGCATGAGGCTTCCTAACTATTGCAATGTTAGGGAACAATGAGAAACAGTCAAATCAAATTAACGCACTATGGCGAAACAAAGAAAAGGGCTCACAGATGGTAAGAGTTAAAGACAATCTCTAGTTGAGCAACGGTGGGCCCAGCTACAGCAAAGCACCAGGCACTAACCCACTGATTAAAGCTTTACTTCAGAGCGGTCATTGAGTCTGAGGCATTCGTGCAATTAAAGAGGAAACCATAGCTACAAACCCTGAGTGAGTTTACAACCAGGCATACAGACTGTCGCATGATATCCAAGTTATATAAACCTAATAAATATGTTCAAAATGATAATCGAGAGCGCACAAACTCTATGACATGATCATAAATTATATTGTTTAGGTGGTTCAAAAGTGAAAAGCCGTTTTTCTTTATACAAGCCAAAATAAAGAGAGCCATCTTTATTAAAAGTGTGTTCAATTAATTACGTAAAGTTCCCTGTGATTAGATTATGAGGTAATGTAGTAAAGAGAGAAGAAAAATCATATTTAGACACACTGGTTGTTAGAAAGTTTTTTAGATTTTAATTTATTAAGTACCTTACCTGAATGTTTAATAGACCAAAATAGATTTTTACCATTCCCCCCATAAATTTTTCACACTATTTTATAACATGGTTTTTAATAGTAGTTTGGCAAGAGGAATGTCAACGGTTTAGACAGCTCAGTAATGGAATATGCACTAGAATTTTACAATAAAACGTGATTTATATGGTATTTTATGAAGTTAGGGTAGCCAGTAAAACGTAGGAAGCTAGTCATGCTTTTCATCAAAAACACTACAAACGTAGCAGACATATGCCGTCGATGTCTATCATTGACACACCTCTCATTATGCAGATTATGCTCATAGGTCTTAGCGCTGACAGGTTCTTTTTTATGTCTTAATTTCTGTGTTCTGGGAGGTGATGCATTGATAAAATTAGGGGTCTTCCATACAGACCAAATATCTATGTGTCTTGATCCAATTCTGAATTAAGGGAGAGGTTGGCGCCGTGAAACCGGTTAAAGCCCTCCAGTAAAATACTTTACTGACCGTTCTAAGGCGGCACTTCTTTTGTGGATCTTTTATGTTTTGTTTTGTCTTTTGTGTTTGTTATGCCTTCTGTTTATTTGTGCCTTGTGGTCACCTGCTGGGAAAGGACTGACCTCTTGGCTCTCGTTTGTGGTGTATAACTGTGAGTTTGCCATTTACACATTGGTATCCTGTGTCAGGTGTGGTACTTGATTGTATCGATTCCTAATCTTTGCACCCTTACTTACTTAGGCGGAAGAAGATCTTAATTATCTCAGTAAAACGAAACTCTTTTATCAATAATATTACAAATAATACAGTTTCCAGAATTTGATTCAACTTGCTGTCGTTTGCTACTACGATTACAAAATTCTTGTAAGGCGCTAGCAGTTTCATTACGACATTTGGTGAAGTCTTTTGGCGAAAGAAACCTGTATTGTGAGGATTGCGCTTGTTTAATCTTTATCTATATAGATATCTTTACTGTAAATATATATACCAACATATGTTTGAAAGTCATTTGAGCGAAATGAGCATCTTTCTGATCTAGTTTTCTTAACAAAACCCTGGGTTTCAGAGGTGAAATGAAACAGGACTATAGAAAATAAAAGAAACAAGACAGAAAACACACACCTATATTTAGGTCCTTTACAGATAGTAAATTTAATTCTATAATCTGCAATAATTTCCAAATCCCCAGTGTCTATATGTCCAGCAAGCTGATAGCAATATTAAGAACCCTGACATTCTCAAAAATCAGGAGTAGTTGTTTCAATATCAAGTTCATTTACTAATTTGTTAAAATTAGATAAAGTACATAATGTCAGTTTATTGTATTTATAACACATAATAGGTGACTCCTTATTTTCAAAATAAGTAGGAATAGAATAGATAACAAATTCATCCTTAATATACTGGATAAGCTTATGAATTGTTTGATTTTGTTTGATTTGATTCTTTACGTCCACTCAACAATCTTTCAGTTATGCGGGACGGTTCTTCCTGGGTTTAACCAGTACTAAGCTAGGATAAATGTGTCTTGCTCAAGGACCACAACGCAGTGACGCCGGTGAGGCTCGAACCCGCTACCCTTCGGTCTCGAGTCAAGCACTCTACCACTGAGCCACTGCGCTCCCGTGATGAATTATGAATTGATCCTTTGATTAATTTCTAAATCAATATACGGATGAAGGGCATGTTGAGTATAACTCCTAGTAAGAAGTGCTGCATCATAAAGTTGGTGTGGTCTGTCATATAATTTATTAGCCTGCTAGACTGTTACAGACAAATGCAGCCTAAGATTAATTATATTTTGTCTGTTTGGAGAACTGATATCCAAAATTGAAAAAAGACTACAAAGTGATCCAGCGGCTTCCCTTAACAAGATCAAATTATATCATTTTCCAATAATTCCCTCTTTAGTCCAGCTCTAGGGAGTCAATCGTCAAATTCTCATGATGAAGGACGACTAGACAATTAAATAATATGACCGAGCTAATTTATAAATAATTATCAGTGTTTCATATTTTAACAATATCTAGTAATACATATTTTTTTAGTTATATCCAGTGTTTCGCATTATAACAATATCAAGGTTTTTTTTGTATATTTAGTAATACCTAAGGTTGAGATATTAATACACGAGAAACCAAATACTTGTTTTCTTGCTGAAGGCAAAACGAACGGAAAGTGGAACATTATGTCATCGAACAAATGCCAGGTGCACCATTCTGTGCAACTGCTTGTATATGACTTGTATATACTCTTAAGCGTGAGCTTGAGGACACTAATGCTTATAAACTGCAGCCTTCTTTAAGTGAAAGGGTGATTGTTGATGGACATGGTTGTCATACAGCCCTACATTTTGGTGTCAAAGCTAAAGAAAATCAAGACAAAGTTCCTACGTTGTACTGGTTACCTAAACTCCATAAAAAACCCTATAAAGCAAGATTTATTGCTAATTCTAGTTCTTGTACGACAACAGAACTTTCTAAATTGTTAACCTCGTGTCTTACAGCTGTTAAAAAACATGTTATCAAATATTGTGAAAAGGTATATGAGAGAAAAACCCGGTAAAAACCTATTTTGGTCTATTAAAAATTCATGTGAAATTTTAGATAAACTTAAAGATAGAGATTTCAATGAGACCAGTTTGTCTACTTATGATTTTTCTACTCTTTACACTACTTTACCTCATAATTTAATTAAAGATAAACTTATTGATCTTATTGACAAAACTTCCAGAGAGAAGGCTCTCCTTACCTTGCATGTAATGACAGAAATGCATTTTTACTTCAGAAAAACCTGAAAAATATCATGCATGGTCGTGTCAAAATGTATGTGATGCGCCGACCCTTTTGTTGGACAACATTTTTATTCGATTTCGCACCAAGCTCTATAGACAAGTAGTTGGGATTCCTATGGGCACTAATTGTGCCTCCCTGGTTGCAGATTTATTCCTGTTTTGTTATGAGAGGGACTTTATGATGTCTCTTTCTGATGATAAGCAGGCTGATGTTATTGATGCGTTTAACACTGCTTCCAGATATTTGGACGATATTTTAAATATTAATACTGTTTATTTGACAATATAGTTAGTCAAATATACCCTTCAGAGCTCCAACTGATTAAAGCCAATGCCTCTGATACCGAAGCCGCATTTTTTGACTTGAATTTGTCAATTTCTAATGATATTGTTTCTGCCAAAATTTGTGGTGGGCGTGGCGACTTTGGTTTTGGGGTTGTCAGTATCCCGTTTTTGGATGGTGGAGTTCCTCGTTCTGCGTCCTGTTGGGTCTGTGTCTCTCGGTTCGTTCGTTTTGCTGGGGCATCTGGCTGTGTTGCTGACTTCAACACTCGCAGTGGATTGTTAACTCAGAAGCTTCTTAGGCAAGGTTATCGGTGTCGTAGGCTTCGCAAAACATTTACAAAATTTTATAGACGATACTATGATTTGATTTCTGAGTTCCAGGTTGGGCTTGGGTCTCTCTTGCGCCGGGGGCTTTCAGGGCCTGGTTTCTGTGGCTAGGTGTGTAGGTTGAGGAGGATTGTTGGCTCTGATGGTTTTTTGGCGCGGTTCATTAAAATGGTTTCCCATTGTGGAAGGATTGACTGTGGCATTAATGTATTGCAACAGACTGCGTGCTTGGTGGTCGGCCCAGTCACAGTTGGCAACTTTGCTCTCCTCTTTAATTGCACGCCGGTGGGTAGGACTTCAGACTCTATGATGGTTCCGACTTAAAGACTTATCTATTGATGAGATGGTAGGGGCCTGATGCTTTGGCTGTTTGTCGGGCCCATCGGGGTTTACTGTTGGATTTCTTTTGCTCCGGTATTCAGTTAAATTTACTGTTGTGTCCTTATCCTTGCTTTATCTCCTTGTTATATCTTGATTTATATGTTTTAGGAGATGATGCGTCTTTTATGCAAACCAAATATCTATGTGTCTTGATCCACATCTGAATTAAGGGTGAGGTTGGCGACGTTAAACCGGTTTAAGCCCTCCAGTAAAATATTTTACTGACCGTTCCAAGGCTGTACTTCTGTTGTGGATCTTTTATGTTTTTGTTCTGTCTTGTGTTTGCTATGTCTTTGTGTGCGTCTGTTTATATGTTCTTTTTGGTCACCTGCTGGGAAAGGGCTGACCTCTTGGCTCTCGTTTGTGGTGTCTACTGTGAGTTTGTCACTTTCCTATTGGTATCCTGGGTCAGGTGTGGTACTTGATTGCATCGATTCCTGATCTTTGCACCCTTACTTACTTTTACTCAATTACGTTCTGGCAGAAAGTAGTATACAAAATAAACTGGTGCTTCTGGCGAGAGAAGTGTTGCACGTCTCATTAGTTCTAATGAACAGACACAATAAAACCGAGTCTGCTGTTTTTGTAGGTTCTCTCAATTTCTGAAGGATCCGTTTTTCCAGATTATTTATATAAGATTAATAAACAAAGGAGCTGCAATAATGAGCCCATAACAATACTAAGAATTCAGTTTTTCCAAAACTGTATAATAGAAATGTGAGTCCTTAAAAAATTTAGGGCAAATTTGTCGAACAGTTTCTTACAGCTGCTTCAGCCTATTCATATTTGATCAGAAGCAGTTTAAGTTATACACAATCAAGTTGAATTTCACATAGGCGAAGTAACGAGTCCTGACTAAGTCCTCTGATTAAGTGCAATTTCAACTAGTTACATAGGGTTATTCTAGTGCTGCTCATTAGCAACGGCTGTCAATTTATATATTTATGCTTTGAACCATTTCTTTGCATCAACACACGTTATTGTATTTGTTAAATTGTCTGCTTTGATACATAGAGCAAGTTTGCTGTCCATTTGAGCAAGCGCATAATCATGTTGTCGAGTAATGAAAGCTAAGACAAGCCTGCACAAATGCGCAGACTGACTAGAGCATATGCTGCTCTCTTATACAAATACAGATGTAGATGAAGACACAGATCAAGAGTCACTCGATACGTCAGCATGGACGTTTGAAATGAGGTTTACGCGCATATGCGATAAGGACCAAACTCTCGCCGGCTGACACATTTGAATTTAGTAAGTAGGTTTGCTGGTGTTTTGTTGTGTGTGTTTTAGTTTGGTAAACACCTAGCTGTTGAAGAAATACTTGGTTGTTTGGCCTAATTGATTCTTATGGGCCCACGCATTTCTTGGTCAAATCAACCTGTTTTATGCTTTCAAAAGAGATAGAATTGTGTCGCATTTACGTCCATCAATCAATCCGTAAATAAACCCATCGACCTGTCCTATCCAAATATCGCATCATCCGTCTCTCCCTTCCATCCATTCACCAAAACGATTTCTGAATTTAAAGTACTTTCACAATGATTGTAACATTTGGTAGGAATCTATCTCTAGAAATAATAAAAAGAGAAATTGTATACGCTGTCAGTAGATCCAATGACAAGAAATTACAGAATTATCATCTTTCTAAATATTAACTACATCATTGTGTTAACAGAATGCATATATGTACAGGGCTTTAGACGGGCATTGATATGTAGGTATTAATTATGACTGAGGTAGTTCCTGGTCATATTCAGCATTTGCGTTTGTTAATTTCTGCAATGATTTACAAAGCCTATCATAGTTTTATATTCCCATGGGTACGAAGAACTTTGTCTACTGATTACATCTGGAAAATAGGTGTTATTCATTATATGCATTTCAGTTGACTGGCAGGTATGTATAAGCACAAAAGATTAATTTCCCTGCAATGTATATTAATGGAAATATCATATTACATTGAATCTGAACTGATATATGATCAATAATATGACGATTACTCAGTATAGTATTGCTGAGAATGCTACACTAAATACACTTTGCATGCCGAAATTAAAGGGAAGAACTCGTTGTTTTGACACAATGCCCTAGAGCGCTCATCTAGAATTTCATGTTCCTAAAGAGGGTATCATAACGAAAATGGCCACACCCCTAGGCAGCCACGGTTTTCAACAGATCCAGTTTGTTAATGCATTTTTGTATTTGACTGTTTCCACCAAATTATTTTTTTGGATTCCGTTCAATGTTTTCAGAGGAGAAGAAGATTTTTATAGCTTCCTTAGCCGCAATAAGCCACTTCCCCCGGCATCATGTGTATTGGTGGCTCAATTTATTTGCTTTTTTTTCTTTTTTATAAAAGGACACATAGTGACTTTTTCTGCCAAATTCTTTTCAATTCTGACCATTCGGGTTTCAGAGGAGAACGTTCAGGGTTTCGTATTTATATATTGACAGACCAGAATGTTTACCTTCAATTCTGACCAACAGTTTCAATAGAAGAACATCTTTAAACGTTTTGCAACTGCACTTAGCCACGATCTGTGTCAAGCATATTTTTTGACTGATCAAATTTGTTTTAGCCACTTTAGTAGAAGATTACCTAGTGACTATTTCTACTAAATTGGTTTCTATTTTAGGCATTAGTTTCAGAGGAGAAGACATTTTAAATTTCTATATAGGTCAGAAAGGAAATTTTCTTCACACCTAGGGGCATATTTTGACATATCAAATTTGTTTTTAGTATGTTTAAAGAAAGTGACCATTTATGCAAATTAATTCTCAATCCTGATCAGAGAAGAACATTTTTTAGAGTTTGTATAGCCGCAATTAGCCACACCTCCTGGTGGGCATGTTTAACCGGTCAAATTCCATTTAGCTATTTTAGTAGAAGGTCGCTTTATGACTATCTTTTGTTTTCAATTCTAAACGTTGGTTACAGAGATATTTAAAGGGTCTCTAGACCACGATGCTAAGACATTAACAACGAAACCACCAAGACAAACACACCAGAAAATAAGCCAACATCTGTTTACCTGAGGGGGATGAGTTGTGTCTTCTTTTTATTGTACCATCAACACACTTGCATCAGATTAAATTTACGAGATCAGAACATTATTTGATAAACTGTGGCGACTAAAATCATTTAGGACGACTGTAATAAATTTAATGGGACATCTAATAAGACGTAAGCCGATTATCAGATCGTTGATTTTCTTCTGTATCAAACTCATCCAGAGGTCATTATAAGCAGTCTTGCCAGTGCCGCTTTTGCCCATCGTTTTTGTCAAATAGGTGCTGCGACATGAAATTTCCAACCATGTTGCATTTTGACATGAATAGACTCAGACAAGCCTGTGCAGCCTTCTTTTAAGCTTTGAAACTCCACATTATGTTTGGTCATTTGCTTAACACTTTAATTATTATTATTATTATCATTATTATTATTATTATTATTATTATTATTATTATTATTATTATTAGCTATAGAAATAATGCACTGTGGCATAGTTATAGTTAATATAATAATTAGTTTTAAATGTCATTTATAGTTCCATGTGTTAGCGCGGTAGGAAGGCTATGACTTTTTTTATTGTGGCCTTCCTTGATCGTATTCACGTGTTCGTGTTTTTTTTCTCTTCTTCTTCATATACCATGTCTGCAGCTAAATGCAAACTACGAATTAAATGTATTACAAGGTGTGATAAAGTTGATAAGAAAGGAAACACTAAAATAATTATTTTATATCGATCGCTACAAAAATGCAATACGGGTTATTCATTAATTTTAGGTGTTTAAAGTAGATAACGGCTTACTCTCTCTAGTAAAATACCATTATTTAAAATGTGATGTTTTGATTCAGTATTCTAATAATACAAACATGTAATAATAGGACCCCTAGTAATAAATGGTATTAGTTAAAAAAAGGTCATAAATTCATATTTTTCAATGTTATTGTTTTAAATTAAAGTTTAGCTCTCACATTACATTTGGAACATCAGGAATCAGGTATATGAAAAAAACACAACTTCTAGCAGAAAATTGGAAAATAAAGAATAGAATAGTTACTTTAACCCTTTACTCCATAGGTTATTGTTAGATCATGAACTCATTTGCTATTTTAGACAACATTGAAAGAAATCCAGACAAAATTTAAGTTATATTTTAAATACCGATCAATACTTTTGAAAATATTATGGAAAATGGAGCAACTGCATGAATTATGATTTAACAACAGCAGGCTCTAGGAGACGAAGATTAGGCCTGTAGAATATATTGGTGTTCTTGTTGGTTCATCGTGTGTTCATGCTCCCTATGTGTGTGGTTTTTGGTTTTGCACTGGTTTTGATATATAGTACTTGGACTCTTTTCTTGTTTTGCAAATATCTCAACGAGGAAGAGAAAGCTGGTTATTATTTTAACTGTTTCCTTGCTTTTAACCCATTTAAAGAGACTAAGTCTGCAACTATGAACATTTTTTCGAAAAAATTTACTTTTTTTTTTAAATCATTTGTGAAAGCAGAATTAGGTTAAGTTTTCACAATAAATCTGTTCACTATAGCTGAGAACTACATGTAAAGTGAATGGAAAAGTGAATCTTATAAAATCGGGTGTTTTTTCTCTTGTTGGTAATTATTTGCGTCCCTCCAATAATTATAAACAATCAAGTTTTAACATAAATGCTGTTGTTTTGATACTGATAATTTGTAAAGATTTACGAAATTGGTAAAGTGCATACCTGAATTTTAGTGTTTTTACTGTGTTCTTGAAAAAATAGAAACATTATTTCAAAAATTAAAAGATCAAAAGTTACAAACTATGCAGCTTTAAACCTAGCGTCCTTTATATGGGGCATCGGTAAACAGTGCACACTCAGACCAGAACATTGCGTCTGATCAGGTTCTTCACTATTTGCTTCCAGAATGTACTTTAAAAATTTTAATGAAATTGAAATTTACTACCCAACAGCCCTTAAATTCGAAATGGATTCGTTCGATTGCTAATGGTAGAAAATTCCATTAGGCATAAACTGGTTAACATGTGTCCAATCATTTAGCTGTGTTCTAATGTCTCTTCCACGTGTTACCATGGGCTGGTGGTATGTGATCTGCTAACAAATGCATGCACCTAGGCATCTAGAGGAAAACATTGCTGGTCAAGCACATCTAAAATGTCTTGTCAGCGCAGTTTATTAAAATAATTCCCCTTATAAAAAGATTGGCTATAGCATTAATATATTGCAACAGACTGCATGCTTGGTGGTCAACCCAATCACGGTTGGCAACTTTGCTTTCTCTTCAATTGCACGCCGGTGGGTCGTACTTCAGACTCTATGATGGTTCCGACTTAAAGACTTATCTACTGATGAGATGGTAGGGGCCTGATACTTTAGCTGTTTGTCGGGCCCACCGGGGTTTACCTGTTGGATTTCTTTTGCTCAGGTATTCAGTTTTATTTACTGTTGAGTCCTTATCTTTGCTTTATCTCCTTGTTATATCTTGATTTATATCTTCTAGGAGATGATGTATTGATAAGTTAGGGGTCTTTCATGCAAACCAAACATCTATGTGTCTTGATCCACATCTAAATTAAGGGTGAGGTTGGCGCCGTTAAACCGGTTTAAGCCCTCCAGTAAAATATTTTACAGACCGTTCCAAGGCGGTACTTCTTTTTTGGATCTTATATGTTTTTGTTCCGTCTTGTTATTGTGTTTGCTATGTCTTTGTGCGCGTCTGTTTGTATGTGCTTTGTGGTCACCTGCTGGGAAAGGGCTGACCTATTGGCTCTCGTTTGTGGTGTCTAACTGTGAGTTTGTCACTTTCCCATTGGTATCCTGGGTCAGGTGTGGTACTTGATTGTATCGATTCCTGATCTTTGCACCCTTACTTACTTTGATCTAAGTAAGAAACACTCTCACAGGTGTAAGATACACGCCTTTGTAATAACTACCGTTTTCACGAGAATTTACTCCAAGGAAGTATGCACAAGCAGACAGTGAACAAATACACAAAGGTAAAATCAAGGACCATTATCTTTTTCTGACCTTTTATAAGCCATACTCTGGAGAACCAATTAATCTTAATACCCGCATCAGACTTCGTAATCATCTTGCTATTGATTATCGTTTAATGTCTCCGACTAGGTATTTGGTTCCAATCTGTTAAGGGTATTTTAATGGTTTGTCTTTATGTCCGTTGTCTTGTCATTTTAGTCTGATGTTTAATTCTCCATGTTTTATTGAAGAAGTTACAGTCTAGGGCATAAGTATGATTCCTTTTCATTTTCTAGAAGAAAGTACAAAAATACATAAACAACAAGCAATCATCACGAATTTCTATCCCCTACATCTCAATTTGTCCTTTAATATATGAACTATCATGAAGCGATCCTAAAATGTGAATATAGAACTGTAGTGGAGGTAGATTACACTATGTATCTTCTCTCTATCTGTACTATTTCTGAAAACAATATTCCACCTAATAGTTTTACCAAAGCCATTTACTCTGAATATTACAAATGCGTACATTTTAAATTATAGTACAGTAGGTTGAGCATACATTACTTTCTTATTTATTAAATTTTGTAAAAAACAATAATTAATACCTTTGGTTATCGTGGCTTTTCCTAGTCATACCCACTTACCTTTCAGTATCATCATGGAGAGTGTGTCAATTGGATTATTTAATTTATCTCTTTTTAAAATCCCATTATTGATCCGACAAAGATCTCTGCCAACATTTTATATAGAGGCGTATAACCTTTTCAGTGGCGTAACTTTTTAATGAGGACACGTCGTAATGTGTTCTTTAAATAAAAAAAGAAACACATACTTCCGTTGTGTGTGGTGGTTTGTGTTTGGTCCTAGTTTTCAGTGTGGTTCTGTGTGTCCTTCCTCATTTTTCAATCATCTCTCCGATAATGAGAGAGTTTGTTGCATTGCTTTTATTTTATTATTGCGTTTTTGTAAGTCTGTATTCTGATATATTTCTCACGGTGCCATGGGTTTGTCAATCAGCAAAGGCTCTGATCAGACTGCGCGTACGCGCAGGCTGATCTGAGGCTTTGTTGGTCGCACATATAACATTGTTGGGAATCTCATGTCGCGGCTCGTATGTGGTTGTGTTATTCTCTAGTCAAACACTTTCGTTTGTTTACATACAGAAGAATCGGTCTAAAATGGGCACTGTCAAAAAGACCAAAAATTGTTTTTCAAATTCAATTATCGCTTAATGCAGGTCAAAAGTATTGCAGAATGATCCAACGGGGAGCATAACATATAATATTAATGTATTGCAGCAGACTGCATGCATGGTGGTCAACCCAATCACAGTTGGCAACCCTGCTTTCCTCTTTATTTGCACGCCGGTGGGTCGGACTTCAGACTCTATGACGATTCCGACTTTAATACTTATCTAATGATGAGATGGTAGGGGCCTGATGCTTTGGCTGTTGTCAGGCCCACCGGGGTTTACATGTTTGCTTCGGTATTCAGTTTTATTTACTGTTGAGTCCTTATCTTTGTTTTATCTCCTTTTTATATCTTGATTTATATGTTCTAGGAGATGGTGCATTGATAAGTTAGGGGTCTTTCATGCAAACCAAACATCTATGTGTCTTGATCCACATCTGAACTAAGGGTGAGGTTGGTGCACCGTTAAACCGGTTTAAGCCCTCCAGTTAAATATTTTTACTGACCGTTCCAAAGCGGTGCTTCTTTTGTAGATCATTTATTGTTATTTCTGTCTTGTTTTGCTATGCTTTCATGCACGTCTGTTTGTTGATGCCTTGTGGTCACTTGCTGGGAAAAGGCTGACCTCTTGGCTTTCGTTTGTGCTGTCTAATTGTGACGTTGTCACTTTACTATTGTTATCCTGGGCCAGGTGTGGTGCTTTATTGTATCGATTCCTGATCCTTGCCCTCTTTCCTACTTTCATAAATAACATTAGTAATTAAGATCTTTGTTTGTCTATATTTGAATGACCGCTTAAGACAGGTTTTACTGTATATCATTGAAATGACAATGATTTTACGGTTAGTTGTAGCCATTGCAGATTTAAGCAAAACAAAACATTTTATTTTAATGAATGCGATTATTTGGTCATATAGTGGTATTAGATTACTTGTTCATCTCTAAAAACTTCATAATACCAATTCTGAGACTTTGGTACGCATCGCGTTGGCAAGCAGTCATTGAGCAGAGAACCATGTACATCGACGCGGCCTTGCCACAACCCTCGCTGCTGGTAGGCATATAATATTGACTTAGAGAAGGGTTCATGTCAGCCATCTAATAGTGACTTAACGTGATATGTCCAAAATTCTCATTATTATATACTATATATACTAAATCAAAAAAGAAACGACAGATGTAGATTATAATAATATAAATATTATTATGTTTGCTAATGATAAATATTGATTTATCGCGTGGATGCAAAACTGTGTGGACCTTGATCAGCTGGCTCCAACTGGTCTGGATCTACACTGTTTTCAAGAGAGGTTATATAATGTTGAAAAAAAAAATTGTCTGTATATTTTGTCGCCTTTGGTACATTTGCTTTACAAGAATTTCAATCATGTGTTGAAACAGGAGCACAACATCTGCAGCCTGAAACTATTACTATATCATCTTACTTATGTTTCTGATGATGGGAAGACCTTGTTGAAATGTCACGTGAAATTGGACACCATTTGATTCTCTCAGAAGTATTGAATACGAATTAGCCATGCACGCAGACTGAAAATACTGCAGTTCATTATTACTGGTTTTCAATGTTTTAACAATAGATAAATGACATACCAATTATACTTTTGCCAATTTTTTTAGTCAAATGACATGCAGTCAAAAACTGCACAGCGTCTCACGTTTTCTGGTGACAATATTGGGAGAATTCGAATGAAAAGATTCATGTTTGTAGTTATATCAGCAACACAAATATGTTACTAATTGAAATGACGCTTCTTCCAATACCATCATCGAAACACGACAAAGGTAAATACTCCTCAGGTATATTTTCTTGGTGCTAACTCTCCGGCAGTTAGTCGTCACGCGACTAAATATTTTATGATCTGTGTCGTCTGCTGGTCCTTTTAAAACGCAAATGTAGCAAACAGTGTGGAACCGGATCAGACTGCTCCTTATGGGAAGTCTGGTCTGGAACCGGATCAGACTGCTCCTTGGAGACTGCTCTTTGTGGGCAGTCTGCTCTGAGTCCACACTGCTTGTCCGTAAGGCTTGTCTTTGACGCAAGCATTTAAATGCAACAGACAACTTTTCAGATGCATTGGCGAAGGACTAAGGTCGGAATTGTGCTGTCACATCTAAACTAGTATTGTCATGGGGGATTGATCCAGGCTAATCAATACAAATCATGTTAACCCGTCTGTGAAAATAGAACATATACGGACATTTTAACCCGATGCGACCTTGCGAAGCAGCATTTTTCATAAGCAACCCCAATTGTTACTTGGCTATATTCCTGTATTTTGTCATTCAATGTTAATCAGAGTTAATCAGGGGTTTCGTTGTGAAAAAACTCATTAGAAGGCTCGTTTGTACAGGGCGAGGGTTCATCTGATCAAATATAATTAGCCAGACATGTTAATCTCTTTGTCATCGACTGACCATTCCTAAATGGTATACTTCACGAGAAAACCTGTCTTAAACAGCCAAGGCTCTTAAAAGCCTGCTTGACTACATAGACTGTAAATCTGGTCTGCAAAAGACATGACCGCCAAAGGATTTTCATGGGCGGATCCAGAGGGGGGGAGGGGGTCCGGACCCCCCCTGAAAAATCACAAAAATGTAGGGTTTCTAAGCAATACTGGTCCGGATCCCCTGAAAAATCACAAAGCTACCAAGCCAGCTTTCAATGTTGGGCCATTATCGGCCCGCTAGCGAAACGCCATTTAAATGGCGTTTCGCTGTCGGGCCGATGATGGTCCGCTTATAGTGGTATTTTGATCCTCCCTCTCCTAATCAACTAAAAAAAATGTTGTCAAAGCTGGACCCCCTTTGACATAACTTTCTGGATCCGCGCATGATTCTATTCTTTTGATTTATCTATAAGTACAAAGAGAAACTTTTAAGAATATTTTCAAAAACTACTAGGTGGCTTTGCAAACAATTGGGCATTTATGGTTCTTAGGTGACCCTCTGCCAAAAGTATTCGCCTTATCTTGATCCATTGCAAACATGGTCGCAATTTTGTATTCCAGCTGAATGCCTTATCTAAAATCGCCCGATTTACACAGCTTTATATAGAAATTATTAAAATCTTCTTTTCGGAAACCATTGATATATGGTATGTATATCAGCTAACGGTCCTGTACCAAGATTGATTAAATGATCATGCTGGATTTATAAATGGACTTGTCACCCGAGGTAGCTTGCAGTGACGCTTAGCTGAAATAATTAAGGGTCTTCTAGGACCTCTTATTTTCGGCATGTAAGCGGAACACACGGGCATTGTACACCTAAGTTAATACTTGGGAAGCAATAAATATCATCATATTAGGACCCAGACTTGTAAATATTTTTCTAGAGACCTCCATTATAGCGTTTACGTAAGCTGTGGTCCGCACAAATTTTAAACCACAATTAGACTGCCATAGAATACAGATTGTACCTAGTTCAACCAATAAACAAGGATGAGATACCCTGGTGATCACCCTGTTTTACCACTTTTTAGACCCTGAAGGTGGACACCTTACATGGGAGGAAAAGTTCATTAAAACAAATATCTAATGCAGGGTCCTTTTTTCATAGTCACGCCAGTAAACAAAATCAACAAATGCAGTGAGATGTTGTTTCAAAAAGTGCATCAAATATATACTCGTCTAATAAATAGTATTTCTTTCCCACATGTTTATTATTGATCAATCACAAAACACTTTACAACTTAAACATTGTGCTGATCTTCCATCCACCTTTTGAGCCAATCAATGCCCTTTTACAATTACAGGTCTGTGACCTAAAGACCTAACCCTTTTCAGATAAATGACCATGCAAATCATATAATTCAAACCAATAAACATTCCAAAGCACATTTGTATTGTTTGTGTGAATTATTTACCCCAAAGTTATTCTAGGGAACCATTTTAACAAACCTAACCCCTACACATATCTTGTGGTAAATTCATGGTACATCAAAATAAATGGAAAAGTAAATACATTCATTTTCTTATACCTCTTTTATTTTTTATCAGAAATGCCTTAAATTTCACGCATATCTAAGCTTATTTCACCACTTTAAAATATACTATACCAAGAAGATGCATGTGCCTTACCATCATGCGTCTAATGTGGAGTTACCCCATCCTACCCATTAACAAGGTCAAAATTACTTGCTCCTAGCTATGGGACATAGGATCCTTTTTTACACATTAAATCAACTTCTAATCACATAAAAAGTTATTTTGTACAAAATAAAGCAATTTCTGCTAATTTCGGTGACAATAGCTAATTATATGTAACTATTTTTGATGCAGAATCAGCTATGGTCACAGACATGGCATTTTGACCTCTTACATTTTTTTTTCTGAATGCCTAGCTGGAGAATAAAACTACAACAGCAAGGATTTTGGAATGTCAAGGTCAGTGAAAGAGAAATACCAAGGTCATAGAGGTTAAAGGTCAAGGTCACTTTGCAATTTTATTGGTCAGAAAGGTACAATTTCTACAACTTAAGACCTATTGGTCTTACATTGAGGTAAAATGGTCAGATAAAAAAGCATCAAATTATTGACAAAATTTAATAAATGACAGGCTATAATTTTGGAAAAAGCATGCCTGTGAATTGGTATGTTGCTGCAGTTTCATTATGCCATTTTTAAAGTGTCATTAATATTGAAAAATGAATAGTTAAGATTAAAACTGACTAATACGCATACATATATCCATCTGAAATGGCTCCTCTTATTTAAGCCAAGGTCATCTGTAAGGTCGAGAGTCAATTAGGATAAATACTCAAACCAAAATGACCCAAATGGATTGCTAAACAAAGTGGACAGTGCAACATCAGACAGGTTCCCAAGTTGTTCTTCACTTTTGCTCAGTTGAAAGGTCAATCTGTCAAAGGTCAAGGTCATATTGGGTCATATGACAGTCTCCTGTGCTATCTCAAAATTCAAACTAAGACACATGACAATAAATGGATTTACCACGTGTAATACTTTTCAACTCAGTTGCATAACTCAATCAAGTGACCACTACTGCGGTTTATGGAATTTTGCAAAAGGGCCTTTTTGCCATATTTGATAATTACAAGAACAAAAACTCCCAAAAATGCTTCGGCATAACAATGAAATACAAATGCTCTGATTAGGGAACCAGTGAGTTTGAGATAAATGCAATGATACTTAAAGTATAGCCTCATAGCTAAGAAGTGCAACTCACATGCTTCACAGCCCAATATGTAGAACAAAACTGAGCCAACCATCACCCTTACCCACTTACTAGACTCTTTTTCTGCAGTTTTAATGCTTTTTGTTTTAAAAAGGTGGACTTTTTTGAAAGCTGAAATCATTATAGGACTTACTGAAATCAAAAACATATAACAGGTCACATACAAGTACATAGCAGCCAATGTATCTGACAAAACATGCCTGCTTTTCTTCTTAAGGGCCCATACCTGTTAATGTTTTTCTATAGACCTCCATTATAGCGTTTAAGTAAGCTGTGGTCCGCACAACAATTAGACTGCCATAGAAATGCAGATTGTACCTAGTTCAATCAATAAACAAGCATGAGATACCCTGGTGACCGCCATGTTTTATCACTTTTTGGCCCCTGAAGGTGGGATACCAACATGGGAGGAAATTTTCATTGAAAAAATATCAAAATGCAAGGTCTTATTTTCTAAGCCACACCAGTAAACTAAATCAACAAAAGCAGTGAGATGTTTCAATAAGTACAGCAAATATATACCCATCTAATAAATATGATTACTTTGCCTATATGTTTCTTATTGACCAATCAAGACACACTTTACAACTTAAATAGTGTGCTGAGCTTCCACCCGTCCATTTGCAATGTTGTAACGGACGTTCCAGTGACGTGACTTGTTCCCGCCGAAAGTGTAGTGTAACGTGTTTATGACATGACGTTATCCACTGAATAACAGTAACGTTAGATGATAAACAAGGTTAGCTTTTAAAAAAGCTTAGAACCATCGCATGGCGTTTTACAGTTATTAGTCTTTTTAGTGTTTCATGGGCTTCAAGCTCTGAGTATTTTTTTTTTGTTTTAGCTAACGATTTGTACATAGGTGATCCATTGGAAGCAAATAAGGTAGGAAATATGCATATTCCAGTAAGACTCTGCTCATGAACACACTGAATAATTGTAGAGTTTACCCCCTCCCCAGCAGTATGTATTGGGTCATTCAACCGTATTCCTCAATCGAAGTCAATGCACATAATGCCTAGGGGGCATATTGAAACTGACCCATCTACATCTAGATATTTCGTCACATTTAGTCTAGAATATCCGAAGGGCCCAGGTTTGATCAGGATTCTCGCTCTGTGGTAAGGTCTCTAATAGGCACTGTAGACAAAAGCACTGTAGACAAAAATTAATGGAAGCAAGTAAGGACCCTAAAATATTTTGGAAAACTGTTAAAGTATCTCAAACACCACCAACCCCTAATATAAGCGATTCCCAATGGTATGATCACTTTAAGTCCCTTCTCTTTTCAGAAAATCAAAATTTAGGACCCCAAAACGAAGATGATGCAGGGGTACATCTAGATAATACAGCTGATATTTTAAACGAAGAAATTACTATTGAGGAAATTATTTCAACTGTTAAATCTTTGAAGACCGGGAAAAGCGCAGGGCCGGACATGATAAGTGCAGAATTTTATAAAAGCACCGCTACAGATATTGCTCCAATTTTGAAGGATGTATTTAATAGCATTCTTGATTCTGGTGTCTGTCCTAAGTCTTTTGGTGAAACTATTCTATGTCCCCTACACAAAAGTGGACCAACTAGTGATCCAAACAATTTTCGAGGTATATCTTTAGTAAATACAATGTACAAAATATTTTCTAGTATTTTAAACAAACGCCTTTATGCCTGGGTCGAAGAAAATGAGAAACTTGATGAGTCACAAGCCGGGTTCAGAGCAGGCTACTCTGCTATTGATAACATATTTTCTTTAAGTGCTGTTATCCAAAAATACTTATCAAGACGCGGCGGACGGTTTTATTGTTTATATGTTGACTTCCAAAAAGCATTCGATACGGTGGAACACGAACAGCTCTTTAAAAGCCTAATGAAAAAAGGAGTACATGGCAAATTTTTAAGGACAGTAAAGTCTTTATATTCTAGCTTATACGCATCGGTGCGCACAGTTAATGGTCTAACGAAAGCTTTCCTTTGTAATATCGGTACCAGACAAGGGGACGTAAGCAGTCCACTACTATTCGCATTATTGATTAACGATTTATGTACCTTACTCCGAGAGCAGTGCGCTAGTGGAATCTTCATTACCGAGGAGGTTTCAGACATATTCTGCCTAATGTTCGCAGACGATATCGCAAATTGTGCCGATACACGGATAAGACTGCAAAAACAATTGAACATTATCTCTGAATTTTGTCAATGAACAAAAATGACGGTAAACTTGAATAAAACTGAAATTATTGTATTCCGCAATGGTGGTCCTTTACGCAGTTATGAGTCATGGACCTTTAATGGTATACCAGTTAAAACTACTTCTGAGTATAAATATCTGGGCCTTATATTTACACCTAAACTTTCGTGGTCTAAAGCGAAACGGAAACTGGCATCACAAGCTAGAAAAGCAATATTTTGCATAAAAACTTATCAACGAAAATTTGGTTATTTTCAACAGGATGAAATATTCCGTCTGTTTGATTCTATGGTTAAACCGATCCTCTGCTATGGGTCTGAGGTATGGGGCACTGAATATTCAGACGTTATAGAATCTGTTCATTTCAATTTTTGTAAATATTTTCTAGGAATCAACAACTCAGTAAATAATGCTGTTGCTATTGGTGAGTGTGGCCGTCTTCCTCTTTGTGTAACTTATTTCACAAATTGTATAAAGTATTGGTGTAAACTTCTACACATGCAAAATAATAGATATCCAAAGAATTGCTATAAAATGTTGAAAGCATTAGATGAAGCAGACAGACAAAATTGGGTTTCAAAAGTTCGTAACTTATTATATACTTATGGGTTTGGGTATATCTGGATTGCTCAAGATGTGGGAGATATTGGCATGTTCATATCACAGTTTAAGCAACGATTAACAGATTGCATGACACAACGCTGGCACGCAGATATATCAGAGTCTTCTCGGTGTGATACATATAAAAACTTCAAGTCATTGTTAAATGTTGAAAAGTATTTATGCATAGACATACCTTTTTCCTTAAGAAAAGCATTTGCAAGATTTCGTTGCTCTAGCCACAAATTTAATATTGAGCTTGGTCGCCATAGGGGAATAGATAGAGCGGATAGAGTTTGCTTATATTGTTTTAATAACCATAATTGTCTTGTTGTTGAGGATGAATATCATGTATTTTTTAAATGTGAAAATTTTGATGCCTTAAGAAACGAATATTTGAACACGTGGTATCAATCTGGTGATAGTCTGCAAAATTTCCACAACATTATTAGTACAAATAATCCTGTACTGATAAAGAAAATGTGCATATATATTAACGAATTGTTGAAAATTAAAGACAATGAGAACTGATTTTTAATCTAAACTCAATTTTGAATCTTTAATACCAGTTATGTTACAGGTGATCTTTATAATCTAGACAACACTTTCTTTGAGGTACAGATGTGTTGTTTGGGTTCTCTGGATGACTTGTAACATGGAGTATGATGAGAAATTATGACAGCAAGGTATGATAACAAGGACCTCACTACTACTTGTATTTTTGTTGAAATACTATGTGATGTATTTTGGGCCGGTGGCCTTTGTTTACCAAATAAATAAATCTTGAAATCTTGAAAATCTTTTCGCTTTAAGAAACAATCCAGAATCCAAAGTATATCAACATCGCTTACGCAATGATGGAATTTTGGAAGTAACTTGGTCGACGGGGAGTCTGAGAAAAAAACTGAAAAGACACTGCTATTGGGGAGTAAACACCTGATCCATTTCCGCAAATTGCTGATGAAACGGGCCCGAATCGAACACGCGCCCAATGGACGCGCTGGTGAATCAGAATATTTTTATATATCAAAGTATCATATGCAATTGATGCATTCTTTTGAGGTTTAAATTAGGATTTGTCAACCTGAGAACAGTTATGTTCAGGGTTGACTCATCCTGATGTTAACCGACAAAGAATTCACCAATTGATTTGTTATATGAAAACGTCTCTCTTTTCCAAATTTGATATGAAGTATTTTCATATTCATGAATTTACTCAAGTCAGATTTCCAAGTGCACTGAAAATAAGATTATTTTAACAGTTGCTTTATAAGTTTCTGAAACTGTTATGAGATGTGCAAAACAATTGCAATTTTTAAATTACTGTCCTCATAAAATGAACAAATTGTTAATTCAGAACATTTGACCTGTGAAATGTACATAAGAAAGCATGCTTTCTCTTGAGTCAGTTTTCCAATATCTATTTTTAGCTGCCAAGTAGCAGTGAAAAAAGTGATGTCTACCTGTCCTAGGCTAAATTTAGTTCAATCTATTTTCGCTGTCTGACAGCACGGAGCCTAATGGGCTAAATTTAGCTCATCACTGATAGACATCAAGATCTGTCCCAACCATTAAAGTCAATCAGAGGAGGTCTTGTATATAAGTCATATAGCAAGTATATGTTGGCCGCCATATCTTTACAATCTATATTTGCAAGGAATAGAACGTAAAAAGCAAAATACTTTGTCCTAATCCTTTATATTGTGTATTAGTACATTTTGAACTTTTTGTAATGAAAATGAAATATGTTTTTGGTTTGGTTTGAATGTGTTTAAACATAAACTTTATACAAGGCTAATAACCTACATGAATATGTGACCAGAAATAAATAATTTGTAATCCAGTCAATGGAAACTTGGTATTTATTGTAAATTCGATCAGCAGCGAAGGTTCAGACAGGCTTGTGCATTCGTGCAAACTCGTCAGAGCATTCAGTTCTCACGAGCACAAAGTATCATGTCATAATTAACCTATTTAAGCCAAATGGGACTTCCCACCGTTATCAATTAAACTAATCCATTTTGAATTTAAGGGTATATTTCAATTTCATTCAAATGTTACAAGTACTTTCTGTAAGCAAATAGTGCAGAATCTCATCCGGTTCTGTACTTTTACTGATGTCCCATAAAAAGAATGCTAGGCTTAACGAACAGGAACGGGCCAAAATAAAGCTTAACGTCCACAATATTTCATAAATTGACTTTGGGCCTGTGAAAAATAATCTAATAGCGAATATATGTAACTGACAAAACGTAAAATATACGAGTACAGCTATGGAGCCGTTTATTTTTTATTGAGAGTATCGCTGGTGTTTTCGTTACTATTCCAATTTATGAGAAAAACGTATCTTGAACAATTGATACTGCAGCTTTATTAGAATCTGAAAAGAAACACTTTGAAACAATGAATCAGTGCGTCACGCTAAATGGAACATTTCGGCTACTGGCGCTGTCATGAGCACCCACGCCAGGCACCGTAAATACAAGGTGGTTTTAATCCAGGAATTTTCTTACTGACCGTTCCAAGGCGGTGCTTCTTTTGTGGATCATTTTTGTTATTTGCGTTTTGTGTTTGTTTTTGTCATACTGTCTGTTTCATGCAGCCTTGTGGTTACCTGCTGGGAAAGAGCTGACCTCTTGGCTCTCTTGTAGGTGATGTTTTCTTGTGTTTTAGTCACTGTCCCATAATGGTGTCCTGGGTCAGGTGTGGTACTTGATTGTATCGATTCCTGATCTTTGCATTATTCCTTACTGTCAGATGCTGGCTAAATATAGAAATAGTTTAAACGCTTGAGTAAGCTTTCTAAACCTTTCTACAAGCATCGTGGATCCATCTTTGACTGTTGCACATGAAGCAATTTGACCTGAGTCTGTATAATATGTGGGCAAGCTAAATATAGTTAAGCGATAACTTTCAATGGATGAGTTCACCAGACGTCACTATTTCCTGGCTTCAAAAGTGTTTAACGATAGCTACTGCATGTCTTACTCCTGCAGATACGATTTACTAGTCTCCCTTAGATTATTGACACGTCTTTCTATTGTTAGGCATCGGTAGTTCACACGCGCACATAGTGACACATACTTATAGGAGCATGGCTAATGCATTTATGGGATCTTTAACAAACAGTGTAGAGCCAGATAAGACGCCGAGAAACACGGCGTTGCACCAGGAACTGCACTGTTTTCCACGATTAACCTACTCTTGGAAATAATGTATGCTAAAAATGGACAGAAAAAATTGTTAAAATGTGTACGCACTAGCATTTTTGTAAAGTAGCTACAGACTGCAGTGCTTAGGCTGAAACCAATCACTAGAAATCACAAGCCACATTCAGTAACTGCGTATGCATCAGTATTTTCTTGAAACCCATGAACTCTTCAGTTAGCACAATGGTCTTTCTCTTTATTTTATTGCTCGCGAACAACAAATGCACTGACCATCCTACGCAGCATATGCAGTCATTTTGCTGAGAGAGAGAGAGAGTGAGAGAGAGAGAGAGCGCTAGTTGCATTACTTTACTTATATTGTGGCTGTCTGTATTTTTGCGTCTCCTCCTCATGGTGCCGTGGGTTTGTCTGCGGTTTGTGATTGTAGCAGTTCTTGGTCATACTCGCGTGATTTACGCAATTGACTTTTACAACTAAAAGAATCTTCAGAGACAGAAAACAGTGTTTTGAAATTCCAGAATCTAGCCCATATTACTGTATACAGGAACACCCAAACCATATTATATCAAAGCAGATGAGATGCCTAAGTCATTTGCAATAAATGGTTTTCAGTGTTTCTCCTCTTCACGGTGCCGATGGTTGTTTTGCGAACGGTGACTGTGGCATTTCCTGGCTAGATTGTTTTTTAAGACGAACTTTTCCACCTCTGGAATAAGTCAAATCTGCGGGCTCCTATTTGCTGTTTGATCTAAATCATTTTCAACTGAAAATAATGACAGGAAAAGTTAGTGAGTATGACCAGGAAATACACTGATTAATAACACGCCACAGATCAATTCACGGCACCTCGAGGAAGAGCCCCAGAATACCAACAGCCAAAAGACACCAAGAAGACAATTTAAGCAAACCAACCAACTGTCTATTCCTCATCAAGATGATTGTAAAACTAGAAAACTGCATTACAAAACAAGGACCAAACACAGAGCCCCACAAACAATGTGAGCAGCAATAAACAATGAACCACCAACAACAGAACCACCACCTTCGAATGGACAGCACCCTAAGCCACAGAGGGATTAGATACACGTTACTGGTAACAACTCTTCGCCCTTGATTCTCTTGTTCTTAATACAGGAAAAAATGTTTAGCTCGCACGAAGGTTCCAAACATATTCAGCGTATCATAACAGAGTAACAATAGAATCAAATTAACACACTATGATGAAGCAAAAAGGGGCTCAAGACTCACAGATAGTCAGAGCTTTGTCAAATGTAGCTACAGATCAGAAGGTGCGCAGAAAATATGCAGCGTTCGATAGTTGACAGCATACGTTACTTTGTGTGTATGTCGCCGCTTTTGTGATATTGAGGGATAGGCAAAACGCGTGTCATATAAAATAGACACGCAGTGCGAAATCAATGTTTATTCAGGGCCGTTCTTGTTTATGTTGGGAAAGGCACTACGCTTTATTCTCTACCTGGCCAGTGTCCTTTTAATAAAAATGTTACACTGGTCCTTTTCTAAATGAGCCGCGACATGATATTTCCAACAATGTGACATTTGGACATGAATAGACTCTGACGCAGCCTCCTTGCTTAATTATTTTATATGCTGTTCGGTCAGTAGCTTAATCAAGCGACTAGCAAAGGCTCTGATCAGACTGCGGGTGTGCACAGGCTGGTCTGAGCTTTTGCTGGTCGCGCATACCACATTGTTGAAAATCTCATGCCGTGGCTCAAATGCTTAATGCTTGTATATCCCTTAAACCGTCCCTGGATAAGTTCGAGTTTTTAAGAGTATGAACGTACGTTTACCATTATCACCCAAGTGAAACTGAGCCCTCCCAACTTAAAATCGTTCAATTAATGTTGTAAGCGTTTTCTTTGATTACACTATAAGAAATGGTAAGTAGATAGTGTAGATAGTGAGTATAGTATCATATGCAGACAAAACGAATTGCGACCAAGCATTAAATATTGTTTTATAAATTAAGGGTGAGGTTGGCGCAGTGAAACTGGTTTTAGCCCTCGAGTAAAAGTATTTTAACTGACCGTTCCAAGGCGGTGCTTCTTTTGTGGATCTTTTACATGTTGGTGTGTGTTGTGCTGTCGTGTCTGTTCCTTGTAGTCATGTGGTCACCTGCCTGGAAAGGGCTGACCTCTTGGCTGTCTGTTTGTTGTGTTTTGTCACTTTCCCAAATATGTACTGGTCCACACGAGGTTGGGGTCGTGAAACTGGTTTAAGCCCTCCAGTAAAATATTTCACTGACCGTTCCAATGCGGTACTTCTTTTGTGGATCTTTTATGAGGTTTTTGTCTTGTGTTTGTTATGCCTTTGTGCGCGTCTGTTTATTTGTGCCTTGTGGTCACCTTCTTGGAAAGGGCTGACCTCTTGGCTCTCGTTTGTGGTGTCTACCTGTGAGTTTGTCACTTTCCCATTGGTATCCTGGGTCAGGTGTGGTACATTATTGTAACGATTCCTGATCTTTGCACTCTTACTTATTTTTATAAAGAACATTTATTAGCAGTGCATCAGATGTAAAATTTAATTATTCCGATATTGTGCTTGTATTCAGGATAAATGTACATCTTATTTACAGACGTTCTGTTACATATTTGATGGAAAGTGGCCAGTCAGGCGGAAACAATGAAGAATAACATCAATATTTGTTTCACCTTTTACGCTGCTGTTGTAACAGAATTAATCAAGTTCATCTGTAGTATCACCCCTTTCATTTCTATGCATCTTCCCATCCATGTTGATAGAATTTGGATTAGATAAGTATGGAATTGTCCGTTTTGTACTATTAGGTGTCTAATATAGACATTTCTAAATTAAGATACATTTCTATTATGAATAAATGTTTTTATCTTTGTAAACAGTGCAGACGCTGAAAAAAAATGCCGCAATATGCTGCATTTCATCTAAATCCTCGCTGTTTGTCATTGTACCAGTTTGCACGTATCAGAATGAATAGTGTTAAGCAAATTATATGCAAATTATTAGTTGTAAATATTCACAGTTAATTATTACGTTTGTGTATTATCAACATGCTGAATCCACAGAAAACTGGTCTATGGCGAAAACTGCCTTTTGATTTTCTATCGAACGACATACTGCTTGTTATATACAAATACAGACATGTCATTTTTAACATTTTACGTTGTCAGAATGTATCAGACGTTTTTTTTTCTAAATGTCTAAAAGGACCTTGCTCAACAATAAATGATTACACCTAAATTTGAAAGTGTGCTGGTGCTCATGTGATGGAAATGTGTGTGTGTGTGTGTGTGTGTGTGTGTGTGTGTGTGTGTGTGTGTGTGTGTGTGTGTGTGTAAAGTATCACATGCAATAGAGATTACTTATAAACACATTATGGGGCGAAGGTAATTTAGTTTTGATTTGATAAGACTATGTTGTTCTATGCTATTAGCAATTTAAGCAGCAAGCTTAATCAAAATGATGATTTTTTTGGGGAGGGGGGCTAGGAGTGGGGCGAAATATTGACATCACACAATTTTTGAGAGATACGAGTACACATGGTTTAAACCTGATCATTTTATCCATTGAGATATTATCTAAAATTGGCAGCAGAAGACATTTTAAAGCATCAGTTGATTTTTAGCAATAAGGTTTGATATTTGGTACTTCATTTCAGTTATCTGCTTGCAGATAATTCCCATGCTATATAGTGCCTTAGCTTTCCCAAAAATCAAGAACATATCACAAAATGTTCACCAGTTGGTCCTTGTTTACTGATTTGCACATGATATAGTGTTATAAATTCAGCCATCTGACATGCTGTACTTTGTATAGTATTGATATAGAAATATCCAAAAATATCCAAAAACTAATGACCAAGGATCATGCTTAGGCTCTTTGGCAGCACCCACCCATACTCAGCCAACACGAAGATTTTGTACAATATTCTACATGAAGAAATACAACCACGTACAAAATTATTTATTCGGGCAAGGGGGGCATATCTTAAAAAAAAGGATTTTTAGTTCACATATAATTATGTTTAAGAATTATTTACTTTATTTTCGCACAATTTCCACAGTTATCTGTATAGTACATGAATCAAGTAAAGTGATTAAACGAACAACAAAAATAGAGAAAAAGTATTACACTTGTAGGAAAGTAAATTGTGGCTTTAAAATATCAGAATATCATTAGCAAATTGCTTTGCTGAATTATTGAATTTCCTGTTTTAGGTTGGAAATGAGACCATCATCCAACTTTGCTGGTGTAGACTCAGTTTCTGACTACGATCCTAGATTTTTATAAGGCAAAATTGAATAAGCATTTCCTTTTAGCTTATTGTTTCTTATTATTCCCAATGACCCATAAAGGTAAAAAAGAAGGCAAAGGCCAAGAGGCAAAGACCAGGAATCGATACAATCAAGTACCACACCTGATCCGAGACACCAAACACAAGGAAACATCACACACTAGAACCAAGAGGTCGTCCCCTTCCCAGCAGGTGATCACAAGGCTGCAAGGAATAGACAAGACAGTATAAGAATATAATAAATGATAAAAACGGTACCAATCTCACTCCTTAATTCAGATAAAATTAGAAATTAAAATTCGGTTTGTATACTCGTCAAAAGAGGAACTATTTCCAAATCTGGACAAAATTTTGATAAAATACATAATCTTTAATAAATTAAATATTGGTGACATCAGTTTAAATATTCTATATATGCGGTAAGCTCTACATTACCGTAATGTTAGTTTACTATTGATAAAAGATCTTAAACTTGGCGCTAAAACCCTTTTCAGACATATGCTGCACACATCAAATCTCTCCAAAAACGTTTGTTTTGAGAAAACCTGAGACGCAATTTATGAGAACACAATGTCTATTTTTTGCCGAAGTCAAAATAAGAGTCATCGATATTAAACTCAATGAAACCGTTTTGTGATCAAGTTTATTGGTCCGAATTAGATAGACTTATACAAGTGTTGAATAAAGGATAATTGTGATTAAATATCATCTGTTTTTTCAGCACCATGTGTATAACATTATACAATTATTGACTTCAATGAGGTAGACATGAGAATTTATCGACCCGAAAAAGTGATATTCATCGAGGCGGGAAGGCCCAGATGAATATCACTTTTAAAGTTAATTAATTTCTTATGTCTACCGATATTAAAGTCAATAACTGCTGGGAAAGGGCTGACCTCTTGGCTCTCGTTTGTGGTGTCTTCTGTGAGTTTGTCACTTTCCCATTGGTATCCTGGGTCAGGTGTGGTACTTGATTGTATCGATTCCTGATCTTTGCAACCTTACTTACTTTGATTATCAGAGTTGTTTTGTCTGTGCTGCGTGGCGGCCCTAAAAAGTCTCCCCGCACTTTCATTTAATGCTCTTATTTTTCCAATCCTCAGGATTGTGTGTACAATCTCCTTCCATTATTCCTGTCCCTGGATATCCTCTATGTCTTGTACCGCATTTAAGATCACTAGATGACCGATTTTCATACCCCGTTGTATAACTTCTGCTTTCTATATACCTGTGGACTTGTATTAGCCATTTGGACTATCGCTTGCATTTGTTATACCTTCCTTTGCTTTTAAGAACTTATATTATACTGGCTTGTCATTTTAATAACCGGTGTGTTGATTGCTTGTCTTGGGATGGTACTTACCCAAACAACTTTTAATGATAAGAACGAAAATAACAAAATTACATTTATCTCCCATTAGTTTACATTCGGCGTCCTCTGTTCGTATTCCTAGTTCAGTTAACAATTTTCGGGATATGCTTCCTACCATTAGGTTATCTCCTCTGGGGTCACCTATTATCAGGAAGTATACTAAACCATTTAATGCATTCAAAAGACGCGGAATGTATCCTAATGTTTCTAAGTGCAATGCCAAGAGGTGTGTCTGTTGCGCACATTTATGTACTAAAACTACCATTACGTCTTCTGTAAATGGAAGAAAATTCTCCATAATTAATAATAATGATTTGGACTGAACTTCATCGGACCTGATTTATGTTATAACTTGAACTGAAACTAACTGTGGAATGCAATATGTTGGACAAACTGGCCGATCCCTCAAGACTAGGTTTCGTGAGCACTTTCGTAAAATGAAAAAGCCTAAAAAATTTGACACATTTCTTTATCGCCATTTCAAAAATAATGGTCATTCACCTAGTAAAATTGTAATTCAGCCTGTTGAAAAAATTATATATGATCCTAATTCATCAACTAGATTAAAAAATATTAAGAGACATGAAACTGAACTTAAATGGATTAAATTTTTGCAATCACCTTTTCCTTTAGGCTTTAATGATAATATATACCATGACGGCAACATTTCTAAAATGCCAGATTTTGATGTTTTTTCTGTTTTGGAATGTAAAAAACGTAAAAGTAGATCTCATGGTAAACGTAAAAATGGCAACATTAAACGCAAAATTTGTACTGAAAAACGCTTAAATACTTCTCTAAAGGATCTTTCTTTGGCTTTAACTAATCATGGTCGACATGGCTTATTTTCATTTTTAAGTTCCTTGCCTATCTCAGTTTTACGCAATTTAGAGTTAGAGGCTAATAAACTTTATGATAGAGCAAATAAATTATATAAAGCAGCACTCCTTACAAGGTGTTATGTTCAACATTTCCTTAGTCCTTATATCGATTCTGAGGTCAACCATAAACGACATTTTATCAAAATTCCATTCATTAACAAAGGTATTGAGTTTATTGATTTACATAGTATCTTCAAGGATAATTCAGTGATTTCATCTATTCCAAATTACTTTAATAATTCTGAAACTCCTATCATTTGTTATAAATATAACAAACCAATAAGGTCTACGATATTTAACTTTAATAAAATTGTAAATGATTTAGATATAGATTCCAATACTCCTGCCTCCTGAGATTGTAAAAATTCAAATTATTTATATCCCTCTGCAGGGCATGTTATTACAGGTAATCTAAATGTCATTCCTGACGCTAGAGTTCGCAATATCATTTCTAAAGGTCCTAAATATAGATTTCCCTCTAATATTGATTTCTCTAAATGTCGTAGAGAGATCGCTGCTTCTTTAAATGACTTCAGTAATCGATGGTGCAAACGGGAAAATGTTGAACCTGATGCTTTGAAGGAATGGAAGATTAACATTTTTAAAATTATTGATACTCGTATTTCATTTTACTCTCGTAATACACATCTTTTTCCCCCTAAACCTAAATCTTCTTTTCGTCATCTTAAACGAGGTATCCAGGATTTTCATATGAACTATGTTTTGGTTCCAGCAGATAAAGCTGCTAACAATGTAGTAGTTGTATGACGATTGTATTATATTAATACTCTTAAGCGTGAGCTTGTTGACACTAATGCCTATAAACTGCAGCCTTCTTTAAGTGAAAGGGTGATTGTTGATGGGCATGGTTGTCATACAGCCCTACATTTTGGTGTCAAAGCTAAAGAAAATCAAGACAAAGTTCCTACGTTGTACTGGTTACCTAAACTCCATAAAAAACCCTATAAAGCAAGATTTATTGCAAATTCTAGTTCTTGTACGACAACATAACTTTCTAAATTGTTAACCTCGTGTCTTACAGCTGTTAAAAAACATGTTATCAAATATTGTGAAAAAGTATATGAGAGATCCGGTAAAAACCTATTTTGGTCGATTAAAAATTCAGGTGAAATTTTAGATAAACTTAAAGCTAGAGATTTCAATGCGACCAGTTTGTCTACTTATGATTTTTCTACTCTTTACACTACTTTACCTCATAATTTAATTAAAGATAAACTTATTGATCTTATTGAAAGAACCTTCCAGAGAGAAGGCTCTCCTTACCTTGCATGTAGTGACAGAAAATGCATTTTTTACTTCAGAAAAACCTAAAAAATATCATGCATGGTCGTGTCAAAATGTATGTGATGCGCTGACCTTTTTGTTGGACAACATTTTTATTCGATTTGCCACCAAGCTCTATAGACAAGTAGTTGGGATTCCTATGGGCACTAATTGTGCTCCCCTGGTTGCAGATTTATTCCTGTTTTGTTATGAAAGGGACTTTATGATGTCTCTTTCTGATGATAAGCAGGCTGATGTTATTGATGCGTTTAACACTACTTCCAGATATTTGGACGATATTATAAATATTAATAATGTTTATTTTGAAAATATGGTTAGTCAAATATACCCTTCAGAGCTCCAACTTAATAAAGCCAATGCCTCTGATACCGAAGCCGCATTTTTAGACTTGCATTTGTCAATTTCTAATGGTATTGTTTCTACCAAAATTTATGATAAACGTGACGACTTTGATTTTGAAATTGTCAATTTCCCATTTTTAGATGGTGATGTTCCTCGTTCTACATCCTATGGAGTCTATATCTCTCAACTCATTCGTTTTGCTAGAGCATCTAGCTATGTTACTGACTTCAACACTCGCAATAAATTGTTAACTCAGAAACTTCTTAAACAGGGCTATCGGTATCATAAACTTCGCAAAACATTTTCAAAATTTTATAGATGATACTTTGATTAGATTTCTAAATTCCAAGTTGGACTTAAATCTCTCTTGCGCCAAGGACTTTCGGAACCTGATTTCTATGGTGACTTGGTGTATAAGTTGAAGAAGATTGTTGACTCTAATAATTTTTCAGCGCAGTTCATTAAAATAATTTCCCATTATAAAAAGATTGGCTATAACATTAATGTATTGCAACAGACTGCATGCTTGGTAGTCAACCCAATCACAGTTGGCAACTTTGCTTTCCTCTTTAATTGCACGCCGGTGGGTCGGACTTCAGACTCTATGATGGTTCCGACTTAAAGACTTATCTATTGATGAGATGGTAGGGGCCTGATGCTTTGGCTGTTTGTCCGGCCCACCGGGGTTTACCTGTTGGATTTCTTTTGCTCCGGTATTCAGTTTAATTTACTGTTGAGTCCTTATCCTTGCTTTATCTCCTTGTTATATCTTGATTTATATGTTTTAGGAGATGATGCATTGATAAGTTAGGGGTCTTTCATGCAAACCAAATATCTATGTGTCTTGATCCACATCTGAATTAAGGGTGAGGTTGGCGCCGTTAAATCGGTTTAAGCCCTCCAGTAAAATATTTTACTGACCGTTCCAAGGCGGTACTTCTTTTGTGGATCTTTTATGTTTTTGTTCTGTCTTGTGTTTGCTATGTTTTGTGCGCGTCTGTTTATATGTGCTTCGTGGTCACCTGCTGGGAAAGGGCTGACCTCTTGGCTCTCGTTTGTGGTGTCTTCTGTGAGTTTGTCACTTTCCCATTGGTATCCTGGGTCAGGTGTGGTACTTGATTGTATCGATTCCTGATCTTTGCAACCTTACTTACTTTTCAACAATGAGTGAAAATTTACTACTTTCACTTTTTTTGTTAAAGTCATGCTCAACCTAAGGCTTTTCTCACAAGTTTTAGCAACTTTTATTAAAATATTTTGATGTAGTATTTTGCATTTTGGAATGTATATACATTCTCTGTCTGTGGAATGTAAAATTTACTCATAAAACCTTTTTATACTTTTCGTATATTCAAACTTTTGTTAAAAATCATTAAATGTTGGGAGGCGAAAAATCAAATCATGTCAATTTTATGCAGCCCATGCTAGTTTTATACTGATCATGCTATTTTGAGCTCTCTAGAGGGTGATACATGTATTAGAAATGTGTCAAAAATATTAACTTCTGGAAACTAGTTAGAGCTGTTTTTTTCCTATATCAACTTGAAGGCCAGTTTAGACCAGTTTCAGGTAGCCATAAAGTTTTATGAAGACAGATTGGGCCAATCAGGGGACAGGATTATCTCCAGTTATATAACAATTGATGTTATCATGTAACCATTCAAAATATCAAGCTAACCTCATATTTCTGTTTTGTCTATTTCATGTGCTGTTATCATATTTCTACGGATAGGTAAGTAAGTTGTTTTACTAATTAAAGGTATTTGGTTATATTGTCAATATTGCACCCAACAGAAACAAAATAGGGTGTTCAGTGAACATATGTATGTTAATGTATATTCAATTGTACTGATAAAAATGGTTTTACTGTGAAAGTGTGTACAGTGAGATTTAGTCCAACTTGACCATACCAGTTCTCTTTCCTAGAAACTCAATAGCAACTCTTTTAAGCAGCCCTAATGGATATCTTAATATCGACTTCAATATATCTCGTTTTCGCTGTCCTGTCAAAAGGTCACATGTTCCATTACAAAACGACAAAATGGATATGTATATTATAAATAGAAATGCACGAGGTTGTAATAGCATTTATTTCCGTCTATTCAACTCAGATTTTGCTAGAAATCAAGCTATAGCGTCATTAACCGATACATATACCAATCAAGTAGTAGTGATGGTTATACAGTATATATTTCACTGCGTTCAAACATCACATAATAAACTTTTTCTGACATGTTTTAAAATAGAAACATACATGAGTACTATATTTAACATTATAGTTTTTTTCTTTTATTTTTCTGTTTGCTGATTTGAGTTTTTTGTTGGTTGCGGTGTTAGTTTTCGGTTTTCTGTTGGTCTGGTGCGTCTCTCAAAACTATCTGCACCATGTGTTTGCCAACTCCGGTTATTAACTCAGTAATATGTAGCATAGGCGGATCCAGAGGAGGGACAGGGGGTCCGGACTCCCCCCCCCACCCTGAAAAATCACAAAAATATTGGGTTTCATAGCAATACTGGTCTGGATCCCCTGAAAAGCACAAGGCTACCAAGCCAGCATTCAATGTTGGACCATCATCGCCACGCCAGCGAAACGCCATTTAAATGGCGTTTCACTGTCGGGCCGATGTTGGCCCGCATGTTGTGGTGTTTAGATCCTCTCTCCTCTCATGAACTAAAAAAACTTGTCAAAGTTGAACCCCCTCTGGCAAAGCTTTCTGGATCCACGCATGTATAGCCTCTTCATTCACCTATATAAGCCTCGCGTCCTTTTTATGGGACAGAGGCAAACATTGGAGACAGAACGTGGCGTCTGATCAGGGTCTCCACTGTTTGCTTACAGAATGTTCTATCAAAAATTAAATAAAAATGAAAAATACCACCCAAAATCAGGATATCTTGCTTCGTGGCCCATTTATACTCAATTCCAGAGATTGTTACAGAATGTTGTGTCAGAGGGGGTCCAACTTTGATTATTTTAGTTGATGAGAGCAGAGAGGATCCAAATACCACTATCAGTGGGCCATAATCGGCCCGCCAGCGAAACGCCATTTAAATGGCGTTTCGCTGGCGGGCCGATTGTGGCCCAACATTGAATGCTGCTTTGGTAGCTTTGTGGTTTTACAGGGAATCTGGAACACTATTGCTAAGAAACCCTACATTTTGTGATTTTCCAGGGGGGGGGGGTCCGGACCCCTGCCCCCCCCCCCCTCTGGATCCGCACATAGTCATTCTGGTGTGCAATCATTAGACTTCTACTCCAGATGATCATAAACGTCATATCTTTTTGGTGGGTCATGTAAGGCGACATTGTCTTTTGCATTAATTTTTAAACACCCAAGGACCTCGGACAGTTTCCTATTCAATCTGCCCAAATTTTGACAGCCTGTGGCTAGGATAATGCATAACTGACAATTATAGTTTTGTGCTTAAACCAAACCCTTACATTTAGTGAACCTAGCAATATAAAAATATTTTGAAAATATTGCATAACTATGCCAGGAAGTTAGGGTTTAGGGGGTGGGGGTAATCTATGTGACCAAATTTCATTTCACAGAAAGTCAAAGATTCGTCGAGTATTCACCTAAATACATGTAAATATTATGTTTGCGGCATAAAAATTGAGGCGAAAGTGATGGGTTTGCATAAAATTCGGGTTGAGAAGATTACATTGTTCATCTAAAGAAGTGTGCTGTTAATGACTTTTGACTATTACCTGTAATGTTTCAAGTTCATCCAGTTGACTTGTGCACTGAGGTGTATCATATCTGCATACTGTATAAATCATAGTCTAGATAAAGACAGATGTTGAGCGTAAAATCGTTAATATTTTTCTTACACATCAGATTTTATCTACAATTTGGTGCTTAAAAGAATTGTCTTATTGCGACGGTTCTTTTGAGTACCCACAACATATGTTTTGGTTGAGAAATGAGACAATTAATTACTTTGTAAGCACTCATAACTAAAGCTCTGATACATGCCATTTACCTACAGGTCTTTACAAAATAAGTTTCTAATGAGGTTTTATATAAAGCGTTTTTGAGCATTTTGACATCGTTCCCCCCCGTGACCAATCATGCCGTTTTTATATGATGTGTGAAATGTAAAACTACAACTGTATGCAAAAGGATTAGTTTGGTCACGGGGGGGAAAGCACTTCAGTAAAACTTTTTCTATTTTCTATATGTTGGATAGCAAAAACAGAGTTTTCAGCCCATATTTTTCAATAGGTACTTGTCCAATGAGAAAACGGCTTTTGTGGATAAGTCGAGGATTGAACCTACTATCTTTCTCATAGAAAAAATATCATTTTCTTTGAAACTTTTCTCTGGTCATTTTTATGGGCAATCCTTCATTAAGACTGTCCGAGGTCCTTTCATCTAACAAAAGTCCATTTAGGTGACAGAAATTGCAACCATATCGAATAATAGCTTAAAGCTTTTCGTCATGATTTCTCTTGGGGGTTCCAGATAGTTATAGATCTGATTAGTCTATTTGTTTCAAATTGCAAAGTAGCATTATGTATTGCCACTATGCAGCATTTCGTTAATATTCCCATGGGTTCGTACAATATATAGCAACATCATACAGGTCAACCATTATTCTGAGTGTATTAACATTCACAAGGTCCCAAATAAGGGACCTCAAGCGAATTCTAAAATGCGAATAACCTTAGTTAGTATATAGATTTTTTGGACCGATCTGCTTTCTATTCTTTCTAAATGATCTGCCAGATAATATCAAGATTTATGTGTGGAGAGCATTGTGTCCTGTATGAGTATCATTCACTGCAGAAGTACCTTATTTTGCAAGAAGACATTAAATGTTTAGAACAATGGGCGGCTGATTGGCAAATGAATTTATGTTGTCAAATGCTTCTCTATGAGATTGGCTCGACTAGACCCCTTTGACTACACTCTACATGATCAAAGTTTCATATTTCCTTTGACAGGTTGTGTTTGACTATAAAATCAAGCAGCGATTTAGCTTTTTATTCTCTTGACAACGAATCGCTATACTCAAAGAAAGAAAGACAGCAAGGATAAGGAATCAATACATTCAAGTACCACACCTGTCCCAGGATACCAAATGGGAAAGTAAAAAAATCACAATAAACGTCACAAGCAAGAGCCAAGAGGCAAGCCCTTTCCCTTCAGGTGACCACAAGGCAACAACGAACAGACGCGAAAGCATGACAAACACAAGACATAAATAACACAAACGATCCAAAACAGAAGTACCGCCTTGGAACGGTCAGTACAATCATTTAATGGAGGGCTTAAACATCACCCTTGGTTCAGGTGTGGATCAAGACACATAGATGTTTGGTTTGCATGAATAACCCCTAACTTTTCAATACATCATCTCCTAGAACATATAAATCAAGATATAAAAATGAGATGAAGCAAAGATAAGGACTCAACAGTACATAAAACTGAATACCAGAGCCAAAGAAATCCAACATGTAAACCATGGTGGGCCAGACAACAGCCCAAGCATAATGTCCCTACCATCTCATCAATAGATAAATCTTTAAGTACGAACCGTCATAAAGTCAACTCAGTACTATCATAAAATATAAATATATTCTGGTTGACCACTCGTTTTCGCCATCGACAACTCGCTATCCTCATTCACCACTCTCTTGCCTCAACCTCAATCGCTGGTTTTATTGACAGCTTTCTAAAGCATTTGCGCCTTAACATTAAGTAAGGGTGCCAAGATCAGGATTCGATCAATCAAGTACCACACCTGACCCAGGATACCAATGGGGAAGTGACAAACTCACAGTTAGACACCACAAACGAGAGCCAAGAGGTCAGCCCTTTCCCAGCAGGTGACCACAAAGCACATATAAACAGAAGCGCACAAAAACATAGCAAACACACGACAGAAAAAAAACATAAAAAGATCCACAAAAGAAGTACCGCCTTGGAACGGTCAGTAAAATATTTTACTGGAGGGCTTAAACCGGTTTAACGGCGCCAGCCTCACCCTTAATTCAGATGTGGATCAAGACACATAGATATTTGGTTTGCATGAAAGACCCCTACTTTATCAATGCATCATCTCCTAGAACATATAAATCAAGATATAACGGGAGATAATGCAAAGATAAGGACTCAACAGTAAATAAAACTGAATACCAGAGCAAAAGAAATCCAACAGGTAAACACCGGTGGGCCGGACAAACAGCCAAAGCATCAGGCCCTTACCATCTCATCAATAGATAAGTCTTTATGTCGGAACCATCATAGGGTCTGAAGTCCGACCCACCGGCGTGCAATTAAAGAGGAAAGCAAAGTTGCCAACCGTGATTAGGTTGACCACCAAGCATGCAGTCTGTTGTAATACATTAATGTTATAGCCAATCTTTTTTATAATGGGAAATCATTTTAATGAACTGCGCTGAAAAAATATTAGAGCCAACAGTCTTCTTCAATTTATACACCAAGTCACCATAGAAATCAGGTTCCGAAAGTCCTTTGCGCAAAAGAGATTTAAGTCAAACTTGGAATTTTACAATCAAATCATAGTATCGTCTATAAATCAAGAAAAGGTTTTGCAAAGTTTATGATACTGATAGCCTTGTATAAGAAGTTTCTGAGTTAACAATTTATTGCGAGTGTTGAAGTCAGCAACATAGCTAGATGCTCTAGCAAAACGAATCAGTTGAGAGATATAGACTCCATAGGATGTATAGCGAGGAACATCACCATCTAAAAATGGGAAATTGACAATTCAAAATCAAAGTCGTCACGTTTATCATAAATTTTGGTAGAAACAATATCATTAGAAATTGACAAATGCAAGTCTAAAAAATGCGGCTTTGGTAACAGGGGTATTGGCTTTATTCAGTTGGAGCTCTGGAGGGTATATTTGACTTACCATATTATCAAAATAAACATTATTAATGTTTAAAATATCGTCCAAATATCTAGATGTAGTGTTAAACGCATCAATGACATTAGCCTGCTTATCATCAGAAAGAGACATCATAAAGTCCCTCTCATAACAAAACAGGAATAAATCTGCAACCAGGTAGATAAAAGTGTAGAATTACTTTTGGTTTTAGAAAACTGTTGAGTCCTTATCTTTGCTTTATCTCCTTTTTATATTTTGACCCTTTATATTCTGATGGATTGTCCCATACGTATTGATACAATAAGAATGGATTTTTCTATTATGCATCTAAGGGGCTGCTTGTCAAAATTTCTATAAATATACAGTATAATGTGTTTCCAGAAGATTTTTTTCTTAGCAAACTGTGCAGACCCTATTGAAATGCCGCCTAATGCCTTAAGTGACATTTCAGCTGGGTTTTTACTGTTTGCCTAAAATAACCTTCTTACCAGTATCCAGCCAATAACTGACTGCAAGCTTAAGATTGGGTCGAAAATATTTTATACTAGTATATTTCCTCCTCCCTTTCTCTGAAAACGTATGTATCCATTTTTCGACTGTTAAAATGTACCAAATGTAGTTTGTTGTCTGTTTGTTACATACCATTGGAGTTTGCGCATTTGCTTCTTTGGTATCAGTTGAACACATCTTGAAGCAAATGCCTTAACCATTTAAGATAAGTTTACCTCCATTATACTGAAGAGCTTCTCGACTGAAACGTCAATTTACAATAGTTATCTATATTCAGCAATGACCACCATGTTCCAATAGATATAAGTATTTGGAGATGAAAATACTGGAAAATGGAGAAGCAAGGACGAGAACTATTGAAACACGGTAGTTAACCTGACACAAACCTGTTTGTTAATTAAATTTTTAACTTTTATATCTACAATTATTTTTGTTCTTTTTTTCCTTTTTTTTTCATTCACACTCACCATTTGTAAAAGCAAACCAGATACCATTAACCAATAGGTAATGAATTATAATAGCAGAACTGACAAAGTCCCACACCAGCGTAAGCTTAACAAGTGAGGTAGATACACTGTGTATACCCTATATATTGAAACATGCTAGCCATTGGCTGAAAATAGTTATCTATATTCAGCAATGACCACCAGGTTCCAATAGATATAAGTATTTGGAGAGGAAAATACTGGAAAATAATCAAAACCAGAAACAGAATGTAGGAAACTTAAATCACTATTCTGCTGAAATACTGCAGATCTCTCAATACTTAGGCAAATTATTCTTCTTTCGAGTTATCTCTGCCTTTTTTAAAAACACAAAATCAGCCTTTCCTCACAACACTTTATTTAAGGGCCATCGGCTGCCAATAAAATACTGTCTGGCATTGTGTCTACGTATGGTTAGTTTTTGGCAGTATCTTAAAGTTGGTTCACATTTTAAAAATATACTAAATTTAAATGGCGTTTCGCTGGCGTGCCGACGATGGCCCAACATTGAATACTGGCTTGGTAGCTTTTTTATTTTCCAACGGTTCGGGACCAGTATTGCTAATAAACCCTATAGTTTTGTGATTTTTCAGGGGGTCCTTACCCCCTGTACCTCCCCCCCTTTTGATCCGCACATGAGGTGTCTCGGCTGCTGTCCGTTCGAAGGAAAATAAACTGTTGTTGTTGGTTCATTATTTGTTGTTGCTCCCACTTTTTCCAGGGGGTTGTGTTTGGTCCTTGTTTCGACATGTAGTACACCGCGTCCTTTCTAGTTTGGAGATCTTCTCGTGGATGAAGATAGAGAGCTGGCCCCGAGGTTATAAACCTTTTCTATGCTCAACTCAGCTTAGCACGAAATTTATCCTGCTCATAAATGTTAAAATGCCAACAATTGTTGGCCTTTTAACATTTATTAGCATGATAAATACAACATCTGAGCGACTTAAAGCAAGGAATTTCTATATTTGTCAGTATTTTAGCGTTATGAGTAGTTGAAATTTCGTGCTCAGTTGAGTATCAAAAAAGTTTTATAAACTTAGGGCCTGGTTGTTTTACTTTAATTGTATTCTTGCTATCATATTGGTTCCAATGCCCTGTGATTTTTCTTCGTGGTGCCGTTGGTTGGTCTGTGATGAGGGGAATGTGCCACTTCCGAAGGGCATGTGAGTATGACTAGGAAATACCACAATGACAGGCAACCGCGAGGAAGAGACACATAACTCAAATAGCTACACGACAACAAGAAAAGAATAAACCAACAACAACAGAACCGCCGACTAAGAATTAACGTCGGATCTTAGTTTACATCGTTTGGCTTTGTCGTATAAAAAGTTAACGTAATTGGCTTATATGGCTTAATCTAAGGCTTAGTCTTTCATGAGACGTGATTTATAGTGTGGAAAGTCACTCCTCTTGTCTAGCTGGCAATGTTTTACTTCTTGCATTCACGATGGGCAATCATACTTTTTGTTGTCTGCTGATTTTTCTTCAGAATTACCGTTTTCAAAACATTCTTTCAGGAATACCATAAGAGTGTCAAAACAGTTTCGGTCCGGTTTAGGCCCATTGTTTAATTGAGTTTGCTCTGGGTACAATCTATTTTCCAAGGTTACTACTGTCGTGCCAACCAAGAGTGACAGTGGCGTAATATTTGGTATGCAATTGTTAAGTAAACATTATCTTGTAAACTCCTCTTAAGCTAATGCGAGTCGATAGATCACTTGTGAATTAATCCTATCCTGTGGATAGGATTAATACACAAATGATCTAACGGTTATAAGAGTAAGAAAGTTTCTGATAATTTTGTAAACAAAACAGGATGTCACTGTCGCTTTTGGCTGGCAGGAAAGTAGCAGTGGGCAAAAATGTAACTTGCAGGTAAAGCGTTAATACAATCACTTTACATCATCTATCTTCATGCGCATGTGGAATGCTAATATAACAGAGTACCAAATTAACCCACCGAAGTTCAGCACACCCTTTCACCGTGTTAATCAATTATCAAAAACATAATGAATTTTCCAAATCCAGGTTACGTGATAGTAAGATCTGTGCTCATCTCGTAATAATTGTTTCATTTTATCGGTTAAGAAACTGCCATGTGCTTAATGCATCATGATTTCGTTTCAATAAATTGAAATTAAACCATCCGATTGAAAGTTTTTGTTGTGATCATATTGTCTGTGTGAGAAACGGCTGTTTAAATGGAAAATAATTGAATATGAACTTTAGATAAAACATAGTATTAACGAAGATTTTTAGAATATATATAATTCATATATAAGAATCTAGATTGGAGTCTTGTAGTCTCTAATCATTAAAATGTAATCCATTGTTCACCTTCATTAAATTTTTGCTAATTCATTGAAATGAATTCAATTATTCATTGAAAATTGTGATTTCTTATATACTCAAGTTTTATTATCAAATCTATATCTCCCAGGGGTTAACCTACCGTTGTTTTCATGGTTGTTTTCGCCTAGCTCTCCAACTGTCCAAATTTTTAGTCATATTTGGTTCATAATTTATTCTTTTAAAGCTTATCATCCAGTATTATTTATTTTGGTGCTATTCTTTAAAATTGATTATTCTCTAGTCATTAAATATGTTGTTCTTTATTCTCTAATCATTGTAAAATAAGGCCTTTATTCTTAAATGTTTAACCAACCCAGACTCTCACATATGTGTAACAAACAAAACGAGTAAATATGACCAAAACAAGTGCCTAGTAAATGTTACAATCACACACGACGACCACAATTACAATTTACAGTAAGAAAGATGGCAAAGATCAGGAATCGATACAATCAAGCACCACACCTGACCCAGGATACCAATGGGAAAGTGACAATTTCACAATTAGAAATCACAAGCGAGAGTCAAGAGGCCAGCTCTTTCCCAGCAGGTGACCACAAGGCATCAACAAACTCACGTGCATGAAAGCATAACAAACACAAGACAGAAATAACATAAAATGATCCACGAAAGAAGCACCGCCCTGGAACGGTCAGTAAGAATATTAACTGGAGGGCTTAACCGGTTTTACGGTGCACCAACCTCACCCTTAGTTCAGATGTGGATCGAGACAATAGATGTTCAGTTTGCATGAAAGACTCCTAACTTATCAATGCATCCTCTCCTAGAACATGTAAATCAAGATATAAAAAGGAGATAAAGCAAAGATGAGGCCCCCAGGGGGTTTGTACTCTCTTGATCCCTGAAATTAATGCATTGATCTCCCCAGATCCCTGAAAATAATTGCCTCGGCTCCCTAAATGTATTTTGCCTTTGCTCCCCAAATCCCTAAAAATAGACAAGCTTCTCCCCAGATCCCCAAAAATTTAAGTAAATTCTCCCTAAAATGTATTTTTCTTTTCGTAGGATTAAAATCTCACACTTAAAAACTATGAAGTTATACAAGAGCGCTTAATATATTGCCTTATACGTGTAAAGACAGGGCTCAGTCATGGAATACATGACATATAATTATTTCAATGAAATGCATGGTATATGGCTCAAAGTATGAGGCCATTCCTTAAAATGCTGTTGCTGTACCTGGTAGAGTGGGCATGGCGGATTGAGTTTTTTTTTTAATTAGAGACAGACCATTTGTTTTTCTGGTTGGGTGGGGGGGCAGGGGCTGATTGTTTTTAAACAGCTTAAACTAGATTTTTTATAGACTAAGTGAAAGTATTTGTTTGTGTAAAACAATTATCTACAATTACTATTAGGCCCTATACACTTGTTAAACTTCAGTTTCATCAAATAAGTATATATCTGAACAGCTTTCTTAAGTTTTCTCATAATAATGAGCTTATCATCTGAAAAGAGGATTACATAGCAGGTGCATAGGTAGACTGTAACATACACAGCCCGACTTATGCTAGGGGGGTCCGGGGGCATGCTCCCCCGAGAAAATTTTGATAAAAATGGCGCGATCTGGTGCAATCTGTGCATTCCAAAGTATGCTATTACCAAGCTAAAAATCAGCAATTTTAAGGTTAATAAATCAACAACAACACAAGTTAATTGCCTCATTTTTCCTGAGGTCAATCTAGATGTACATGTTATACGAAAATAAATAAATACATAAGGATTTACAAGGGGAGTCTGGGGGGCTATCCCCGCAGAAGCAGAAGAAATTTTAAAAAATCAAACAAAATGGAGGCTTTTCCTTTATTTTATTTTTTTTTTTTTTTTTGCTTTTTGGCAGGGCTCCCTAGATCCCCAAAACTATGAGCTTGCTCCCCAGCTCCCCTTAAATAATTACCAGTGCTCCCTAGATCCCTGAAAATAAATAGCCATTCTCCCCAGATCCCCAAATCCCCTGGGGGGCCCAAAGATAAGGACTCAACAGCAAATCCAACTGAATACTGGAGCAAAAGAAATCCAAAAGGTAAACCCCGGTAAATCGCACTCTATCTATTGCCTCAAGAAGATGTGATACAATAGCAAGTCCCCCCTCTCTTCATCAGCGCGCTCTCTCTCTCTCTCTCTCTCTCTCTCTCTCTCTCTCTCTCTCTCTCTCTCTCTAAAAGACACAGCACATGACCCTCCAAACTATACAAAACAAAGAACATGGTACCACGAAACTATAACTAAACACCAAAGCACTGATAGAAAAGGAATGTCACTAAACACAAGGACCAAGATGTAAGGATTGTTTTTGCTGGAGTTTTTTGTTGTTTTTGTTGTTGTTTTCAGTGTAAGATATTTTTTATCAATATTTCAAGAACGACACTTTTATGTATCCACTACTTGAACATTCAAAAAAAGTAATTGAGTATGATCAGGAAATATCACAATCACAAACTGCAGACAAATCCGTGGCAACGTGAGGAAGAGCCACACAACATTCACGAGGAATAAGGAAGACAAAAAAGGCAACGCAACCAGCTCTCTTTTCCCCATCAAGATGATTGGAAAACTAGAATGGATACAAAGTAATGCAAAACAAATGGGAGTAACAATCAACAACAACAGAATCACCGCCTTAGAATGGACAGCAGCCAAGGCCACAGGGAGCTTTAATACATTTTACTGGTACCAAATCTTCGCCTTAGATTCTGCTGTTGTTGAAGCACAAAAAATGCTACGTTCACATGGAGGCTTCCTAACTATTGGAATGTATCATCATAGAGAAACAATCTAATCAGATTAACACATAATGATGAAACAAGGAAAGGGGCTCACGGCTCACAGATAGACAGAGCTAAAGAAAGTAAGAAAGATGACAAAGATCAGGAATCGATACAATCAAGTACCACATCAGACCCAGGATACCAATGGGAATATAACAAACTCATAATTAGATTTCACAAACGAGAGCCAAGAGGTCAGCCCTTCCCCAGCAGATGACCACAAGGCATCAATGAACAGACGCGCACGAAAGCGTAACAAACACAAGACAGAAATAACATAATGATCCACAAAAGAAGTACCGCCTTGGAACGGTCTGTAAAAATATTTTACTGGAGGCTTAAACCGGTTTCACGGCGCCAACCTCATCCATAGTTCAGATCTGGATCAAGACACATAGAAGTTTGCTTTGGATTTAAGACCACTAACCTATCAATGCATCATCTCCAAGAACACTGTTTTAGTCAATAAGATACTGACAAATTTCAATGTTTTAGCTCAAGTTGAGCCACGGTGGGCGCAGCTTCAGACAAGCATTAGGCACCATGCGTCAATTAAAGCTTTACATCAGAACCATCACTGAGTCTGAGGCCTGACCCACCATCATGAAATTAAAGAGGAAACCATAGCTATAAACCATGATTGCGTTTTATAACGTTTGATTATCTTTTTGAATTGATCACTAGAATAAGGTTTTCTTACAATTCTTCTGAATTTAAAAACTTGATCACCATAATATGTAGGTTCTGATATGCCCTGTTGCAGAAGAACTTTTAAACAAATGTTGTATTTAACAATTAACTTTAGAAAATGCTTTTCGAATTTTATGACATCTATAACCTTGTTTAAATAACTTAGCAGTCAATAATTGGTTTCTGTTGTTGAAGTCATCAACATTAGAACACACTCTTGCAAAACGAATAAGCTGCAAAATATATATACCAAAGGAAGGGGAGCTAGGGACATCTCCATTAAAAATTAAGAAATGGGAAATTTACTATTTCAAACTAAAAATCATCCCGTTTATTATAAATCTTAGATGAAACAACGTCATTCGTTATGGACAAGTCCAGGTCCAAAACGGGGCTTCAGTATCAGTATCAGAAGAATTTGCCTTATTTAACTGAAGCTCAGTGGTATATATCTGACCTACCATTTGTTCAAAATAAGGATTACCAATATTAAGTAAATCATCCAAATATCTGCCTGTGGAGTAAGTATCTCTGTTGAGGCAGATAGAGGCAGCTGAGTGCTATACTTTGCTTGCAGTCATGTGACTATCAGTGCTCAGTGTATCTTCCTCGATGTGCCGTAGTTTGTGTATCATACACAGTTGATATTCTAAACGTACACCCTTATCTGATTTTCTTTGTACACGCCATTTTAAAGCCTCGTAAAATTTGAAATATACTTCAAATTGTGTGTTTTTGAGAAATATATACAATGTTTTACATGAGCATTGTCGGTATCTTATTGACTAAAACAATAGAAAATGGTGTTACCAGCTGGGAAAGGGCTGACCTCTAAGCTCTCTTGTATGTGATGTTTTCTTGTGTTTTTGTCACTTTCCCATGTGGTGTCCTGGGTCAGGTGTAGTACTTGATTGCATCGATTCCGGATATTTGCCTTCTTACTTACTTACATGGTCTAATATTGATTTAATATGCCTAAGACTTTGATTTCATATATTCATGTATGGCAAAATACTTATTGAACTGGGCCCGCTTTCTACCCGGTTCTTCTAGGAAATACTGTACGTAAACGGACAAGCCCATGCAGAATCTACATTCCATTCATTTCCTAAACAGCTCTAAAATATTTGTTCAACGTAGCTGTGGGATTTAGTGATGGATCTGTCGAGACATAGTTCATTCTTATGAATATTCCACAATGTTTCTATCTCTTCTACAGAGAAACAATATGATGTACGCTTCGACTGCAATTTAAGTGTTGCCTTGTTTAGTTATTTATGGTTAATTAAAATAATTTCCCATCATAAAATGATTGGCTATAATATTAATGTATTGCAACAGACTGCATGCTTTGTGGTCAACCCAATCACGGTTAGCAACTTTGCTTTCCTCTTTAATTGCACGCGGGTGAGTCGGACTTCAGACTCTATGACGACGGTTCCGACTTCAAGACTTATCTATTAATGAGATGGTAGGGCCCAGATGCTTTGGCTGTTTGTCGGGCCCACCGGGGTTTACCTGTTGGATTTCTTTTGCTCTTGTATTCAGTTTTATTTACTGATGAGTCCTTATCTTTGCTTTATCTCCTTGTTATATCTTGATTTATATTTTCTGGGAGATGATGCATTGATAAGCTAGGGGTCTTTCATGCAAACCAAATATCTATGTGTCATGATCCACATCTGAATTAAGGGTGAGGTTGGCACCGTTAAACCGGTTAAGCCCTCCAGTAAAATATTTTACTTGCCGTTCCAAGGCGGTACTTCTTCTGTGGATATTTTATGTGTTTTTTCTGTCTTGTGTTTACTATGCCTTTGTGCGCATCTGTCTTGTGTTTACTATGCCTTTGTGCGCATCCTTGTGGTCACCTGCTGGGAAAGGGCTGACCTCTTGGCTCTCGTTTGTGGTGTCTAACTGTGAGTTTGTCACTTTCCCATTTTTATCCTTATCGTTGCACCCTTACTTACTTTAATATAGATAAACAAAGTAAATAAACTGTCCCTAAATACATGTATGGACAATTCTAACTTTACAGAAAAGTTTCAGTCATCATCCGCATATGTGTGATTGTGGCATTTCCTGATCATACTCACTTACTTTGATGTCACGAATCTTGTGTTTGTGCTGAGTGGTTACCGTTAAATGTTACCACGAGCTTGCATTTAATGTCGTTATTATTACAAAAATCCGGATTTGCACTTGACAATCATATAAATGCATCGCATAAACTTTCCTGTTAGTGTCAATTATATAGTGTGTGATTGAGGCATTTCCTGGTCATACCCACCTATTTTGTGCCTGAAAGTTCTTTCATTTTACTTCAACTCCTTACCATATTTTCTCATACCAGCCGAATCTTTGTAAAATGTTAGAATTTTATTAATTTTTGAAGATAAGGCAGCCACGTGATATTTTGTTCATTAAGTTGAACATTGACTTTGAGGGTGTTTTGAATTTTGGCCTTTTCGCACATTTTCTATTATTTCAGGTCTATTGTTTTCTCTAAAACTAGTTCTAGTAATGCAAAGTTCAAATACCGAATTAAGCAAATTTATTATAGCTGCTTTGATTTAGTTTGAGACTACCCAAAGACAATTAACCATTTAAACTTGAAATTATACAATTTGTAGGCATATTACAAGTTTAAACCCGTATAAGCATAGCGTCTTTTTGTGAAATATGGTCGTGCATACCCCATCAGAACAGCCCCCGCAAAGTGTTGAGTTATATCAGGATAGTCACAGATTGCTTCCAGAATATTCTATCAAAATTTGAATAAGATTACAAACAGCATCATTAAACCACCCTTATATTTTAAATACTCGTCCAATTGATAGGGTGGGAATGTCCTGTCGATGGTTATGGATTAAGTTTTGAATTTCTTGAGCTTAGAATATTTTTTAAATGTTCAGTTTCCCATGTTCTACTTATTCAGTAAGCCGTATTATCAAGGTTCGAATCATCTAGGTTCAACTGTGATTACATGTACCCAACATATGTATAACCTTTTTTTATTCTGAAGAATTACCTTATATACATTGCTATTATTTCAACTATTAGGTCACTGTCTAGCCACGCCCCTAAGTGGTTCCTATGAGATCTGAGCATTGCATACTACATGGCGATACAGTGGACTGATTGTTGAATAGTACAAAAAATAGTAAAGACATACTGTCATGGGCTATCGGTCAACATATCTATGAAATTATGTATTTATGTCCCTGAAGATTGTTTTTATTTTAGCGAACAGTGCAAACCCTGATTCACCTGTGTCTTCACTGTTTGCCAAAGTACCTATCTACCAGTATTCATAATGAAAAGGGATAAGCAAGTCAACAGGTATTCTGACATGTTCATATATTTGACAGAAAAATGTATGGTATCTAATGAGAATCGCTCTTTGAAAAAAAAAACACTTAATAGAGAATAATAACCTGTATCATTCCACTGCAAAAATAGATTAACCACACAGTGTGGACTTGAGCCTACTAATAGGTTATGTAAGAGCTAGAAGCATTGCACGTTGCGTTGCATAACAGATGCGCATGCTCTCTATAGTGAAATCGTGAAGTGAGTGCAATTAATTCAACCATCCTTTTTGTATTGTTGGCATCTGATAGTGTTGTTTCTTCAGCGAGAAATTAATTATTGATACTGTCAGACTAATTCCATGGAAGCGAAGGTAAATTGAAAACTCCAAATGCCCTTAATGTAATGATATAAAGCAAAGTTAAGGTAACCCTTACCGTCTTATAATCAACCTTACAAATTGGGAACAACATGCTAACGTAACCATGTGGTACATTAAAACAATTCAAATATAGACAAAACAAAAATCTTAATGACAAATGATGTCTTATTGCAGATTAAAAGCATTCTGTCTTTTTGAGAGTGGCCGTTTTGTGCAGGTTTTACTGTATCTCTTTTCATTATCACCTTAACCCTTTGTTCCTAAATGTCCCAATGCAGACTAAAACCAATAAAATGATATGTGTGTCCTGTGATGATCCTAATTAGACTTGGCGCCAGGGGGTTGTCTGCAGTTTGTGATTGTGGTATTTCCTGATCATACTCACTTACTATTTTTGGCATACGTCCTGTCTGATCTGCATTTTCACTGGGCAGATGATTGATGCCTTGGCTACCAATTCACTACACTGTGGGTACGCTATGGTGATGTCACTGGGTTGATGCCTAAGCTGCTCTTTATGAGGCTAACATTTCCTGTTCTGTACTACTTTTTCTATGACCTTTCAAAATCAGATGAAACTATTTTATATAACGAGTACGTATATGCTGTATTTCACTTTCCATGTCACTGATACACACAAATCTTGCAGTTTTACAGCGCTATTTCTACTGAGGGCCAGACACCTTCTCTTACACTTCATTGTCACATAAATCGTGTTAAAATTTATATGTGATTGATTGCACCAAAGCATTATTAAAAGTGTGTCTTCCAACCACCGACTCGCTTGCTTTTTTTTTCGCGTCCAGATGATTTGGTTCCCCTGCTTTTTCTTAAGGCTTTTGATTTGGAAAGTAAGCAAAGAAGGGTTCGAATCCTACTGATGTATAATATTTTGTTTGTTTTGTTTTTGTTTTTTTTTTAAAAATATGCATAACATGCATATGGGTTAGGCCTCAGACTCAATGATGGCTCTGGCGTAATGCTTTAATTGGTGGGTAAGTGCCCGATGCTTGGCTGCAGCTTATAGCTGGGCCCCCGTGGCTCAGCTTTAGGTTTTCTTTAGCTCTGACTATCTGTGGGTCGTGAGCCCTTTCTCTGTTTCATCTTAGTGCGTTAATTTGATTATATTGTTTCTCTATGGTGATGCATTGCAATGGTTAGGAATCATCCATGCGAGCTTAACATTTTGTGCTTCAACAACAGCAGAATCTAGGGCGAAAATTTGGTACCAGTAAAATGCAGTTAAGTCCTCTAGTGGTTTTGGTTGCTGTCCCATGTTGTTCTAAGGCGGTGATCGAACTCGCTATTTGTTGTTTATTGTTACTTCCATTTTGGGATTCTGTAATTGTTCTATCTTTTGTTGTGCATTTTTTGTGCTTATTCTAGTTTTGCAATCATCGCGATGGGGAATGGAGAGTTGTTTGCTTTGCTTTGTTTGTCTTCCTGGTGTCTCGTGATTGTTGTATTGCTCTTCCTCACGATGCCTCGGGTTTGTCTGCAATTCGTGATTGTGATATTTCCTGATCTTGCTCACTTACTTTTTGCTTTGTAGTGTACTATTAACTTCACTGTGGTCAAATATTAGGAATAAAAGTGCATTGTTCTCGGCGATCGCAGTTCTTCGTTTCGAAGAAATGAATATTGTGTCTCTCTTGAATTTGACATGTCGACAGTCTCGTCTTTATCGACAGATTAATTGAATTGTGAGACGGGTATCACAGGCAATGCACGAAGACTCGTCGTTTATTGGGCACATTTACATTTGATACATCCTAGTTTAATGCCAAAATAATCTGCATGTGTTTTATCACAGTATCGATTCACTGTGCGCCTGAAATGAGTGAAATCGACTGTATCGGTAGAATCGAGAGTTTTTGGCCTAAATTCGTGAGGGGGTGGTAAGTAATTTCGCATGTTTTCTTATAGTTAGATTTGTTCTTCCGCCGTGGATCTCATTATATTTCTTTGATATATGCATACATGTCATAATATCGTGCAAAAACAACAACAGTGTATCGTGGGAGCGCAGGAAACGCATTCTTTTAGAGGGATAGTTGTCAAAAAAGCGAAAATCCACAGCTTTTTATCTTCCCGTTTCGAATTTAAACAACTTAGCATAAAATGATCTTCACCAGAAGTTCGAGAGGCTTATGATCCTACAATACCAGAAATCTCAGACTGATCCCTTTTTTCGATTTTGAGATAATCAACTATATATGACTGAACCCCCTATTAGCGGTGAATTTGAAACTGTATCGGTAGAATCGACTGCTATTTATTTAATGTACGAAGTAAAAACTACCGACTGCACGAAGTGAAAGCAAATGTTTGTCATAGATCTTCGAATTTAGAGCAGAAAGTAGGTTATTTATTTCACCCTGTGTATACCATTGACTTCTAATTGTGTACTTTGGCAGACAGTGAAGACCCAAATATAATGCGGCATTTCATCTGGGTCTTTACTGTTTATTAATACAAATACGATGTTCAGAGTAAGAAATGCAACTAGTTTTGAATAAAACCCTCTGACCAGCAATATATATATATATTGTACCACCCCAGGTTTATTGTATATAATCAGCAGGCAGAATTCAGTTAGTTCATACGTCAATCTGTATCGCTTTTTTTTCAGTCTGCATCTGTTGCCTGTGTGTAAGATTGTAGTCTTACGTTTTAATATTTTCATCCTGCTTTAAACAGCTGTATGGTAAGATGAAATGGCAATGGAAAGTACATTTCATAAGACCCACTGTGGCAAAACCATAATAAGGCTTCTGCGCCCAGCGAGCAATCAGGTTACATCGATTAGTCAGATTTTTCTTATGATATAATTTATACATCTTCCCGTGTGCGGCTCACTTTCAGTTTTGAATTTGTTGAATGGAAGTTTACATTTACAGGCAATCATGTGCTGATCCAGAGGGGGGATAGGGGTTCCGGACCCCCTCCCCTGGAAAATCACAAGTTATATGGGTTTCTATAGAAATTAGCACTTGGAACCCCCGCCCACCCCTGGAAAAAGTTGCCCCCCCCCCCCCTGGAAAATGTTGGACCCTCTGAAACCTTGGAAAATTATACTTTTCTTTGAAATAACCATCGGGCACCCTCTGTAAAACTGCAAAATAGGTTGAGGACTAAACAAAAAAAATTAAAACGTCAGAGCTGTTTTCTGACAGTCAGGCCTGGACCCCCTGGCAAAGATTCATGGATTCACGCATGCGGTTACATGTAATCGACCATACTTTCTAATTGTATGGTGTTATGCTCCACTGAATAGGTAGTATAATATACAGGTAAGTTCACCTCGTGCTACATGTATCGCTTTGGTGTGTGACTGGGTGGATGTTTACAAAATAGGCTAGTGATTTTTTTTTGTTTTAAACATCTTTATAATAACACACACATAAACGCACGCACACACGCACGCAGAGACGCGCACACACACCACACGCCCGTGCAAGTGCCACCCTCGCAAAAAATCAACTGACAAACCTATCAACAAACTAAAGAACAAAACATTATCTCTATTGTTTTTGGCTAGTCCATCTGTCCGTTGTCGTGGTCACTCTTAAACCTTAAAGCGCCAAGAAAAAAATGTATATAAAATGTCGTCTGCTGAAGTCGTCTGCTCCAAATAATTGCCTAGCATTACTGACGAATCAAGTATAGAAGCAAACAGCGTGGATCCAGAACAGACTGCTCCTATCTGCTTTTATAGGAGCAGTCTGATCTGGGTCCACATTGTTTGCCATAGAGGCTTCTTAAACATTTCAGCAGACGAGAAAAGCAGACGACTGTGATTGACGCATTAAGGGCGAACTTAGTCATTTTTAATCGGATTTCTTCCAAATTTCATATATGGATTGCTTTCATCAAACTCTCGTTCAAGTTTGAATACATTTTTTCTCTCTGTCAAACGATAAGTAAGAAGGCCGTAAAAATGGCTGCCGACTATCAGTGTCATTTTAATTAGTTTTGTTCCAAATTCCATATACGCATTGCTTAAATCAAACTCTCATTCAATACATTTGATAATTTTACAAAGGCCTTTATCAAGAAAAACATGCATTTAAATATCAACTACATAGTATCTGTTCCACCATTTTGTGATGTGTGATATCACATCGTCATGAACGTAACGCCACGACGTCGCACCACTTTTCCTGTAAAAGTGGCAAAAAAACCTGTTTCATGCTCACCATTACCAGGCATGAAATCTATCATGCTAATACAAACAACTATTTGCATTCTCATACCTATTTGCTTAACAACACAACACTCGGAGCCCAGGAATATATCGCCTGATCTTTTAAGCATATATAGTATTCATGCGCATTGAAACAAGGGTGAGCATGAAAAAAAGCTAGTAATTGTGGTATGGACTTAGTTATGAATAGTATGGACCCAGATCAAGTCTCAAATTCTGTCGGACATAATCCAGGCTCAACCCGTTGATGAATAATTACAGCAGCTGGCAAAGAAAACATTTTTCCCTATGGAATATAAACGAATATTATCTCGTTCAATATGTTCTTAAAAAGGTTATCCTTTGGAAGCAAAGAATGCACCAAAGAACTGAAACTAGAGTGTGCAAATTTTCTGGTCCAGACTAGCTAGTTTGGGCCATTTAGGTCTCATCAGTGACCCTCTAATACTTTCAAAGTTCCACAATGAAACCCATGATAAATAAGAAAATAAAAGTTTGAATATGTTTTTTTTATCTGTCGAACGATAAGCAACAAATGGCCAACATATATACGAGGGGCATTTGGAAAGTTCTTAGCATGGTCTTTTATCTCCGTAACCGATTTACAAACCCTACCATGTTTGGTATCATTTTAAAGAGCTATCTTTTTTCTATGTTATGGCACAAATTTCATGAGGATATTATAATGCAGACACGAAAAATATTATTGTGAATACATGTACTGTTTGTATACTGGAAAACGCAAAATTTCAGAGGAAAATATAACATTTTACCTTTTGAAAAGTGTGCAGAACTTTAACAATAGTTCATGAAATTAGTTACTTTTGTACAACTTGGTAGGCAACAATCTGGTTTAGTAAGTATACAATTGATGACCGAGTTGGATGATTCTAATAACTAAATACCAGAACAGCAATACCAAAACCGTCTAGAAAGCAAAGCAATGCGCTAATTTTTCGACTAAAAATCGTATGTCACAATGCACATATTTTGAAAATATATAACCGACAGTAGTTTAAAAATGCATTGCGTTGGTATTTTTGTCAAGCACACTTTATGCTTTTTGTATTGAAACGAAAATAAATTTTGTAAACTATAAGAAAAGAAAGATAACTCTTATAATCTTCCCATGGGGCAGAGTAAGTTAAGCTATGAGCTGGCGTTCTGGTTCATTTTAATTAAAAACAGTGGCAAACAAAAAAGTAAAAATACCTTGAGAGTAGAAATCAATCAATTTTGTGATGGATAACGCGATACTATTAGAAGTTCTTATGCCATCGACAAAATGGGAGGGGTTAAGTTACCCCACCCAATTCTTGAAAAGAAGGGGTAGTGTTATTAGGAATAATTTTCGTGACTACAGAACTAAACAAGCCACACTTTTTGGGCGACGAAATGTTTTTTATGCATTGTTCGCTACAAATAAAGCAAAACATATACTCAATAGGCATTTTTCTCTATGGTGATGCTGCGCAATTTATAGTAAAAGTATAAAGAAAACACGAAAAAAGTTCCATTTTTGAAAGTTAACCATTTCTCTATTAGTCAACATTTTCCAAATGTAAAGGTGGTAGTTTTGCAATCAGTGATCACATAATATAATTCAATAAAAAATAAGTTGGCACCAAATTGTAAATTTGTCAAATTAAGATTGCAAATAAGGTCCCCAATTTTCCTTCGCTTTTTTCCAAGTATTTTGCTTAAAATTTCCGCCAGTATATAAACCCCTACTCATTTTGAGCATGCACTGCACGTGCACGTCAAGTCCTTTTTCAATAATAATTAAATCATCAAGTAGCCGTTGAATTCTAGTTTCCAAAAATGTATTATTTGATAGCATTTTATCAACGCATTGTGGAGCTATGATGCTTTGCTAAGAACTTTTCAAATGACCCTCGTATCTATTCTTTCAAATGGGTACGTGCATTAAGGGGCTATTTTGGCCCCCCTCTAGCCAAACACTGAAAGTTGCTTTTCACCAATTTCATCTTATTGGTTTGATAGAAAAATAGCCCAAGTGTCAAATTCTGGCATTTATTATACTTTTACTGGTTGCTATGGTAACCAAAATGGCCGACAAAGTAGGCTTAAAATAGAGAAATTGCCATTTTAGGCCAAATTTGAGGCTTTTGGAGACGGATTTTTTTAAGAATTAGATATCAGCACAAGCAAATACCAAAAAAAAACACTTTTAATATATTGTGTGCCGTGATAATTCTCATCATCTGTTAAAATATTTTTTGGTATTTGCTTGTGCTCTATATTAATTCCTCTGTTACATGTCTCAATTTTGCTCCAAAATGGTCATTATCCTATTATCAGCCTATTTTGGCGGCCATTTTTGTTACCATAGCAACTGTGAAAGTCGAATCAATACAGACCTTTACACTTTTGCTATTGCTCTAGTAAACTAATAAGAAGAAACTTGTGAAGAGCAACTTTTATTTTTTGACCTCATAGGGGGGCCAAAATAACCTCTTAATGCACGTACCCCTCTATATATGGACTACTTTCAACAAACTATTATTCATGTATAAATATGGATTTGGTCTGATGAATGATAATCAAGATGGTTGCAAAGCGGATATCTCCGTTTCACTGTAGAGCCTTATGCGGGGCACTCTTGGAGCCCAACTGTTCTAGTTGGTATTTCTGTAAGTCAATGCGAAATTGTATGTGCTTATTCCATAACCTTTTGTTGGCGTAAGAACAGTCATCAGCAAGACTGATATGTACCTATACGTTTGTCCCTACATCTCAATTCGCTCTCTATCCTCATCAACATTAATCTGGTGCCCAGTGTTCAGGTGATCAGAAATGTAAATACAGGTGATCAGACCCCCATCCCCACATTTCCCAAGGGGCGGGGGATGGGGCTAGGCTGCTGAGGACCTGGTTATCTGTTTACATTGCTGAGCACCTGAAAAATGGGAACCAGGAATTAATGTTGATATTGTCAATTATAGAGTGTAAGTATTTTTTCAGCTGATATTTATATTGACATTAAACGGCATGGAATTACCTAGAATTTTATCTTATCCACCCAAAGTCTAGCACTAAACTGAACACCAAATTACAATACACCAGGAGGTGGAACCAACAGCCCGACCCCTACCTATTCAAGCCACGCTCCGAACAGAATTCGGAGGTGAGCCGAGCTTAGGCTGGAACAGATTCTAACTTATAAAATGAAGCAAACTCATCTCATCAGATGTTTAATGTGGGGATCCAGAGGGGGCGATTGTCCGGACACCACTGCCCCCCCCCCCCCCATCCACATGAAAAATCACAAATCTAAAGGGTTTCTTGGGCATACGGGTCCAGATCCCATAGAAAATCATAATACTACCAATCAAGCATTCAATGTCGGCCCATCATCGGCCCACCAGCAACGCATTTAATTTGCGCTTCACTGGACGGATGATGGTACATTTTCAATGGGGTTTTGATCCCCTCTGACAAAACTTTCAGGATCTGCACATGTGTCTGATAAAGAGACTCATGCACCCGCTGTCTGTTACAGTCTTCTGTTAGAGAGGCACCGTAACCTGGTGTCTGACATAGCAACTCCTGCAGCCGCTGTTTGTAATAGAGACTCTTGCGTGCATGATTTGCAATGGGAGTGTCATTGGGTTCACGGGCAAAATATTTCTACCATGTTGCTGCATCCGTGATTCCCTTTAATTTGATATGCAACATGACCATGTTCTGAAAAAATTGAATTTTGACCTTTTGATCCCACTCCTTAAGTCCACCCAGGGGGTTGGGCACAGGCCTTGGATCAATTTGATATGCAACATGACCATGCTCTGAAAAAAATAAATTTTGACATTTTGACCCCACCCCTAAGTCCTTTCCTACCATGTTGCTGCATTCACGATTCCCTTTGATATGCAACACGACCATGTTCTGAAAAAGTTGAATTTTGACCTATTGAGGGAAGCGGCTGCAAAATATTTGCTATTATAATGCTGCATTTGCGATTCCTTTAAATTTGATATGCAACATGACCATGTTCTGCCAAAGTTGAATTTGACCTTTTGACCCACAAGGTCAGGGAGAGGGGCTGCAGGCAAAATATTTGCTACCATATAACTGCATTCGCGATTGTCTTTAATTGGATATGCAACATAACCCTGTTCTGAAAAACTTGAATTTTAACCATTTGACTCCCAGGGTCGGGGGGGGGGGGGGGGGGTCTGCGGGCATAATATTTGCTACCATGTTGCTGCACCCGTGATTCCCTTTAATTTGATATGCAACATGACCATGTTCTGAAAAAGTTCAGTTTGACATTTTTACCCCACCCCCTAAGTCCATCCAGGGGCCTGGCACAGGCCTTTGGTCAAAAGTCACGTTTGATATGTTTCTTTTTTACTTTACCTCTGTCCACATTTGGTACCATGTTGCTGCATTCCCAATTCCCTTTGATATGCAACATGACCATGTTCTAAAAAAAGTTGAATTTTGACTCCAAGGGTCAGAGGGGGGTGTCTGCGGGCAAAATATTTGCTAACATGTTGCTGCACCCTTGATTCCCTTTAATTATCCCCAGACGAAGTCGTAGTGTCAGATATTTTGCGTCGTTCATGTGTCCGTCTGTCCATTCCCTCCGTCCGTCCACACTTTTTGTCTGTCGGGAACCATATCTCAGTACCTATAGGTCAGATTTAGTTCTTTCTCGGTACAAATGATAAGTACCATAGATTCTCAATATCCTATAATTTTCATCAAAATTGACCCCTAAACACTTGAGTTATTGCCCTTGTTCTAGTGTAGGCAATTATAATGCAAAACCTATATTAGTTTTTTGTGTAATAATCTTCACGTTTCTTCAAAGCTATTTTATTTAACAAATTCTCACTATACACCATGATTACCCAGTGTTTGTAGATAAGCATGGCAGTGTCAAAGTTCTATTTCACCCCTTTGACCCTACCTAAGAGATGAAAGGTAAAATATTTAAATTTCGCAAAAACTTAGGCATTTTGTCAATATTTTTGCTGAAATTTTGCATGCAGGCAGAGCAGCAATAGATATGAAGCTTATCAAACGGGATTTTAATTTGAAGGCATGGGTCCGAGCCCCTTGGGTGCACAGGCCTTCGATCAAAAGTCAGCTTTGATATATTTCTTATTTATTGTACCTCTATCTGCATTTGCTACCATGTTGCTGCATTTGCGATTCCCTTTGAATGCAGCATGGTCATGTTTTGAAAAACTTATATTTTAACCTTTTTGACCCCCAAGGCAGGGGAGGGGAGATCTGCGGGGAAAATATTTGCTACCATGTGGCTGCATTCGTTATTCCATTTAACTTGATGTGCAACATGACCATGTTTTGAAAAAGTTAATTTTGACAATTGACCCCACCCCCAGGGTCTGTTTATGGTTGGAGGGGTCTGGCGGTAAAATACTTGCTACCACGTTTCTGCATTTGTGATTTAATTTGATATGCAATCTGACCACGTTCTTAAAAAGTTGAATTTTGTCCTTTTGACCCCAGGGTCAGGGGATGGCGGTGAGCGGGGCTCTGCAGGCAAAATATTTGCTACCATGGTGCTGCATTCATGATTCCCTTAAAATTGATATGCAAAATGATCATGTTCTGAAAAAGTCTAGTTTTGACGTTTTGACCACACTCCCTAAGTCCATCCAGGGGGTCGGCACAGGTCATCGATCAAAAATCACGTTTGATATGTTTCTTATTTATTGTAACGCTGTCCGCATGCAAAATTTCTGTTAAATTATTGACATCTGACTGAGTTATTGCGAAATTTACATATAAGACCTTTGACCCCACCGGGGGGGGGGGGGGGGGATGGTACATTTTTTAATCATGGTTATGCTTATCTACAGGCACTGGGTAATCATGGCTTATAGTGACAAGTTCTAAGATATAATAGTTTTGAAGAATTGTGAAGTTTATTCGACCAAAAATGTCAATATAGCCTTTGCATTAGCCTAAACCTAAGTCAAAAAAGGGCCAAAACTCAGTCAAATGTTTTCGAATTACCACCGAATTCGAACTTGACCATTATTTTATAATGCTTTATCAGTTAAAAATTTAAATGAAATTGTTGCATCCCTCTAAAAGTAATTGATTGCAAACCACAATTTAGCCAAAATCTAAATAAAAAAGGGCAATCACTCAGTCAAAATTTTGTAGATAACAACCACTTTGGAACTTAATCTGTATTCATGATGCTTTACTCTTCTGCAAAATTATTAAATTGATGAATCCCTTAAAAAGTAATGGATTGCAAACCAAAAGTGTGACAACGGGGACTAAGATGACGCCGCCGCCTAGGACGCCGACAGACACATGATGCCTATGTGTCAACCATGCATCGCCAGCGACTCAAAGAGCGGGTACATTTATATGACGAAGGGGCACCAGTGCAACGAATATATACACGGGGTTTTCGCCACTATAAAGAATTATCTGTTGTTGTAATACCATGTTAGGGTTGTAAAGCCCTTCCGCATATCTCACATCATACTTAGGCCTCTGTCGTGAAAGAACCTGACTCTGTCGCATGTGAACAACAAAGACACAGACCAGTCTGCGCATCCAGCTAGTCTGATATGTGCCTTTGCTCCCTGGAAAGTATTATAGCTAAGCAGCTAAACTTGGTCCATTCAAAGCTTCAAGCTTCTATCGAGCAGGCTGATTTAAGCAAGATGTGGTCGGAAATCCTGAAGAAACGTGACGCAGCACATATTGAGCCCACTCAATATCCTAACCAAACTGTTACTATTCAAGCTAATAGAAAGCACTTTCGTGCTACATGTACATAATTGTTAATATTTTGCCAATTACTGACAGCCAACCTTTATAAATCGACTGAAGAAGAAGAACGGCCAAAAGCATTTTCATGGAGGGTGCACAGTGGCTTTGTCGTACAATCCTTGACTGGAGCTCAACCCATGAAGAACCATCCCGACATAACTGAAAACATTTTGACTGGGACGTTAAGAATCAAATCAAGCAAACAAACAAGAATTTTTTTCCAAAATTTCTAAGAATGTGCGAAACGTATATTTGTTTACAAACTGAAGTTTTTGACAAGCTTTTATTATATCTTTTTTATCGAACAAAGGTTGTGGGTTTGATGCGCAAAGTTTACGTATATTTTAGTCCTACTTGCGCTTGAAATTAGGCCAGAATAGACGAAAGTGTCTTCATTGTTCCCTTTCACTGGGCACTGTACCTCTTAAGAGTATCGGTATTACTTCGTTCAGTGCGTCGATTCTACCGATACAGTATCTAATTCACCGCTATTCGGGGGTTCAGTCATATATAGCTGAATAACTCAAAATCGAAAAAACGGATCAGTCTGAGATTTCTGGTATTGTAGGATCATAAGCCTCTCGAGCTTTTTCGTAGGCGCGAAAGAAGAAGGTTAAGATACTATACAGAAAGAAATGCTCATTTTCATATATAAGTCAGGCAGGGAAAATGTGACAAAGCGCTAAATTCTTGACATCTCATAACACCTTCAGTTATATAAAGAACTAATGTACGGTACAAACATTTATATGTACATTTGTTCATGTAGTTTTATACTTAAAATACAATTCGATAAAATCAGACTTCGTACTTGTTTCTTGCGTAGTCTTATCACTCAGGTCATGGAAGTCCGTTTTACATGTGTTTGAATAACTCAGTCGTGTGTGAACCGGATACATTCTTTACTTGTATCAATATCTCAAATAATTCAATTAGATTTCACCGAGGAGCCGCCCTGGTGTAGGGGATAAGCCTATGTCTTGTAAACTAGGGTTCACAGGTTCTGGCTTCTCCATAAAACCACTTTCGTTCAGCCTTCGGGTGCTCCCGTCATAATATTAACACACAAATCATAAACCGTCCCGGCCCAGTACTAAAGCCACAACATTTTTTAAGAGACAATTCTTTGAGTACTGGACAGATTCTTGCCTATAAGTATAACATGCCTTACCTTCCGTTCATTGATATCTCGGACAATTTATTCCCTGCTTTCCTCGAACTATTTTCATGTTTTCAAAATTATACAGTTATTTGAAGTCCTTTATTGGCGTTTGTCTTAGTGTTTTAATCTTTACGCATCTTGAAATCTTGGGTAGAAATTCGCAAAATGTAGTTGGTTGGGCGTCACTCATTCTCTTTGATGCTAGCTATCAGCATAATGCAAATACAGCCTTCATCATACATTAGGTCCATGCATAAATATTCTGTTTAGAGATATCTTATTTGTTGACCACGCATAATATAAAAGCTGCAGCCTCTGGCATGCTGGGAAGCTCTGCGTTATAACTAGCAGACAGAGGCACATGTGATTTGTTCATTAGTTTTCTCATCTCAAATAACTAAGTCTATCTAACAATAATGTACAGGTGAACGAAGCCGCAGCTTCTGAAAAGAAACCGCATCACAAATGCAATCAGGGTGGACTCAAGTATTCATGAAAAGTGTTTCCAATGTAGTAGTTGGCGTTAGTATTTGAACACGAGTAAAATGCCAGATATTTAGAAATAGATAAGAGTTGAGTTTATTTACTAAATGACTAGTTTAAAGCCGTTGATTTACGTCTGCAGGTGATACCATTGTTGAATGTTCAATGTAATAAGTGCCTCACACATGTTGGTAACATGTGGCTTTGAACGGCTGTTGAGGATGAAACGGTTATTTTGAATTAATTGTTTAGTGCTCATCTAGATAAAAACAAAATGATAGTTGGTATTCATTATCTCAGAATTTGAACAAGTGTTTTATTAATTTAATGCAATCTTTGGTTGAAATCCTTCGATTTGAATGCTGATTTGAGGCCATTTTTCTGTTATTTACATCTTCTTTATTGGAGTGTGGAACTGTTCACAACTATCAACATGATCAAGTAATCTCTGGTCGCTGTATTAATTTCTGTCTGTGTTTGTTGGACAGTGACGTGAGCTGTGTTGCTGGATGTATTGAATCGACTACTTATGTCGTCTGTTGAATTATTTTACAAGCCTTTGGGTCAAAGAGTGTAGACCCAGATAAGACTGATCCTATAGGAGCAGTCTGATATGTGTCAACACTATTTGAATATACACTAACATAGTCAATAACGTAAGCAAATATTTGCAGCAGACGACTTTTGCAGACGATTTTTTCAGATGCGATTGTTGCTGGTTGTTAATGGTTAATATTATAAATCCTGTCAGACGATGACACTTTTATGTAGGATTTTCAAATCTGGTCAGACTATGGAAACCAGTTCCATTTCAAGTCAGAAAGCCTCGCAGTAAGATGGGTAATTCGGCGTTAGCACATAGCAACATCGTATATGATGTACAGTACATACGCAAATACTGGAATAAATTCTTTGACGAACCAGTGAGGACGAAATTCACACAAGGTACATTTGTTCATGGAGATAGACACGAGTAACGTCTGTGCAGTCACGTGATCATTCTGAAATAATGCAAGAGTAATTAAACTAGTCTGCTCCTGCACTCCCCAATGATTTGGATACCATCATCTTGTTGTATGTTAATGCTCCTTCTATGATGTTGTAAGTCATGTGACACACATTGGGACAGTTAGAAACCATCAATCCCACGCTTTATGAAAACGTACTTTATGATGCACGTCTATTGAAGAGTCAGATTAGCCTGCGTCCACACGCAGGCAGATCTGACTCTTCGCTAGACAAAAGTCTTATTCATACAAATGGAATTGCCTCGGAATATTTGCTCGCTACAATGCACCAGTAACGACTGTCACACTGGGCATGCGCAAAAGCATGCTATTGACCTGGTAGAAACGTACGTTACAGGGTACCTTTTCACTATTAGTTGATTCAAGATTGTAAGTCAATGGTGCATATTTGCAGAGACATTAGAATTAAGGTCGATACTTCAGAGTGGTACGAGAATTTCGTGATTAGCTAATAATTCTGTTTGCAGGAAAAACTTTAATAATTCTTGGAATTTGTGAAACAATATACCTAGAAACTCAATTATGTGACAAAAAAGCGGATATTTAAAAAGGTAAATGGTAAACCTATCAGTATTTTCGTCAATCTAAATAAACCCATTCAAGCTCAGTAGGACATCACCAAACACTGAAGACCCAGATGAAAATTCACATTATATGTGTATGCTGCATCTCATTAGGGTCTGGGAAGTTAACCCGATTTATCAACTTATAATGAATTGGAACTTCCAACATTATAAAATAATCAGAATAGAAAGTCCCATTCAGCATAATTTGATGAACGTATGTTGTATCGTGCAATCTTATTCATTCAAAAGTCTCAACAAGCAAAATAAGGTTTGACTAATTGCGCATTTGGCAAAGTCTATGGTATAAGCTCAAACATAATTTATTAAGCAAGTGCTAACATTTGATGAGCGCACTTGTTATTTGCAGTACAGCTAGAATATTTTATTGTTATCTCTATTCTCCCATCACGCTATCTCCTCCTACATCACTTGGTAGATTGCATGATGTATTTAGTTTGCCTAAAACTTAGTTTGTTCGAGAGCATACTCATCCCTGTTAAAATTGTCGAATTTAAGAAAAGTTCGATATCTAAGTCATATATCTTATAAAATAAACCAATATTGTACATGTACTTTTGACTGACAACTCCATTTGACCGCCGGGGTCACAGCCCATGTCAGAATGCGTCTTACATCGTCATTATAAGAACATGGTGATATCACATAATTATCAAGTTGGTCATTCTGAGCACAGGATAAATGAAAAGCACGTGTTATGTCAAGTCTCTCTCGCTGGGTCGTGGTGTTGGGGTGTGCGATGCCATGTACTTTAATTTATCTGGTTACGTTTCTAACTATCAATTGCATCTCATATTCAATCCCCCAAAAGAGGCTTTTCTGTGAGGTGGCTTGTATTTGAAAACGCTTCATATCTATTAAGATGTTATCAGGCTTATTTTAATATGCTTGCTATGCTTTGTTTCGGAAGGTGCGCATACGGATGCGCGTGTTTACAGGTAAAGAATCTAACTGTCAAGTATTTCGATGGACCGGGACCATCATTGGCGTGTCAATTCTATTAGATTTTGATAATCCTTTGTCAGTTTCCTAACAAGGAAAACTATAAACGTACATGTAACTGGTACTGGTGATTTGATCTAGTAGTAAATGCCATAACGCAAGGATTATTTTCAACGTGACATGCTTCAAAAGAATAAAGTTATGAAATATGCACTGTTCTGGATATAGAGTATTTTCTACGGATTAATTAGGTTAGATATTTGAGTTAATTCTGAACTATGGAGTTACAGTGAGCACATTGATTAGACGTCTCGACCACGGATGTTTCGAATGATTCTGTACCGCCTCTTTCCTCCCCTAAGGAAACACCTCGGCATCCAGAAAGAAGTCTGTAAGTAGTTTGATAAAACACATAGAGGATCTTGCATGAGTGCTCACGTTTTATTGAGTTTATTAAACGAGTTGAGAAAGAGATAAAATTCGAAGGTTGCTTCGCATTTTATCTCTTTTTGCAACGAGTTCAATTAATCTAATAATACAGGAACACGAATGATAGATTCTGTTTATCATGTGCATTAAAATAGTTTGTAATCGCCTTTATATGAATAAACGCGACGTTGTTATGGGCTCGTTTCACTGGTGGTTTATCTATTTTAATGCATGGCGTTATATCACTCCCAGAAGCGGCGTTAGATGATAAATTAGCTTTCATGTTAACCATTACCATGATGGATCCGGACACATCCTGTTTTGAAAACAGTGCAGATCCAGAACAGTTAGCTTCTCAAAAGCCAATTGATCAAGTTCTACACTATTTCCATTTTGCTTAACAACTGAATCTGTAAGTCAATTGAATCAAACTTTGGGGAGGAGTGTAGTACATGTACATAAAAGATCCCGCATTGTAAGGGTTAATCAAACCAGTAGTTTTAACAAAGAGTGCACACAAAGGCTTCTTAATATTTTATCTGTGCTGTTACGTTTTTCAAGTCAGAGTCCTGTGCTCTCCCGAAACGGTAAGGCCTGTAATTCAGTGTCAGAGAATGGCTTTATGTGTCATTTCCTCATGATCCGTAGGTTGGTCCGCAATCTGTGATTTTGGCATTTCCTGGCCATACTCAGTTCTTAACAAAGGTTGCATCACAAAAAGGGAATATTCTATCATTTTTGTTATACATATATATCAGGGTTGCGTTTCCAATACAACATGGCTACGATAGTATAAATACCAGAGACCTATGGGACTAACGCGACGTTTATTACACCATCATATAATTGATTTTGGTAGCCCATTTAGGATAATAACACTTTAACATTGATACGATGTTATCCGATATCGCTTCTAGTAATGGTAATGATAATATTCAAACGCAATGTTTTCTCAAATACAATTCGGGCAGCACGAGATTTTGGTGCACAAAATATGGAGGTCGATAAAGACTCGAACCAAACTTGATAACTCTAGGCCTTCTGAATACGCTGCATGTTTGTTTAAACGACGTTTTTGTGGATATGGTTTTAATACAATAAAACCTAGTTAAACTGCCACTCACAAATAGGCAAAACAAAGGTCTTAATGACAACTGGTAGCTCAATGGAGGTCGAAAGTAATGCAGAATGATCCCTTTGGAGCATTCTGCAATACTTTTGACCTGCACTAAGCGATAATCGTACTTGAAAACCATTTTTGGTCTTTTTGAGAGTGACCGTTTTATAAAGGTTTAGCTGTACCAAAATAGTGTGTGTTGGCCCAATAATGTAGTTATAGCCCATTTGGTCTAGCCGTCGGTTAGTTCCTTAAATGAACTTGACCCTTTGGCTTTGTTTCATGTATGATGAGAAACGCACTTTTTCATTTCTAAACAACAGGACAAATAGTATGTGGTTTCATGACAGAAAGTTTGTAACACTCGTAGTTATATTTAATACAATATGTTTATTAGATTTGGCTCGATATTGTGTAGACAAATAGGTTGTATACTTATGTGTGTTAATGAGCTCCTCTTGTTGCAAATCAATTATCTCACCTGAGCAGAAGACTCATTGGTGAGCTAATAGTATACCAGTAAGGTCTAATACTCCATCGTCCGCCCATTACCATTTCAAACATCTACCTCTCCGAAATCACTAGGCCTAATTGGACTCAAAGTTCATATGGAAGTACGAAAGAAGGTAAAGATCAGGAATCAGGAGTCTCCGTAAGGTGGTGGGACGAAAGATTGTTGAAATGGTCAACATCCCAAACAAGATTTCGGCAACGCTAAAATCTATGAGCATAAGTTGCTTGATGAGAGGTCGCCTGTCGTTGATAGGCATCGGTGTCATATATCTGCTAAGATTTGTGTGTTTGTTGATGAGAACCATGACGATCTTCCTACGTTGTAATGGATACCTAAACTTCATAAAAGACCAAATAAATCGAGCTTTATTGCTTATTGTAGTTCGTGTACTGCTATTCAGCTGCCTATATTTAACCTCTTGTCTCACTACGATTAAAAATCAGGTTATTAAATATTGTGAACAAGTTTATGAGAGGAATGGTAAAAATCTATTTTTGTATATCAAGAATCCACGTGATTTTCTTAAAATAGTGTGTCTACATAAAATTTCTCTACTCTCAGTACTACATTGCTTCATTATCTAATAGGGAGGGTTCTCTTTATTTGGCTTATAGTGAGAAACGAGCTTTTATTTATTTCTAAACCGTGACAACAACAAAAAATAAAATATAATTTGCGATCGTATCGGAAAGTTTTTGGCGCTCTCCATTATCTTTGGGACATTACATATATTAGATTGGCTCTAAATAGTATTGACAAAATGTAGGTATTCTAATGGGTACGTTTAGTGCTCCTCCTCTAGCAAATTTGCGACTGGTTTATTTTGAGAGTGGGATATACCATTGATAGTATGATACACTCTGCATGCCTGGTATATATGGTTTATAGCTATGGTTTTCTCTTTGATCGCACGATAATGTGCCAGACATCAGACCACCCTGACCTAAAACTGTAAATTTCATCGGTGGACCAGTGCCTGATGATTGTTTTTGGCTAGACCCACCCTTGCTCAACTAGGGGTTTTCTTTAGCTATGGCTGTCAGTGTGTTAAGCGCCATTTTCTTTGTTTCATTACAGTTTGTTAATTTGATTTGAAAATATTTGCTATCTTATGTAATTATCAATCAAAATTTGAACTTACCATAAAGTATATCAAGTTCAAACCTATTATCATCATTTGAAAACACGTGGTACGGCCCGATTCCAAATGCTACATTCCAAGGTCCAGTACCTAGCGTTCTGTCTCTGGAGAAAAATAGTTTGATGGTTATACCACATGCGCAGATCCAGAGGGGAGGACGGGGGGTCCGGACCCGACCCTCCTGAAACATTACAAAAACATAGGGTTTCTTAGCAATACTTGTCCTATTCCCCTGAAAATCAGAAAGCTTTTAGTCGGCTATCAAAGTTGGGTCATCATCGGCACGCCAGCGAAACGCCTTTCCTGGCGGGCCTATGATGGCCCGCTTATAGTTTTATGTTGATCCTTCCTACCCTCGTCATCTAAAAAAAACACATTATCATACTTGGACTCCCCTCCCCACCCCCACCCCCACATACTCACACATACTGACAAAACTTTTTGGATCCGCGCGTACACCATTTATGGCTGTGGTGGCAATCTTGGTCATGTGACTAAAAGAAAATGAGAATAACCCTAAATGCCACAGTAACAGGTTACAGACCAACACACAGCGTCGCGAGGAAGAGACACAGAACACTAACAGCCCCATGACAGCAAAGCAACCTGCTCTCTCTTCCTTGGAGAGATAAGTGCAAAACTGGAAATGACACTAAATGCTGCATTAGAATACATGGACCAAACACAAATTCTCCAAAAGCAATGGGAGCAACAACAAACAGTGAATCAGCAACAACAGAACCACCGCCGCTGAAAGGAGCTGTATTCCTACAGCATATATATGTATTAACATGAAAATACCTAAAAATTACTCTGTCTAAAAACGTATAGCCTGTAAACTTTGACTAAAGCATGTAGTTAATCACGAGGCAACTATAACTAATCTAAAGCTCTAGTTTTTCCTGGCAGGTCATCCAATAGGTGAGGCTTGTCATAGACACATCATTAACAGTTCTTACCTGATGCACTAATGAGGCTAGCGTATGATTGATAAGAGCTTGATTAGATTTCGATACAAATGATTATACACGATCTCTCTGAACTACTTAAAATCGAAATTTTCGCGGTAATTTTATTTTCGTGAATAGCGTTAAAAGACACATTCGCATAATTAAATAATCGCGACTAGAGCATGGTTTACCTACATCAGTAGCCGGCAGGGTAATTGAGCCATTTTGCGAGGGTTTTAGCTTCACGAAACTTCGCGGCCGCGAAGTTTCGCGAAAATAAACCCTCGCAAAAGTTTCCGAATTTGCAGAATTTGCCTACTGGGTAATTTATCATGCCTTTCGTCGTCTTTTGATTTTTGTTCAAAGTCAACGTTTTCAGCAAATTCTTTCAGAAATACCATCAGAGTGTGAAACAGTTTGTGACCAGATCAGGCCCGACACAAGTCGGGCCTGATCTGGGTCCAAACTGTTTGAAAGGCTTTCAGCTGACAACAAAAGGCAAAGAGTTAAACACATAAGCACGTTGTTACATTACGCTAGAATTTCTTTGAGAACCATGTTCAGTTCGTATAGCGTCTCATTTAGCTTCATTTGAAAACAGTTAATGAGGGGCTCCGTATTTCAAAGTCTGAAAGTATTTTGTATGCATCAGTAACACTTCACATCCTGTTAAAACATGTTGTTAAATGCGTTGGATATGAGTGATAATAAATCAAACACAAGCAAAAGCATAAAATGCCCGAAAAGCATTAAATCATTGTTAGGTTTGAAAGGAATCCCAATTAAATGTAAGATGGTTTTAGAAAACTTATGTTTGAAATGCAATATGCAGACCACTTGACAAAATGAAAAATAATTATACCTATTGTACGTTATCTGTGAAGTTATAATCCTAAGTGCACAATATGTTATATCTGTAGTTAAGTAATAAATGTTTTCTGTCTGTTGGCTTGTCAGAAGACTAAGGCTTGAAAAATGACAGAAATATCTTCTTGAAACATTTTGTCGTCTAACTTCCCAAACATGCACTGCGCTTTACCCATGTTATCCGAATTGAGGCCCGAATACGAATTTAGTTCCAGTGCAGTGCTTCTTTTTTTGGATCATTTTTGTTTGATATTTGTCTATGCTATGCTGTCGCGTTTGTTTCTTGCAGCCTTGTGATTTCCTGCTGGGAAAGGGCTGGCCTCTTGGCTCTCTTGTGTGTTTTTGTCACTTTCCCATAAGGTGTTCCGGGTCAGGTGTGGTTCTTGATTGTATCGATTCCTGAACTTTGCCTTCCTCATTACTTTGCATGTCGCTTTAACAAAAGTTACTTTTGCTTAACCCCTGTCATGCTTTACTCAAATACATCCGATTAGAAAACATTGTAGAACCAGATCCGCGAGCTTCTGACAACATAAAGTGTTTCGATTGAGAAATAAGAAAGTTTTTTGTTAAATGCCTGAATTATTATCGTTGGGTAAAAGAGAGTAGTTGCTTTGCTCTATAAGGTATTATTTTGTTTGGTTCTTTGCTGATGTTCTGATGTCTCTACCTCTTGGTGACATGGGTTGGTCTGTGTTTGTGGCTTTTTCCTGGTAATGGTCACTGTTTGGAAAAGCAATATGCACCAAAAAGCCCTGATACATCAATAAAAAGACAAGTCACTCACACTAGTTAGAATAAACTCAGACCAAATATGGTCCAAAGAATAAATTGGGTAGACCAACCTGAAAATTTCAATAGTGTCTATCCATCATGTACACCTATCACGTATAGAGATTGGTACAACATGTATTTAGTTATTTAGATTAACGCCTGCTTTAGTGATTACATTTATTAGACACACAAACATGAAGTAAATCAGATTATATTTGCCTCATTAGTAAAACACACCATGTTCTTATTTTCGTATCTGTATGTTTATTTTACTTTGTTGATATGACATAATATTGACTATTCGAGGTTGTTCTTAGTTCTCATTTGTTGCTATATTTGGGCGTGGCGGTATGTGTCTTGCCCTGGCCTCTATGTTATAAAACTTGAGTACAGTCTCAAACTCAAAATAAAGCGCAATGATTTGCTGCTTGCGGACACGTGTCCGCAAGCAGCCAATCATTGCGCTTTAATTTGAGTTTGAGAATGAACTGAAGTTTTACAACCTCGAGGCCTGTTTTTGTTTTGAATTTCTTATTGTCTTTTCTATCGTTATCTTTCTGTTATGTGTGTGTTTGATCACCTGTTTTGTAGTATCTTTCTTTCTTAGTGCCATGTGTTGGTCAGTGATCGGCGAGTGTGGCATTTCCTGATTATAGTCACTTGTTTTGTCACTCCAGCTTCTAGTATGATGTGACATAGGAGTTTAAATATTCGTCCATTCGATAGTTTGAAATTTTTGTTTATGGGTCAGGAGTGGTACTTGATTGTATCGATTCCTGATCTTTGCCATCTTACTTATTTTTATTGTGGTTGCCCACCTGGGTCTAAATTGTTGACTACAGTTGCTTTGCGTGCTTGAGAGTATGTAACAGTGAGCATAGCCGAGTTGAGAATCGACTTGGTACAGCTGAAGAAAATGAATATAGCAGATACAGCTTGATTGAGTCATTGAGCGTTACTGAATTTTATAAGATCGTTCGACCTGTTGATCGTGCAATTTCTGTTTATGCAATTACCGACGTAAATAGCTGGCTAGGTAAACAAAAACAGAAATGTGATTGAGCTGTACAAACCTCAGTTTCAGTCTCCAGCATTAAATGTTTATCTACCTCTTAAAGAAAATAAACAATTTCACTCACTTTTCTCACAATATACAGAACAAGATTCATTCCTAATAATTATATAGCGTAACTACGAGGGGTGATCAGAAAGTTCGCGGAAAAGTGCTATTAAATCACATTGCTTTTATCGATTGCAATAGAAATTCGTAGATATAAACTACCAACCATAGCAAGTTGACTGAAATTAAAATTTAGAAAATGTGACGTCAGACGTATGAGCACGAGGCGCCGCTGTGACGTCACTTCGCTGGAACCGGCCCACATGTACCCCTGGGTTGCTTCTCGGGGCTAAAACTCGTAGATGTGTTTGAAAAGATTGACAATTTTAATGGAAAGTAATGTTCCGTCATTCTTTGAACATAAAATGACGTTTTTATGTTATTCCGCCGCTCTATGTATTCAAATTAATAGATTTCAGTCAGAAGGGGCAGGCCTAAAATGTGTCAATTTTTCGAGTTTTTTTTGTAAATTTTAAACAAACAACTTATTTTCCTGTCAGTGTTCATCACAACAATTATAATATCGGGCTTAACTATCAATATTAGATCTACTGTCCTTAAAAAGGGTGTTTTAGAAGTGTGTAAATAGTTTACTTTAAAGAATTGACATGCCAAAACAGGCAATGGATTCATAGAAGTTGAATGTTTTGCCTTTAAGTTGACAGTACTGTTATTCGTTTTGATTTAGAACACCATCCGTTAGATATAGATCTTTGAAAGTTTGCATAGATTTGAGTAAATATGTGGTTAAATATGCATGGAGCGCAATATGGGCTATCACAGAATAACAATCTTTTACAAAACGTTGAAGTTAAATTGGATGTGTAGTAAAACGTCAAAATGCAACGTAAAATGGGCCGGTTCGCGCTATATAGCGTTGCCTTGACGACAGTTGTAACGCACGTAGACTACTAGCATCAAGCATATTGTAGCCGATCAACTGCTTATGTGTCGCAGTATTATGTGCTGTAATTCCAGCTCTATTGCTCAAACGATGTAGAAATGGCAACTATTTCCCGCGAACTTTCTGATCCCCCCTCGTATTCAGATAATTGGCATAACCAAAAGTATTTGTATTCGGGTGGATTTTACCATACATATTGATATATTAAGTATGGGACTGTCCATTGTGTACTTTAAAGAGTGACATGCAGACTTTTCTAAATCATAATGCATTTCAGCCCCTGAAGGCTGTTTTTATCTTAGCAAACAGTGCATACCCTGATGAAATGCAGCAAAGAAAACAAAAAGCATTATGTATGGATTGGCGTATAAGAAATTTTCTAATTTTAATGTGACATGGGTTCGTCTATGATCTGTGATTCTGGTATTTCCTCGCTATTTTCTCATCTAAGTCTACAATGTTTGCAATACTACAAATCAATAAACTCACCTGTATATAGTGGTACGTAGATCCTTTTGTTAATCAATATACGACCTTAACAAATACAAACATATAGGATTAACGAGTAAACATATGTCAAGATAAAACAATATTTTACGAGGGTTGTCTAACAGAAAGGGCGAGAAGCATCTTATGAATACGCACCCAACAGGTCACTAAGAGTGGCCCGAGAGTGTATTCTGGCAGGGAATATAAAAAATTTTAAAGTGTGTAATTGAGAAAAAACGAATTCCACAGGCTTAGATCCTCTTGTACAGCAACTAAATCATAATTAATAACATATAAAAACGAGCATATAAACGTAGAATAACTAAAGTTCAAAAATAATTGAATAAGGAACATGTTGGACTTTAAAACACTATGCTAATCAATATAACTGACAATCTGAAGCGTATGTTAATGTTAACCTGAACAACCGATACAAAATGCCTCACCACACTCAACATCACAGTATTTGAATTTTATGAGCCATGGGCAAGAAACTTTTTTGTTGTTTGGTTTGATTCTTTACGTCCCAGACAACATTTTTTCTGGATGACTTTTTCTGAGTTGTGTCTTGCGCAAGTAACACTCCTGCAATTAATATAAGGCTATTCTGCCCACATAGATACCATGGCACTTAGTTCTGCATTACATACACAAAGCAAAACAATAATAATTATAAATCGAGAAAACTTCGTATCACATCAATGTTTTCATTACTAGGAAGCTATACAAACTTTTGTTCACTTAACAAATGGCAAAAATATACTCTTTACTTATTCCTCACCACCAGGGAGGTGAGCTAATCTACGAATTGGTTCGTCAGTTTCCTGTATGTTGATAAACAATGATATACATCGGTTAGAAATGGTCTGCAAGTGGCAGAAATAGACCGCACAAACTATTGAGGTGTCACTAAATACTAAAACCTAGATCTGACAATACTTACCACATCAGTTCTAAAAATGGTTTGACTGTCCCTTTAAAAACAAAAACAATACTAGACATTCAGCTTTATTTGCTTGTAAGTGGCAACTTTCTTTTAGAGCTCCTGCAAGCAAACTAGTATATTCTGTTATGGTACTTGGTATAGAAATACCTGAATTTTATTGACCATTTCCATAATGAATATATCTACTTGGCATATGTATTAGTAATTGCAAGCCAGTTTGGTTGAATGATTCTGTTTATTATGCTGAGTTTATTACGCTTAATTGAAAACTGTGTGGATTCTGATCAGCTGGTTTCCTCAGAAGCCAGTTGATCTGGATCTACACTTTTTTAAAAAATGATATATCCGGGTTCAACAGAACAAGGGTGTAAAAATAGAATTGCCAGTTACTTTGCTAAAACAACAAGCATAAGCGCCAACAGGTTGTTTTCTTGGCATGGCTGACAAGATTAAGGTTATCATTAAGCCTTGTGCAGACAAACATGTAAATCCTGATGTGCCAAACTTCACTCAAAGTGATTTGAGAGCAGAAATATAGCAATTAATGAGATAGCATAGATGTGTGCAGGCTACAGCACTCAGAATCACCCTATTCAAGTGAGCCAGTTATACTATATTTTGCGAACAATTTTGTGTTTTAACAACAACAGAATCTATGGCGAAGATTTTGTACCAATAAAATGCATTTAAGCCCACCTGTGGCTTAGGCTGCTGTCCCTTCAAAGGCGGTGGTTCTGTTTTTGTTGATCCGTTGTTTGGTGTGCTTCCCGTTGGTTGTGGGGGTTCTATGTTGGTCTTTGTTTTGTTGTACATTACTTTGTGTCCTTTTTAGTTTTGCAATCATCTTGAAGATGTAGAGAGAGATGGTTGCTTTGCTCGATTCCTGATCTTTGCACCATTACTTACTTTTGTTGTCTTACGGATTTCTTGTTACTGTAAATGTTCTAGGACTCTTCTTCACGGTGCCGTGGATTGGTTTGCAATGTGTGATTGTGGTATTTCTCTATCATATTCACTTAAGTTTTGGCACTGGTGAGTAATATATAGGAGTAATCAAGAATAACAGTTTATAAGTAAAGAAATGCCTTTAACTAGAACTTGTCCTAAAATAATGTGGTAAAAAACGGATTCTTCACAAATAAAGAGAGCCTAAACAGCTAAACTGGTTTCATTGAGTCTGTCCATGATAATTAATGGGAAGTGCAACAATTCTTATGCACCCTAGCACTGACTTAAGCGGTAGTCTGCTCCCCGTTCTAAGGCGGTGGTTCTGTTGTTGTTGATTCGTTGTTGACTGTTACTCCCATTATGGGATCCTGTAATTGTTTTATGTTTTGTTGTGCGTTACTTTATGTCCATTCTAGTTTTGCAATCATCTTGATGGGGAAGTGAGAGCTGGTTGCTTTGCTTAGTTTGTCTATCTGGTGTCTCGTGATTGTTGTGTGGCTCTTCCTCGCGGTGCCAAGGGTTTGCCTGCAGCTTGTGACTTTGATATATCCTGATCATATTCACTTACTATTTTTCATAGTGTTTAATGGGTAAAGAACTGTCCTAGGACTTGTCTCAGAATAATCTGGATGAAATTGATTCCTCACTTATAGAGAGAGCATGCGAAAATTGAAAACAACCGACTTGGTTTCAGTGTGTCTGTTCATGAAAATATATTGGGAGTGCAGCGACTATCACGTCCCCTCCCGCCCCTCCCTCCCCAAACACGGACTTACTATACACTGTATTCCGTCAGAACCAAATACTCCTGAAGGACCGTAATATGAACAAAAACGATATCAACACTACATCAATGTATGGGGAAAAGTTATACCAACTCCACGCAGCCGATCGACTGCCATCGGACTTGACAGGTGTAAAATATGTTCTTAAAAGGGTATCCTTTGGAAGCAAAGACTGCACCAAAGAACTGAAACTAGAGTGCATATTTCCTGGGTCAGACTAGCTAGTTTCTGCCATTTAGGCGTCATCAGTTACCCTCTAATAGTTTCAAAGTTTCACAATGACACCCATGATCCCAAATGGCAAGAAAATAAAATCTACACTATAGTGAAGGGTAGGAAGCCACACAGTCCCAGTCACTAAGCACGTCTGCTCATGAAAATATATTGGAAGTTCAGTTATTCTGGCTACCGATCTGGTAGCAACCTGTGTATATGTGAGGGAGATGATTAAGTATTAATCAAGACAAACAGAGAGAAAGCATAGGTAATTGAAGACATGTAGTTCTATATTGATCTCTCGCTGTATAATCATCTCTCTGATATTATATCACTAGAATCAGAAATAGAAACGTCTTCACCATGCATCTGAACAGCGAAAACGTCAATCATCCAACAAGTGTTACCTTGTTGTATCCGTCGCTACATGCATGGCCGAGTACAATTTCGATATGGTGCATGTGTAGATTAGACTGATCTACACTAGAGTGTAGACCAGTCTAATCTACGCATGCATTGTTTACACATTTCACCTGAAGCGGTTCTGATTTATAGCCTTAGCTTTAAGAAGCTTTCTAGCGTTTGTGCGTACATATCAACGTTGCTCTTTTTTTAGTCAAAATGATGGGTAAAGTATTGCAAAAACACATACATATTATATCATAGAGATTAGTTACAATATACGATGGGTATTTTGGCTTGAAAATGTGCTATATGACACGGACCTTCTTGAATGAAACGTCAATTAGTCATGAAATGAACCACTTTACGCGAAACACCGCCTTTGTCGTTACTCGTACATTGACGCTGCAGTTCATTTTGCGATCCATTGCAGTTCGACGGGGGCTTGAACCATCCGCACATGACGTTAATGTATAAAAATCATTTTGATTACGTAAATAACTGTTGCAAAGGCAAGGGTGGATTAAAACTATGTTTCTCAGAACTCTGTTTTCATGTGATGCTGCTCATGGTTTATGTGTTTTCTTTTGTGTAACAATCTGTTACGAACTCCTATGAGATTGCGTGCATAGTTGTTGCCCCCTCGACAATATGTTAACATGCTTATCAACTGCTTGGCACCTTAGTTTATTTCTTATGTGAGTTCTTTTCAGTAATTCCAATGCAATACTAATGGATATTCTTTTGTAAGGTAAGTCTGTGTTTCTATTTAATTGCATGTTACCATCTAAACTGCAGCATATTATTTTCTTAATGTACTCAGTTAATTACATCAAAGGGAATTCATGCTCTACATTTGCAGAAACAGCAAAGTTGCAGATTCGTGCATTTAATAGCAGCGTGCCTATATCGTGACAAACACCAGTGGTGTCAATTATATTACAAATGAAAACTCATATGCAGTAGAAGCTTGTAAGTTCGAAGTCTTAAGGACAAGAGGTTTTATTTTGCAGTAGTTAAAATCATAAGGAGGTAGGCATAAAAGTATATAACACCGAACTCAGATTATTACCATACCTTATCCTTTAAAACATATAGTTTGGGTGCGTTAAGGAAACGTCTCTGGGAGGTGTTTCTTTTACGCACTCAAAACATAATTTTGGTTTTAGACAATTATTAAATAGATGTTTAGTTCTATACGGTGGAGTGAACATTTTACGCCTCTGAGACTGCATGTATATAACACAAATTATATAACGTTGATGCCAACAAAAAATTGATATGTTTCCATATTTTAGCTTGGAATACAGATTACAAATATGTTTCGAAAACAACAGGAAACTAGTATAGACCGATGAAATAGCATTTAAATTGTATAAATTTAGGTGGTTTTGTTAACGTGAAAACGTGCCAATTGTACTTTTTGTTACACAATCTACAACGAACATATAAGTGTTTTCTGTTTTTGGCCCTTTAAACGCTGATAACGGTTGTGGTAAACTTGTGTGACATTGCGCATGAATTCAGTTGGGGTGGGAGAGACTCGAAATAATATGTGCATCGTCTCTTGACGATTCATGTGAACTTTACATTATTTTTTGGTTTGCTATAACAGTGGTGTCAGCTGCCAATATCGGTGATGTATTGTAAAGGTTGTATCATAACAGAATCTGCATTAGGTGATTCAAGCAAGTCTGAGTGCATCATTGTGTAATATGTAATAAATTGGTATCATAAAATGATTTTTGCCATCCTCTATTATAAGAGTGCATATGCACAGCGCCCGAGTTTCCATTTAACCTGCTTTAACATTTTCAAACAACATATGTACCGAACTCCGTATATGCAAAGAGTTCGTGCTATAGGTTTTTCGTAGATGCATATCTTGGCATATCCCATCTCTTTGCTAATAGTATCGTCCGCTGATAACCTTTGAAATCAGTTTGGCCCCAGATCTGGATCCAAAACTATTCGACACTCTGATATTCCAGAAAGAATTTTTCGATAAAATTGAAAACAGTACCCAGTAGGCAAAGAGTTGATTACATTACATTGTTGGGGTCAACTTATTTTGCAATGTTGCGCTAAAGTATGTGATAAAATAATAAATAAAAACGAGCATTAATTGCGATGCAATGAAACGTGGTAAATTTTATGTAAATATGGGAAGTCCTCTAAACCTGCAATATTCACATGTTTTATCGTAACTTTTGCTCTTTGCGCCATAAGTTAGTCTGTGATGTATAAGTGTGTAGTTCTCTTCGTATTCTATTGTATTATTTCCCAAAGTCCTTCTAAGCAGAACTGTTTCACTGTTTGATCAGAACTAGTAGCTTATGATTGTTTAGTTTATAAATCCAAAGAATCGCAGTATTGCAAGTATATTGCATCTTGCTGGGGAAGAGAGAGCTGAGGCTGCTTTACTTGTATACTTGATGTCGTGTGTGAATCAGTGTTGTGTGTTTTTCCTCGTGGTACCATGGGTTGGTCTGATTCTGTGATTGTGGCATTTGCTGGTCATATAATATTTGTTATCGCATGGCGTGGCTTATTTTACTGACAACGATAAACAAGATAAACTATCTGACAGTGTTTTTATTGTATTTCTCTATCGAATCATCTTCCATTGCTACAAACAACAAATTAACATTTTGGAAAAAGTACAGTTTGAGAGGAGCACACATAACAATCGAGACAGAGTAGGGTTTAAACAGGTATTGGTCTAATAAGTAGACACAGTCGTGTTTTGAGCAATGTTGATTGAGCAATGCATACACATACTGTATTGAGTATGAACAGCTATATCTACGTCTTGATCACGTATCGCCCATAGTATGCATTCTGACTCATCAGCTGGCTAACACGATATCATCTCCAATGTGGTTTAACAGCTTAAGTATTATGGTCACTAATACATAAGCAAGCGAGGACCACATCATAATAATTATAAATGGTTGGTGTGTATTCTGTCTGATGGTTATCATTAGTTTGTACATAATGCTACAGGTATTTATCATTTGTATACTGGATGCCCATAAAATGGATACTTTGGCAAATTGTGGATGCCCATATTTAGACGCCGCAATAATGGATAATTTGCTTCATTTAATCAGGGTATATAATGACTGCTAAGGTTAAAACTATCTTTCGAGATAAAAAATACATAATTTTTGAAAAAAAAACTTGAGAGTCCTTAATGATATGAGAACGGCATGGGATTTCCAACAATGTGGTATGTGCGACCAGCAAAGTTTCAGATCAGCCTGCGCAAACGCGCAGTCTGATCAGAACCTTTGCTAGTCGCTTGAATATTCTATTACTGTTAAGCTACTGACCGAACATCATTTGGAGTTTCTAAGCTTAAAAAGAGGCTGCCACATGGTTGGAAATCACATATCATGGCTCATATACAATGGGCCATCTTGACTTTGATTTTTATAATGGAAAGTTCCATCCTCCTCTTGCATGGAATTCAAAGTTGATGGAAGCCCAATCTCACTCTATAAGTGTATAAATTTCTGTTCGTTCGATTCCATTTTGCTATTATTTGAGCCAGTGCATGAGATTTCCAACAATGTGGTTTGTGCGACCAGCAAAGCCTCAGATCAGCCTGCGCATACGCGCAGTCTGATCAGAACCTTTGCTAGTCGCTTGAATATTCTATTACTGTTAAGCTACTGACCGAACATCATTTGGAGTTTCTAAGCTTAAAAGGAGGCTGCAGAGGTTCGTCCGAGTCTACACTTGTCAAAATGTCAAATTGTTTGAAATCACATGCACTGGCTCATTTTATTTAAAAGAGCCTCAAGTGTACATGTCTAAACCAATGTCGAGCTTCTGAGAATACTTTAAAAGATGTGTTTCTTTTAATTGACGCACTACGACTCCCCATTGTTTGAGAAAATGTCAAGTGTCAACTGATTGCTAAATCTCTAAGACCTTTCATTCTTCAGTGATTTATTTTTGCTATCATTATATAGCTCGAGGAACTTATTTTGGTATCAATTGAATCGTGCTTTGCGAAAATTCACCTCTTTGTGAACTGTGTTGAGGTCTGTCAAATTGGCATTATCCCTGTGTATACTACATTAAGTGACTCCTAAATACGCAGTTTGGCAAATCATGCGGCCTTTTACCAGATTGTACATGATTGCTAAGACTAAAACTATCTTCAGGGGAACATATACAAGGATTTTATTTGGTAATCGTCGCATTATCGTGAATTTTACTTTGTCCATGCCAATCAGTAGTTTTCCTACTATCTATATATATGGAGAACATATCGTGTAACATATTCTACATAATTATACTTTCTTTCCTATTTGGACACGACTAGGTGGGTCTTATTTAAGTCAAATGTCACTGCGTCTTACAGAGACTCTTCCCTTCCAATGGGCACAGTTACAAATAGTTAGTTATAGAAAGAAGAACAGTGTCAGTATTTTATTTTAAAACATTAATTAACATTTTATCCACATAAGTAAAGCATTAACCCATTTAAGCCTAGCATCCTTTAAGCGGGACGTAAGCAAATAGTGCAGACCCAGACCAGACGCTACAGAACGCGGCGTCTGATTGTGTTTGTTTTGTTTGTTTGATGCTTAACGACGCATCAACCTGTGTGGGTCATTAGCGTCAGACGGTATTATACTAAACATGATGTGGATGGAAAAAGTAAAAATTTGTAAAATAAAATAAAAGGAATGATAATGATGAGTTTGTATAATGATAATAAGTTGCAATACGACTGTTGATAGGAGAGACCACATACAATATCTGACAAATTCAAAGGGCTATTCAGATAACTGTACATGTTCTTTAACTGAACAGAATACAACATAATACAATCTTTATTATGGTCTGATACAAATGTAAAACAAATTATGATTTTTAAAAATAGCAATTAGATTTTTGTTAAAAAGATTTATTTGTCTTAAAAATGTCATAATACTATCAATATGTATATCTTGAAATAACTGTTTCATGTTATCAACATGGAAGCAATTATTTCTTACTTGTGCAAAATCGCCACAATCCAAAATGACGTACAGTGAATGGTGCATCGCAACCAACACATTGTTGCTGCTCTTCGCCTTGTAGTAAGTATGAATGAGTGACTCTTGTATGACCTAAGCGGAGTCGAGCTAAAACTACTTCTTCTTTTCTAATGTTTCGGGCAACTGATTGATGTTCACCAATAGTTGGTTTGATGTCAAAAAGTTTATTTCCAATGCTGTTATTCCATGAAGTTTGCCTTTCTTCCAAGATATATTTATTGACAGATGGCTTAAAATTAGAAAATGAAATCTTAAAAGAAGTTGGTTCTAATGAAAGCGATGTTTTTGCTTGCTTATCTTTCATCTCATTCCCTTGGATACCTATATGACTAGGAATCCAACAGAGAACGATTTCTTTATAAGCTAAAAGCTCATGACATTTTCTAAAAGTTTCTGAATCTGTGGATTCTTTGAACGCGGCGTCTGATTAGGGTCTCCACTATTTGCTTGCAGAATGTTCTATTAAAATTTGAATACAAATGAAAAATACCACCACACATCCCCTAAAACAGAAATGGACTGTACCAATTAATTACTGTGGGAAATTTCATTCGGCTTAAATGGGTAAAAATTTGTTTGGAAGTTGGCTGAAAATATTCTGTCGTATTAAATACAGCTATACTTCATAAGACTTTGCATTGCAGTTCCTAGAAATATTGCAAAATGCACAAATGGAATGATTATATATAACTTAAATGTCATACATAAAGAGAACATAAGCTTGTGACATTTTCTTTCTAAAACAATGTGTCGGATATTCTAAATGTGTTTAATATTATACCTTTCCTAGGATAATGATACTGAGTCGAATATTGGCGTGTATTGGTAAGATAACTTATTATAATGGGCTGGTGGTGGTTTTGGTGGCGGTGAATAGCTATGAGCAAAAGTAGAGACAGGCAGTAGTAGTAGTAGTAGTAGTAGCAGTAGCAGTAGTAGTAGTAGCAGTAGCAGTAGCAGTAGCAGTAGTAGCAGTAGCAGTAGCAGTAGCAGCAGCAGCAGTAGCAGCAGTAGCAGTAGCAGTAGCAGTAGTAGTAGTAGCAGTAGCAGTAGCAGTAGCAGCAGCAGCAGCAGCAGCAGCAGCAGCAGCAGCAGTAGCAGTAGCAGTAGCAGTAGCAGTAGTAGTAGTAGCAGTAGTAGCAGTAGTAGTAGTAGTAGTAGTAGTAGTAGTAGCAGTAGCAGTAGTAGTAGTAGTAGTAGTAGCAGTAGTAGTAGTAGGCAAAATTTAAATGCGTTGATGTTACATTACGTGACGCCAGTTTCATTTGCAGCAGGTAAAATTATCAAATGAGCCGCGGCATGAGATTTCCAACAATGTGACATTTTGACAAGTGTAGACTCGGACGAGCCTCTGCATCCTCCTTTTAAGCTTAGAAACTCCAAATGGTGTTCAGTCAGTAGCTTAACAATCATATAATACTCAAGCGACTAGCAAAGGCTCTGATCAGACTGCGCATATGCGCAGGCTGATCTGAGGCTTTGCTGGTCGCACAAACCACATTGTTGGAAATCTCATGCACTGGCTAAAATACAATATTCTACAACTGTATTTGTTGATTGATATCATGTTGCTTTTTGAGGGGTTTTTTCAAGCCAGCCGGGATTAAACTGTTGAATTTATTTTGCTCCGGTATTCATTTGTATGTACTATTGAGTCCTTATCTTTGTTTTTATATCATGATATACATGTACATGGAGATGATACATTGATACGTTAGGGATCTTTTGTGCGAATTAAACATATATGCGTCTTGATCCACATCAATACTAAGGGTGAGGTTGGTACCCCTAAACATGTTTAAGCGCTCCAGTAATTTTTGCTGACCATTCCAAGACGGTGCTTCTTTTGTGGATCCTTTTTTGTTATTTATGTTTCATGTCATGAGTCTTTGTTATGCTATCTTGCCTTGAGGTCACCTGCTGGGAAAGGGCTGGCCTCTTGACTCTCTTGTGTGTTGTATTTTCTTGTGTTTTGTCACTTTCCCATATGGTGTCTCTGGACAGGTGTTATACTTGGTTGTATCTATTCCTGATCTTTGCCTTCCTCTCTACTTTAAGTGGGTGTGTGTTCTAATGTCTCCACATCACGGTGCTACAATGGGTTGGCGTTTCCTGGTCCAGCTCACATGAGAATGAAAGCTGGTTGCAGTACTTTAACTGTCTTCCTGGTGTAATGTGACTGTCAGTGTTCTATCACTCTTCGTCACGGTGCCGCGGGTTGGTTGGTCTGCAGTGTGTGAGTGTGTTATTTCCTGTTCGTATTCACTTGCAATTTTGTTCATGTCCATTCATTTTAAAATGCCAACAAGTGCTGGCATTTAAAATATATACCAGAACTTATGGAATTATTTGCTTATCCGGGCAAGAAAATATAATAATCTGTTTGCATTTTGCCAATTATGAAAATAAAACATTTCATGCTTAAATGAGTAGAACATGAAATAAAGTTTTATAATCTTGGGGAAAGAAATGGGTTTCTATCCATGAATACAATGAAACAGCCTGATCCGTTTGTTGAGACAGTCCATACCTAGCATTTTCTTCAAACTGTTCTAATTAGTTAGCCATGCTGAACAGGTGAAAAGCTAGTCAGTAGATATAGTCTCATGACGTCAATAGAGTGTCACTTTGAACGATAATATTGGAATAAACTCATTTGAATACACTTTACGAGGTGCAATACTTAAACAATTGGCTCCCGTCCCGTTTATGTTTGAAATATCCAATCGGAACTATAGGTCGTAAACTTCAAATTTGACTTGATGAAGGCGGTGCTTCTTTTGTGGATCAGTATTATTATTTTTGTTTCACGTTTGTCTTTATTATACTGTCGTGTCTGTTCCTTGCAGCCTTGTGGCCACCTGCTGGAAAGGGCTGACCTCTTGGCTCTCTTATATGTGATGTTTTCTTGTGTTTTGTCACTTTCCCATATGGTGTCCTGTGTCAGGTGTGGTATTTAATTGTATTGATTCCTGATCTTTGCATTCTTCCTTACATTGACGCCTGAAGTAGTATTCTTCATTTGAAAATGCGTCGAGTGTGAAGCCATAGATTCAATATAAGAAGCGATCAATATATACACTGCTACATGCAGTGATTATTTACAATTAAGACCTCACTGTAAACAATATGTTGTTAATTACAAGTAAGCCGTGTCTAAAGAAGATTGACAATCAGCACGCTAATCGTAATAATATAACACTGAGGCTACATAGTTGGCCACCCAGAATGGTGCTTTTTTTCCTTTTTACTAAAGCTGATGTGTTAATTGCCATTGATACCAAATACGCTGTGTTCTGCCTTATTTTAATTAAGTGTGTCTCCAAAATTTGAAAACATTAGACTCGGTCTAATGGAGAGACTTAATGGAGCAATTAGCCCCCTCAAAGTCCCAGAAAGTTATCCCTATGTCAACAGAAGTTAATCGCTTGAAACATTTTGAAGGTACACGCCAATAATGTTTCAACTGTATGCTATGAGACTAGGATTCAAAATCTTATCGGTGTATCCTAGACTCATCTTGGGTAACAAATCTATTCAAAGGGTTTGGATGGTACAGCCTAAACGCTTTAAAAGCGTGCTTGGTCCGTCTTTCCAACTTTTGAACCATGATCAACATTCATGAAACCCCGCTTTAGGAAAGTTTGCTCATCTTCTGATTGTTGGCCGAATCTGTAGAAACATAGTCAAAACAGGCATATTTAAACCAAGACCCTGAATTATTGCAAAATATGCATATTTAAACCAAGAACCTTATTACTGGCAAATGTTGCATATTTAAAACCAAGAACCTATTAATGACAAAGTTGCATATTTAAACCTAGAACCTTATTAATGACAATTGTTGCGAATTTAAACACAGAACCATATAAATGGCAAATGTTGCATATTTAAACCAAGTGCCTTATTAATGGCAAATGTTGCATATTTAAACCAAGAACCTTATTATTAATGGCAAATGTTGCATATTTAAACCAAGAACTTTATTAATGGTAAATGTTGCATATTTTAACCAGGAACCTTATTAATGGCAAATGTTGCGCATTAAGCCTAGAACCTCATTCATGGCAATTGTTGCATATTTAAACTAAGAGCCTTAATTAATAATGGAAAACATATATTTAAATGAAGAAAATTATCAACGCACAAAAGGTTTAAAAATGCAAAATGTGACATTCCTATGACTGATCCCGACATCGATTTTATTCTAAAGTGGCAACAAACAGATACGAGAGGTCAGTTTGAGTAGAATAATGCCTTGCTGCTCGCTCGCTGACATCTCTTTTATTACCGAGAAGGCTAACTGTCATATATGAGGAATGCCATATAGCTCCAGATTGTTATATTTATAGAGTAACTGTCTAAGCTTGCTATTCTTTGAAAGTATAGATATATACATATATGAACGGGTTACGCCTTACTAAAATACTGTGCGATCACATTTAATTGATAATAAGACATTTAAACCTTCACAGAGAATAATAATAAAGGTGGCATTACACTGTTATGTCGCTCATCTGAAGCGCTGTGATGATAGAACACTATAATCTATATCAATACCGTTCGTGTCTTTCTACGTATTGTAGGATACCGCCAGAAATTGACACAGAAACGAATCCCAAAAATCATTTAATCTGGTGTGGAATATATTCAGTCAATTATCCTATTTTAGCATGGACTCCCAAGAGAAACCACTTCATCACATTAATTTCATCTGAAACCATTTTATGTAGACCCCTCAAAGCCAGCGTTTAGTTTGTTGCTGCAAGCGGCGACCATTGTCATCTGCTGATAACCCTTGCAAACAGTTTGGACCCAGATCAGAATCAGAAGCGACAGAACGTCAACCCGTTTGACACTTTGATAGCGTTTTTTTAAAAAAAATCAGCAGACAACAAAAAACATGATAAAATACTCAGCGTGCAAATTGTAATGGGTCAGTGTAAACTTTTCCCTGACATCCCCAGGAAAAGGATCTGAAAATCTCGTTTGCTGTCATCATCTGTTGTTGTTTTATTCTGAACATGTTTTACCTCGACCAACGGAACCACACCGGGTAGGCGGCAATCGAAAACGTCAATACTATCGGCGAACGTAGATCAAAAATAGTTAGAAACAGAGTTATCGTTTGCCATTTGTCGCCCGACTGGCGACAAATGGCAATCGATAACACTGTTTCTAACTATTTTTTATCCGCGTTCGGCGATTGTTAAGAGTGTTTTCGATTGCCGTTAGCCCGGGATGGGAACGATAAAATGGGAAAAACAATGGATATATAGTCTCTATCACTAACCCTGGTGGCTGGATATTATCTCTTAACCTGTTAGCGGCAAATTTCTGCGTCTCTTGATATTTTGCAAACAATTTGGACTCATATCAGGACCAGAAGTTAACAGCAGACTATTGGACAAAGATTTTGCCGTTAAAATATATTTAAGCACCACGCCCCTCCACAATAACATCAGCTCCTGTCCGTTTTAAGACGGCGCCCATTGTGTGTGGTGGGGGGGGGATTTTGTGTTTTATCCTTCATTTGTGACGTAGTTCTTAATGTACTAATGTACGAGCCGAGCCTTTACTTGCACTTACCTCTTCCATACTCACTTTATTTAGATCCAAACTGCAAGTCATACCGATTGTACTCTGGATAAGTCAATATTTAAACAATCAGCGGACGCAAAAAAAATGCAAAATATCAAGCATGCAAAGAGTTTAGAAGCCGAGCGTCACCTGCAGACAATTTAGATTCACATTTAGACATGCTCCCATGCAGTTATTTTATGTTAATGTGTTTTGCCTTCCAGGGAATGCGCTAAAGATGCATGGCTAATAACTGTTTGGCATTCTAGGTATGATGTAATACCAAATGTAATTACAGCAAGTTACATCACCAAAGAGAAAATGATTAGTATTAAATTATAGAATTTGAGAAGATGTTCTATCTTGATCATTCAGATTTGTTTTAAAAATGGTATTTTGTGTTTTTATTCCAGTGTATGTATATTGCATAGGCCCTTTATCGTGTTTTTAAAAAACCTTTAAATACTACTAAAAAGTAGTGACTACTAATTATAAATGCGTACTCTGCCAAACAGTGAACAAGCAGATAAAATAGCACATTATGTGGCATTTAATTAGGTCTACACTGTTTGCAAAGACAAAAACAATTTTTTCTCTGTAATGATATATTGCAATAGCTAGGTGGCCTCTATGCGAGCTAAACAATGTTTGTGTTTTAACAACAACATAATCTAGAGCGACGATTTGGTACCAGTAAAATGCATTTATGCCCCCCAGTGACTTAGGCTGCTGTCCGTTCTAAGGCAATGGTTCAGTTGTTGTTGGTTTATCGTTTATTGTTGCTCCCATTGTGTGTGGGGGTTCTGTGTTTAGCCCTTGTTTTGTTATTCAGTAATTTGTGTCCTTCTAGTTTTGCAATCAACTTGACGGGGAAGAGAGAGCTTGTTGCTTTACATTAACTGTCTTCCTGTTGTCTTGTAACAGCCAGTATTCTGTGGCTCTTCCTCGTGGTGGCGTGGGTTGGTCTGCGGTGTGTGATTGTGGTATTTTCTGCTTTTTTCAGAGAAAGAAATACAATTTATTTTGAAAATATAACCTTTGACCCCTCAATATATATAGAATGGACCATCCCAAATTTATTGCATTAAACCAGAAGAAAGAATCCATAAGTGCACAGAGACAGAATATCATTGACTGTGGCAATCGTACTGGATTTTATGGGCCCAGACCATAGACCTCCATTATAGCTTTTGCGTAAACTGTGGACCTCACAACTCTTAAATCATAATGCGGCTGCCATAGATTTACAGACTGCACCTAGTTCAATCAATAAACATAAATGAGATACCCTGGTGACCACAAAGTTTTACACATTTTGACCCCTGAAAGTGTGACCATATATCGGGGAAATAGTTTATTTACTTTAAACACTACCAAAATGCAAATTCCTTTTATCTAAGCCACCCCTGTATACCAATAGACAAAAGCAGTAGGATGTTGTTTCAAAATTGCAACAAATACTTTTTTGTCTAATAAATGTGATTAGTTTTCCGTATGTTCATTATTGACCAATCACGAAACAATTACTCTGAAGTATAGGCCTTGGCCTCCATCCACCCCCATCCAGCTTTTGGGCCAATCACTGCCCTTTTCACATTTACAGGTCTGTGGCCTTCTGTCGTAAACACTTTGTTGCCATTGCCATCGTTTGTTTCAGGTTTTGTATCTAGTCCTGATGTTGTGGTATAGTGCTTAGTGATCTCACAACTGTACAACACTTATCTTTCATGCAAACCAAATGTCTATGTGTCTTGATCCACATCTGAATTAAGGGTGAGTTTGGCGCCGTGAAACCGGTTTAAGACCTCCTGTAAAGTATATTTTACTGACCGTTCCAAGGCGGTGCTTCTTTTGTGGATCATTTTTGTTAGATATGCTTCATGTTGGTGTGTGTTGTGCTATGGTGTCTTCTTTTTAGCCTTGTGTTCACCTGCTGGGAAAGGGCTGACCTCTTGGATGTCGTGTTTGTCGTCTTTTGTCACTTTCCCAAATGTGTCCTGGTCCACTTCAGAATTAAGGGCAAGGTTGGCGCGCCGTGAAACCGGTTTAAGCTCTCCAGTAAAATATTTTACTGACCGTTCCAAGGCAGTACTTCTTTTGTGGATCTTTTTATGTTTTTCTCTGTCTTGTGTTGGCTATGCCTTTGTGCGCGTCTGTTTATATGTGCTTTGTGGTCACCTGCTGGGAAAGGGCTGACCTCTTGGCTCTCGTTTGTGGTGTCTAACTGTGAGTTTGTCACTTTCCCATTGGTATCCTGGGTCAGGTGTGGTACTTGATTGTATCGATTCCTGATCTTTGCACCCTTACTTATTTTTTTTATATTTTGCATATTGTTTCCTTTGAAACGTGTCCCTATTAGAATAGAAAACAAATTTAAAGGGCATTAAATTGAGAATTCGCCAAAATTAAACTCATGAAACTACGCCAATATGTTGGTTTTTCAAAATCGCCAAAATTCGAAGCGCGGAATATTAAATGGTTTACATTAGCTCAGAAAGTACGTAGCTGATGCCAAGAGATATTTCATTTTTTGCGTGATTGTTTCGGGTGGTTGCGCTCTTCCTATAGGTGTCCTTGTTTGGTTAAGATCAATGATTGTGACATCCCTGTCCATATTCACTTGCTTTTGCAGGTAACTCTCTTGGGTTTGTCACGCTGCTTGATCATATTTCACTAAATAAATAAGCAATAGAACCAACATCCAGTACTATCAGGTCAATATCGAACCTATTATATTTGAAGCAAAACACGAAATTTGTTCTCTCTCGCGTTGTCGAGCAAGAAAACTATGCGCAGATTTTCCAGAGCATTTGCTGCTCGTACAAACAAGGTATGGATGTATATAGAAAAAATGGCCCAAATAAGCATGGCAAAAAGCTCTTTCTTGTTTATCGAGATGATTTCCAAACTAGAAGTAACAGATAACACCACACCACAAAACAAGGATCCCAAAGAGAAACACGTCACAGTTCAAACTTTAGACCTGTAGCCCGACTGATAAGTCAGCATGGGCGTTTTTGTTTTTGTTTGGAAGTTGTTTTTTATGGGATGGGGCTAGTTTAGGTTTTTTATTAAACTATCTGTAACATCATGTAGTGTGATCCTTCTATATCTCATTTAACAATCATCTGGACGAGCAATAGGGAATGTGTTGATTTTCATTGGATTATATAAACTATGCACAATAAATTTAGCAATTCTTTTTGTATGAGTGAGCCCATCCACATCAGATCTCAAGTTTCAATTTTTGTCATGAAGATACAAGCGCCGATCATCTGACAAGCATGTCCATTTTACAGAATTATCAAATGCAGGGGCCGTGCTAAAGTGACGTCAAATGTTAAGACTAGCCGGTAACGGTGGTATTTCTGATCTTTAAGGGAGGGCAAACCCATTTTCAAGCGATTATTTGGTCACTCAAAACCAAAAAGCATAGCAAATGCCTCAAATTTCTGAACCTTCTAAGAGAACAAAATGACCAAGTTTCAATAATTTTAAGTTTTTATTATTGCTTTTACGTTATCGCCTTTTATACGGTGTTTCTAGTCGATTTTTCTTGAACCATCTTAACAAGTAAAACTGTTTGATGCCTTCCAACACATACAGACAATTAATGTTGAATGAAATATGTTCATGGCTACATGAATACGTTCTATAGTTAGTGACTTCAAAAACAGAAATATATTTCGCAATTGGCATTTTCGCATTTGATTATTAGTGATAGTTTTCATTCATTTTCTAAATTTTATCGAAAATATTCTGTGTTATTCCTTTAAGGTTATCCCTCCTGTAATAGATGTGCTGCTCTCCGTTCTAGGGCAAGCACTCTATTTGTTTGCGTGTGTTCCGTTTGTTATTCTCTTCTGTGGCGTGTTTCTTTTTGGTCCTTGTTTTGTGTTGTGGTGTTATCTGGAAATCATCTTGCTGAACAAAACCAAGCTCGTTGCCCTGTTTATTTGGAACAGGGCTGGTGCTTTCGTGCAATTGCCTCTATTAAACGCCAACGCGAACATACGTGTATCCAGCATATTTAAAAGTCTAAAAAATAGTCTTTCATCTACATCTTACTTTGTGTATGTTAGCAGCAAAGGCTCTGGGGAGTCTGTGCATATGTTGTTGTTGTTTTGTTGTTGTTCTTTTTGTGTGTGGGAGAGTTTGGTGGTTCTGTCCATACACCAATTATTATAGTCAATCTGTCTTCACGCAGAATGTGTGAACAAGGTGTGTTTAGCTCTTACAATACTGATGTGATGGCTTTTTATCTTTAACCGTGTTTCAAATGCATGAGATCTTCTATCATATTAATCATTAGAAGCTGGCTTACCAGTGCAAACTAATAGTACATTTGCCATTTTGCTTTTCATTTGTTGGAATTTTAGTTAAGCTAAACGCATCAAATGTCACATTTCGTATTATGGAATCAATATGTCAATTTCGCGATCTTGGCTCGACTGACAGTTTCTTGATTAAATGCAAACCAAAGCATTCGAGTAAACATATCTGATTTATCAGATTAAGAACCCTATAACAAGATCCGCTCAACGGTCATTTTGTTAAAGCAAACATTACGTAACTTTGCAGGAGTCCATGTAATCGATGCATGCTTGTTTTGTTGTTTTTCTTCTTACACGTGATGGACTTCAGTTTTAAGTAAATATTCTGAAAATCGTATGCGAGTGGCAGCTGTCTGTTGTTGATTCTTTGTTTCTTGATGCTCTCATTGTCTGTGGGGGTTCTGTGTTTAGTCCCTGTTTGGTTATACCGTGAGTAAGTAGTGTCCTTTTTAGTTTTGCTGTCATCTTGCCGAGGAAGAGAGAGTTGGTTGCTTTACTTCATGATGGCTTGTGACTGTAAGTGTTCTGTGGCTCTTCCTCGCTATGACTCCCGTGAGATGGTCAGCAGTGTTTGGGTGTTTTATTTCCTTGTCATATTCACTTACCTTTTCCGGTTAAACACTCTTAACCACAATACCACATTTAAACACGTTAACCATTTAGCCAATAAATTATGAAATATACTGTTAATAAGCCCATATAAACCCTTGTATATCCCGGTAGGGTATTGGTACATGTGGTTTTATTCACATTATGATGAGTGACTAGACCAACATTTAGACCTTCAACCCTTAAAGCACCAAGAAAAAAATGCATCTGAAAATGTCGTCTGCTGAAGTCGTCTGCTGCAAACAATTGCCTAACATTACTGACGATTTTAGTATAGAAGCAAACAGCGTGGACCCAGAACAGACTGCTCCTATAGGAGCAGTCTGATCTGAGTCCACACTGTTTGCCACAGAGGCTTCTTAAACATTTCAGCATACGAGAAAAACAGACGACTTTTGTTGCGATTGACGTTTTAGGGTTAAGCTTCGAAAGATACGTGAACTTGTGCGTCTCTATAAGAGACATTTGTGGATATGCGATGAGCACCGAAATCACGTGTGTTTGCCCATATGTGGATGTAATTAGCTTTGACGGTTTCGTTGATGATTTATTCCTCACTGACCTATCTATTACCAGCACGTGTCTTCGGTCCCTTCATCAATGAATCACTGACGTTTATTGAAATGGACACATATCAGTGTATACTGTTAGCACCTGTTATATGTCAAAGCCACACGATAGGTCTGATGTTATCCTTGGCCGTTTGTGTTTTACGACTTTTCCAGCGCTGTTGTTGAGTTTTCATATTTGTGGCCTTATGGACTATATGTGATGGTAGTATCATAGTATACGGACCTAATAGAAAACACACACACGAACATAGGTCGTCCAACAAGACACCAAGTGCACAAGCAATAGAGCAATAGTCACAGCGGCAATGTATATATACCACCACGATGGCAATGCATGTTTAATGTAAGTAGTTGATTCGTTATTTTACACCGATTCTACGCAAATGATACCGTACAAGTCCCTCATACTCTATGGTCCCTATCTTCAATAGAAAAAAACTTCCGACAAGTCACGGAACATAAGTTGACCAGTACGCGAGGTTTTGGAACTGATTGTATATAAGCATATCCTCCTTCAAACGACCATCCTGACATATCCAGCGGAACTGGAAGTCTAATTCTACATCTATACTTTGCGTATGCGAGCGGCGAAGGTTCAGGAGATTTGCGCAGACTCGTTTGCTCCACAATAATTCATTACTCCACAATGCGATGAGTACAAAACTCTTATATGCTGGCCCATTTCTAAGATTACAGCGAGCAAGTATATAGATTATCCGAGAATCTCTTATTAGATACTAATACAGTGTGTCTCATGTTTAATAAATGATAGAAGGGGGAAATAATTCAATTAGCTGAGAAGTTTTATGACAAACTTATGAAAACATTCACATAAACAGTAGGAATTATTTTACACAGAGAGTATCTCAGGCAAACAATCAAGTTTATTTCAAGGTAAGTGATATAAACCAATGTGTACTTATAAAAAACTATATAAAATATGATAGAACCGATTTGGTAAACCATACAGGCCTGGTGATCTTTCTGTGGGACGACATACATGTAGGCAAACAGTGGTGACCCCTGCAGGATAAGACGCCACACAATGTGGCGTCTGATCAGGGTTCCCACTGTTTGTTTGCAGGATGTTATATTAAAATTTGAATGATAATGAAAATAACATCTAACAACAAATTGGACATGGGATCGTTCAATTTTTAAGGATGGGAATGCCGGTTCGGTTAAGTGGGTCGAAAATGTATTATATACAGTCAGACATAAGTTAAGCATCGCCTCAATATTTTCCTAGAAAACGAAGTAATCTTTCCAGTCATGAATATTTCCTGTTTTATTTATGAAAATAGATAAAGTGGTGACAATTTATAGCAAATTTCGATTCGATTATAAACAACCAGGCATGGTAAATGCACACTTACCTCCAGAAATGTCCCTCTTCTTTAGCCCATTATGGTATAATCAAAAAGCTTAGACATGTAACGTGTTGGTGTCATATTGTTACAATATCAAAGACAAGTTCTGTCTGAAATTCCCAGATTCATATCTCTAAAAGAATAACAGTTATGGATGCGTAAAGCATGGCATGTTATATACTGATAAGCCAAAAATTATAACTGCGCGATTAATTATCTCTATAGTCCTCTATAACTGACACGAAACCTTGAGTTCGACAGAATCAGTTTGGCACTAGTTTGAAAAATAAGTATAGATTATTTCAGCGTTTATTTGAATTCAAAGTAAGAACTTTAGGTTAAGCTGTGACACTTTTTAAGGGTACAGCCCTAAAATAGGGGTTGGTGTTTACAGGACATCGTAGAAATTCAGCAAAATGACCAAATGGCATTCTGATACGTTCAGCAGACCAAAGGAAGACAAGGGTAATCAAATATTACGAACTGGTTGTTCTTCTGAAGAAATTTGTACACGAAAAACATCTCTGAAATAATGTTCGGGTGATGCTTAACTTATGTCTGACTGTATATGAGGTATATAAGTGCGAACAAGAATCTTTGGTACGTATCGCAAATGCATACCTGCAAAGTTGTTCTTTGAACACGATGTGCATGAAGGAGCTAGATACGTAAATTTTGACCTGGGCCTTCATCTTAATCATTAATTTTATTTATGTGTGTGAGCAGAGACTGTGTCTACACAGTGTCGTCTGAGCATACGCTGTTCACATATGCGATAACAGCTAGTAAGCTAAGTTATTTAGCCTAGTTAGAAACTTGAAATCTCGGATAATTTAAAAGCACTTCGAGAAAAGCAACCGCAAAGACATTGATGCAACTGCGGGGATGAGCAGCAGTTCGGTGCCTTTGCTATTCACATTTATCACAGCATGGTTTTAACGAGTCAAACAGCATGAATGACTCATTCTTTCAGAATTACATGTACATGTATATCAAATACTTGGTGAGAGTACGACGGCTGATAATTCAGGGAAGAAAGTCAATATCCAAAACATTTCTTACTAAAAGTAATATTATTCTGATCACCAATAAAATATGAGGACGCACCCATTATTTTATTGTACTTGCGTGCACAGCAATGACTTCTTACATTAATTATTTAATTATTCAATACCAGATTCATCATTACACAGATATTGAAAGGAATAAGAACGTACACGTTCAAGATAAAAAATAATTTTCTCAACCTCACGATTGACTGGTTTACCATTTCCCTATCTGTCAACATTTTCCGAACGTGAAGGTGTACGCAGTGATCGCATAGTATATTTTAATAAACAATTAAGTTTGCACCAAATCGTTAATTTGTCAAAACATGATCGTAAATAAGGTCTCCCGTTTTCCTTCGTTTTTATATAAATATTTTGCTTAAAATTTCAGCATGTGTATAAACCCCTTCTCATTTTGAGCATGCGCTGCAGGTGCACACAGAGTCCTTAAACCATCAAGTAGCTGTTGAATTCTAGTTTCCAGATAGCATTTTATCAACGCATTGTGGAGTTATGATGTCATGTTAAGAACTTTCCAAATGCCCCTCGTATACTTTTGTGGTTAATGCATCTAGTCTCTAGATGGTATGTTTACAACGTTTTACCATCCAAACTGTTGCAGTAACATGCAGCTGAAACTGACAGGGCGTATAAATGGTAGTTTTGGTGCATTGGCCTTAAGAGTTTGACGGAGATATTACACATTTTGTCTACAACCTGTACTTAATACATTCGATAGTTAAACGTCTTGATAGTTTGTTGAACGAACAGTATAGACCCATTACACACCCTCGTTTGACTTTATACTATCGCCAACTTAAGCACAAAATATCTCGTAATGTGCATGCAGTTGGTTCATGTATGGAATGAATTATACCGTGGTTGTCCAATGCTATAGGACATAATCCACGCACGTGCGTACAAACCATGTGTACTATAACTATTACATAATAAATTGACTAAATGGGATATACTCTCGTACCTCTGACAGATGGGTTTCATGCAAACCAAATAAATATGTGTCTTGATCCACATCTGAATTAAGGGTGAGGTTGGCACCTTTAAACCAGTGTAAGCCCTCCAGTATAATATTTTACTGACCGTTCCAAGGCGGAACTTCTTTTGTGGATTTTTATGGGTCTTTTTCTGTCTTGTGTTTACTATGCCTTTGTGTGCGTCTGTGTGGTCACCTGCTGGGAAAGGGCTGACCTCTTGGCTCTCGTTTGTGGTGTCTTGCTGTGAGTTTGTCACTTTCCCTATGGTATCCTGGGTCAGGTGTGATACTTGATTGTATCGATTCCTGATCTTTGCACCCTTGCTTACTTTACTTGTATGAGATATGGCATTTCTTGCCATATCAATGAAGTTGGCTATCGCATATACAGAGTTCGTTGAAGGAAATATTCTTTCATTATATCACAAGCTACAAATTCCACTCCGAGTAGTTTTAGAAAAATGCATTATCATGTCTTCACTTCAACGAACTGAATGTACTGTCCTGCCAGCCAAGAGTGACAGTGATGTCATGTTTTGTTTACAAAGTTATCAGGGACTTATAATCGATAGATCCCTTGTGTATTAATCCTATCCACAGGGTAGAATTAATACACAAGTGATCTATTGATTCGTGTTAGTTCAAGTGGAGTGTACAAGTTAATTTTTTACTTAACAATTGTAAACACAATATTACGTCACTGTCACTCTTGGTTGGTACGACAGTAGTGCACAAACACAAGGTGGACTGCAGTTTATTTTCAATTAGTCTAATCTATGTTAATAATGAGATAGAGTGTGAACAAGGAGATTTGGGTATAGAATCCTTTATGAGATTAACCAGCATACTAGAATTGCCGGGATGGACTCATGGGAGGGACTCGGACTAGGTAATGACCTCTTTGTTGGTGGCATGTACCTAATCAAGGTTTATCATGCCTGACCAGTATTCACATGAGATATATGTCAGGGCGTTTACGTGAAATGGTGTTCCTTCATCACATTTCTGTTTGTCTTAACCCATTTAAATCGAATCAAATTTCCAACTCTGGGTCATAATAACCCAATAGTCTATTCTTAACTTCTGACAAAGAAAACAAACACAGTTTGCATGTTGGCGCGCTTTAATTTAGGCAAATGAGCAGCGTGACATGGAAGGAAGTTGTGGACCCTGATGAGATCTATTAAGAAAATGCTTGTAAAAGCCCTGTCAGTAACACAGCTTACTTAACCCTTAGATCTTCTCATTGCCGAAGTACCTGCCGTCCAGCCCACATTACACCAAACCTTTTTGGTTTTTTTTTTTGCTAAAATTTGCTGTGATTTCTCACAGTGCAGTATACCCCATAGCAATGACGACGTGCAAATCAACATTGCAAGATCTCACGTCTGTAAAGCCGCCATAGAGCTTATTCTCAGTCCGTGCGTGACTGAGTAATAATATACACCACAACCTATGTTAAAGAGACTAAGTCTGCAACTATGAATATTTTTCGATTTTTTTTTCTTTTTAAATCATTTGTAAAAGTAGAATTAAGTTATTTTTTCACAATAAATCTGTTCACTATAGCTGAAAACTGCACGAAAAAGTGAATTATCTTATAAAAACAGGTGTGTTTTTCTCTTGTTGGTAATTATTTGCGTCCCTCCAATAATTATAGACAGTTAATTTGAACATAAATGCTGTTGTTTTGATACTGATAATTTGTTAAGATTTACGAAATTGGTAAAATGTATACCTGAATTTTAGTTTTTTTACTATGTTCTAAAATTAAAAGGTCAAAAGTTACAGACTATGTAACTTTAATGCTAGTACCGCCTAGACAAATATTCTGCTCTATTCGATGAAATGAGCAGAATGTTAACTACAACAACATGTATATAAGCGATGAATTGTTATTAGGAACATAAAGCCTTTAAAATTGTTATTTATAAACAAAGCATTCTCTTATGTCATAAAGACTGTGCAGTGCATTTCAAGGAGTTTCCTGCCAGCGAGCACAGACAACATGACCGTTAAGTAAATAAAGTAAACAATCCACATAGCGTTTTTGATAGCCTGCACTATAAGTCTGGCCATAACTTGCCAATAACCCATGAAGTCTTCAAGCAGACCCCTGATTAAGATCATGACTCTAGTAAATAAGGTCAAGGCTAGGTCGAAGTCCGATTCCATCCAATCAGTCTAGTATGCCAACATAACCAGGTACCTGTAGTATAACGCTGCTATGCTACTTAAGTAACTCAGAATATCGTCTATATAACGAGTCATGGCTGACCTAATTAACACAGCAATATTCATACGGGCACCACTAACTGTTCATGTAAAACAATTAAACACTTTAAGAGTTACTGTTCCTGAAATGATCGAAAAAAGCTAAATAGCGACAAACGAGCTTTTTCATTCACAAAAAAACACCAATAACTCAATAATATTTCAAATTTTAAGCAAAATTTCACAATAAAAGGTATGGTTTTGAATAGCTGTACTAACACTTATGTTCCCCTAACTCTCATTTAAAATCAAACAGCGAATTTTATCGCTAACTTTATGTTCACAGCGTAGAAATTTCGAGTCCAGTTGTAAAGTCGGTAATAGATGATAGTGAAAAGCTACGACTTCACAAAAACAGCTTATGCTGCTTTCCTATCATTATGAAGGGTGAAGGCGTCAGCAACTGTTTATCAGTACCTACTTACTGCACACGAAGACTTACTGTTGATTACATTCCAGCCAATACATCAAAAACGGCCTTTCTCACGGACAATCAAAGGTAGATAACTCTTGAGACTCGGAGATATTTCTAAGTAGAATTGCCAATCGTTGTGGTGACTGTATTAAAATAGAATGCGAAAACTTACATGTCCCGCTTGCGCGGTGCTGGTCCTGGAATTCATTGTAATTGTATGTTGAGAGGTTCCATTTTCGTGTGTAAATACATGTGCATTCTTGCAGTAATGTAATATACTGCAATTCTTTCTTCTAGCACTGTCATCAATCAGTTCCGATTTAAGCACATGATGAACAGACAGAACTACTCTGGCATGCTAGTCGGCTGCTCACCCAACAGGAGAGCAAGTTGGTGATACAGTAAAACGGCCACTCTAAAAAAACCAAAAAATGGATTTCAAGACCGATTGCCGCTTAATGCAGGTCAAACGTATTGCAGAGTGCTCAAAAGGGAGCATTCTGCATAATTTAGCTACCAATTGTCATTAAGACGCTTGTTTTGTCTATTTTTGGGTGGCCTTTTTACACAGTTTTTACTGTATAAGATTGTGACGCGTCTGAACCACTTTGTAAACGATTACACTTTATATAGACCAGCACATGCGCAATGACTTACTTCAAATGTTCATGCTGGTGTATCCAGTGGAGCTAAGTGGCTAAAATTTGGTCTGGGTCTTCATCTACATATGCTAGCAGCAAAGGCTCTGGCAAGTCTGCGCCCATGCTCATGCTTACCTTGGCATTCGTTGCTCGAAAGTTTGACAAGTACCAAACTGCTAATGTGCTTGCCAGTACGAGAATAAGCGCTGTGTAATATAGCATTGTTGGCTGAAGTCTGTAACTGTCGCATTTTCATCGTTTTTTATCTTTAAGTAGTGGCAACCGCGATCGCAGTCTTTCTTGTGGCCCGTCTCAAATTATTGAAATATTGTGCCCATTAGCGAGGCATGCATGCTTTTGCAGCAAATATTTTATGACTGCATTTAACTATCATAACTAATAAATATGAAAAATTCAAACGAGAAGTTTTGAGTATTGTCTGCGTTGTTTAAATTTTAACTACTTCCTTGCTTGTGGCGACTTTTGTCATCTGCTGATCACCTTTGTAAACAGTTTGGACCCAGATCAGGATGTATCTATATAATACTATTTAAACCGTTTGGCACTTCGAAAGTGTTCCTGAATGGATTTTTGGGAAAAAAAGTTAATTTTGAAGATAGTCAGTAGACGACAACAAAAGTATGAAAAATTTACCCAGCATGCAAAGAGTTAAGCCTTAGAATACGTTAGAATTCGTTCATTGGCTTCCAATTAATATTGAAAATTCCCAAATGAGTTGTATAAAATCTAATCTTCTCGATATATAGAGGTTTAATTTTAGTGAAAATATATTCCGCTTTCAGGCGTTCAAATTGACGTTCTAAATGTCCTTGACCTTGTTATTCAGAATTAGATTTGTAAGGCCTTTCGTTGTATGATTAACACACATACACTTTTTGTGATATAAACGCTATAAACCCAGTAAGAGCTATAAACCCAGTAAGAGCTGTAAACCCAGTAAGAGCTATAAACCCAGTAAGAGCTATAAACCCAGTAAGAGCTGTAAGCCCAGTAAGAGCTATAAACCCAGTAAGAGCAATAAACCCAGTAAGAGCTATAAACCAAGTAAGAGCTATAAACCCAGTAAGAGCTATAAACCCAGTAAGAGCTGGAAGCCCAGTAAGAGCTATAAACCCAGTAAGAGCTGTAAACCCAGTAAGAGCTATAAACACAGTAAGAGCTATAAACCCAGTAAGAGCTATAAACCCAGTAAGAGCTATAAACCCAGTAAGAGCTATAAACCCAGTAAGAGCTGTAAACCCAGTAAGAGCTATAAACCCAGTAAGAGCTATAAACCCAGTAAGAGCTGTAAACCCAGTAAGAGCTGTAAACCCAGTAAGAGCTATAAACCCAGTAAGAGCTATAGACCCAGTAAGAGCTGTAAACCCAGTAAGAGCTATAATTCCAGTAAGAGCTGTAAACGCAGTAAGAGCTATAAACCCAGTAAAGGCTATAAACCCAGTAAGAGCTATAAACCCAGTAAGAGTTGTAACACAGTTAGAGCTATAAACCCAGTAAGAGCTGTAAATCCAGTAAGAGCTGTAAACCCAGTAAGAGCTATAAACCCAGTAAGAGCTGTAAACCCAGTTAGAGCTATAAACCCAGTAAGAGTATATAGCTAACGTTTCTATGTAAATATTGTCTTTAAAATGGCGTATCCGTCACGTTTTGTTTCTATAATAACTTGAAGAGTCATTGATGGAATGTCATCACTACTTGCAAACATATTCATATTTAAATGACAAATGGAGAAGGGGCCAAATCTTTGAGAATTACTTCCCTTTATAATTCTAAATGACTTTTGTGTCAGAGTGATGAATGAAACCAATACTTAACCAAAGTGTAGACATATTGTTCACGAAGGAGGTTTGGTGTGAAAAAAAAAACATTTTTGAAAAAATTACAGCTATGAGAACCAAGACATTTTTCCCGGCGTAATGTGGATTTTGTATAGGTATAGACAGTTCCTTCATGGGCCACAGCGTCTAGTGAATTAGTCTACACAATGCAGACATATTAAATATACGCACGATAGGGTTTGATGCAAAGCAAAATTATTTTTAAAAATCATTACAGCTATGCGAATTTACATAAGTTTTCCTTATTATGGCTCTTGCATATGCATAGACTTTTTTCATAATAAGCTTTCATATATTCAAAGATGATTGCCAACCTTAAGATCAGCTGCACGGATTTCAAAACTATGGTCTGGTGTTTTGGACTTTAACTTACTATGCGGGTTATCTATTAAGCGTATCATCTTAATAAATGTTAAAATGCCAACACTTGTTGGCATTTTAACATTTATGAGCATGATAATTTCTTATTGATATTTTTCTTTCATTTTGGTCATGTTTGTTTTTGTTTCTTGATAGTTAATTTATGTTTTTGTGGTAGTTCCTACTGGTACCATAGGAGAGACATTAATTGGAACGTTTTCTGGTCATAGTCACTTTTTATATGATCCGCTACTAAACATGCTAAAACTTCTTATAATAGTGGAATTTGGCAAGGTCTACACAGGTTTAGATTAACATACGTATTTTTGATCGAAAAATTGTAAATATTTTCTTACCCATCAGTTTTAATATATATTTTGGATGCTCAAAAGAACCGTCTCATTGAGACGATTCTTTTGAGTACCCACAGCATATTGTTGGTTGATAAATAAAAAAAATGTTACGCAGCCATAAACATCTGATCATTAGAATTCAGATGATTGTATGCTAGTATATGAACTGTATCTACCATACATATTTGTCCTAGATCATAACTGCAAATACGCAAAACATCCTTAAAACGCACGTGCTGATGTATCCAGCAATTTATCTGGGTCTTCACTGTTGACCTCTATTCAGAGTTTAAAAAAAGGGTTACCTGATATTCCTGTGGCTCTTCCTCGTGAACTGTGATCTGTGGCACTTCCTGTTTGGAATAGTCAACGTTTATAGACTTCCAAAAGCTTTTGCCAATGTTTCTCGTAGGACCTAATTGGCTAAAATCCTACAAAATATATTATGTACCAGTAAAGGAGTCAATATAAAACAAGTCTATTGAGAGCTACAGTAAAACCTGTGTAAACGACCTCTCTCTAAAAGAACACAATTGGTTTTCAGACAAAGTATCGCTTAATGCAGGTCAAAAGTAGCATTCTGCAATAATTTCGACCTTAAGCTACCAATTGTTATTAAGATCTTTGTTATGTCTATTTTTGAGTGACCGTTTTAAACTGTACTTTATGACATGCATTGACAGCTAAACAGTTCAAATACAGTAAAACCTGTCTAAAACGGCCACTCTCAAAAGACCAAAAAATTGTTTTTTTTCATGACCAATTATCCCTTAATGCAGGTAAAAAGTATTGCAGAAAGCTCCCCTTAGACCTTTCGACCTTCATTTAGCAACCATTTGTCATTAAGAGCTTTGTTTTGTCTATTTTCGAGTGGCCGCTTAAGACAGGTTTTACTGTAGTACAAACTAGTTTTTAGTGATGCCGACGAGTCAATAGAGTTGGGTCTAAATAACTGGTCCTATCCACAGTAATAAAAGTATGTTTTATTGAGAGACAAGGTTATTTATATGATCAATGCCCTTGTAAAACCGCTGTGACCCTGACAAATTTCGCCAAAGCTAGACTTGAAAGTTTGGAAGTAGCTACAAATTACATAGATAAGACCGTCTTGCTGATTTGGATATTTGCCTAAGATTGAACGTTCAGTAATCATTGATCTTTATTTGTGTGAGATCTGTATTCCTTAGAAACATATTCTGGTCTAGTCACAATATTCAGTATGGAGAAAGTGTCAATTGAGCCAGTGCATGAGATTTCCAACAATTTGACGATTTTACATGTGTAGATCAGACGAGCCTGTGCAGCCTCCTTTTAAGCTTAGAAACTTTAAATGGTGTTCAGCCAGTAGCTTAACACTCATAGAATACTCAAGCGACTAGCAAAGGCTCTGATCAGTCTGCGCGTATGCGCAGGCTGGTCTGAGCCTTTGCTGGTCCCACATACCACATTGTTGGAAATCTCATGCACTGGCTCAATTTTAACTTTGTATTTGACGTTTCTTGGCGAACATTTATAGGAGAGTTTCGTGAACGATACTGCTTGTTGGTAATGGATTTTCTGTGATGTTAACAAAGTTATTCAGAAATTCGCGTACGACATTTATAAAGTTGTTTAGGAAATGAAACTTCACAAAAAATATGAATCAACTCAGATATTCATCTAAGAATATCCATTTGATTTTGGCCCTCTCTACTTCCAATTTTGTGAACGTAAAGTGGTGTATAAATGGGTCTCTATCTTTTTCATAATGTTCGCTAAACATGAGTTGCTCCTCCTTAGAAGGCTCTCATTGAGACGGTTCTAACGAGTATCAATCTTCTTTGGGTCCAGCTGAGATCAAAATAATAGGCTATATCGTTGTTGTATTTTATTGAACTCATTTCAACTGTGTTGTTCACCAATTTGATGGCATAATGTGAATGGGAAACTAATTTTCTCAGAACGTTTTTCTTGTTGCTGCTGCTGGATGCGCTATGCACGTTTAATACCATCTCATGGGGTTTGATAAGATAAATACATGTATGACAAGGCGATTAAGATACATCAGGACAATAATTCACCTTATATGCATCTCATTGCACACAAGTGGTGGATCCAGAGGTGGTTCAGGGGGTTCACTCGAACCCCCTTCTGTCCCCGTTTTTAAAGATCCTATGAAATTGATATAATTTGGTCTCAATGAGACAAAATTATAAGAAAAATGAGATAAAATCAGAAAAGCGAAACCCCTTTCCAGACATCCTGGATCCGCCCCTGAACACGTCTCCATATACATTTGCGTGCAAACCATTGTTTAAGAATTTATTTCATCAATTTAATCCGAATGGAATTCACTTTACATTGGACCCAACTACTTTTGTTTTAATGGTCGTTATGTGGTATTTTTCATTTTCATTAAAACTACAATATACTATTTTGTAAGCAAGCAATGTAGACCCTGATTGTACGGTGTCTGATCTGGGTCTGCATAGTTTGCCTATAGGCAACTATGGGACTCTAGGTTTATATGTTTGTTTGTTCTCTTGCTTTACGTCCCAAATCAACAGCTATGGTCATGGCGGGACGGTCAGTTCACCTAACCACACTTTTCCTGGGCAAGCTAGGTTTATATGAGTTAATGGACAAGAATTCTTTGGGGTGCAAGATACTGTTTACTGCATTGTGAAAACCAAACAACGATCCGAGAGAAAGATTTGGAAAACATTCGACAGATTTACGATGTCTGGTCATTATAATGCTAACTTGGTCTGAGGATATGTTTGAAATTTTTGACAGCGAAACCTTATTAAATTTAGCTTACTCGTATGATCGATTCACTAACATGAATAGTGGAGGAATTTTTGTTTAATTATGTTTTGAGGACAGTGTGCATGATAAAGCAAATATGGCTGATCTGGAGAGAAGATGTCACCAATATGGAAGCCATAAAACTGTATGATTTATAAGCTGCCCTAGTCAATCAGAATAAGCCATACTTGTGAACAATAGAGACATAATGCTCAGTTTTCTGCATAATATCGCTTCACAGACAGCTTCAACAGAAGTTGAATAGCGTCATCCGCGGCAACAAGACGGTAAATACTTGGATTAGCCGAACACTAAGTACAAATCCAGCTGTTGCACACTTACAGATAGGAAACCTTTTGTGTACACATCTAGCTGGTGCAGATTAACAGGCAGGACACCTTTCTGTGTACAAATCCAGCTGTCAGGACAACTTTTGTGTACAAGTCCAGCTGGTGCAGACTTAAAGGCAGGACACCTTTTGTGTACAAATCTAGCTGGTGCAGACTTAAAGGCTGGACACCTTTTGTGTACAAATTCAGCTGGTGCAGACTTACAGGCAGGACATCTTGTTGGTCGTTGTTTGTTAATTTCGGTTAAATGGAAATGTCAGCAGTGAAGAGAATTCGTTGCAACTATCAAAAACTGAAGAGACTCAAGTCCAATGAACCAAGTAGGTAAAATTCTTGTAACCATTTGTGAATCGCCCCTTGCAAACTCTTTAGACAACGTGATGTCTTGTTAGTAATCACATCGTTTGTTGTACAGGTGGTGGCCTGTAGTTTCCTGCTTTTAAAACTTTAAATATAATTGCAATAGCATCATAATTATACGTTAATAGGGGGTGTGCTACGCTGCCTGATAGAAAAGTACACTGAGACCTCTGAAAAACTAAAGAGTAAGTTAGTATGATCAGAAAATACCACAATTACACAATTCAGACCAACCAACGGCACCGTGAGGAAGAGTCACAGAACATTAATAGGCTTTCGACATCTGGAAGATAATTAAACTAAAGCAACCATCTCTCTCTCTCTCTCTCTCTCTCTCTCTCTCTCTCTCTCTCTCTCTCTCTCTCTCTCAGCAAGATGATTGCATAACTAGAAAGGACACCAGAAAGGTCACCAAGTACTGCGTAATAAAACAAGAATCAAACGCAAAGCCCCCGCAAACAATCAATAGGAGCAACCATTAACAACGAATCAACAACAACAGAATCACCGCCTTAGTATGGACAGCATCCAAAGCCAATGTTTGTGGGGGTGGGGGTTACATACATTTTACATGCGCCAAATATTCGCTCTATATTATATTTTAGTTAAAACACAAAATTGTTCAGCTCGCATGGAGGTTTAGTTACCCAAGAAAGTTGTTATGTTTTGGGTGCGCAAATTTATCTGAGATTATTGTTAAAATTGGGGCATAGTATCATTGTATACATTATTTTGTCTGCATTTAAACTCTTAATAAAGAAATGCTGGAACTGGAAGGGACTAGGGATCACCATTATTAAGTTGCATAAGTCAATAATTGTCTTAAATATTGAATTGGCATACTTGTAATGTGATTTTAATAAGCTGTTTCTTGAAGATTAGTCTTTGTTTCTGATACTTATGTAGTGTTATGACCTTCAAGCTTCCGTTTCTGTCCAACACTTTTTAACATTTGGCAGCAATTGAGTCGTAGTGAATAGTATGCATAGTGTAATGTGTTTCGCTATTTTAACAACGGTAAAGATGTACCTAATATATAGTTTACAAATGCCTGTCATAGTAACGTTTATAATCATGATATTCTACCTGATATATATACAAGGAGTTGATTGGTTCAACTGTACAATATCAGAATCATGAGTAAATCATTGAAATCAATTTTGAACTAAACATCAGATAATATCTATAGTTGGGTTTATGCCCCCGATTGTTTCGGCTGCTATCGATCGTAAGGAGCTGGTTCTATTGCTGTTGGTACATGTTTATTGTTGCTCCCATTTCTTGTTAGGGTTTCAGGTTTGGTATCCCTGTTTCGTTGTGCAGTAGGTAGTGCCGTTTTCTAGTGTTGCAATCACCTCACTGAGGAAGAGAGAGCTAGCTTGTTGCTTTACTTTGAACGTGTTATTGTTGTCATGTGGTTATTATTGTTCTGTGATTCTTCCTTGCTCTGTCGTGAGTTGGTCTGTGGTCTTGGATTTTAGCATATCTTGGCCATACTCACTATTCGTTTTAGTATTCAGTGTTTTTGCTAAATTTGTTAAATCAAACCTAGTTTTACATTAAACGTCCTTATTAGCTGCTATCGTTGATAAAACCATAGCAGTCAGTGTAGTCAGCACAGTTCTTGTATCAGGGAGAAAATATCCCATATAGTGAAACTGGGCATCTAAATTTTGGGGAAAGGCCCATAAAACTTATGTTAGTTATTACAATTTTGGCAGTCTAATCAAAATCGTTACTTTGTTAATACTCATTCGAGAGAATAGCTAGTCTATGTTGCTGATTATTATGGGTCATATTTTAAAAACAAATACCTAATGCAAATATTTTCGCATCTTTGGTGTTCTGATGCTATACTAGACATACCCCAGTGTCTCACTTATTCAATTGATATCTGTATACTTCTGTTATAAACAATCTGCTCTACACTTGTAATGAACAATGATGTTTGACAGATATTATAAACAAATACATTAGATAGTAATGCTTAAAGTTGTACAACTGTGTGAAAAGTACCAGACATGAAAACAGTTCAATTTCGCACAATATTCCTATTTTATACATTCCCTGAGATTGTGGCAGAAAACCAAATCTATCACATGCCTTTTTGTTTTACAAGTCATCAGTTTATTTTTGAAACTGTTTGTAAAATTCACTGTACAATTGTAAAAAAGGGCAACCCTAACTGACGAAAAGGGACATTTACATATTAACCCATTGTATCAAGTGCGGATCCAGAGGGGGGACAGGGGGTCCGGACCCCCCTGGAAAATCACAAGTTATATGGGCTTCTATAGGGAATAAGCAATTGGACCCCCTGGAAAAAGTTGGACCCCCCCCCCTGGAAAATGTTGGACCCCCTCTGGAACCTTGAAAAAAGATAGATTTCTTTGAAATTGACCATTTGACTACTGTAAAATAAGCTGAGGACTAAAAATAGAAAAAAAAAAAACGTTGTCAGACCTTGTTTTGGTCAGACTGATCTGGACCCCCCCCCCCCCCCCCCTGACGAAAATTCCTGGATCCGCGCATGTGTATTCTAATAGATTTTCCCATACAGATAAATGCAATAAAGTTGGGATAGAACAATATATATTTTAAGGGGTTACAAGTAGAAATTTCCAAAATAATGTTTCATTTCAGTCCCTGAGGATCGATTTTTCAGACCCTGACGGAATTTGGCATTTCATCTGGATCTTCACTGTTTTAATAAAAGTAAGGAAGAATGCAAGGATCATGAATCGATACAATCAAGTACCACACCTGACCCAGGACAACACATAAGAAAGTATCAAAAACACAAGAAAACATCACATACGAGAGAGCCAAGAGGTTAGCCCTTTTCAAATTGGTTACCACAAGGCTGCAATGAACAGACAAGGCAGCATGACAGACGCGAAATATAAATAACAAAAAAGGATCCACAAAAGAAGCACCGCCTTGGAACGGTCAGTAAACAAAATACTGGAGGGTTAAACTAGTTTCATGGTACCAACCTCACCCTTTTTTCTGATGTAGATCAAGACAAATAGATGTTATTTTGCATGAAAGATCCCTAACTTATCGATGTATCATTTCCTAGTACATACAAACCGAGACATATAAAGGAGATAAAACAAAGATAAGGACTCAACAGTATATACAACTGAATACCAGAGTGCAAGAAATCCAACAGTTAAACCAGGACGGGCCCGACCACAGAAACAACCCTAACCATCTCATCTATAGATAAGTCTTTAAGTCGGAACCGTCATAGGGTCTGACGTCCGACCCGCCGGCGTGCAATTAAAGAGGAAAGCAAAGCTGCAAACCGTGATAAGGTTGATCACCCTGTATGCAGTATGTTGCAATACATTAATATTATAACCAATCTTCTTATAATGAGAAATTATTTTTATAAACTATTAGCGCCAACAATTCTTTTTTATTTATACACTACGTCTCCATATAATTCTGGTTCCGAAAGCCCCTGGCACAAGAGAGATTTCAGTCCAATACTGAATTTAGATATAAATCATAGTATCGGTGTTTAAATTTAGAAAAAGTTTTCCGAAGTTTTTGATACCGATAGCTTTGTTTGAGAAGTTTCTGAGTTAACCGTTTATTGCGAGTTTTGAAGTTAGCAACGTGGCTAGATGCTCTAGCAAATCAGATGAGTTGATAAATATAAATTCCATAGGATGTAGAGCGAGGGACATCACCATCTAACACAGGGAAAGTGACAATTTCAAAATCAAACTTTGATCGTCACGTTTATCATAAATTTCGGTAGAAACAATATCATTAGAAATGAACAAATGCAAAGTAAGAAAGAGGGCAAAGATCAGGAATCGATACAATCAAGCAAGTCCAAAAACGAGGCTTCAGTATCAGAGGTATTGGCTTTATTAAGTTGACGCTCTGAATGGTATATTTCACTTACATACACTGAAGGACTTTAAAAACGCAAAAAATGAAAATTATTATTTTTTGAACCCAGAACATTTCTAGTCTTCTTTAACAAGTTAAATCGGCTGGAAACGATACTCTGCCTCTATCTATACCTAAAACATGTGTTTTTATAGACAATTGCCACCACCAGCTACGCATCCGTGATTTTCTATTTTCGCACGTGGCATCCCCACGAATCAATGAAGCAAAATATTTTGTCATTTCACATATAGCTTGTAGGTATGCATGTATAAAAAAACACAGTAGCTTTAATTTTATAGCTGTATTATTCGTGTCGCGTTTGTCTGACCATAAACGACCTGGTGCAATTGGAATCTTAAAAGCTGGGGTGCGTGTTTCCGACGTCACGTGATATTATAATTGACCTCCATCATCTGTTAAGCGCCTCAGAGATCGGTATCAGGCTACAGGGACAGTTAAAAATCAGACACATGTCTGGTTAACCAAAATGATGACCCGACGTCCAGACGGCCATTTACGTCGAGTGTATCGACGAAATTTACATCGACGATATCGGTTCCAACTGGCTACCGTCAATGCCAACCGAAAAGTCGGGCTCCGAGGGTAATTTGTATCTAGATTTTTGATAAAAATATATTAATACAATTACTTAAAATCACGTCCGTTTTCTAGAAAAAATTCAAATTGCAGTTTTAGAATCTAAGGGTATTGTCTTTTGATAGACTGATGCTCTAAAATTATTGATCATTTTGACATGAAATTTAATTCATGTACTCTTGACATATTGATGTTTAATTTTGCCAAATCTCAATAAAATTGATACATTAAAAAGTTGTTAATTTTATGAATTTCGATTTTTGCGTTTTTAAAGTCCTTCAGTGTATTGTCAAAATCATTAGTATTTATGTTTAAATATCACTCAAATATCTGGATATAGTGTTAAAAGCGTCAGTAATATCAGCCTGCTTATCATAAGAAAGAGACATCATAAAGTCCCTTTCATTACAAAAAAAATCAGCAACCAGGGGAGCACAATTAGTGCCATTGGAATCCCTACAATTGTCTTTACAACTTAGTGTCAAATCGTATAAAAATGTTAACCAACAAAAAGGTCAGCGCATCACATACATTTTGACAAGACCATGCATGATAAAATTAGGCGGTTCCGAAGTGAAAAACGCATTTCTGTTGTTAGATGCAAGGTTAGGAGAGCCTTCACTTTGGAAGGTTCTTTCAATAAGATCAATAAGTTTATCTTTAATTAAATTATAAGGTAAAGTAGTGTAAAGAGTAGAAAAATCGTATGAAGACAAACTGATTTCGTTGAAACCTCTAGCATTAAGTTTACCTAATACTTCATCTGAATTTATAATAGACAGAAATAGATTCTTACTGGATCTGTCATATACCTTTTTGCAGTACTTAATAACATGTTTTTGATAGCAGTAAGACATGAGTTTTACAATTTAGAAAGTTCTGCTGTCGTACAAGAACTAGATTTAGAAATAAGTCTTGCTTTATAGGTCTTTTATGGAATTTAGACAACCAGTATAACGTAGGAACTTTGTTTCGGTTTTCTTTAGCTTTAGTTTTCTTTTTCTTTTTCTTTAAATTCAAACGTATTGTTCGAAAACCTTATTTTAGTGATAAGCTTAAAAAGATAGTGAAACGTTATATAAGGGTTGGATATAACTTGGATATCATGCGACCGTATGCATGCCTAGTTTTAAACCCAATCACGGTTTATAGCTATGGTTTCCTCTTTAATTGCACGACGGTGGGTCAGGCCTCAGACTCTATGACGGCTCTGACGTAAAGCTTTAATCGGTAGGTTGGTGCCTGATGCTTATCTGTAGCTGGAGCCATCGTGGCTCAACTTGATGTTTTCTTTAGCTCTGACTATCTGTGAGTCATGAGCCCTTTTCTTTGTTTTAATGATGGTGTGTTAATTACTCCATGATGATACATTGCATTAGTTAGATGGCCTCCATGCGAGCTGAACATTTCTTGTACTTCAACAACAGCAGAATCTAGGGCGAAGATTTGGTACCAGTAAAATGCATTTAAGCCCCCCAGTGGCTTAGGCTGCTGTCCGTTCTAAGGCGGTGGTTCTGTTGCTGTTGACTTTTTGTTTATTGTTACTCCCATTGTGGCAGTCTGTAATTGTTCTATGTTTTGTTGTACGTTACTTTATGTCCGTTCTAGTATTGCAATCATCTTGATGGGGAAGAGAGAGCTGGTTGCTTTGCTTTATTTGTCTTCCTGGTGTTTTGTGACGGTTGAGCGGCTCTTCCTCGCGGTGGCGGTTTGTGATTGTGGTATATTTACTTATCATACTCACTTACTATTTTTGACCTCAACATTTATGGATGTATGACAACCATACCCATCGACAACAACTCTCTCACTCAAAGAAACCCGTTTAGTGGGTTTCTGTATACAAATGAATAATATATGCAGTTAGGTAAGGCTCAACTGACTATGATCACAACAACAATTTAAACATGTGCCCTCTGTATCACCAAATTACCTGTTTATGCTAAATGCCACCTGCTGCAGATTCTGTTCAGCACCATTGTTGGCCGCTATCTGAATAGAACAATATCACTACTGGTTAAATCTCAGCGATTGTAGCTAGTCTCAATGTATCACGCCATAGCTCACATAATTCATTAATACATTCTTTATTGCTCAATCGTAGACGAAGGAACGGTTTAAATGCATATAAAACGTGTTATTGAGAAAACAAAAACATTTGTCTTGTTTTTTACAACTTACAAATACAACTATTATCGAATTATCAATCTTCAGGAGACAAGTATTCCTGGTAGAATGCATTAAATCAGATTAAACGCCAAAGCCAATATACCATGCTACTGTGATTGCAAAACCAAGCGTTTACTCGCCAAACTTTCAAAGGATATACCACAAGCTCAAATATTCCCTTAAAATAAGGACATGTGCCCCTGTCAAGAGTGTTTACATATTGGTTTTTAAATTACATGAAGCTATCGATGCTGTGAAATCAAAAGACCTTTGAAATCAGAAGCAGAGCAGAATTAACACCGAATGTAAGCAATAATTGAAAAAAGTAAAGAATAAGGCAAACATAAGGAATCGACACAGTCAAGAACCACACCTGACCCGAAACGCCATATGGGAAAGCGACAATAGCACATGGAAACATCACACACAACTAAGAGAGCCAAGAGGCCAGCCCTCTCCCAGCAGGTGATCAGACAAAACAGTTTAAAGGGAAACGCTTACAAAACTAACTGTATACTTTATATGAAAGATGGAAACAAACAGTGTTGTTTGGTAAAACATTCATGTAAATTGGGTCAACCGTTTAGAAGATATGGCTGTTGAAAGATTGAACAATGGCTACCTTGGTACAAGTCACGTGACTGGCTGTGAGTAATGACGTCATAAGCTCACAACTGAATAATTCAAGTGTTTATATGCCAGTGTATATATCTTCTAAAATACTAATTAGGTGTATTGTGTTACATTGTACTATTAATCGAAATACATCAGAGTTGTGCTTCACAAACACTAATACTCCTGTGTATAAATTTGTATTTTAGAAATCATATCTAAAGATAAAAGACAACGTTAAAATAACTGATTATAATGAATAAATTGAGTTCAAATCAGTTCACGTTATAAGTATCAACATAATACAATAGTCAAACAACTGCAACATTGTTTGCTGCTCTATCTGATGGAACCAAAACATATTCCGTATGAAAATCCTGGATACCATGCTTAAGGTGAGGAAAAGAATATTTAAATTTCAGTGGTAAAAGATTTGTATTACGAGAGTAAATTAAAATGCTAGTTTCAATAATTTTAAAAATATTAATCTTCCATACCTTCAAGGCATCGGGTTCAACATTTTCTCGTTTACACCAGCGATTACTGAAGCCATTTAATGAAGCAGCAATCTCCCTACGACATTTAAGGAAATAACTATTCGATAAGGGCCTTTAGAAACAGTTAGTGAGTAAGATCAGGAAATACCACAATCACAAACCGCAGCAACCCCATGGCACCGCGAGGAAGAGCCACTCAACCATCACGAGACACCAGGAAGACAAGTTGTATAAAATCTATTCTAGAATCGTATAGCACTGAAATTGGAGCTTTTGCTATAAAGTACATAGAAGAGTCTTAGAAAGTATTTGTTCTTAATGTTTGCTTTTTAAATTCCTTAGCTGTGCTGTTAATTTAGTTTTTAATGATGAATGCTTTTGGATTTTGCCAAATAAAGTATGTTTACGGAGATTTCGTAATACGACATGTAGCCTATATTAAACAGTGTCGGTTACTGTAAGCAGTTTTTCTGGACGTCAATTATGTTTTAAGCAAGCTGTAACGCCTAGCGTCCTTATTGTGGGACATCGGCAAACAGTGGAGAACCTGTTCAGACGCCACAGAACGCGGCGTCTGATCAGGTTCGCCACTATTTGCTTACATAACGTTGTATTTAATTTTTAATAAACATGAGAAATACTACCCAACAACCCTACAAATGGAAATGGGCTGGTCCAATTGATAATAATGGGGAATTCTATTCGGCTTAAATGGGTTAAGATGTTATAAGCAGCAAAGCACAAAAGCACAGCCTTGTTTCATCATAGTTCACTGGTGCATATGTGAAAACCTCCCTGCAAATAAATATTGTGTTGTTGTTTTGTTTATCATTGTTATTATTGTTGCTTCCATTGCTTGTGTTATTTTTTTGTGTTTGGTCCTTAATTTGTGATGTGGTACTTGGTGTCCTTTCTTGTTTTGCAATCATCTCGCTGGTCGCTTAACTTTAGTTTCGTGTATGGTGTCGTATGATTGTTATTGTTCTGTGTCTCTTCCTCATGGTGCCTTTGGTTGCTTTATTTACTGTTGAGTCCTTATCTTTGCTTTATCTCCTTGTTATAATTTGATTTATATGTTTGAGGAGATGATGTATTGATAAGTTAGGGGTCTTTCATGCAAACCAAATATCTATGTGTCTTGATCCACATCTGAATAAAGGGTGAGGTTGGCGCGCCGTTAGACCGGTTTAAGCCCTCCAGTAAAATATTTTACTGACCGTTCCAAGGCGGTACTTCTTTTGCGGATCTTTTATTTTTTTGTTCTGTCGTGTGTTTGCTATGTCTTTGTGCGCGTCTGTTTATTTATGCTTTGTGGTCTCCTGCTGGGAAAGGGCTGACCTCTTGGCTCTCGTTTGTGGTGTCTAACTGTGAGTTTGTTACTTTGCCATTGGTATCCTGGGTCGGGTGTGGTACTTGATTGTATCGATTCCTGATCTTTGCACCCTTACTTACTTTGGTAGGTGGCCTGTGACATTTCCTGACCATACTCACTAGCTTCTCCACGAAATATAAAACATGTTGACTGCAAAAAGACGAAGCATATTGCACCTCGTGCTTCCGCTGCTTCGTGCACCTAGATAGAATAAATAAATATTGTCCCAATGTTGTACATTAACAAGAGGAAGAGACACGAAACACAGATAGCACAGATAGCACAGATAGCCAGAACAATATTACAACGCAACCAGCTCTCTCTCTCTCTCTCTCTCTCTCTCTCTCTCTCTCTCTCTCTCTCTCTCTCACGGAATAGCCGCCCTTAGAGCGGACAGTCACCGAGGCCACCGGTGGATAAACCTACCAGTATATTTACCATGTTTACTGGCCAAATCTGTAAGCACAAGTCCAATATCATAAGCGACCTAAGCTGTTGCTTTGTTGTCTTTTGTTAAAGTTTCAGAGACTCTTGAGTAAAGAGTATGGATTCTGATAAGACTGCTCCTGCATATAAATGGAAATTAATATGTTGTCTACGAAATCAAAATCAGCAGCCGACACTCTTTGACGACATTTCCCGTTGTGTTTTTGTCTTGCAATGAAATTGTTATTTTTTTTAACTCATAGCATGCTGGTATATTTTGCATGTTTTTTCGTCTGCTGAATTTGTTCAAAATAAATGTCTTCAAAAAGGTATTCCATGTACACCTCCAGAGTGTCAGGCAGTTTGGATTCATATCAGGCCCGACATTATGTCAAGCCTGATCTGGGTCCAAACTGTTTGCAAAGGTTATCAGCAGACGACACTGGCAGACAAAGAGTTTAAGGAGGAATTTAGTGGAGCCAGGGTTTACAAATACCTTTTGTCGGTTCTTCCGCGCATCTATCAGTGATTGCATGATATGATGGCATTAAAACATAAAAGCACGAGCATTCGGATGTGTGCACTTAGAGAATCAAAACATGACAGCATGCAACGCAGCTAATTGGCGGTGTGTTGTTTGCTTTAACAATCGCATTTCGCAGAAGACAAATTGTAATCTAAATATTCATGGAACCTAACACGATAATGCAATATTTGTTAGAATGTTAAACCTGGTTTGGCAGTAAGTTGTGTCCCAGAAGAAAACATTTGACAGTTTAGAACTGGTGACATTCTGAAACTGTGTAATTTTATCTCATTGTCTGCTGGTGTCTCTTGCTGTAAACCTTTGCAAAACAGTTTGGATCGAAATAAACATATCGGGCCTGATTTGGATCCAAACTATAAGTCTCTCTGGTGGTATTCCTAAAATATTTATTTTTTCAATAGGTAACTTTGAAGAAGAAATAAACAGCAAACGACAAAACATGCAACATTTCCCAGTATTCACAGAGTTAACAGTAGGAACGCAAAGAGCGTATTTTGAGTTAAAGTATTTAAAAATTGTAAAAATGCGCGATGCAAAATATTCCCTCAAAATGGCGGCCGAAAAATGGCGCCAAAAATTCCCTTTTTTAAACGCTCTTTATTCTTAATTTGTAATTAATGGCAGTGTATTCTCGCTAAATATTTAGATTTTGCAACCTTTAATCACCAATTTCCTTTTTTGAAAGTGTTGAATGATATATTGCTTTGCAATGAAATCAAGCTCTGAAATGCACCACCGTCAGGCGCTTAAAAACAGCAATGAAATATAAGCTCTGGCATATAATGGAACGTTTTTTGTCTCCAGAACCGATTTTGATGAAATAAATTAAAACATATTCACCTTAGCCCCGTCCATCTTTCAGCTGAGTATAAACGCGGGACAAAGCTCTAAAATGACGTAGTCACTAGTCAAAGTTGTCCCATATTTACGTCACAATATTACGAGTAAACGTGTTGTAATCGATATGTTTTATCTATGAAAATGTGATTCTAAAGGAATAATGCCAATACATATTCTTCTGTAAAATGGCGAAGAACTGTGATGTTCAAATACCGTATCTCTGGGGCCTCAGAGGTGCATCCTAGGTATGCAGATTTCATTTTTAATTTGTTTCTTTCGCCTGAAAATGGGCTTTCCCGTTACTTTGAAATGAGAAATCTTAAATGTTCCCTTCTTCCCGGACTGCCGATTCTTCCCCTTTCGACTTTATTCTTTAGTCTTTAAATGTCATGCATGTGCGGATCCAGAGGGGGGGGGGGTAGGGGGTCCGGACCCCCATCCCTGGTAAATCACAAGTTCTATCAAATTCTATAGAAATTAGCATTTGGACCCCCCCCCCCCCGAAAATTTTGGACTAAAAAACCCAAAAACAAACATAAAGAAAAAATCAAGGCTGTTTTCTCGCCGTTGGGCTTGGACCTCCCCCCCCCCCCCCCCCTCTCTGACAAAAAAATCTGGATCTGCGCACGCATTGACCATTCAACCGCTCACCCCCGGACTCACCCAATGTCAGAAGGAACTATATAGTTATGTATGTAGGATACCTTGGCTGAATTATCCACTAACCATCGAGGCCCTCACAGGGGGGGGGGGGGGGGACGAAAATTTGTTTTCCTGGGTTCCATGTTCCCCAACATTTTCTTTGTTTGCTTGTTCCCCTCAAAAGTTGCACTTACCTCCTTTGTTCCCTTGAAATAAATGCCCCTTTACCCTGTTTCCCAAAACCCATGGAAGGCCTTACCAACTACTAACCTACACCCCACCCTCAATCCTTTTGCTCTATTATGTCTTCTTTTTTCCTAGCTGTTCCCCAATATTCTTTATTTTTGCAGGGATAATCCTGGATGGGCCTGATCCATTTTGTGAGAAAGTTTTATTGCTTTTAGAAAATGGACTTTACTTTTGGCTTGGCCCCCATATAAACTATTCAAATTTCATGTCAATTTTGCTCTAATGTGGATACTAACTTAAGGATTCTTGGGCCAATCAAATTTTGCAAGGGGCCCATAAAAATTTTAAAAGGCTCATTGAAATTTTGAAATTTGCATGACTTTGAATGGGATATATATGGGTCATTGGCCCATTTTAAGGGCCCATCATCATTTTGGGCAAGGATTATCTTTGTTTTTGTTTACTAAACTTTATCTTTTTCTCTTAAATAAATATCCATTGATTCTTTTGATAATTGAAAACTTTATTTTTAGGGAACATTTTTAGAAAGGTATAAATCTCTTTTGGGGGAGGGGATGTGGGCATGGGGGAGTAACTTGTGGGTAATTTTGGTATGGGTGTGCGAGCCAGTATCTTCAGACCAACCCCAATCCGAATCATATACAAAAATATCCCTTCATATACTTGATTTCACTGAAAGTTGACCCATTCATACCCCCCCCACCCACCCCCAAAGTAAATTTTATAAAAAGCTTAATAGCAGAGCTCAAATTTTATTGGGGTGTACAAAACTAAGAAAATGGGAGCCAGTATACCCCTTATTTCAGAGTCAGTGGGAACTTTGCTATAAAATATGAAATTAAAATACAATTTATTGATAAAAGCATCCCATTATGACCCAGACCCCAATTATCACATCATTAATATTGAATCATACAATATTCAACCTTCAAATTAGACCTAACCCTAAATAAGAGAAAAATGTTTTTGCTTTATTTTTATTTCATTTTATTTTTTTTAAAAAATGAGGTGCTTGGGGCTTGGAACAAAGACAACTTAAGTAAGAAAACATAACTATTTCTTGGGGAAAGGGAAGCAGGCTAGTGTATGCAGGTAAACATTATGTAATATATCACAAACCCCACTGGCTGGGCCTCATTAATATCATTTTTGTGAAGTGTAGACTGAGATTGCTTTCAATCTGGATAAAAAGAGGTTTAAGTATGTATTCCAAGTTGCAGCATACCAACCACTATATACATGTAATAAGCAGACATGTTCTTATTATAAACCAACAATGATAAAGGATTCAAAATAAGAATTTTTAACTGTCTTACAGGAATCTTAGTCAGACTCCCAAACATTAAATGGCCTTGAACTTCAAAAACTGGATGACAGTATAATTAAACACTGGTTTCAAATTTTAGAGAGATTCATCAGCTATTAACTGATCTGATGATTGTTTACACAGAATAAAGTTCCTTTAAAATTAACAGTTAATCGGAATGAAGCCAGCTGTTCTGGAACACCAATTTCCCTCATTTTTGAAATAGTTACATCATTTGTACAAAAGTATGCTTATTATGAAGAATATGATACTTTATACCTTAAGCTACTACAGCCCCCTCCCAACAGCATCTATCACCAATATTTATAAGAGACTGCAGGCCCCCAGATAAGAGTGCGTAACTGAAATTTATTTTCTTATTTCTCAACCAAAACATATGTTGTGGGTACTCAAAAGAACCGTCTCCATGAGACGGTTCTTTTAAGCACACAAAACACATGTTTAAACTGATGGATAAGAACATAATCACAATTTTAAGGCACATTTTTGGTGCTTAACTGGCCCTATGAGAGTATTAGATGTCAAAATAACTTGTTTACTTTCAATTACTGCAAATTGCAGAATAAGTCTGTTATATCAGTATTAAGTCTGTTTTGTTAATTTTTTTTTTCAATGATCTGTTGGTTTTACACAGTGCTTATGAGAGTCAGAGACCCCCAAAATTGGTCATAGGAATCAAAAACTGATGCCAGCTAGTTATGGTCTCAAATTTGAGAAAGATCTAACCAGCTTTTACCCCTTTGAAATACCATGTATTTGAAAATATTATGGAAAATGGAGCATTTGCTCTTTTGGAGCAAATGCTCGATTTTCCATTATATTTTCAAATTCAAGACTAATTAGCTTCAATTTTCTTGAATTTTTTCAATGTTGTGTAAAATAGAAAATAATGTCATGATCTAAATATAGCCTATGAAGTAAAGGATTAAGATGATAAAAGAGTAAAATGAGTTTGTTTTTGTCCAAAAAAGGGTGTGTAACACATATTTTGAGTTAAACCAAACTCTAGGAAGAATATATTTGTAGATTTTTTTCATTTAGGAGGTCTTCTACAATAAAGACATGTATCTATTTAAATGAATTTAAGTATGCTTATTATGAAGGATACTTTATAACCCAAGCTTCTATAGCATTCCCTCCCCAAAGCACCTATCCCCAAGATAAGACTATTAATGTGTGATTGAATCATTTCTTAATCAAACATATGTTGTGGGTACTCAAAAGAACCGTCTCAAAGAGCACCCTAAACACAGTGTCATATGTTTATATGATATTTGGATCATATAACTTTTGTATTTGTTGGGGTCAGGTAAACACTAAAATATGATTAGGGCATGGGTATTCATCCTATTTAAAGAATCAGGCAGTAACTTGGACCAGAAAATTCTTTGTCTTGCAATGTAAATCTGTCTAGAGTATGTATAGTGATACAGATGTAATTGTTTTCGGATAAACTAACAGGGTTTTTGGCACATTTTGAAGACCAATTTTGGGTCATGTTCCCAATTGCAAAAAAGTATGTTTTTTCCAATATCAAGGAGAATTTTCCCAATTTCAGAAACAAAAAAATGTCACTATTTTTTGACAATGTACCCCAATGAATAGTATCTGTTAAATTCATAATGTTGAAATGTTCTTATTAGCTAAGTTTTGTTTGATTTGATTATAATATATGGTGTGAGTTTTCCCCCAATTTGTATAAAACTATGTGATAAATTCCCAATTCTGGGGATTGGGTCATGTTCCCAAAATAGAGAGAAAAAACCCTGGGTCACTTTTGATAATAGGGACTGTAACAACGTTGTAGCTTACACATAACCTGTTCTGAAAATGAAATCAAATATGTTTTGGTATACTATTTTCATGTCGATTCATCGTCTGTATTATTTGGGGGGGGGACCATCACTGAAGCCCTCCCAGGGGTTGGGGTACAGGGGAAAAAGAGCATTCATCTCAGGGTAACAGAAGAACAAAGGGCCCAATTAATTTTGAGGGGAAGGGGAACATTGGGGAACAGGAAATATGGGGAACAAGGGAACAGGTACCATCGTCCCTCCCTGGGAGGGCCTCATCAGTAGTTTGTAAAGTATTAATTAGTGCATAATTGGGTGTAAAATGGACTATCCCAAGTTTTATCAACCCCCATAGAAACAATCTGCGGTTTATATTTGAATAGTGCAAGACATTTCCTTATTGTAAGCAAGATTATTGAAAATCAATAAGACAACAGGAACGGCTTTCTATACCGTGTGCACTAAAAAAAAGATTGCTTACGTCATTTATTTATCGATGTTGTCGTCATTAACCAGACGGTCAGGAAAGATAACGTTGTCATTGATTGAGAATATTAGTGAAACATGAATTTATCCGAGGTAAATAAGGCCTAGATATCCAATATATTAAATAGATCTATATTTTCATTTGAATTTTGATACATTTATTATGGTCTAGATTGGTTTTGCGCGATATGAACTGGCTTTGCCAGTTGCACCCAATCCTCGTTTTCCGCCATCTTGGAAGTTTGACCGTTTGAAGACCGTATGACCTCTCGAAGATAATGGAACGAATTTTGTCTCCAGAACGAATTTCGATAAAAATTGGCACATTGGTAGTTGAAACCCTATATTTTTTCATGACATATATGCCACAGCGGGACCAAGTCGAAAAAATGAGAAATTTGATATCAAACGTGAACCATTTTTTTACAGTCACATCCATCTTGCAAGTTTTCTGTTTCGCCCATCTCGTTGTTTAAGAGCGTTGTCGTAGATTAAAAATCATACGCTATGGGAAAACTTGAACGAACGACGAACACAAGTGGCCAATTTTTAACAGAATAAGATTTGGGACATTCGTGCAACAAGCGGTTAAATTTGGGGTGTCGTTCCTCGCTTCGCTGAGAAAGCCGAAAAATTCGAACGTTTTTGTTGCTATGCATGTTTGATAATATTCATACGCCTTCACTACGCGTCCCGACTGTAATACAGCCAATTTTCTGTTAACCATCATAAGCAGTCGCTTGCTTCATTTCTTACTAGTATTAAATGGCTTTTGGGTCACTGTCTAGCCACGCCCACAACTGGTTCCTATCTCCATTAGCTTTAAGGAGACCATGACATTGCAAACCACGTGGCGATACAGTGGCAAAATAGCTGTATAGTGAACCTCTCCTTTTGCTCAGCCAAAAGATTTTCTTTAAAGACATATATTTTGTGATATATGGAATCATTAGTGACTTTACTGATAAGGGACAGTTTCAGTATCTCTTAAACTTAAAGGGGCCTCAAGAGGGGACTTACCTGTATACAACACAATTTCTTTCACTAAGATAAAGATCAATATTTTATCAGAAAATACCTAATCCCTTCATGGGACCACTTTATTGCCCCCTGTAAGGAAGTTATAATCACCTCATAAAGATTAGCCTTTGATCTGTCCAGTATGACCCCTAAAGAGAATCATAATGAGTGGTACCAGTATTATTGCTCAATTTTCTATGCCTTTAAAGCTATAGCTGGCTGTGTATATGAAATGATTCGAGTTTTGTCTTACTGTAAAAGGATATGATTAAGCCTTTTTCAATTTATTAAAATGTTAAACCTATAAAAGCAACTTTCTTTTATGAGTCTTGATCCACATCAGAATTGTTAGTTAAGGCATTGTTAAACATGTTATTTTTACTGACTGTTCCAAAGTGGTGCTTTTTTAGTGGATCATTTTTGTTATTTGTGTTTGTCTTTGTTGTACTATCTTGTCTAATCCTTGCAGCCTTGTGATCACCTGCTGGGAAAGGCCTAACCTCTTGGTTCTCTTGGCTCTCTGGTGTGTGATGTTTATTGTGTTTAACACTTTCCCATATGGTATCCCGGGTCAGGTGTGGTACTTAATTCTATCGATTTCTGATATTTCTGAAACAAGTTTGTAAATGCACGGTCAAATCAAGCCTTTAGTTAAGCGTGCGAACCGAAAAATTATTTTTCTTATTTCTCAAAACATATGTTAAGCTCCCAAAACATATGTTAAAACTGGTGGGTAAGAAATTATTTTAAATTTTACGTTCAAAATTCTTGTTTATCTAAACCTGTGGTCTCTACATTTAGATTTTCAGTATATACCCCCTCTTGTCTTGTGAAACTTTTACCAATAATGTTTATTTCCCAAAATACAAATACAATTTAGCAAACACATTTTGGCCAGCATATGAGATTTTTTTTAAAATATCACATACGCACAAAAGACTCCTTTAAACGTTCATGCTAATGTATCAAGCGAGGCTAGAAGTCGAAATAATTATTGGATTCTTTATCTTCATCCACACGTTTTGCATGTTAGAAGCGAAAGCTTTGAAGAGTATGGGCATTTAAGCAGACTCACATGAGCCATCGTTGATCACCTATGCGCAGTATATTGCCAAAATCTCATGCACTGGCTGGCGGAAACCTATTGGAACTCCTGTAAAAAAAATGGAAAAATATAAAAGATATGCTGTAATTGAGATTAAATTTCATATTCTATTTGAATGTCCTGTATATAGCGAATGACGATTATAGTATTTTTATAAACATTCCAATAATTTCAAGTTACAGCAGCTGTTTAATAGTTCTCATGCAGAAAAAGTAGTGGACATCAATTTTCATTCATAAAGCCTTAGTTTTGAGAAACACTACACTGTATTATTTTATGTGTGTATTTGCTACATACACACGTTATGAGTGAATATGCGCATTGTGGTACCAGAATATGTACATAATATACTTAATAACATACTAAATGTATAGATATATGTCTATCACTTTTATTTTTATTTTTAAATACACATGTTACCTTATAAACGCTTAACACATTCCTGTGGGTTTCTATTGAACCTGAAGCACAACATCTAAAATATTTTAGAAATTCCTCTACATACAGACTTGTGTGATACATTGATAAAGTTGGGAAGCCTGCATGCAAGCTTAATATTTTTAACAACAACAGAATCTAGGGCGAAGATTTGGTACCAGTAAAATGCATTTAAGCCCCAATGATTTGGGCTTCTGGTTGTTCTGTTATTGCTGACTCGTTGCTTATTGTTGCTCACATTGTTTATGAGGGTCCTGTGTTTGGTGTTTGATTTGTTATGCAGTACTTAGTGCCCTTCCTATTGAGGAATCTGGTTGCTTTACTTTAATTGTTTTCCTTGTGTCTTGTGGCTGTTAGTGTTTTGTGCCTCTTCCTCGCTGCGACGTGGTTTGGTATGCAGTTTGTAATTGTGATATTTCTGATCATACTCACTTTCTTGTATGTAATCATAGACAAGAATAACAATCTGTGGGTATAATATGACTGTTTACAATTATTGATATTTGAGTTGGACATTTTCATATGAGCTAGGGACTTTCTGTGGATCACTACGTCCAATAACAAAATGCTCTTGACTATGCATTTCATGTTGCTCATACCTTGAAAAGAGCTGAACTCTTTTATCTTTTCAGAAATTTGATCCCATAAAACTTTGCAACGTTAGTTTATACATGTATATGTAGTATATACATAAGGGTCATTGGCCTAGTGCATTGAAATAAAATTTATCTTATCTTTTATATATTTGCAAGATCAAGCCAATGATGATGAATAAAAGTGAGTATGGCCAGGAAGTACCACAATCACACACTGCAGGCCAACTCAAGGAGGAAGAGCTTCAGCACGCCAGCTTTCAGTACAGCAGTTCAACTCAACATATATAACTCTTCCAACCATTTCTAATATGTTACGTTTTGCATGCATAAACATATTGACAAAGACTTAGACGATGGTATACTGCTTTAAGCTTAGTAAGTGGTTCCAATATCTATATAAACTCAGTATAGTTTGTGTCTCTTTTCATTAAAATGTTGATATCTCTTAACCCATATAAGCCTAGCGTTCTTTTTGTGGGACATTGGCAAACCATGCCAAACCAGATCAGACACTGCAGGCTCTCCACTGTTTGCTTACAAATGTTTCTCTTAAAATTAAAAAAGAATTAAAAAATACCACCCAACAACCCTAAAATTGGAAATAGAATCCAATTGATAACAGTGGGCAATTCCATGTGGAATAAACGGGTTAAGCCGTTATGAATATGTTAATAATAGGGTGTAAACACATTAATATTGAAAAAATCTATATGATGATAACTGATTATCAGCTTAGCAATGTGTTTCTTCCATCTATTAATTAGTTATCATCGTTAGCTGGGCTCATCATTGTCTTATTAGTGAAATGCTTGAGCTTTAGCTCTGTGTGTGGACTATTAGCAATGTGTTTTTTTTTCATTTCGTTTGCTTGCTGTTGTTTTTCTGTGATGATACATTGATTTAGTAAAGAAACAACAATGTGAGATAGACACCATATGTGGATTAACAACTTAAGAGTTTAAGTTACAATTTCGTTTGTGAAAAAAAAATATATCTCAGCTCTTCAAGTATGCTATTTTGTTTCGAATGGTTAACACATACTTATTTCAAAAGTAATTAAGATGATGTCGTTGAGTTCCGTACGATAAATGTAAAATAAATAACAGTTATTGTTATTCTGATGAAACGTTTATATGCTTGTCTTGGCAATTCAATCATTACGTGTTTCAATTTTGTTTCAACAGCGTAATATAATTTGTTTCCATGACAATCTATACATTTAAAACTCGTAATTTTGCTTAAACTCATAAAAGGTGATAACTGTGTCTGTTGACTGACGTGAGCAATATTAAAGCACACACTAAAGCTCATATGCTTTGTAAAACATCTATCTTTCTTATAAATTTGGAATGTCTTTTTGCATGTATGATTGCTTTGGTATCCAACCTAAGTTAACAATGCACATGCATATGTACGTACTGTGAATCATATATAGTCCAATTGTCTTCCTGACGAATAAGAGTTTTTTAAAGAGAAAGGTAAATAGATATGGGCCAGGAAAGGACAAAAGGTACCTTATGGTTGTGTTAATCAAAATCTAGCAAGTAATACATCTGTAAAATACTAATTCTCAAGAGCAATTCCCGAAACTTTGCAGCAATTATCTTCAAAATTGACTAATATATTGAGGTTAGAAGCAACGTATGAGACCCATTTTGGAGTGTGACGTCAAGAAGGACGTTAACCCTAATATGACGTCAGAGTGCTGGTCTCCAGTTGCATATTGATTATTTTTGGCTTAGTATGATTATCTAACAAATATAATGAATTGACATGTATTATCTATGTTATAATGCAACATGAAATGAAATATTTTGAAATATACTTTTTAAGTCGTATTATAGGCAATTAAAGTGGCCCACCCTTCATTCTGCGCCCATTTAGGTGTTATGGCATCAGTGTTGCCATGGCAATATCACTCTTGTAAAACTTTAAATATAATCAGAATTTTGCTACCTTGATAAAATGAAGCTATAAAAATAATTTCCTAGTAATACTAAAGCAATCTTAGGTAATATATCTTTATAATAATTGTTGGAATGCCTTAAGGGCCCTTTTCTCAGATTTGCGCTCATATCATTTCATTTGTTTGGTGTGAATACCATGGGTGTAAAAAATTCAGATGTTTTCACCCCACAATGTGGAATATTTAAAGAAGTTACTCGTTTTGCCTCTTTTTATTTATATATGTTATTCTGATATTCAATGTATTCAGTTTATGACCTAACAGTAAGTGGGCCTACTTGGTATTTTGTATGGCATAAGACTATGAAATAGATATCATCATTAGTCACTAAATTTGTTGTTTATCAAATAGATCATCTTATTATATTTTGATGTTGTTTCTTTCTAATTTCAAACAAAAGATATCCTTCTTTTGACGCCACATGCGACGTCATATTTTGAACATTTTACTTTAATCAAAAGTAAATATTTTATTATGTATTGATTAAATTTTCACAGATCATTTATTACTTTATCTTAACATCAGGGAGCAGACATTTTACAGCAACTGGCAATAAAGAGATACACTTCAACCTCTATAGTCTGGTCAGCTAATTGACTCATCAGAGCACCTTTAGTTGTGTTTCATACATTTCTTTATTTTAATATTTGATAATAGATATTCCGTTTAAACTACAATCAGAGTCAGATCTATGCAGATTAGAATGTAACAACTATCAAAAGAAAATTATTTTGTATTTTCTATAAGTTTCATTTAATTTTGTTCTTTTTTGCCCAAAATGAAGAAAAGTGTTACAAAATATGTCGTCTGCTACAGTAATAATTAGTGCTTAAAGGGTTAAATTTAAGAAATAATTATTAAACATTGGCCACATATCAAAATATACTCATCAATTGTACACACTGTTAAAAATATTACTCTGAAAAATAGTTAATTTTTGCCATATAGTGAAAATATAAGTTATATTTTCAGTAAAGTGACTAGATAACTCGGAATTCTAACTGGACAGCTTTGAGACGGCACTCTTATGATATATGACACTATATGTCATTACTGGCCTCGCTGCATAAGCACGGAAATAGAATCCCTTGATTCAATTAAATCGATTAACTTTCCTGTCCTAGACATACGCTTATGGAGACAGGCAGAAAATAAATAGAAAATTGTATAATATGAGCCAGTGCATGAGATTTCCAACAATGTGGTATGTGCGACCAGCAAAGGCTCAGATTAGCCTGCGCATGTGCGCAGTCTGATCAGAGCCTTTGCCAGTCGCTTGATAATTCTATGATTGTTAAGCTACTGACTGAATACCATTTGGAGTTTCTAAGCTTAAAAGTAGGCTGCAGAGGCTCGTCTGAGTCTACACTTGTCAAAATACCACATTGTTGGAAATCACATGTCACGGCTCAAATAGAAAATTGTATAATATTCTGTCTGCCTCAGACATCGTTAGAACTATTGATCGCGTGACGTTTCTGCTGACCCCCAGATACTTTGGACTTGTAAATTGAATAACAGCTGCCTGTTACATCTGGAGATGAGATAGCCCAGCGTGATAGCCAGAATAGATATAAAACTCAGAAAATATGTCGTCATAGAGTAGATAAAAGGCTATTAACAAGTAAAAAGCATTTTATTACCCTTTTTTGATTTACGGAAACTTCTTTTGTGTTTTGGGCAATAAATAATGTGTAGCTGGCCGTGTGGTGGATGTTACACTGATATTATTGGTGTTACACTGATATTATTGGTGTTACACTGATGTTATTGGTGTTACATGTCGCAACTTCGGAAAAATATAATTCTGAAGTTGCGACATGTACCACCAATAATTTGGCTGCACACTTATGGCCGATAATAACGAAAATATTTTCTTACAAAATTGACCCCAAGTTTGGAACTTGATGAATTAATCATTGAATTTAACATGACAAAATTCAATCTACAATTTTTCTTTCTCATTGAAATTTTAAGTTTAATTCTTGGATAAATTGGGAAAAAATACGCTTGACTGGGCTTTTAAAAATATGTGTGATGCCAATCCTTATGATATATGTATGATAATTTCCCTCCCCCGTCTTTCCATGAATCTACCCAAGTAAGGCGGGGATGCAATTGGCAATGAATTGTTGTCGCGTGGAAGTAGGTTCCATGCTGATTCTTCATGACCCATTGCTTCGTGTTTTCTGGACTAGTTTCAGTATTTTAACGTGTTTACCATACTCTTCTCTGATCATTCTTTTTGTCTCACTAAAACACTACAGTTGCTTAACTATATTTCCAAAATGTAAGTCAGAGTGTTTGCATGTATATGTTATGTTTTTGTTCTGCCTTGTGTTTGCTATGTCTTTGTGTGCGTCTGTTTATATATGCTTTGTGGTCACCTGCTGGGAAAGGGTTGACCTCTTGGCTCTCGTTTGTGGTGTCTAACTGTGAGTTTGTCACTTTCCCGTTGATATCCTTGGTCAGGTGTGGTACTTGATTGTATCGATTCCTGATCTTTGCACCCTTACTTACTTGTATTACAAACCGCCAAATATGGGTGATGAACGAGTATTGGATGTTTAGTCCGAATAAAAAAATTGAATTTGTCTTTACTTTTTGCCTTACTAGAGCCATAAAAGGGGATAATTCATACATATTACAATCAGAGGGTGGCTATATCATATAACACGTCTAAGCTGGTAAAACACCAATACAGTGGAATCATCTATGAGAGATTTTAAGCCAACTGTACACCCCTACACATGGTAATTCTTCAATGTCAATTGAAATATAACAGGCTCCGAAATTCAGGTTGAAGTGGAGGGGTGGTTTTACATAGCGAATTTAGTCAAAGCAGCGGCTAGAGGTCAGTTACCCTTATGAAGTATGTTAGCGAAATGGTTTTAAAATTATTTATGTTCCTTTTAAATCAACCACTCTACATGAATCTCAAACTTTTTAGTGCTTACACCCCTCAAACTCCTACTGTTATGATTTCAATGATCATATTAGGATTAAAAGATTAAAAGTTTTAAAATCTGTGTAGCATAGATTTCCAGAAATATCGTTTATAACATTAACACATTGTCTTTGTTATTATTTCAGTTTTTAGATGAAACAGCATGCATATATCTTATCAGAGCAAAAACAGCGGAATGTACCTCAACCATAATCCAGGTCATATTCCAATACGATCTCGGAAGAGAAAATGCAAATTAAAAAACAAAAACAACAATACAATGCTTGAAGCCATACCTTGATACCCGAAAGAATACGGACATACATGCACTTAAATTGGAATCCACAATATTGGGCGTGATTCTGTATAAAGAAAAATGCTATCATTGAAAGAATATTTGCTTGTTTTGAAAATTGTAATGGCTTATGTAGTGCAAATGCCGTATTATATGCCACGAATTTACTAGTTCTGATATATAAAATATACCCCAATTTTGTATTCGAATGATTAAAGCCTATAATTATTTCTTGAATTGTGTAATAGTTATACCATGGGTTATCCGCCTGTACGTGGAGATAATCCACGAGCTTTAGCGATTGGATTATCTTACGTACAGGTGGACAAACATGGTATAACTATTTTATATCACCTACATCAGTGTAGACCTTGCACATCAAGTGATATTCCATGCTAAAGTTGGTAAAGGTGGTATTAACACCATATAGGACAATGACATCAATCGGAACTGCCTCGGTCAATTCCGTGGAACTCCGTGGAATCATACCTCGGATGTTCATCGAGGATCTTCTTTGATAAAGTGACGCTGACGTCACAAAAACTATGCCAACACAATAACAAGTGTGATTGTAGCAAAACAAACGGTATAAAATGAAGTTTATGTTTTAATGAAAATATTTTATTGAAAAATACATAAACTTCTTTTGATCTGCTGATTAAACTTTTGGGTAATCAGATTTTAATAGAGCTGAACCCACATGCTACTGAACTAATTTTCCTTACGCCAGTTCCGGCTAACAAATGGTAGCTTTTTCGTACATGGTACTACGCGCAATGCGCTTTATGTACACTTGAGGCTTGATTCGATTCTCGAATTGTGCCAGACTTTCCCCGATTAACAGTGACATATGTCTAGAGTCGTTTTAGACCATCTTGTAAAATAATTATTAGATAATGGTATATGTTTAGAATCAGTTATAAGAGTATGTAGTACCAATCGGACTGTGATCTTTGCTTTGAATCGTTCATAAATTTCTAGAGTACCAATCTTACAAGGATATATGCTTAGAAATGTTTACAGGGTTATGATGTACCAACTGGACAATGTTTCATGCTGTGTGGTGCTAAGACAATGATGATATATGCTTTAAATCGTCTAGTAGATAACTCTGTACTAGTATGACAATGGCATATGCTTAGATTTGTTTCAGAGATAACGCTGCACCAAAAACTTTGACATCACATATGCATAGAATCGTTCAGCGGATGTCACTGTACCAATAGGACAGTGGCATATGCTTAGAATCGTTCATCAGATAACACTGTTGCGTATGCTTAAAATCGTTTACCAGATAATGCTGACATATGCTTAGAATCGTTAATGCCCAGGTCACACATTCACGTTCTACTACGGATTAAATCTCACGGATGACCCCGGAAATGCCAATTACCGTAGTCCAATACGGATGCTCTATATACGTATGATTAAGTACTCCTACGTATGATTACGGATGCAATACGAATGATGCCTGATTGACCCGCGGCTAATCCGGCGTCCAGTCCGTGAATGTGTTACCTGGGCATTACCAAACAATGTTGTACCAATAGGACAATGACATATGCTTATAATCATTTACCAAACAACGCTGTACCAATAGGACAATGACATATGCTCACAAACTGTCACCGGATAACTCTGTCCCAATTGGACAATGGCATATGCTTCAAATCGTGTAGCAGATAACGCTGTACCAATAACATGACATATGCTTATCAATAGGACAATGGCATATGCTTAGAATTGTTCACCAGATAACGTTTTACCAATAGGACAATGTCATATGCTAAGAATCGATCACCAGATGACATTGTACCAATACTACAATGGCATATGCATCGAATTGTCTTACAAATAACGCTGCGACAGCTGCCTTTTGTTATATAAAATGAGAGAATATTTCCAAACAAGAAAGAACACATAGCATTGCATCATTTAACCAGAGGAACTAAATCTGTACCCCCTCGACACCTCTACCCATCCTCCGTACAAAGAACATTTAATCCTTTTCTCGAATTATAGGCCGTACCTTAATATGTCTTGTTTATATGTGCTCTGTGGTCACCTGCTGGGAAAGGGCTGACCTCTTGGCTCTCGTTTGTGGTGTATAACTGTGAATTTGTCACTTTCCCATTGGTATCTTGGGTCATGTGTGGTACTTAACTGTATCGATTCCTGATCTTTGCATCCTTACCTACTTTGACAATGTAACTGACTACAAAAGTAGTAAAGAAATACACCTATCAGCATCTCCCTCCTCTAACAAATGGTAACTTTAGAAAGTTTCGATTTCCGTTGTCTTTATGGGAAGTAACACAGCTGACTACAGCACGCACGAAGAATAGTTGTTGTCTTTCATTGATATTCAGGCATTCAATCCGCAACCTACTTGAGCCAGTATCCAGCATTAGGTACAACATGTCATATACGTACAGTGAATATTTAAATCAGTATGCGTATCAACACATTCTGACCAGTGTCTTAGTTTTCCGCCTGAAAAATATGTTGGCTACTCATAGAGCGCACATTGAAGACTGGTCAGGCTGCGCGGAGGAGCAAGCTGATCTGAGTTTCGGGCGCAGATGCCAACTTATACCTTCTACTGGGCACAGGCTCATTTATCCTTTTTATTTGTCGTCTGCTTTTTACTTCTGTTGCATATATTCAAGGGCACTAAGACTAGATTTATTAATAGAAGCAAACACTATGAGCCCTGATCAGACTGCTCCCTATGGAGCAGTCTGATCTAGGTTCATATTGTTTGCAAAAATACTTGACTGGCGGGACAAGGGAAAGTCATTTGCGTCTAATCCTCAATGATTTTGTTTTAGGTTTTTGGCGTCACAATGACTTGAATCACGACATGCAATGCAAAGCAAGACTTTAGTATGAGAGATAGCATGGGAAAATGATGTTTGGCAGGGTGCAACATGAAGTGCATCAATGATCTATTCAACCCTCTGTGTGCACTGACACGCGTGCCAGATTTTGCTATAATTTCAGAGAAGTGTGGTCAAATATGCATGTCTAGTTTATGTCAATTTATAGTATATTGTGTGATCAGCCTGTTTAAATACACAGCCTTGTATGGTTCATCGAAATATTGGGACATTTTATATGCCATGACTCTTAAAGGAATTTATGACACTTTTGTTGCTGGCGTCTTCTATTATTGCCTTAAGTCAGTCGCATCTTCTCCAGTGAAGCTATAAAATGTCATATTATTCTTCAATTTTAATATTTTGAATAAGTTTTGTTTAAGGTGGACCGCTACTTACGTTTTGGAGTTTGCAACTTCCAGTTTTCGCTACTCGTCAATGGCGATAGATGTTTTCTTATCTTGTAAGAACATCGACAAAATAAGGCATACTGAACTCATCATTCAGAGAAACTTTGTCTTTTATGCTTTTATATTAACTTTTGAACGATTCTCGGTGAGTTAGGGATCTTTTGTGCGAACCAAACATCTATATGTCTTGCTCCACATCAGAATCAAGGGTTAGGTTGGCGCCGTTAAACATGTTTAAGCCCTCCAGTGATTTTATTTTACTAACCGTTCCAAGGCATGGTACTTGATTGTATCGATCCCTGATCTTTGCCTTCTTCTTTACTTTTATACACGTTGTAAATGTTCATGTTTAATAAAAGTATGGACGCTTAGCGACAGTCTACATCCCTGGGCGAGCAAGATAGGGTTAGTGTTTACTCTAAGTGAGTGTGTGTATGTGCGCGTGCCATCGGTGGTTCTCTGATCTCTGGTCATTTCCTTTCCAGGTCTTATTCTTTTTTATGTTGAAGTTGTTTTTATGGTTTGTTTGTTTTTGTTTTGTTTTTGCTTGTTTGTTTATTTTTGCTGTTGTTTTTTATGAATAGTGCAATGTAATTTGAATGGAGTGAACCTCAAATTTCTCATATCGCTTGGTTAATGTTGAATTATAGCGCACACGGGAATATATAAAGCATTTGTTGCTATCAATGACGTTTTAAATATATCATTACCAGGAAATATTCTTGCAAAATTGATTTTCAGCAGCTGTAGATGAATATGCGACCGTATAGTGTCTTAGAGGTCTAGATAAGAATTTTGTAGTATTAGATTGTAATTATTTGCTAACCCATCAATTGTAACATGTGTTTTGTGTGCTAAACATGATCGTGTCATTGAGACGGTTCTTTTGAGTACCTACAACCTATGTTTTGGTTGAGAATTAGACCCAAACAATAACTACGCACTATTATCTGGAGACCCATGTAACAGTCTGCAATGTATAAGTGGTGTGACAGATAAGAGCTTATGGCTACTTGGATAGACGACAGGCAATAGCACAACGAATGCTTAAATGCTCTGGTAAAAAGGATCCTTCAGACTTTTGTGAAAACTATCACAATTTGAATATTAGGTCAGCACAATATACTTAAGCACCCAGGTGACTGCCTGTTGTTTTGTTGGTGCTAAATGACATTTTGTGGTAAACAGTTTTCATTTTGGTCCTTGAATGCTTTTACAAAGCACGAGTGAGTGGATGACGGTATCAACAAGCTTTCTATGATTGCGTAACTAGAAAGGACACAAAGAACTATAAGACCCAGAACCAATCAAAACGCCTTAATTACTATACGTAACATCATTTGGGAAAGTCCGGCACAATTCGAGAATCGAATCAAGCAGGCGCATTACGCGTAGTACTATGTACCAAAAAGCTCCATTTTGTTCGCCAGAACTGACGTAAGGTAAAATAGCACGTCCAGTAATATTAAATTCCATTATTCTGATCAACCCAAACGTTTTATCAACAGAATAAATGAAGCTTATGATTTTTCAATAAAATATCGCTTTAGCGATATTTTATTGAAAAAAGCATAAACTTTATTTATAGCGGTTTGTTTTGCTGCAATCACACTTGTTATTGTCTTGACATGGTTTCTGTGGCGTCAGCGTCACTTTATATAACGTCAGCGTTACGTTATCACCCGCGTTATCCAAGTAGATCCTCGATAGATTTCACGGAATTTTGCGGAATTGGCCTAGGCAGTTCCGATGATTGTATGTAATATCTAACAATGAAGTTCCACGATTTCCCTCGATAAAGATATTTAAGAGTCCCTATGACTCTCAGTTCCATGTATTAAGAATAACGCCAGACAAAATTAGACCAGGTTACATTCAAGTTAATGTTAATTAGATTTTACAACTTTTTTAGAATGTGTGATGGAAAAGTAAAGTATTTTGCCACGTTTTAGCAATTAATGCTAAAATAGCTAATGATAATTTCGACTATACAGGATGTGACATGGCCAAATTATTGTAGGAATTCTCAATAGCAAAGCGTTATATGAATATTTAACATTAGAATGAATTCCAGAGCATGGATTCAAGACACATACAAAAAATCAACTGTTCTGTTTTTGAGGTCACTCTACTCGCTGTCAACGTTGTAAGAAACGATAGACTTAAACGCCATGTTAATACTATACATGATTTCGTTGATAAGTTTAATTTACATAGGTTCTTTTTATTAAATCATCTCCAAAAGTAATCATATTTCTTTCAGATTGAAAAGGATATCATAAATATCAAATGTTGATATTGCAGTGTATATATTGCCATTTGTGTTACATGTGTGTATGATAAAGTACCAACTATTTAAAACTTATCTCAGATATGTTCTTTGACAAGTATGGAAATTAGTGCCTTTAGATAATAAAAAGATAAGTGTTGATCTCATTTAATCTAATTTATAACCTGCTCAAATAAAGATTTGACCAGCATCTGAGATTTTGATACTAATCACATATTGGATACCATTAACTATCCATAAATCAGCTCCTTAAATCTGGGCCAAATATTATCAGCAGACGACAAAAGCCGACAGTAGAAGGCAAAGAGTCAGACATCTTTTACATTGCGTATACTTTCATCTGGTTTCTACACTATGTGTAGAATTGTTATTATATAGGTACAAAAGTATATAATGAACATAACCGGTTTGAAGGTCGAAGCTTCTCTCTCTCTCTCTCTCTCTCTCTCTCTCTCTCTCTCTCTCTCTCTCTCTCTCTCTGCAATAATTCATAGAATCTACTGTAAAAACATAAATGCATCCAGAGTCACGAAAATAATTGGTTTGAATACAGCTCGCATGTTTTAGTTCACCAGACATAAGCTTCCACTGGAAAACAGGCCGTATGAGTCATTTGACCTTTTTTACCACGTGATAATTGTATTGTATAATGTTTGTTTGTATATAACTATATTCAGGAAAATATGAATATATATGTTTAATCCAAAGAGTTAGAAAAAAGAGTGTTCAATGTTAATTAAATGTCGTTTACTTGTGAAATTATTCAATTTATTTGTATGCAAGACATTTTGGACGTTGACTTCCGAGCTGGGATCAAGTTAATATTATGTCCCTGTATTTGAAGAAGACATCACGGTTGCCATAGGAACGAATAATTCGTTAAAGAACTTTACTTCCCTCGATAATAGAGTTATGTCAGAAATGACATTTATATTTAGATAAGACACGTGTTTGTTATCAAACTGAATACTGTAAATTCGGTAATTTTCGCGAGGGTTTATTTTCGCGAAACTTCGCTGATACGAGGTTTCGTGAAAATTAATTCCTCCCGAAATGGTGAAATCACTCCGTCGTTTACTAATTTAGGTAAATCATACCCTAGTCGCCTTTTTTTTAATGTGGCAAACATGTCTTTTAACTATATTCGCAAAAAAAAAACTCGCGAAAAATTCCTAATTGACAGTAAGTTCATCAGCACCAACAGCAAAACAACAACCATAGTAAAGAAGTGCTGTTGGTGAATAATTATAACCATGCACCTAATATATATCATAAACAATTATTGACTGTTGAGTTATTGAGGTTGGCGTCGTAAAACTGGCTTAAGCCCTCCAGTAAAATATTTTACTGACTGTTCCAAGGCGATACTTCTTTTGCGGATCTTTTATGGGGGTTTTCTGTATTGTGTTTGCTATGCCTTTGTGAGCGTCTGTTTATATGTGCATGTGGTCACCTGCTGGGAAAGGGCTGACCTCTTGGCTCTCGTTTGTGGTGTCCAACTGTGAGTTTGTCACTTTTCCATTGGTATCCTTGGTCAGGTGTGGTACTTGATTGTACCGATTCCTGATCTATGCAGCCTTACTTACTTTAACATGGATTGATCGACCTGTTCAATATTTATCAAATAAATTGGTGTCGAAGCGAAGTAGGTTATGAAATTAGTCGTATTGTTCATTTGAGAACAACTTTAATCTTGTATCAAAACCATAATTTTGGGTAAAAACTCTACTTTCGTATGACAATTATAGTTTCGTCTAACAACTATAATTTCGTGCAACCACTTATATTAGTTTCGTATTCGTGTACCAACTTTTATTTCATGCAACGTTATAACCTATTAGTTATTTCGTGTAACAACTATAATTTCGTGCAACGGCTATAATTTTGAGATTTCACCAACAAACCTGTAGAAGATATATTTGTGTATGGTCGAATCGATTCTCTTATATCATCTTCACTTAAAATGAGAGAACGATTTTCAGGGACCGTAAAGTTTGTATTTAACCGCCAGCTTATTGATCAGTTCAAAAAGATAATCAAACGTTATAAAATTGGATATAACATGGATATAATGCGACAGTCTGCATGTCTGGTTGTAAACCCAATCACGGTTCATAGCTATGGATGTCTCTTTAAATGCGCGACGGTGGATCAGGACTCAGACTCAATGACGGCCCTGGCGTAAAGCCTTCATCCGTGGGTTGGTGTCTGATACTTGCCTTTGGCTGGGCCAGCCGTGACTTAACTTGAGGTTTTCATTAGCTCTAACTATCAGAGCCGTATGAATCATTTGACCATATTTGGATCACATGGTAATTGTATGGTAGTATAAATGATTGTATATAACTATATTCAGGAAAATTTGAATAGATATGTTCAATCCAAATAGTCAGAGAAACTAGTGTTCAGTGTAAATTTAATGTCGTTTTCTTGTAAAATTATTCAATTTATTTGTATGCAAGACATTTTATAACTCACAATATCTGGGAGTCATGAGACTTCTTTTTTGTTCCATCATTTATCATAATATGTTATTTTAATTGGATTGCTTCTCTATGACGTGTGTATCTTGGTTTATCTGTGATCTTCTGAGTACCTAGGTTGGTCTGTGATCTGTTAGTGTGCCATTTCCTCGTCATACGCACTGGTTTTTAGCCCATTTATGCCGAATGTATTTTCCCATCTTTATCGATTGGACGAGTCCATTTCCAATTTTAGGATTGTTGGTGTTTTTTTTTTTCATTTTTATTCCATTTTTAAAAGAAACTTCTGTAAGCAACCAATGGAGAACCTGATCGAACTCTACGTTTTGTGGTGTCTGATCTGTTTTTGCACTGTTAGCCAATGTCCCAGAAAAGGGACGCTACGCTTATTTATGTTAGCATTATATTTTAGTGCAGATTAAGCAAATTTGGTAGATAACGCGCGTTCGCGGTTTTTATATTTTTAAATGATTATCTCTTTCTGTCTCACCACAAATTCATATATGTTTGGCCAATTGAAAACTGAATATCATCAATTGTAGTTTGGTTAAGCACGTTAACACATATGAGCCGTGGCATGAGATTTCCAACAATGTGGTATGTGCGACCAGCAAAGGCTCAGACCAGCCTGCGCATACGCGCAGACTGATCAGAGCCTTTGTTGGTCGCTTAAATATTATATGACGGTTAAACAACTGACCGAGCCTCATTTGAGGTTTTTAAGGTTAAAAGGAGGCTGCACAGGCCCGTCTAAATCTACACTTGTCAAAATGCTACATTGTTGGAAAACACATGTCACGGCTCATATTGATCGGGGAAACAGAAGCTAATTTTATGACTATAAGAATATGCTGAAACGTAACTCAGACGTTTCAGCAGCACTTCAAGGGGTTGAGCACAATGCCTTATTAGGACATTGAGATTACCGATCTCCATAAGTTGCCGACGAAGATGTAATTCAATCAGTTCAAGAGAAGTCACAGAGAGAATGCGGTATAGGGTTTAGTCAATCCTTATTAGCCGTAATGGTAAATGTATTGGCGCTGTAATTTTCTCGAAACAAGATTTAATCCAACTGGCGACAAATCTACAGGCAGTCTTTCTTGAAACGTGTGTCCATGGAAAAGCGAAGCAATTATATATTTCCTATTAGCTCACATTACATGAAAGGTCAGATCGTAAGGAGAATATGCCATGTCGTATTCCCGCCGCTTACCCCGCCAAGCCACAAGATAGTAGTACAAGGGTTATTTCATGACGCCCTGACAGGCACTAATTTATAAAATGCGACTCACTATGGACAACGACCAGCATAATAGCACAATTTATTTCAACAAGATGGTCTGAACCTGTTTCCATAGTTTTGCTGGGAATACATGGGGAGGCTTGACATTAACATACAACACCATGATGACACATCTAAGAATGCATGCAAAACATCCAAAAGGTTAGTGAGCATGATCAGGAAATACCACAATCACAAACCGCAGACCAACCACCGGCACCGTGAGGAAGAGCTACACGACATTTACAGTAACAAGATATCCAAAAGACAATAAAAGCAAAGCAACCAGCTCTTTCTTCCTCGTCAAGATGATTGCAAAACTAGAAAGGACATAAAGTGATACATACCAATACAAAGACGAACGCAGAACTTCTTCAAACAATAGGAGGTACATAAAACAATAAATCAACAACAACAGAACCACCGCCTTAGAACAGACAGCAGCATAAGCTACCGGGGGGCTTAAATACATTTTACCAGCGCCTAACCTTCACCGTAGATTCTTCTGTTATTAAGTAATGACACCAGAGGATAACAAATACATTCACCACAACATAGCACATCCAAAGTCAAGCAACCATCGCACATGCATGATATTATCACTAGATCATAAACGGCGTTATACAACCACACAACAAACCTAAGATACGACACCAACTGCCACATAATTGGAGCACCAACAAACAGTAGCTTAACGGCAAAAGAACCACCGCCTTAAAACGGACAGTAGCCGTAGCCACTAGTGGGCTTAAATGCATTTACTGGCGCCAAATATTCGCCCTTTAAGCCAGCATATAGTGTAGGACTACCATCAGCATGCTAGCGAAAGGCGTTTTGCTTATGGGCCGATGGTGGCCCACTTCTTGATGTTTACTGGGATTGGTCTTCCCTTTTGTGATTGGGATACTAAAACAGACAAAGACCAGGTGGTTCGCTGTTTTAATTTTGGCCAGTAAACATTCAATTTGGTACAAGTAATTGAGCCATGGCATGTGATTTCCAACAATGTGGCATTTTTGACAAATGTAGACTCAGCCGAGCCTGTGCAGCCTCCTTTTAAGTTTAGGAGCTCCAAATACTTTTCGACCAGTAGCTTAACACTCATAGAATATTCAAGCGATTAGCAAAGGCTCTGATCAGCAGCCGAAACCACCCGGGGGAGAGTGGGTGTGGTAGGGGGCTTAAATTATTTTACTGGCCAAATCTTCGTCAAAGGTCCTGCTGTTTTCAAAACACAAAAATGTATAGCTTGTATGGAGGCTTTCTATCTTATGAGGTAATCAATCAAATCAAAGGATCATTGTCAACTTTCATTTTATGTTTCAAAGTTTTCAAAGTTTATTCAAGTCACTCAGTACATGCTTAACATGTAATATGAGGTAATACAAACATATACTTATATTGAGGCCCATCAATGCCCACACAAGATATAGCAAATACTGATGTATTGCTACAAGAAGCAACCACCCAAACAGTTAAGTATTAATAGAAGCTTAATTGTGTGCACAATTGCCCAGTTCAATTTATTGGACCAGAAATTGTGATGTGTTGGCATATCTGGGCTGATTGAGGAACGCAGGCCGTATTCATACTAACTTCATTGGTTAACACACACACATACACACACACACACACACACACACACACACACACACACACACAAGCAAACTATGACCGGAACAAGCTGTATGCGAAGTCTTGCTCGTATGGTAAATCAATCTTTCTCGATGCATTTCCAGTTGCTGCACTTACCATACCTTTTAGGGCTACACAATTCACAATTATCACTTAATAATAAGCACATATGTACGCTGTTTTTGTCTTAAGGTATTTACTGGGTACTCAAAAATCCAAGGCATATACCCGTGACCCTTAGAGTATGATAATTGCAGCACTGTGGAATACATGAACAATGTATAGGAGGATCTAAACAAGTATTTAACTTGGATGTGACCTAAAAGTATCGATAACAATTTTCAGAAAATTACATAGGCGTCTTAACCGCCTAGTGTTAGTATCATTAAATAAATTTGAATATGTGATGCAGTTAACAGTTTTCTTATTGATATGTGGCATAAAGTTTTTCCTATCAAAGTCAAAGAAACAACATTCCATAACATAGTGAAATTCATCACCAACAGCACCTGAATTACATAATTTACACTTTCTGAGGTTTCGATCGATATTGGCCCATCTGCCTGTTTCAATTGGTAATTTATTATTACAGAGGCGATAGTCTATTAAGGTTTTTCGCATTTTGGGTGACATTCTAATCAAATAATTTTCAATTTTATGTTCTGTCTTGAAAATTCTATAATTCAGGCACTTTGATGAATCGTTAATTGAAGCTGACCATGACTGCTTATATTGGTCCTGAAGCTTTAAAAGGACTGTTTTGACAGCCAGGAACTATTTTGGGGAAGCTGATATATCCAAATATTACTCATTCCTACTTCATCTAAGATAGATTTAACATTTTGCAGCCATGGAAAATCATAATGGTGGTTAACAAAGTTATTATATAATACAGAATACAATCTATGTGATAATTTTGATTCTTTGCTCAGAAGTAGTTTTGACCAGAAGCTAATAACTTGTTTCTTAATTGTGACCGATATTGGAAATCGGCCAAGCTCTCCATAAAGCATTACATGGGGGGTACTTTTTTTTACATGAAGAATATATTTCATAAAGTCTGTATGAACCTTTTCAATAGCACTAAGATCCCCAAATCCCCAAACTTCACAACCATACGTTAAGATAGGGATAATAGTGTTATCAAAAAGTTTCAATTGACAATCTAGAGGCAACTCTAAATTTCTTATTTTTCTATATAAACCAAACAATGCTTTCCGTGCCTGCTCAACACAACGCACAATTTAACTTTCCTGACTTGAGTACTTTATGTTTTGAATTTAGTTTTTCATATTAGATGCTCTAAGGTGTAAGATTTTGGGCTTTAACAATCATTTTTGATTAAGATGGCGCCTATCTTATGTGGAAGATAACCTTGTGATTTTATAAAAGTAAGAGTTAACTTAATTTTTATGTAAACTTATTTGAGTTCACAAAAAGTAAGTAAGGGTGCAAAGATCAGGAATCGATACAATCAAGTACCACACCTGACCCAGGATACCAATGGGAAAGTGACAAACTCACAGTCAGACACCACAAACGAGAGTCAAGAGGTCAGCCCTTTCCCAGCAGGTGACAACGAAGCACATATAAACAGACGCGCGCAAAGACATAGCAAACACAAGGCAGAAAAAACATAAAAGATCCACAAAAGAAGTACCGCCTTGGGACGGTCACACGACACATTTGGGAAAGTGACAAAACACAACAAACACGACAGCCAAGAGGTCAGCCCTCTCCCACCAGGTGACCACAAGGCTAAAAGTAACAGACACCACAGCACAACACACACCAACTTGAAGCATAGCTGACAAAAACGACCCAAAAAAAGCAAAAAAAAAGCCTTCTCCTCGTTTATCATCAAATCTCTATAACCAGGTATAGCTTGACCGTCGGGATTAGTTCAACCCATCAGAGTGATACCTGGTCAGATAATTCTGTTCAAACAAGTTAATAGTTATATGTGTATGCCATTGAAACTAGATATCTGTCACTCATGCCTATTGTTAACTTTGAACGCGAGAGTTTACTGGCCGTTCCAAGGTGGCGCTTCTTTTGCGGATTATTTTTTTATTTATGCGTCGTGTTAGTTTTTGTTATGCCGTTTTTCTGTTCCTTGTGGCCTTGTGGTTACGGGCTTCTTGTGGGGTGTTTTCTTGTGTTTTTGTTGCTATCCCATATGGCGTCCTGGGTTGGGTTTGGTGCTTGGTTGAATCGATTTTCTGATCTTTGCCTTCTTCTTTACTTTTAATAATAAGCGATTTGTATAATGTATTTGCGGGCTAGTAAAGAACTTGATGAACCTGCATATACGCGCAGCTTGTTGCATCTGCTTTCCAAACTGTTTTACATTGTACGTCGCTCTAGTATGGGCGTGTTTTATTGTATCTGTCTATGCGTTCTGGTTTAAACCAAACCGAAATGCGGGGAATAAAAGAAGAAAAATATTTATTTGATTGTCTAAATAGAGTTTCGATTAATAAATCAATAATGATAAAAATGTAAGGTCATGTTTGTTTGTTTTTGTCCTAAAATATGAGTTTTAAACTATTTTTAATATATTAAAAAGGGTGACTTTTTGGACACATGCCCAGAAGTCCGGAGCCACCTTAAATATATAGCAATTACGATCTCATTCCCCTCTGTGAACCAGCAAAAGCATTTGCCTGTACATGCGTTACCATATTATACGCAATGTATGAAATTGGCGTGTTTTTTCATTGGGGGGGGGGGCTTCTGTTCTGTAGCTTAAAACCAGGGCGCAAACACATAAAAAGCAATCCCTACCGAATTAGGAATCAATGTCAGAAAGTAAGTTCTCCAGTGCAACACTCCTTTATTGCTTAGTAATATGTGCTAGTTTAAGTGAAGGTTCAAACCCTAAAAAACATATCTGACTTCATGGTATACCTGTAAATGTATATTTACGTTACCGGTTTATCCGCATACGATAAGAACGATTATCGCATGGGGCGGCCAATATAGTTTTCACGTATTTTATATATTTATTATCTTTACTAGGATTAATAGGTTTTGATTGGACATATAACCTTTCTTCATGGAAATTATTTTCCGGGTAAGACAGTATAATATCGCTCTATTATTTGTTCAATCGAAGGCAATTAATTCCTCCACAATTTCATATCAGTGTTTTTTTCTGTTCTTGTTTATCCAATGCTAACGCGCTGGAAACTTCATTACTTGCTGAAATCGATTTTCTAGAAATCTGTGTTTAGCACGGCTTTTTCACATTGACAGTTGTCAACGAGAAGGAAAATAAGTATTCTCGAATGCTATTTGATTTTCTTTTCTGCATAATTAAACTGTTTCAATTGTTATATTGAAACGCACCAATAAATTAAATCAACAGTGCCAGACACGTACATTTTTCTGTTGGAAAAGGCGAGAACTAACTTGTACTGAAATTATATTTAACTATATAAAATCGGATTCGAATATTGTGAGATGACAGTTATCTGCAGCAATGCAGCATGTGGCTTTTATTCACCACGGGTATAGGAAACATGGAAGAGACATCTACAGGTCATACTTACGCGACTTAAACTTTGATAACCCATTTGACTATTGTTACCTGGGTTATTTACATGTAATTCAGTAGGAACGTGAACAGGATGCCCGATGACAACATTCAAATGTTCAAGGAAACTGAATACATATCTTACGTAATTTGACAGCATAACTTTCAATGGTTTCGTTTATTTTCTTGATATACACTTTTTTATAAGTATGCCTGTTAACGTCCTTCGCATCAAGTAGGGGTTGAAAGGTGTTTCTTCTTAAACGAAATGTATATACCGCCATGCAGCTGTTATGTTCAAATGTATGTCTTCTCAATAATAACTAGTGATACAATGGAATCTGGAGTTAGGATATATTCAAACTGAAATTAATAAGATTTTAAACAGGAACATCCACGTGTGACATCATGGGGATTGTTATGGGGGCCGTGTACGACAAGGTGCTCGATACAGCGGGTAAAAGTTTGTATATCATTATCTTTTCTACAGTAAAACCTGTCTTAAGCGGCCACTTAAAATACACAAAACAAATATCTTAATGCCAATGATAGCTAAATGAATGTCGAAAGTATTGCAAACTGCTCCCCTTGGAGTACTTTTGACCTGCATTAGGCGACAATCGGTCATGAAACCCAATTTTCGGTCTTCTTTTTGAGCGGCCGCTGAAGACAGGTTTTACTGTACTATGCAAGTCTAAATAGGTAGTAATTGTAATAAGTAACGAGGTAGAGCTTTCGACTTGAGATCGAGGTGTCTCACCGGAGTCAATGCGTTTTGTCCTTGATATAACAGGCTTCAATGTAGGTATCTCGATGGCTAATTCCATACTACGAACACTTTCATAAAACTTGAAGAGCAAAATCGAGAAAGTGCCCTGTCTAGTATATCCAAGATCAACCTGCGCAGGATAATCAGGGTCACCATTCTCCGCAATTGATTGGGCCAAATAAAAATAAAAAAATAAATACCTGTGTTTTGGGTAACCCGACCCTACCTAAATTTACAGGTGAAACATAGATATTTTTCAGGTTTTCTGGAAAAAATAAATAATTTTATGCATTTTTTCCAGCAAAATATTTAGAAAATTATATGTACCTACCCTACCTAAACTTTTCAGACCCGTTACCCGAAACACATACTTGGCCTTGTTATGCTGTGTTGAATAACTCTTTCCATGCTGGGTATTTTTTCATGATTTTTTCTCATCTGCTGATATTTTACAAAGTTAACATTTTCAAAAAATTCTGAACTGGGTCCAAACTGTTTTCGAAGGTTATCAGCAGACGACACTAGCAGGAACATATTGGGCTTCTGTCAGTCTAGACATATGTATAGGGACATTTTCTCGTTTCAAAAGTTGATTTAGTTGGAAAGACTTGTGAGCTCTGAATTAACTTTGGCACAAGAGTTGCAACATTCACGAACATTTTGTTGCTCCGAAATAGTTTCACAGAGTTCTCAAATATTTTTTCACAAAAACTTAATGTAAGAAGCTGAAACTGTCGTGCTGATTTATTTTGGGCGAATTCTTGGCACGAACCTTAAACTTTAATCAGTCGTCCCACCCATGGGATACAAAATGTACGGACTTTGCGTTTTACACTAACTCCCCGCGCTAGTCATTTGTAATGTTGTCATTGTAGTAATTATGTCATCATTATTCCTTGCGTAGAATTACAAAGTCCATGCGCGGGGGACCCCCCTTAAAAGTCACAAAGGTATTGGGTTTCTTAGCAATACTGAAAAATCACAAAGCTATCAAGCTAGCATTCATTGTTGTGCCATCATCGACCCCAGCTGGCGGGCCGATGATGGCCAGCTTTTGGTGGTAAATGAATTAGAACTGCCTTTCTATAAACCGAAGATCATCAACTAGAGTTGAGTTGGACTCCCTTCGACAAAACTGTCTGGATCCGCGCACATGAAGTCTTTTCTTTTAGGAAATTAATGTCACATTTGTTAATATACACCCTCTAAGGGCTGAGTTTCTAAATTGAATTTTCCTGTTGGTAATCTAGCCCATCCTTTTTATCGCCAGTGAAAAAACGAAAATCACGTAGACCTGCTAATGATGTCTGTGCAAATCAAGTTGCAGGAAAGCGAACCGTAAGTAGCTCGAAACAGTATATGCTAGCTGGGTAATTGTTTTCTGGGGGGGGGGGGGGTTCTTATTTTTCCATCACAATATGGTAATTCGGGTCGATTGTGTCCCTGTCATAATACATTGCATAAGTTAGGGCTGCACAACTTTTGTGTTTTAGCAACTGCATAATCTAGGGCGACGCACTGGCCAGTAGAGATAATTGAATCCCCTTGGTGTCTTTGGCTGCTGTCCGTTCTAAGGCGGTTCTTTTGTTGTTGATTCGTTGTTTATTGTTGTTCCCCTTGTGCATAAGGGTTTTGTGGTTGACCCTTGTTTTGTAATGCAGTACTAAGGGTTCCTTCTATAGTTTTGAAATCATCTCACTGGGGAAGAGAGCTATGGCTGCGTTACTTTAATCGTGTTATTGCTGACATGTGACCAGTAGTGTTCTGTATCTTTTTCTCGCGGTATCGTGAGTTGGTCTGTGGTCTGTCATTGTGGCTTTCAATTCCTGTTCATACCCATTTTCTAACTTTGCTGCTCCTCCAAACGTAACCTGTTGCTAGGATCTGAGCTGCTGTATCTGAAGTCGAATCATCTGTTCATGATAGCAATTATTTCCATGATTAACTCTCTCCTTGCTAGCGGCGATATTTGTCGTCTGCTGATAACCTTTACAAACAGTTTGGACCCAGATCAGGACCGACGGGACGTCGGTCCTGATCTGAATCCAAACCGTTTTACACTCTGATAGTGTTCCTGAAAGCATTTTTCGAAAACGTTAATTTTGAAAACAAATTCAGCAGACGACAAAACAATCATGAAAAATTACCCAGCATGCAATTATTTCCATGATTAAGCTTATCGAGTTCGCTTCTGTGAGGGTTAAAGTTGGCTTTTGAAATGGATTTCAGACTGCATTATTATGATGATAACGCATCGATCATCTTATCTGTAATACACAACTGCATCGATAGCAATTTGTTAAATAGGTTTGGTCGTCTGAAAGTAATTGCTGCCCTGTAATGTGCTGTTGGCAGTCATTACCTGTTTTACTCTTTTACTGGGTTATTTTGCATACTTTCTTGTCGTCTACTGAGGTGTTTTTTCAAAATCAACTTTTTCGAAAAAAAAGTCAGGAATACCATCAGAGTGTCAAACAGTTTGGCTCCAGATCAGACACATTTTGTTGGACCTGATCTGGGTATAAACTTTTGCAAAAGTTATCAGCATATGACACTAGTAGGCAAATCGTTAACATTGCAAAGGAGCGCAGTTAATTGTAGAGTGTTAGTCTTGAATTCGATGGATCGCTTGCTCGAGACTAAGTGAAAGGCTTTGCCTTGTGTCCTTGGGCTAGACAACTTTATCCTCAGCTTAGTACTGGTCTCAACCCAAGAAGACACGAAACGTCCAGACATGACTGAAAAACTGTTGACTGTGACATATTACATCAACACAAACAAACTAAACTTATCACTTTACATTACTTAGTTAATCAACACAAACAAACTAAACTTATCACTTTACATTACTTAGTTAATGAGTGACAGACAGCGATCTTTGAAATCTCCAAATTTTAGCCATGATTTCAAACCAATATAGCAAAAATTACTTGTAAAAAAATTTCGTAAAAACAGTAGGATGACGTGAATGACTACGTAACTTCACTCTGCTCGTGTGCAAAGTATACGCATCTTCTGGTCTCTGCAAGAGTCAATTTGTTAACATGATCAGTGGAGTGGTCCTATATGACCTCATAAGCAATTATTTCATGCTGTAGATTGACAGGAAAAGCTATTAGTTTATCTTTTTCAATATTTTATCGATAAAATGGATTACTTTTTAATGATTCATAGGTCCAGACTAGCAACTTTTGTGAGTTTAAAATTGTAATTATTTTCTTAAGCACTCTTATTATATTGAAGGTGCACATTTTGGAGTCTGTTTTGTCTTTAGATGTTTCCCTGATGATCTCTCTTTGCACATACAAAATATAGGTGAGACTTGTGGCCCCTCTAGAAAGATTGATGTCATATTATCGCTCCAGTCCCACTTTTAAGCTACACCGTTTGCTCTACAAGACAACGTTGATTACTACTTCAAACTAGATATATTTAGAAACATCAGTCGGCTGCGATGAACATGTCAAATCTGTTGCTTTCCGCTGCTGACAAATTAGTTTTTCACCATATATAGAAATTGAAAATGTTATTGGACAAAAAAACAAACGACCCATATAACATAAAAGTTTAACTCTTCCATGCGATTTCAAAAGGGCATATTCTACATTTGAAATGCTGCTGCTATGTGTGCATCTTACAATTTCATGACAGTTTTGGATTGTGAGTGTCTCTACCTCCAGTCTTGAAGAGAGATGGGCTTCTGACTTTACCTGCTGACAGCCTTGTAGTGAGAAAATCTCTATCTGACTCTACTTGTTGACAATTTTGAAGTGAGATGGACACTATCTGACTTAACCTGTTGATAATCTTGTTGTAAGATGGACTCTATCTGACCACCTTTTGAAACTCATCTAGCGATATGGACTCAATCTGACTCTACCTGTTGACCGTCTTGTAGTGAGATGGACTCTATCTTACTCTACCTGTTGACAATCTTGTAGTGAGATGGACTCTATCAGACTCTACCTGTTGACAATCTTGTAGTGAGATGGACTCTATCTTACTCTACCTGTTGACAATCTTGTAGTGAGATGGACTCTATCAGACTCTACCTGTTGACCGTCTTGTAGTGAGATGGACTCTATCTGACTCTACCTGTTGACAATCTTGAAGTGAGACGGACTCTATCTGACTCTACCTGTTGCCAGTCTTGAAGTGAGATGGACTCTATCTGACTCTACCTGTTGACAGTCTTGTAGTGAGATGGACTCTATCTGACTCTACCTGTTGACAGTCTTGTAGTGAGATGGACTCTATCTGACTCTACCTGTTGACAGTCTCGAAGTAAGGTGGACTCTATCTGACTCTACCTGTTGACAGTCTTGTAGTGAGATGGACTCTATCTGACTCTACCTGTTGACAGTCTTGTAGTGAGATGGACTCTATCTGACTCTACCTGTTGACAGTCTCGAAGTAAGGTGGACTCTATCTGACTCTACCTGTTGACAGTCTTGTAGTGAGATGGACTCTATCTGACTCTACCTGTTGACAATCTTGTAGTGAGATGGTCTCTAGTTGACTCTACCTGTTAACAATCTTGTAGTGAGATGGACTCTATAAGACTCTACCTGTTGACCGTCTTGGAGTGAGATGGACTCTATCTGACTCTACCTGTTGACAATCTTGAAGTAAGGTGGACTCTATCTGACTCTACCTGTTGACAGTCTTGTAGTGAGATGGACTCTATCTGACTCTACCTGTTGACAGTCTTGTAGTGAGATGGTCTCTATCTGACTCTACCTGTTGACAGTCTTGTAGTGAGATGGTCTCTATCTGACTCTACCTGTTGACAGTCTTGTAGTGAGATGGTCTCTATCTGACTCTACCTGTTGACAGTCTTGTAGTGAGATGGACTCTATCTGACTCTACCTGTTGACAGTCTCGTTGTGAGATGGTCTGTATCTGACTCCACCTGTTGACAATCTTGAAGTGAGATGGTCTCTATCTGACTCTACCTGTTGACAATCTCGTAGTGAGATGGCCTCTATCTGGCTCTAACTGTTGACAAAGCAAAACGCACATACAAGAGATTTACTGAATCAAACCATGCTTCTCATTAAGTGCGTCTCTTATAAAACCAGGGACTTCTCTGAAAGCGAATTTACTGGGAGCGAATTCTTTCCTTTAAAAGCAGTCCCATATGGTATGGAAAACACTGATCCCGCACTAGGTAATTTCTCCTAAATGTGCACATTTCTATACACAACATTCACGGATCCAGAGGGGGACAGGGAGTCTGCCCCCCCCCCCCCTGAAAAATAACAAAAATATAGGATTTCTAAGCAATAATGGTCCGGATCCCCTGAAAAATCACAAAGCTACCAAGCCAGCATTCAATGTTGGGCCTTCATCGGCCCGCCAGAGAAACGCTATCTAAATGGCGTTTCATTGGCGCGCTGATGATGACCCGCCTATAGTGGTATTTAGATCCCCATATCATCAACAGAACAAAAAAAGTTGAACCCCCCTCTGACAAAACTTTCTAGATCTGCGCTTACACAATATGATGCAGCTTAGCAATTACATAATATATTGAGAAATGGGATCTGAACTGAAGCCTTTTGGCTTATATAGTTCGTTTCTTTTCGGTAATTCTTAACCCTTAAAGCGCCAAGAAAAAAATGCATCTGAAAATGTCGTCTGCCGAAGTCGTCTGCTGCAAATAATTGCCTAGCATTACTGACGAATTAAGTATAGAAGCAAACAGCGTGGACCCAGAACAGACTGCTCCCATAGGAGCAGTCTGATCTGGGTCCACACTGTTTTCCATAAAGGCTTCTTAAACATTTCAGCAGACGAGAAAAGCAGACGACTTTAGTTGCGATTGGTGCATTAAGGGTTAAGTCCCTTTGATACATTCTTTGTAATCAGGTTCTGCTGGCAGCTGCAATCTGTAAATGATTAATCAAACTTCGCTTGTAAATAAGCTGCCTTACAAGTCGTCTCCGACTTATTGTTGTCTTTTGTGGCATCCCCAGACTCAGACGAAATTTTCTTTCCAATAAAAATATATTGAAGACAGATCTCCTGCTTCCAAACATGTTTTATGTGCAATAATGGCCAGCTATACATCCGTACATTATTGTCCCGTTGTATTATATTAGCCACAACGCGAGAAAATCTGTCTCTGTGGTTAACGACCAGAGCCCAAAATTACAATGCCTCCTGATTTTTTTAAAAGAAAGTACTACCATAGTTATGTATTGATAGTTAAACATGATATTTTAAATATTAAAATCAAAGCAAGGCTAGGTGCAGTATATGGTCAACGATGACATTGCCACGTTGATCTACAGAATACAAGAAACAATTTTGAAAGTTATGTAACCCTAAAAATCAATACTTAACTTAGGTACTTACTTTAAGGAGCATTTTTTTTCGATGAAGTCAAATCTAAGCTAGATTAAGTCCTCTTTATCTAAAACTCTATTGGTTGATATAAAAAAAAAGCTGGTCCTTTATTGGATAAGGAATTTGCATAAGTAGATTGTGACGCTATTCAATCTTACCTTTTTGGATTGGATCCCCTCGTTCATTAAGTTGTACTTCCGTTCCGCACATAACAAATGCTATATGCGGTATATGCCTATATGCTGACAAGCTATTTAAGGGAGACCAGACAAACTTTTTTTTTTTATAAGCGACCTACATATAAGTGCAAACACGCGTTTGCTTGTTTTTAAACAGGATTAATCAATAAATGGTGAACACAACACATTTCATTACCTTTATCATATGTATAAAAAATGAATAGCCATAATACATGTAATGAAAATTTAGAGGAAAGTATTGAAAATCCATCACCATATTTTTGCACTTTTCTTGCAAACCATATATGCGATTGAAAAGTTACTCGCAGGTTTTAATGTGCAACCCAGAATTGGTATGAATTAGTCGTTAATTTGACTGCACTATCACGCGACGCTGCTGATGACGTCACATGGGAGCACCCTTCTACACAGTTAAATTAAGTTTTTTGATTATTTTTATGTTTAAACTTTGGCGTGTATGATACCATATCACTAAAATAGTTTATAGACTTTTTTCTAATTAAAAGTAATTGATAACTTCAATATTTCGAAAATAAATGTCAAATTTGAACATAAATGTATAGCTCCTTTTTCGAAACATGTCCATAAGTTACCTTTATGGACGCTTTCAATACTGATATTGACTACATACACTGGCAGTCATGTGGGGAAGAAGTTTTTATGTAAATCATGGCAGGAGATCTGCTGTCATGTGATCGAAAACGTCTTAAAAAATTACGTTAACGTCACTTGCACAATGCAAAAGACCCGTGCTACACGCGTAATGTATGCATAATCTGTCATTTGTATATGCCCTTAGCCTCTTCGAATAAAACCGGACGTAAAAATCGAAACTTTGAAAGGCCCAAGACGTTGAATTTCATTATTAGACTATAGTAGTCTGGGTGGGTGTGGTATGTCGGGTTTTTTAAGGGGAATAGTTTTGAGCATACCGAACGGTCAATACATTTCTATCGTTCAATGATGAATGTACAATCGTGAAAGAAGCAAAGGACGCAAATCTGTTGAGTCAGGAATCAAAACTAACGCTTGTTAACTTGCAGCTGAATTTGTGTCCTTCAAAATCGACCACCCCTGTCTGAAAACGGATACTTTTTGAATACCTTAAAGTAAATTAACAATTTATTTGATTTCCAAGGCTGTGATCAAACTGAAATCTTTCATTCGGCTACAGGTACAAGCATGCTATTAGACATATGTAGAAACGGTCCATGGTGTCTCGCCGCTATTATATACTTATTGGTCTCATACTACAAGTGTCATTATCGTGTTGTTTTCGCACCACAAACTAATAGATACATTGCTTGTAACGTCCAGTTGTCGTGTTGTTGTCCCGCCTACTAGATCATAATGTACATCTCTAGCTCTCAATCGATTCGCATCCAATCTGTGTTAAGCACTGGTGATATTCCTTGTCAGTCATCAATATGAAACAATGTACTCTCTAGTTAGGACAAGTAAATACGTGGACTTTTTAACTACATATATTCTCATTTGTTTCTTGGTGACATGTTCGTTTTGTGGACAATAGTGATTTCTCTGTTGTGTTCGATTTATTACTTTCAGTAGGAATTGATGGTATAAGAAACTAATTTGCGGAATAACAGCCTAAACTGAGAAAGTGATTGCTTGTCTTTTTCTAATCAACAAACATCATTTCATGGAAAACGGTTTTAGAGAAACTCTTTTATGAGATTGCAATCTTCAACTGTGCGATTGGTTAGGATAAAACGATTTTACCCATATTAGCCTAGCATCCATTTTATGGGACATCATCAAACAGTGTCAGACTCAGGTCTTGCTTACAGAATGTACTTTATAAAAATGAATGAAATTGTAAATGACTAACCAACTACCTTTAAATTCTAAATGAATTCCTCCAGTCGATAAGGGTGAGATTTTAGGGACGAATAAGGTTATTTTCATTTACACTGACTGTGACAGCCATTGTGTCAAATGCTTACCTCAAAGTAGTATTTGAACCATGCATTTTGCGTTTCCAATATGCATGTGTTCTTCTCTCCCCTCAAACAATGTTCAAATCTCTAAAGCGCACTGAATAAACTTTACTTCTCTACTTAAAATATTTATTTATGCCCTCCGAAAACATTCAAAAACAGTTGCTGGCTTACCACTTACTAGCACCACTAATTAGTTGCCCTCTGAAAATAATTGCCCTTCTCCCTAGCTCACAATATACGAATTAATTTCTCTCCTTTTGTGTCCCCTGTGAAGCAAAGCAGACCATGTATCCGCCCGCGTCGGCGTCGTCGTCTCGTCGTCGTCGTTATTGTCGATGTAGGTATCGGCGTCATCGTCGGTAGTGTCGCACTTGGTTTCCATTATGGATACATTAATTTTATTCAAAAGTTACAGAAGGGTAAACATTGTAAAATGCAGGTCAAAATCGATTTCGAAATCATTTGCAAAAAATGGCTGAGTTATGGCCCAATTTTGAATTAGGTTTTGCCAGGCGACACATCCGATTCTCGGAATTCTGGTTTATTGCACCAGGTCCCCTTTAGCACCTTATTTTGAATGCAATGTATTTTCTTCAGTAAAAAACCAATACATCGTTATTGTTTATCCTCTTTCCAATGATAGCAAATAGTGATATTACATACTAGTGTATCACTGTGTATGCCAGTATCCGATTTGAAACCGAAATCTTGTACACTGTTCCATTTACCCGTAGATCACTAGTTTTTAACAGAAGGATGTTTCTGGTTTCAGAGGGGAAAGTTTCTATATCCCACCACCACAATCCCGGGCATTCATGTTTTGATGGGGTACCCCGATGACCATTTGTGACAAATTTTCAAATCAGCCCCATATATCTTATTTGCAGATTTTTACAATTTTTCTAGTACTATGGTAAAGTGAACAGAATGCTTTAGTTCTAAATATACGTAAAGATACAACCAATGCATCTGTGACAATGTCATGAATAATTATTGCTTGTTGTGGTCCAAATAAAAGGGATGTATGTAAAAGCAGTTGCGTCTACGTATGTTGATATTCCATAATCAAACCCAAAACATTTGGATTATGCATGGGAGTGGTATGTTTGGATCTTATGGTACCAGCCAATGAACTTCACAGGAAAGCCAGACTGTGTGAGATGAAATATGGGCGCCATCTACGATAAAGTTCTAGATACTGGTAAACAATTTTTAGCATATAAGCCAGTTCGTGTGACTTTGGTACTTATTGTATATGCCTCGCATACACAAATAAAGATTGAGGCTTTGGCTATAATTTAGGTCTCTTACTCCACTACATAGCTGCACACGATTTTAACAGTGGTTTTAGGTATATGCAGTATTTAACAATATCTCAGATACTAGCTCATTTAGCTTATACATGATTGGTACTTATGCATTGAATAAAATTAAAGACACAGCCTACAAATTAGATCGGATTTTTGGGCATGCACGTTTAAAGGGTGGTTTTATTTATTTATTTATTTATTTATTTATTTATTTATTTATTTATTTATTTATTTATTTATTTATTTATTTATTTATTTATTAACAATGTTTTCAGAGGGTTAACACATTTAGCCTATCGGCTATTCTACCATGTGGTCCTCCACAAAAGATATGACATATATACGTATATATTTACAAAACAACACCATTTTATCTAGCAAAGGCCTAATGTAGACACAATCTTTCAGTCTTCAACAGACAAGTAGGTTCACCACCTTCATACATATAGGTTCACCAAGATGATATTACCCTGAGGTGACTGATTGGCGCATAAAATTTAGAAAAACGATTGTAAAACTTAAACTTAAATCATTTTCTACGGGAAGCATCTAATAGTTGTTAAGTAAATTGCATTAGTTTATCTTTTAGATTTGTCTTTTAAATTTGTCTGAAAAATGCACCTTCTCTAGACAGAGAAGGTGCATTTATGATATAAGTAGGAAGTGAATTCCAGTATTTTGGTGCTGAAACTGAGAATGATTTATCGTACGCGACCTTGGTACCATTAATGTTCGAATATATAGATTTTCAAGTACTTTAAATTTAATATTTCGACGTTGTTTCGCATGTGCGAACAGAACAGCAAACGTATGTTCAGCTACACACACGTGTACATACTAATTATTACTTCTGTATTCTTGCATAGTGAAGAAGCGTGTGCGTATTTGCATATGTAACATCCGCTTAAACGATTAAAGTGGTAAAATGTTGACATGCATATGCAGAAGGCAACATTTGATCAGCTCGTGCAAAAGCACATTCTGCTTAGGATGCACAGCGGAATAATTTGCTCAGATGCACATGGGTAATGTGGTTGTATAAAGGGTTGGGGTTTGTTTAATGTTTATAAACATCCATTCACTTGGTCAAGAGATGGTCACGTTTAGTGCTATGAGTTTACACGGAGTGATACCAGTTTTGTGACCAAATAAAGCACACATGGTTGATCCCTGCCATTAGTGACTCTAATTCAATAAGAGTTTTAAACGAACACATGCCAGGTAAGGAGCTTGGTCTGGGGGCCACACTATTTTTTTCTTCATACGTAGGCTTGGCCCTTTCATCTACTAAGTTAATTTCGCCACACGTCATTCTTATATAATTGCCTTTATATACGATTCTCATATGAGTCTTATATAATTCTCATATGTAAACCTGAATATATGATTTTCATATGTGCAGTTTCATATAAATTTTATATTATATGACTTAATATGATATTTACATGTTCACAAAATCATATAATTTTTTATGTAATTAATATCATATGAAACCCATGTAAGTTTTATACGATCATTATATGTGTACTATTTCATATAATTATGACATAAATTAATTTATATGAATTGTTGATAAAAATAAGATCATATAAGTTTTATATGTAAATTAATATATGTGATAATCATGTGTGGTGAATTAAGTTTTGTAACATTTTTATAATTTGCAAATACAGTGCAATACACATCATCCTCATGTGACTGCCTTTTTATATAAATTTTATATACAGTCAAACCTGCTTTTGCGGCCACCTCTATTAAGCGTGACCCTCCCTTAAGTGGCCATTTTAGAGCCCCCCCCCCCCCCGAACGATTTTGAATGCAAATGCACCTTTATTAAGCGTGCACCTGTCCAACGCGGCCAGCGGTCGGCGAAATTCGCCCCAAACACTGAAATTGTGTCCTGAAACGGCCAATTTTTGTGTGTGATCCGGCCAGTTTCGATTGAAGTTTCATCGATTAACTTTTTAGAACCGGTCTCATGCTTGGTGCAATTAAACTCCCCAGCAGTGGTGTCTCCCAGAATAAATTCTTCAACGGCCGCTTCCCTATGTCGAGGTAATTGGGCCCAACTATTTGGAAGTTTGTGGTGCAGTCGAACCACAACGGGCCGAAATCAACTGAGTTCAAGTGTTTACGCTAATAAATCACTACGAAATGGTACAGGAAACCAGCACATATAGATTAAAAACAGCGTCGACAGTAATATAAAACCCGAACCAGTCGTAGAGCCAGTCAGCTGATAAAATTTTCGACATCAAAGCATTTTGCCGCTGCCAAAGTTCATTCAACCATACCGTGACAGATGTTTAACGGTAAATGTGTGAAAATCTAAATGCAAAGTAATATTATTTGCTGGAGGCATATACTTACTACACAAGGATGCAAGGAATCCCGGGACAAAACATCCCATGCCATTTTTTGCCACCCCGGACAAAACATCCCGCATCGATTTGCCACCCCGGACAAAACATCCCATGCAGTTTTTGTCACCCCGGACAAAACATCCCATGCCATTTTTGCCGCCCCAGACAAAACATCCCATGCTACTTCTGCCACTCCGGACAAAACATCCCACACTCTGTTTAAAGCCTATGAAAGTGCATAGAACATCCCATTTAGTTAATTGTCACTATTATTATTGATATTCTTAATGTACCATACCAATTGAAACGATTAGAGATCAAAGGTAGATAGATAATTAGACTAATTAGACATATGTTTCTCAATTATAATAATTTGTTTGACCCAAACTGTAAATGATTTCTTTTAAGATGTAATTGGCTTCTTAACAAACAAATTTAGTTGTTTGTCACAAGAAGATATAATTATCTTTAATTAAATTCTATTTACATTGTGAAACTGCCTTTCAATCAATTTAAGACCTAGTTTATATCATTTGGACAGTCATACTAGGGCATTCACTGCTAGTACATGTCATAGTAGATGAAGGTCACAAATGAGACTTACCCTGAAGAAGCAGTCTGAGTATGGGATGTTTTGTCCGGGGTGGCAAAATGGCATGGGATGTTATGTCCGGGGTGACAAAAATGGCATGGGATGTTATGTCCGGGGTGACAAAAACAGCGTGGGATGTATTGTCCGGGGTGGCAAAATCTTTGTGGGATGTTTTGTCTGGGGTGTAAAAAAATGGCATGGGATGTTTTGTCCCGGGATGTTTTGTCCGGCTCCCGGATGCAATCTTTGCTAAAAGTCAACAAGCAATAGCTTTTGAGAAAAAAAGAAGTTATTTTTTAGTAACAAAATTTGAACCATTTTCTGATTCTTTTTCACCTGAATAAATGTACACTTCTAACAACATTCTCTTCATGTTCAATAGTACGGTGGCCATTAAACATGCATTTGCTTATCAAAAAATCAAGTTTTAGCTTCTAGAAAAAATATGATAAGCAGTGCTATCTCTACTCTTTTGACATACACGGGAATCTTTAGACTGATAGGACATGGTTTTGTTTATTTCATATTTTGTTATGTTTTTTTTTTCATTTATATATTTTATGAAGAAATGCAATAACTGCAGCAGTGTAGAACTTATTCTTTATACTTTTCAACTCATTATTATATGGGTATCCTCAACTCGAAGCCAATATTCTTTCGAGTCCACAATCATACGGCCATCTAAGCTGAACCTCTATAAAGCAGCCACCTGTCTTAAGCAAGCGATTTTGGATTATCCCTTGACCGCTTGCTTAAGACAGGTTTGACTGTACTGCCTTTTTATATAAATTTTATATAAAGGCACTCATATGATATTTATATAAAAGGGCAATCATATGATTTTCATATAATCATTATATGATTATTATGTAAAAATGCTTATCAATATCATATGATTATTATATGTATTTAAGTTTACATAAAAATCATATCATTTTCATATGAAAATTATATAATCTGTTTTATATGATCCACACGCGGCTGCCTTTTTTAACAAATATTATATAAAAGTTTTTATATTAGAATCATATGATTATTATATGATTTTTACGTGTGACGAAATTTGTAGTGTACTGTTTACCAAAAAACAATATCTGGAATACCAAAATAAATATTTGAAATTTTAGCAACTCAAAATAGTATCCCCATTCTGTGCATTGACCTCTAGAAAAGACCATAAAATGCATAGAAATGATCCATAAAACCAGCCCATGTTTGTGATTACCTCAAAAGAAATTCCATAAAATCTTCATACCCCAAAAATATTCATTTTTCTGAAAACCCCCAAAATATTGAATCCAAGATTATGAACCCCAAAAATGGTCCGAGCCTACCTATATATATGAAATTATCAGAGTACCCCCCCCCCCCCCCCCCCCCCCGAGGAGCTAGGCACATTTAGTGCCCGCCCTGGGCACGCCTAAGGTTTATAGCTGTCTTCATACTATCTAAGTGTCCCCATAAGTGCTGATGAAGCACGCAGAAGAGAGCTTCTATATATTTTAAACCAGGATATGAGCGTATTATTTCTGTCCTTAAATGGTCAATTATATAACACCCTGCTAAAACATTTAAAGGAACACCAGATAATTTTCCAAAGGTGATAATTTTAACCCCCATCAAAAAGACAAACCATACACTTCATAAGACAATGCGATAGAATCACAGTTTCTTTAAGAAAACCAAAGTATCGCGTTAAAAATGCTTTCGAAAAGGTTAGGCACGTACGCAGGTGCTATTATAACCAACTACATGTACTGAGAGTTTGTACATTGGAGAGATTATTGCATTTAGCTGAAACAGTATCTCACGCCATTTATTTTTCTTGTCTAATGGCTAATGATACCGCCTGTTTTCCTTCTAATACCGGCGTATAGATTGACTTTAATGTACCATTAGCGTACATTAAGGAACATATCTTGTCGTTCCCTGGTATAGATCGATTCTTAGCAAGTTGATACGTTCATATGATTGTAACACAATAGATAATTAGGCCATAATCGCGCGAAAATGAAAGAGTGTTGTTCTGGAAACAGCAACACATTTCCGACAACTGTGCCATATGCCTCTTTATATTGGCCATTCTATGGGCCTGTACATGAGCTTTTAGTATTTTTGTATTATCGCATATGTACAAACCTCTCCTATAAACGTCTACGCGTACGTATCCAGCGGTGCAAGTGGACTGATATTCGGTGGCTTAGGCTGCTGTCCGTTCTAAGGCGGTGGTTCAGTTGTTGTTGACTTTTTGTTTATTGTTACTCCCATTGTGGGAGTCTGTAACTGTTCTGTTTTGTTGTACGTTACTTTATGTCCATTCTAGTAATGCAATCATCTTGATGGGGAAGAGAGAGCTGGTTGCTTTACTTAATTTGTCTTACTGGTGTCTCGTGATTGTTGAGCGGCTCTTCCTCGCAGTGCCAAGGGGTTGTCTGCGGTTTGTGATTGTGGTATTTCATGATTATACTCACTTACTATTTTTGTCTTCCATCTACACCCGACAGTGCGAGAAGCACTAAAATCTCATGGCTGTTCTGTTACGTTGACATTGTCAGTCAATAATAATGCTATATTCTAAAGAAGGCAGGACACTGCAGTGCGCGGAGTTTCTTGATATGAATGACAGCGGACAGTCTGATTTAATTGATGCACAGCGTGTCCACTGTCTCAAGAACCCACAGTATCTTATCGGACTGATCCACTCTATTCACATTTGAGTCACCACATTCACATCAGAGGGCATTAATTTCGACCAAAAACTTGATATTGAATATCATAACCAATCATAGCAAATGTATTGAAGCTTTGAATGGCTGACTACCATGTCATTAATTCCAGTGCAATGACATACCATTTGCTTGATAATAAAGGTCTTATCCTGGTCCATTGATCATGTAAATTGTTAAATATTTGTATGTATATAAAGAAATAAAATAGTGTTTAAACCAAAGGTATAATTATATGCTTGACTGACTTGTGTGTCCCGTATTCGCCTATATCCCTCTTAAACTAGCTGCAAACGGGCGATATTTCCGTTGTTTTTTCAACGTTTTGCTCATATTGTGTGGAAGTTTCGCATTTATGCATGGTTTTGTGTCATTTTTCGTTTAGCATCAAGGCTGGTGTCTTTGTTAAGGGTACTTGTGTTTGCGTGTTAAATCCGCATACCCGTGTCCCTTTATTTGTGTGTCACGTATCGTTCTGTGGTCTGCGATTGTGCCATACCATGTCGTTAATATTTAAAGATTTGTTTTTCTCTGCTTTAGAAAGGAATCATAAGCCCTAAAACAGTAAATAAATGTTTTAGTTTTAATATAATGTTCATTTCCTGCAACGAGAAACATGATTCCATTCCAATACTCCAGGGGAAAAAACAACATTTGTTATGCTAATCTTGCGGGAATAATTTTAATCTTTGATAAACTGACTGATCAGCCATGCAGATGATTTTACAATCCTATGCTAGCATTGATTTGCATCTTCCTATATTTACGTTTACTCGTTGCCTACTGGTGACGTCTGCTGATAACCTTTGAAAAAATTTTGGACCCAGAATAGATCTTACAAAATGTCGCCAAACCGTCTGACAATCTGATCGTATTCCTGAAAGAATATTTTGAAAAAAAAATAATTTTTGAAGAAAAGATCAGCTGACAACAAAAACATTTTATAAATCCCCAACATGCAAAGAGTTAAACTAATACACCGGGCCAGAGATCATTCAGCAAGTGCCATCTAATAAATTAATGAGCCGGTTCATGAGATTTCCAACAATATGGTGTGTGCGACCAGCAAAGCTTCAGATCAGCCTGCGCATACGCGCAGTCTGATCAGAGCCTTTGCTAGTCGCTCGAGTATTCTATGATTGTTAAGCTACTGACTGAACACCATTTGGAGTGTCTAAGCTTAAAAGGAGGCTGCAGAGGCTCATCTGAGTCAAAATGTCACATTGTTGGTAATCTCATGCACTGGCTCAAATTATTATCATATAGCGAAGAACTGGATCAGTATATACGTTAGTATAGTTTTAATCTACACGTATAGATGAGCTGTAGGTGTCATGTCCCTCCAGGTAGCAAATTTGCTACCTGGTCCCTCTTATTTCAATTTATATAGTCTGTGCACACACAACCGATGATCCTTGTTTGTTTTCTGTTCGTTTAACATGCACAATTTTTCTTGTTGCGTAAATCAATTAATTTTACTGCTGAACATTCAAATCTTTTTACAGACATTATTTCTGATGTCTTTCTTTCATGCATTCAGCTAATGTAAATACAACATGAAAAAGAAGTTTTTTATCTTGCGTGCATACGGAAAATAGTCTAAAATTAACTCTTATGCTGCCAGCAAAAAGTTCTTTAGATCTCGTCTGCTGATCTCGTTTGAAGAATTCGTTAAAATATGTTTTGCGACGATTTGCTACCATGGCTTCAGACTGCAAGTTACAGTTCATAAAAGACGTTTTATTGAACTGGCTGTTATCTTAGCATATTACACAATCACGTTTCCACTTACATTATTCTTAAACCATGTTGACTCTTTGGTTTACACCAGGATTTGTTAAACGGCTGAAATATGACAAAAACGCACGTGCCCAAGTAAACGATACTGTTGATTATCATAATGAACTGTGTGTTACGTTTCGATTACAGTCAGCTGATTAGACTGCCCCTTACAGTCCGATCTGGGTGAACACATTATTTAGTAATTCAGGTTTCTAAACCGGTTCGTAAACTATAACAACATATTTTACCCAGAAAAGGCGACGAAAGAGCTTCTTCACCCTTTAATTCATTTTCCCATACATGTTGATAGAATAAGTATGAAATGCCCAGTTTGTATGAAAGGGGTCACAGATAGAAATACAGTCAAACCTGCTTTTGCGGCCACCTCTATTAAGCGTGACCCTCCCTTAAGTGGCCATTTTAGAGCCCCCCCCCCCCCGAACGATTTTGAATGCAAATGCACCTTTATTAAGCGTGCACCTGTCCAACGCGGCCAGCGGTCGGCGAAATTCGCCCCAAACACTGAAATTGTGTCCTGAAACGGCCAATTTTTGTGTGTGATCCGGCCAGTTTCGATTGAAGTTTCATCGATTAACTTTTTAGAACCGGTCTCATGCTTGGTGCAATTAAACTCCCCAGCAGTGGTGTCTCCCAGAATAAATTCTTCAACGGCCGCTTCCCTATGTCGAGGTAATTGGGCCCAACTATTTGGAAGTTTGTGGTGCAGTCGAACCACAACGGGCCGAAATCAACTGAGTTCAAGTGTTTACGCTAATAAATCACTACGAAATGGTACAGGAAACCAGCACATATAGATTAAAAACAGCGTCGACAGTAATATAAAACCCGAACCAGTCGTAGAGCCAGTCAGCTGATAAAATTTTCGACATCAAAGCATTTTGCCGCTGCCAAAGTTCATTCAACCATACCGTGACAGATGTTTAACGGTAAATGTGTGAAAATCTAAATGCAAAGTAATATTATTTGCTGGAGGCATATACTTACTACACAAGGATGCAAGGAATCCCGGGACAAAACATCCCATGCCATTTTTTGCCACCCCGGACAAAACATCCCGCATCGATTTGCCACCCCGGACAAAACATCCCATGCAGTTTTTGTCACCCCGGACAAAACATCCCATGCCATTTTTGCCGCCCCAGACAAAACATCCCATGCTACTTCTGCCACTCCGGACAAAACATCCCACACTCTGTTTAAAGCCTATGAAAGTGCATAGAACATCCCATTTAGTTAATTGTCACTATTATTATTGATATTCTTAATGTACCATACCAATTGAAACGATTAGAGATCAAAGGTAGATAGATAATTAGACTAATTAGACATATGTTTCTCAATTATAATAATTTGTTTGACCCAAACTGTAAATGATTTCTTTTAAGATGTAATTGGCTTCTTAACAAACAAATTTAGTTGTTTGTCACAAGAAGATATAATTATCTTTAATTAAATTCTATTTACATTGTGAAACTGCCTTTCAATCAATTTAAGACCTAGTTTATATCATTTGGACAGTCATACTAGGGCATTCACTGCTAGTACATGTCATAGTAGATGAAGGTCACAAATGAGACTTACCCTGAAGAAGCAGTCTGAGTATGGGATGTTTTGTCCGGGGTGGCAAAATGGCATGGGATGTTATGTCCAGGGTGACAAAAATGGCATGGGATGTTATGTCCGGGGTGACAAAAACAGCGTGGGATGTATTGTCCGGGGTGGCAAAATCTTTGTGGGATGTTTTGTCTGGGGTGTAAAAAAATGGCATGGGATGTTTTGTCCCGGGATGTTTTGTCCGGCTCCCGGATGCAATCTTTGCTAAAAGTCAACAAGCAATAGCTTTTGAGAAAAAAAGAAGTTATTTTTTAGTAACAAAATTTGAACCATTTTCTGATTCTTTTTCACCTGAATAAATGTACACTTCTAACAACATTCTCTTCATGTTCAATAGTACGGTGGCCATTAAACATGCATTTGCTTATCAAAAAATCAAGTTTTAGCTTCTAGAAAAAATATGATAAGCAGTGCTATCTCTACTCTTTTGACATACACGGGAATCTTTAGACTGATAGGACATGGTTTTGTTTATTTCATATTTTGTTATGTTTTTTTTTTTCATTTATATATTTTATGAAGAAATGCAATAACTGCAGCAGTGTAGAACTTATTCTTTATACTTTTCAACTCATTATTATATGGGTATCCTCAACTCGAAGCCAATATTCTTTCGAGTCCACAATCATACGGCCATCTAAGCTGAACCTCTATAAAGCAGCCACCTGTCTTAAGCAAGCGATTTTGGATTATCCCTTGACCGCTTGCTTAAGACAGGTTTGACTGTATCTTAACTATGATGCATTTCTGACATGAAGATTTGTGTTATCATTGCAAACAGTGCAGACCATGATGAAATGACGCATTATGTGGCATTTCATCATGGTCGTCACTGTTTGCCAAAGTACCTGTTTACCGGTATCCGGAAAGAAAATGGTTAAGCGCCCAATATTTCTCAAAAAGACTCTGTGTTAGACAACTATTTCGAGTTATCAAATTCAACTTCAACTGTAAACAACTTAGGCGTATACAATCTTTATCCATGGTCTGTTGTCTGCTAATGCTGCTTGTAAGAGATCATCTAGTTTAATGAATATTTAAGGCTTGTTTTCCAGATTGACCTAGTCAACTTCATATCGTCCATCTTAATGTTCCAGGAATTATCTTGTAGAAGGTCTCTACAGATCAAATGTGATCTTTCACTGGCATTGAAAATATGGAAATATAGAGTCTTGATGACAGCTGATCGATATGATTACATATGAAGGCATCTACATTTTGTTTTGTGGCGAAAATCGCCTGTCCCTTACCCACTAACTCCTCCCCCACCCCTATCTGTACTGAAGAGAAAACACAGAAAATAGGAAGTAAACCTTTCTCATGGAATCTACGCTGAACGGGCTTTCTTTCCCTTATCAGGGTGCGATTGTGGTATTTTCTGATCATGCTCACGTACTTTTTGGTCGGGTGATATTTTTCTCAATTTTATTGAAGCATAAATAGAATAGTATGTAAGAAAACAGTGAAGACCCTGATCAGAGACCGCATTCTACAATGTCTTATTGGCCTTATTAAGGTTAAGTTTTTTGTCAAATTTCTAAGAAATAGCATGGCGATAATCTTTGCATATTACGTCGTTGTCCTATTTAAAAGAAACAGCGAAAAAAGTCTTCAATCATTTAAGCAACAAAATATTCACGACAGAGAGTTTTGTGACTATATACAACAACAACAATGGTGGGCGTTTGTGTTTAGAAACCCGCTGATTCTGGTAAGACTTTCTTTGATATTTCCGTTGATATTTGTACGATTTGCATAGGTTATGGGTCTTTCATGCAAACTAAGCACCTTGATCCACAACTGAACTAAGGGTGATGTTGGTGCACCGTTAGACTGGTTTAAGCCCTCCAGTAAAATATTTTTACTGACCGTTCCAAGGCAGTACTTCTTTTGTGGATCATTTATGTTATTCTGTCTTGTTTTGTTATGCTTTCATATACGTCTGTTTGTTGATGCCTTGTGGTCACCTGCTGGGAAAGGGCTGACCTCTTGGCTCTCGTTTGTGATGTCTAATTGTGACGTTGTCACTTTTCCATTGGTATCCTGGGTCAGGTGTGGTGCTTGATTGTATCGATTCCTGATCTTTGCCCTCTTCCTTACTTTGAAGCAGAAAATCCGGAAAAGTACAGAAACATGCCCATCTTATCAGACTTTATTGACGAGCAAACAGCAGTGTGGACCCATAACATAAACAGTACTGATTGCATGTGTGTTTCTACTGTTCTCTCCAATGCGATACTACCAAACTTGTATGCGCTGGCTCATTTGCCTGATGTTATATGCAGGGATTCCTCCCGATTAACCAAAATTCTTCACTCGTATACTATCATTATTCTGATTGTGAAAATGCTTTGTTAGTTGTGACAGATAGAACTCCCATGTAATTGAAGAATGAGAAAATGATTGATATTAACGATTAAACAGTAGTTTTGTTAGCTTGGGGAGTTTAGAAGGATGTTCAGTCCCACCTTGTGTCATTAGCCCCCCAAAATACAAGTAAAGTGGTAAATGTTCAAAGTAGCATATTTAGAGCAGATATTTATATAAATTTTCCTTTTTAAAGGAGGGCTTGCCTAGTTTAAAAACAGCATGTGCACCTTGTATGTTGGGGTCACCTCCAAAATTGGTTATTTTTTTACACTACACAAAACCACGTCATAGACGAACATCAACAATAGCTATTGAGTGGGTCGGTAAGATACTCTTCTGGCAAAAGAAAAACACAAACAGTTATCTAAAGCGGCACCTAGCACCATACACTGTTGGACTTTAAAAACGCAAAAAAGAAATTAATTAAAATTTGCTTAATTTTAATGTATCATTTTTTTTAAATTTTTGCAACAATGAACATCAGTTTATCAAATAGCAATACCCTTATATTCTAAAGTTGCAATTTGAAATTTATCTAGAAATCAGACGTGATTTAAAGTGATTGTATTAAAATATTTTTATTAATAATCTGGATAAAAATTACCCTCGAAGCCCTATTATTTGTCTGGAATTGACGATAGCCAGCCAGGACGCATATCGTCGATGCAAATATCGTTGATACACTCGACGTAAGTTGCCGTCTTAACGTTGGGTTGTCTTTTTTGGTTAACCAGACCTGCCTTAATATTTAACTGTCCCTGTAGCCTGATAACGATCTCTTAGGCGCTGTATAGTTGATAGCCGATCCCAAAGGCCTAGAACTTTTCAAATAGTCATTTCTTTTTTTCCATATAAACATATTCCTACGTTGTCGCTAGTCTATAGGCTGATGCTAAGTTCTGATAATCATACAACTCCACTGAAGATAATTACATTTAAAGACTAGCCATGAATATAAACATTTGAAAAAGAAAAAGTAATATTATTACAATATTTTACGTGAATTAATGACCACTTTTATTATCAGACTGGTAGCTATTCTATATAGTTATAATGGCCCACTTCCAACCGAACTTTAGTTCCTACTATCGTACATAAAGTTCGATTCAAACATCAATAGTCGCTATTATAGTGACGTCACGAACCTACTATAGATCGACGGTGGGTTAGAGCGACGTTACTCTACTAGCTTGTCTGGTTCCCTCCTCTAGACCTATCTAGCAAGATGGTTTTAAGATCTATCAATAGCCTCAAAATGTTTTTATTTTACAAAATAAATCCTTGATGTGTTTTATTTGCGGTACCTCTTATTCGTTATTGTTAATAAGAATATGCTGTGCAGTTTATGCACACCCTTTTTGTCTACGATGAAGAACTGAGGGGGGCATACAGGGCTATTCACCTTGTTTACTTGGCAACTAATTAAAAAGTTGCAACTGTATCAGTTTGGATGTAAACGTGCGCACGCATCTATTACATAAGAACTTTAGTAGCAACTTTAGTTCGATTCGAAGTGGACCAATATCATTCCAATTGCGCCAGATCGTCCATGTTGGGACAATCGTGACATGATTAATAAAGTTATAAAACTAAAGCTACAGTATTTTAACATGTTTATGTACAAGCTACATGTCAAAGACCCAGAAGTGTATGCGACATGCCATGATCCCAAAATATATCCTCATACCAAATTTGGGATTCCTACCTCAAATTATATACAGATATGCTCTGGGCTCGACCTTGCTAGAACTGAAACCAGAAGTCAAGGTCACAGTGATCTGGAACCAGTTGGTAGCTCGCCAGGGCCCAAGATGTATCTACATACCAAATATGGAACTGCTACCATAAACAATATAGGCGGTCTGTCAGTGAGTGCAATTTTTCAAGACCTGACTCCTGAGATCAAGGTCACAGTTGCTGAAAACAGTCAGCCGCATTCCATGACCCCAACATATATCCACAAATTGAATTTTGGGGGTAATATGTCATATAGTAGGAGACATGCTCTTTACACTATGTTTTGCTTGCTGTCGGTGAGTTGTCTTGTCGGTGAAATGTTTTGACCGTTATGCTAACAGTATGTTATACAAGTATTAGCTTTTCCAAAAAGCTGGCGGTCGATTAGCTTAAATACTGATAGATATTTACATACTGCATGTTTTGTACTTTGAATAATCAGATTGTTGATAAAATTTCAGATCAGACTGCTAGCACTGGGGTTCGAACCCAGACATACCTCCAGGTGCTTACATATCATAACCTGAGGCTGTTCTGCCAATTGAACTATACTAACTTGTCAAAATCTGAGCTTTTTAAGAAAAGTTTGCAAGATTTGAAATGAGACACTGTCACAGCTTGTATCTTTCTCCATTTTCAATCGGTTTGCCTTAAAGAAAGGTCCTCCCTTGTATGTTAAATTTGTGATCTTGCCAATTTCTTAACAATTTAAATCCCATAGTCAATTCCTGAAATAATAATATGTCTGCATCTAGGTAGTGCCTAAGTTCATATTAAGTTAAAATATATGTTTTGGGTGCTCGAAAAAAAAATCTCATCAAGACGGTTCTTTTGAGTATCGAAATTCAGTATTTTTAGGTTGAATTTCTATGGAAAGTCAGACTCAAAATCTCATAAACAGGGCTAACATTGATCCCTTCCAGATCAAGCACTAGCCAGATATCACATCTGGGCGAATTTCTCATCCTAATCCTCTCCTTTTCTCTTCCTTCATTATCATACGTTCAGATTAAGGAACTTTTTATGCGTAAAATTGTAACTATTTTCTTATTTGTGTTAAAACATTTTACTTCCACCAAGATTTGAATCTTGAACACTCACTCCAAGAGTGAGTATGTTTTCTATTACACCACGGAAGCTAATTTTGATGAACTGGCTAGATTTCTATCAAATTTTGTTAATATAATTGAAGCATCCAAATCAGTTTCCAGCTGCAAACTTTTTTTACTTCCACCAGGATTTGAACCTGGAACCCTCACTCCAAGAGTGAGTATGGTTTCTATTACACCATGGAAGCTAGTTTTGTTGAACAGGCTAGATTTCTATTAAATTTTGTTAATATAATTGAAGCATCCAAATCAGTTTCCAGCTGCCAACTTTTTTACTTCCACCAGGATTTCAAACCTGGAACCCTCACTCCAAGAGTGAGTATGTTTTCTATTACACCATGGAAGCTTATTTTGTTGTACTGGCTAGATTTCTATTAAATTTCGTTAATATAATTGAAGCATCCAAATCAGTTTCCAGCTGCCAACTTTTTTTTACTTCCACGAGGATTTGAACCTGGAACCCTCACTCCAAGAGTGAGTATGTTTTCTATTACACCACGGAAGCTAATTTTGTTGTACTGGCTAGATTTCTATTTTTGTCACTATAATTGATTCATCCAAATCAGTTTCCAGCTGCCCAACTTTGTACTTCTACCAGGATTTGAACCTGGAGCCCTCACTCCAAGAGTATGTTTCCTATTACACCATGGAAGCTAATTGTGTTGAAATGGCTAGATTTCACGAAAGCAAGGCTTTTATTACATTACAGTGCTCTTAATTAAAAGATAATTTGTTACAATGAGTTCAACTCTTAATTCTAAAATTCAACATAGGTTTTATTAATAAAAATGTGAAAGTTTTACGATTTCGATCATGAAAAATGGCTTTTATTTGTTTTCAACATTTAATATGCATTGAATTTCATTAATTACAGAAAAAAATGCCATTTTAAATTTCCATTTATTCTCTCTTGCTGCAGAAAATTTGAATGAATTAAGTGTCAAAATTATTTTCTATAATATAAAATAAAATGTGAATATTTTCAAATCCTTGCCAAATGATTTAAAGCACATTGTGTAAATAGTGTATCTAAAGCATAAAGAAAACTAGAAATGTGTCAATGGGACACAGATGCCCCCGCAATTGCCAAATTTGTATAAATAGGGAATTGTCATTCACAAAGGGCAATAACTCCTGAAGGCATGATGCGATTGGGCCTTTCTAAAACTTGAACACACTATGGCACTTAATAATGTGACCAAGAATCAAAACTACTCATGTTAGAGAGTAGAAGTCATTTCAACCGATGATTTTTCATAAACTAAGGGCAATAACTCCTTAAAGCATGGTGCCATATAGACCATTATCATACTTGAAAAAGACATCATGGTACTAAACAATGAGACAAAGTTTCGTAAAATTCTGATAAAAAATTTTTGACTTAGAGAGGGGACATCATTTAAAACGGTGAATTTTCATAAACAAAGGGCCATAACTACTGAGAGCCTGGTGCGATATAAACCTTAATCGAACTTGAAGAAGACATTATGGTACTAAACAATGTGACCTAGTTTCATAAAATTCGGATCAAAAGTATTCGATTTAGAGAGCGGACGTCGTCGGGACAGACGCATGTACTTACGTGAGTACGCACAGGGGTAACACTTAATGCCCCGCCCATTATCATGGCAGTGATTCATTTACAATTTTGGGATTATGGGTCCTGGGACTCGCTGTTTCCAATATCAATAAGTCCAACTGCAAATTTATGAGTCCCAAACACTATTTTTAATGACAAGTCTGCAATACTATTGCATCCCGGGACTCGCCTGGACTCGCTGACATAAAAACTTATGCGCAAAAGATGCAGGATGCGCAGGTAACAAAATCACTGCATGGCGGGGACATAATAATCATAAATGTTCTAAAAAAGTGGAAGAAGAAAAAACCAGATTTGTCAATAATTTAAAACTTCATTCAATGTAGAGAAAAAAAGGTTCAAATGGCGAAATACTATTTCTCAAGAAAATTTGAATGAAATGACTCAGGTGTGTGGAAATAATAAAATTTTCTTCTTGTCCAGGGACAAATAAAAACTGCTGAAAGCCAAAATGTACTTGTCCATAGAATATTTTACTTGTCCAAAAGAAAAAAATCTGTGCTTAGAGAACTATTTATTCTTTCAAAAACAGTATGAAACCAGATCAACACTTGGAAACAGGATGGATCCTGATCAGCTGGCTTCTCTTGTATGAATCAGGATCCACACTGTTTTCAATGCAAGATGTGAGCTCGTAATAATTAATCAAAATATGAAATACAGAATTTTATTAACTTAATACATTTGTACTTGTCCAAGGACAAGTAAATAGAAATTTTCAACTTGTCCTGACTGAAATGGGACCAGGTCGGGCAAGTCGGGCATGGCATTTCCACAGCCATGGGAATGTCATATTTTCAGAAAAATAAAAGTAAAATTTTTCAAATTGTGACACCTATAAACATGTAGGCCTCCAGATAAGAGTCTCAGTAATTAAAAATTTTAAAAATATTTCCAAAGGAACTGTCTCAATGAGATGGTTCTTTAAATGTTAGAATTAATGGATTTATAAGGAATTTTATGCTCAAAATATTTGCTTAACTGGGCCTATGGCACTTATTCTTTTATTTCCATCATCAGAAGGGGTCTAGCAAGTGCGGATCCAGAGGGGGGAACAGGGGGTCCCGACGCCCCCCTGGAAAATCACAAGTTATATGGGTTTCTATAGGGAATCAGCAATTGGACCCCCCTGGAAAAAGTTGGACCCCCTCTGGAACCTTGAAAAATGATAATTTTTTTTAAATTGACCATTTGACTTCTGTAAAATAAGCTGAGGACTAAAAAAAAAACGTTGTCAGAGCTTTTTTTGTCAGACTGACCTGGACCCCCCTGACGTAAATTCCTGGATCTGCGCATGTCTAGGAATAGGAACAAAATTTATTTTTCTCAAAATTTGACTTAAAGCTATGGAATCAGCTAAACATTCTTGAGGCCCATCCAGGGGTTTGGGAAATGGAGGAACAAGGTAAATTTTATGTTTGGGTTACAGGAGTGGGGATAAGTAATTTCATTCAGGGGAATAAGAAAACAGCCCGCCTAACCAACCCCTGGGAGGGTCTGTGAGGAGATGAATGGGAACAAACCCTGTCAGACAGATAAAAGTAGGAGCTCAGTAGTAGACACAAGGCAGTTGGACAGTGCCCCAGGGGCCCAAACGCACAACCCCTCCATCTTGAGTCTAGCCCCGTCTGGCGACTGAAAAATTGTTCAATGTGTCGTATGTAACACTGGTGACTTATCCAGGGGTCCTAGAGTTTGATCCACGGATGAGACGGAGCTGTGACGGTGTCTCCATGACCTTAAAGCTCTGCTGCCTGCTGGTGAGATGTTAAACAAACTCACTTTTTTAAACTGAAACTGCTCGGGAGTGGGGATAGGTATGTTGCGTTGTTTTGTTTGTTTGATTCTTTACGTCCCATCATCAATCTTTCAGTTATAAAGGGGTCTTCCTGGGTTGAACCAGTATTAAGCTAGGATAAATGTGTCTTGCTCAAGGACACAACGCAGTGACGCCGGTTAGGCTCACACCCATGGCCCTTCGGCCTTGAGTCAAACACTCTACCACTGAGCCACTGTGCTCCCGTATGTTGCGTTGTCATCCTTGAGCAAGACAGTTATCCGAGCTTAGTACTGGTTCAACCCAGGAAGACCCGTCCCTGTTCAACTGAAAGATTGTTAATGGGACGTAAAGAATCAAATCAAACAGTAAACAAACAAAATAGTATGTGCGGGCTGTCTTCTTGTGACTCTCCTTACTGCAAGGGAAAACGTGAAATATATTTCATTCGATATTTGGCAGCACAAATATTTGTTGGCGTTCAAACCTTGTGAAAACTGTTACTCACTACATGACAATATGGCAAACACCAACAGTATAGTAGTTGCAGCTATTGATAGCGAGTATTTTGCCATTATTTTTGCGAAGCGAGATCGTTGTTGTCGTGGCCGCCATCGTTATCGTTATCGTTATCTCGTAGAGTTCCGCCGTTGACTTATCGACGCACCCGGATAAACCGGTAAAAGGGGGATATAATGTTCTAAACACTAAAAGTCACCAACACCAATGTACTGTACAATATAACACAGTGAGTAATCAATTGAATATCTTCCAACACCACAAGAAGTTCTATGTACACAAATGAGCCTTTTTTCAGTTAGTTTTGTGGATTTAAAGATTGGATAGATTTGCACAGCTGCCTATGTGAGGGCCAATCTGATATCTGGCAGACTTTGTTACAATAACTGAAGCTTTTACAGCCTGTACAGCGACGTAATTCTGTCTGTCTTCCTTTTTTCAGGCAGTGCGCACACACTATGTCCGAAACTTCACAGTCTTCCGAAAAACTACTGGAATGCTCCGCTGCAGCCTCTGCAGATAGTTTATTTAAATCCGAATGAACTTGGGCTGTGCCGACAGGTTCCCTTTCAATGGTTAAATAACTAGATGACTGAGAAACAGAAGATGTACGTTCCAAGGAGCCGGATTTCTCTGGCTGTCTGACCACATGGACCTGTGGACTGGCTACCGTCTCTGTATCTTGCAGCTGGTATGACTGAGAAGCAGCAGATGTACGTTCCAAGGAGCCGGATTTCTCTGGCTGTCTGACCACAGGGATCTGTGGACTGGCTACCGTCTGTGATTCTTGCAGTTTGTTTGACTGAGGAACAGCAGATGTACGTTCCAAGCAACCGGATTTCTCTGGCTGTCTGACCACAGGGATCTGTGGACTGGCTACTGTCTGTAATTCTTGCAGTTTGTAGAACAAAGCGAGGTTCTCAGCTCTTAGCTGTCTGGGAACTTTCATGTGCTTCCAATATTCCTTCCGCCTGGCACGATCCCTTGCCACTACAGCTGGGGGTTTCTTCTTTAACTTTGGCTGCTCTGCCTTTACATTGGGGGAATCTTGAGCAGAAGGTTGTTTAGCAGACTTGGGTCCAGAAGGAAGAGTTGAAGATTTGTTCTTTTTACGCTTTGGCTTTCTATTAAGCGGCTTTTCTTCGGAAGAAACTTCTTTCTTGTCCTGATGAGAAGCTGTTTGTCGACCGGAAGCGTAGTTCTTCAATGGCGTCGATTCTCCATTCTTGGCGGGAAATTTAGTGACGAGAGTAAAATACTTCCTCTTTCGTATAATTTTATACGAATGACACTTTTCATCTCTCTCAAGAATGCAGATGATTTCTATAAGGTCTTTTGGCATAAAATTGGCAGCAGTACACTCCGTTTCATCCATATTTTAATTATCCAAAATCCCCCTTTGAAATTCGCGTGCGGCATCTTCGAGCGCCATCGACTCAATATCTTCTTTAAAAGCGAAAGTCCGATACGGTCATGTGACAGAAAAGGGCGCGAACTTTTTACTAAATACCGAAAAGAGCAGAAATAATCAGGCAAAAGTACCAAATGGAACCCCCTTTTTTACATGTATATTTGAGCCCCCTATCAAAGAATCCTCGCAAAAACTTACCATGAACAAATACTCTCAGAAAAAAACAACAATATTTACGTTGGTTTCGTTGAACGCGCACTTGTAAAAGATGGATGTTAATGTCACGTGACAGATAATGGCGCGAATTTTTTCTTAATACCGGAAAGAGAATAGGTGTGTCAAAATCCACGAATTACGTTTCTTATCCTCAAAACTGTCATTAAAAGCTGCTCATAATGTGATTCATTACGTTTTCCATGCTATAAAAATAAAGAGAAGGCAAATCATCATCTTTTGTGCACATACAATGATGCAGAATACATCGACAACCTCCTCTTACAATGCTGGCTAATAACGCCTACCTTGGGTAAGTTAAGTTCGCTCCCGCTTGCTTCGCACAATAGGTTAACCTAAAGTTGGAAACATTCGAGAACAAGTCTACACATTTTTGGTTCCCTGCTCATTGTTCGGTTAACATTAAAACATGCCTTAAGCAGAGTATAAGGGTTCAATCAAAACCTGATTTTGATGTATGTTTCGACTGATGTTTATAGAAGCGGCCGGCCACGGCCGACCGCAATAAATAGACAACCAGGTAGAGGGTATCACTTTTCCGACACAAATGCTTGCGGCGAGAGCGCCGCAAGCAAAAATGGCGCATACAGTTAAACATGTCTTAAGCGGCCGCTCAAAAAGAAGACCAAACATTGTTTCAAGACCGATTATCGCTTAATGCAGGTCAAAAGTATTGCAGAATGCTCTTATCTGTGTTGTGTCTATTTTTGAGTGGCCGTTTTACATAGGTTTAACTGTACTTAACTAAGGTCGTCCTGAACTTAAAGGAAGGATTGTAACTTTGGACCAGTTAATAGCAGGGCCCAAAATTACAATGCCTCCTTCATTTGTCATTCTGATTGTGTCTGATATGCTCGAGGAAGGTTTTTTTCGCATAATGGCTAACACTTGCTATGCTAGTTCCTGGCGGTTTTGTCACAGCACGAATTACTA